>CM072822.1:63557721-64757721 GCA_036937905.1 Salvia rosmarinus | reverse complement strand
GGAGTGGGACATGGATCTGATCTCGTGTTCTCATGTAGTTGCAGTTATACGGTATGTAGCTACATACTAAATATAATTTTTTTAGTACGGTATGCCAATTTATAACTAACAACTTTATCATTGTTTTTTATACTGAATTTTAATTTGTGCAGGCATAAAGATGGCCAAATTTCCAGCTATGAAGGAGAATACTACCACGCCGAGAAGCTAGTACAGGCCTACTCATACAGAGTAAATCATGTTCCGCCCCAATCCAGTTGGATGCTTCCTACCGAGCTCGGGCGTTGAAATCTTGCCACTTCTTTGTGGTCCGGCTGCGCTGGTCGTCCGAAAGTTGGGCGCCATCGTCATCCAACCGAATGTCCCCATCGAAGATCTGGTGGAGGAGAAATGAGATCAAGCAGTACAAGTCGTGCACGTAGGAGGTGTGGCTTGTGTGGTTCCGCAGATCACACGCGACAATCATGTCCTTATTCATGATTAAGCTCACATATGATACTAAAGTAAAGTTGGGAATAAATTAAAGGAAATTATAATTTATGTATATGTTAGTGAAATTTAATGTTGTTCTTCATATATCTTATGAATTGTGAACATATTATGTAAGTAAGGAGTAATGAAGCTTAATTGAGGAGTTTAGAACTAAGAATACGAAAAGTTGAATTTTATAAACATATTATGTTGAAATGAAAACTTGATGACAAAGATATTAGATTATATGTTGTTAAGTGATTATAAATGGTTGATATACCTAAAAGTATACTAATAGAATGATGCTTGCTTTAGTTGTTAAGCGATTAATTGAAAATGTTGGAGTCGAACTCCTTATTATATTTGGTTGGAAATGTTCTTGAGTTGAATGGTCGTTTTGATTTGTGAATTATGTTGAAACCAAACTCGTGATATCCTTCGTTATTGAAGTATAATTGATTGGGTTGTGATTATGATTTTTGAGAAAATATACTCAAATACTGAAGGGAAAACATATGTCTAGCCCTTGCCCCGAGGATCTATATTGGATATTTAATTCACCATACATTGATTATAATCCTAGCATGCGTCTATATAAATAATTGCAACACGTAGGGGTTTTCTCGTGTTTACCTTTGGATCTGAAGAGGTCGATGGAACGAGATGAATGGATCGAACGGATCGGACTCGTGCTTTGACCTTCTGGACTGTATCCCGGTTGCCCAATCTCCAACGTCGAGTGAGGACAATCTATGGAGAATGCTTCGGAAAATCACCCAATGCTCACTCAAGACTCTCGAAAATTTCTCACAAAGGGCTTGTGATTCTCGAAAATAATATGAGGATTAATTAACATTAACCTAGACTTTATCTCTTACCTGATATTTATAATGCATTACCATAATCCCATAAGGAAAGGATCTATACATATCCCATAAATATAATTATATCCTTGTGGGATAAAGAGAATAAAATCTTGTCATAGGAGCAATAGGCGCCGATTTCCAAGAGCTTACGGGCTGGATGGGCCGGCCTGTGGATCAAATGCAAGGAATAAAGATGGGCCTCAAATAAATTAATTATCTTATGTTCACCCGAACATAAATTAATTTATAAACATTTATTCATGCCACTAGAGAATAAATCTTGACTTACCCTTTATTACCAAGTTGAGTCGGGCTTGCACTTAGACATTACGAATCCCGTATTTAAGATATCGAGCGTCCATTAATTATTTATAGCAATCATCGCTTAAAATAATTAATATCTTTAATTCTTTAAGCGGTACCACTCAACCTTATTATTGTACTTGAGCTAACTCAACTGCGGGGTTTAGTACAATAAACCTTTGAGCTCCTTAAGGGGCGTCATCATCCTAAGCGGATACGGTGACTCGTCTGAGATAACTAGCGTGACATACAAGACCGCCACCACCCAAGACGCGGAGAATCTTGGGTTAGAACATATAACCTCACCCATAACAAGTCAAAGTGATGGTCAAGAACTCATACTCACCTAATACCTTATCGAGGTTTAGATCATCGTAAGTCACCGAGATCTTGGTTCTTCACGACGGTCGAGGAAGAAGAACACATCTCACTGTGATCCTTCAATACGCCGAGACGCGTCGGCATAGACAAGCAACTAAGTCAAGTCACTTCTTATCTATATGCAGCCTCAAACCGACAACTCGTCCTTAAGTTGTCTCATTTGTGAAACTTTTATATCTCATTAAGCTTGACCAATCATACGGACTTACGTGATCTTCACACACCGTATGATCTAACTTATATATGAGATAAGGGGACACGAGATATATGCAATCAACTATTCAATTCGGATAGGAGATTGTAATAGTGGTAACGAGAAACATTGTATACAAGCTCAACCAAACCGCTTTCAAGATACAAACCAACAATCTCCCACTTATACTAAAGCAAACTTTTAGTATACAATGTGTCTCTACTAGCTATTACAAACAACCATCACTTTGCTTCTCCCACTTATACAAAAGTTTCCTTTCTAAGTGGGTGCCATCAAGCGTAATCCAAGTCCTCTAACGTGTCCATCGTAGACTTTTTGCGGCGGAGCTCTTCGTGAATGGATCCGCTAGATTTTCCGTCGTATCAATATTTTCAATCAAGACGTCACCTCGTCTAACGATTTCTCGTATGACATGGTACTTTCTCTCTATGTGTTTGGTCGCCTTGTGGTTCCGTTGTTCCTTCGAGTTTGCCACTGCACCTGAGTTATCACAGTAAACTATGATACTCTTGGGCAAACCAGGTACCACATCTAGATCCATGAAGTAGTTCTTGAACCATACAGCGTCCTTAGAAGCCTCCAAGCGGCTACATATTCGGCTTCCATGGTAGAGTCCGCAATGCATCATTGCTTTGCACCGCCAGATACGACTCCACCTCCCAAGGTAAACACATAGCCCGAGGTTGACTTTTTCTCATCACGGTCGACTTGGAAACCGAGTGCAGATAACCCAAAGGCATTAGACTATCTGCATGGTAAACTAGCCTATAATCTCGAGTCCTTTTCGGTGCTTGAGTATATGCTTTCTCGCGATCCGATGAGCTTGTCGAGGTTAGGCGATATCTAGCCACTATGCCTATCGCATAGCGGATATCGGCCTCGTGCATAGCATTGCGTACATGAGACTTCCTACGGCGGAAGCGTAGGAACTTGTCTCATTTCCTCTATCTCCTTTGCGGTCATAAGGAGTGCGTCTTAGATAAAGGCGCCATGTCCGAAGGTAGCAATCCTTTCTTGGCGGTTTGCATACTAAAACGAGTAATCACAAAGATCAATGTAAGGCGCCCGAGATAAGCTCAACATTTTCTTCTTGCGATCTCGGTAAACCTTGATCCCAAGAATGTACGCTGCATCTCCTAAGTCTTTCATTTGGCGATCGGATAACCAACTCTTTACGTCGATAATGACTTCACGTTGTTGCCAACTAGAAGAATGTCATCTACATAAAGTGCAAGAAATACCACATCACCGTTGACATCTAACCGATACACACAACTCTCGCTAGGCAACCTGGGTAAATCCATGGACTTTACCACCGTCAGCGTAAGTTGATCGGGAGGCTCGCTTAAGTCCATAAATGGACTTCTTAAGCTTCCATACTAGATGCTCTTCACCCTTTACCACATAACCTTGAGGTTCTTTGCATATAGATGTCTCTACCTTCCTCAAGGTAACCGTTTAGAAAAGCGGTTTTAACATCCATTTGCCAAACCTCTAGGTTGAGTGGTCGCTATGGCCGTAAGAATTCGATGGACTTGAGCATTGCTACAGCGAAAAGGTCTCATCGAAATCGATTCCCTCAATCCGAGAGTACCCTTTCGCCACAAGCACGGCTTTAAAAGCGAAACCCTCCATCGAATCTCTTCCTCTTTTATATCCACTTACTACCTACGGCTTCCTTGCCATCCGGTAGAGGTGTCTTTCATATACATCCATAGCCGTTATGGACTCCATTTATAAGTCCATAGCGTGTGTCATGATCTTGCATCAATATCTTGTATCGCCTCTTGTATGTCCAAGGGTCGATTATTGCTGCTCGCTCTCCGGGACTAAATCCAAGATTCACCCACGAACATAAATCGCTCGGGTTGACGAACAACCTCCCACTACGATGAGGTTCTACAGCACAATGGCAGCGGTGGGTGCAGATACTTGTGGTTCTCATCTTGCACAACTTGTCGGGTAGGTACCAACATGACGGTCGGTATCTCCGGTGGAACTCGACCCACTTCAATTTCTTGAAGTATCCGGTGTCGATCCTCCCACTGACTCGACATCTCGCACCTTTGCCTGTCGGTGGTGGAATACGATCATCTTCTAATTCTTGAAGAATGATTTCAACTTTGGACTTATGATTTTCATATAATCCTCTTCTAAGAATCGGGCATTAGTGCTAATAATGACCTTCCGATCCTTAGGACTATAGAATAAACCACCTTCGTTCCTCTAGGATAGCCAATAAACGACCTTGCGTCGATCTAGCCTCAACTTGTCGACCTTCTTGTTCAAAGACACGTGTCTTTGGATCGCCCCATATCCTTATGTGGCTTAAACCAGCTTCGCCCAAACCACAACTCGAAGGGGTCTTTTCGGTGACTTGGACGGTATTAGATTTAGCAAGTATGCCGCCGTCTCTAAGGCATACCCCGTAATGAAATAGGCAATATTGCATAGCTCATCATTGATCTAACCATTTCTAAAGAGTCCTATTCTTCGCTCGACACACCATTTTTTGTGGTGTGCGGGTGAAGTCTTGTTGGGAGGTAATCCCACACTTCACTAGATAGTCCATAAACTCGTTCTTGAGGTATTCGCCACCGCGATCGAGCAGATGACTTGATACTTTACCTAGCCGTCTCCACTTCCGCCTTAAACTCTTTGAATTTCTCAAAGCATTCGGACTTGCGGTGAAGCGGTATACGTATCCGCACCTTGAGTGTCGTCGATCAAAGTGACAAAATACTCGTACCCTCCACGAGCTTGTGTGGACATCGGTCCACACAGTCAAAATGGACAAACTCAACATTTCTTTGGCTCTATAACCCTTCGCTTTGAAGGTGCAGTCGACATCTTACCTTCTATACGAGGATTCGCGATCGGGGCAGAGTAACCGTGAGATTACCCAACGCTCCATTCTTAGCAGGTCTTTGGATCCTATTTAGATTGATGTGACCTAGTCTAAGATGCCGAGAGAAAAGTGGTGTCATCTTCGAAGAAAACTTTCTCTTTTAGGGTTTGATGAAGATCTGACATAGTTATAGGTATTATGTTTTGCGAAATAGTATAAAGCGAATTATATAAAGTGCCAACACAGATAACCGTCATTTCTTATGATAGAAACACCACTATCAAAAATAACGTAATATCCATGAGTAAATAATTTGAAAGCGAAACAAGGTTCACGAAAATCCGCACATATAAAACGTCTTTCAAAACTAAAAGCTGTTGTCCCTAAACATAAAAAACATCTCCAAGCGCAAGCGCCTCGACTTTCGCGCGTTGCCCATGGAGATCGTTATCTCGCCATCAAACAGACTCCTTGTCGCGGGAACCCACGCAGGTGTAACAAACATGATCAATTGCGCCGTATCTACTACCCAAGAATGGGTAGAACAAGTCGCTAAACATGTTTCCGTTACTAAAGCAAACAGCGTGCTTTGAGCCTTGAGCATAGGGCACTTGGCCTTCCAATGCCCGTCTTACCGCACTTGAAGCACTTGCCTTCTCCTTTGGCTTCTTCAAGCCTCGGTGGCAACCACGTTCTTGTTCCCATTACTCCCACTATTTCCTTGCTCTACCACCTTTGGTGCCCTTTTCTTTCCCATTTTGCAACGGAAAATTTGGGCCCTTAGATGTGCTAGCAAGAGCATGTGCTCCTTTTCCCATAACTCCTTCCGCAGCCACGAGATCATTAAGCAACCGACTAATTGTAAACTCGGTCTTGCTCATGATCGCATTCTGAAAGTTCTCAAAAGACTTGGGCGGTGTATTGAGGATGATATCGACCTTGGCTTCACCGTCAATACCTTCTCCTAACCGATCAAGACTATCCATGAGATGAGTCGTGGGAAACATGTTCATGGACGAACTTCCTTCTTCCATCTTACACGCCAAGATTTCTCTCATTGTGTGGAGGCGGATCGTCCGATCCGATCGCCCAAACTTACTCTCGAGACTTGACCAAATATCGATCGCGTCACCATCGGTCGATCTTTGCGTAATGCAAGCCTTTGGACATAGTAGTCATCATATAGCATTTAGCCATATTGTTTGACTTATTCCAAAGTGCGCCGACTCTCATTGCTCATTAGTCGATCGTCGATGAAGGGCATCGGGTTTAGGAGTAGTGAGAACAAACATGTGTTCTTGACGATAAGAACATATTCCATGTTTCGTTTCCACTCGATAAAATTTGGACGGATAACGGTTTTGTGCGAGCATATTGATTATCGGCGTAAGAGACATATCTCAAAGCGATAATGTAAACACATAAGCATACGATCGCATATAATTCGTAACAATAATATTGTAACCTTTGATAAAACAATATTAATTGCAACCTCCAATCGTGAGGAATCCCACATGCAAGCCACGCGTGTGGGCGTTTACACATGAACCCCCGACCGGACTAAAATATACCTTTTAGTCGTTTAATTTCAATCCATGTCAACTTATCCTTATGACAAATGAAATTAACGATTGGACCTTACTAGACCACATCACTATCGCAAGAAGGGACTTGGCGAGAAGTTGTACTGAGGTGATGTCTAAGCAATGACCACAATTTTAACAAAGAAAATGAATTCTTAGAATTGGCATACTCACTCGGACCATACCGCTCCAATTTAAATTCTTTTGTTATCTCATTTTATATCTATCTCTAGAGAACTTATGAAAATCGCACATGCAAGCCAGCGTGTGGGCGTTACACATGAAACTCCCACTCTCAATAGATTTAAAATATTTTATTTAGAAATCTCATCTAACAAACTTATGATAAGCGGTGCAAGCAAGCCGCGCGTGTGGGCGTTTACTCATAGTGCGTCTCACTTTGTTTAGAGATCAAAAGTGGAGGTCTTGACATTTTAATTCAAAAATTAATATGTCGGGTTACTTGCTTAGTCATTTTATTCAAAAGGTTTGTCCATGCGAGATCACGTAATCTAGCATGCTTTTCTATAGAACTCTACATGTAAAACATGCTCGCATGTAATTCTAAAATATGCTTGATAAACGCGATAAACCTAGCATGCTTACTATGTGCATCCAATTCGTAAAACACTTAAAGGTTTGTCAAAGTAATTTAAACATACATAGCATGCTCTTGCATAATTTAAACATCCACGACATGCATATGAGCGATAAAAATAAAATAAACGTTCATCGCGACCCATTCGTTAAACCCGCACTTTCCGTCTAATCTATTACATAGATTTGCAAAGTGCAATTAAACATCGAGCGGGCCTCGCGCGCGGGCATGGACGGATTCAACAACGGCCCGCGCGTGCGTGGGCGCGGACCGAAAATCTGGGTGGGTGGAAGCGGTGCGGGCGGGTCATTGTCTGTCCGGGGCGCTAGGGCAAAGCCCGACCTTGCGCGCGCCGCCGCCCGCTGTCCTCGCGGGCTTTTCGCTGATCGCTAAAGCGGCCGCGACCGGCGAGCACACGCGTGTGCGGCCTTCCGTCGGCCGAACATCTGGCGAGAGATGTCGTCGCCCGGTGAAAAACACGCGACCGCCATGAGTGCTGCCGCTCATGCCGCCGAGTTTCAACGCGCGCCCGCCGCCCGCTAGCTCGCTCGCTGCGTTGCTTGGCGCCGAATCTCGCGACCACTCGCCGCCGCGTGACGCCAGGGATCTCGTGTGACGCACGCCCGTCGCCGTGCCCTCGCGATAGCCCTCGCGACCGCGAGGCTCGATCGCGAAACCGCCCGGAGACACCCGTGAGACTGTTTTCCCTATCGTCTCGTTTTTGTGCTTCGACTTCGTTCTTCATTTACGGATAAGATTTACGTAAAATAAATCTAATCTAACCACGGATTTTCTCGTGGTGAAAACAAAACCCAACAAAAACAAAAGCGAGCCACGATGAGCAGCGAACCACAATTAATTAAGCGCGCGTAATAATCAAGCGTGAATTAATCCAATGAGCCAAGATTCTTATCCCGTGCTCGATACCAATTGAAGGAAAACATATGTCAGCCCAGCCCCGGGATCTATCTTGGATATTTAATTCACCATACATTGATTATAATCCTAGCATGCGTCTATATAATTAATTGCAACACGTAGGGTTTTCGTGTTTACCTTTGGATCGAAGAGGTCGATGGAGCGAGATGAATGGATCGAGCGGATCGGACTCGTGCTTTGACCTTCCGGATCAGATCCCGGTTGCCCAATCTCCGGCGTCGGTGAGGGCGATCTATGGAGAATGCTTGGAAAATCACCCAATGCTCACTCGAGACTCTGAAAATTTCTCACAAGGGCTTGTGATTCTCGAAAATAATATGAGGATTAATGAACATTAACTAGACTTTATCTCTTACCTTATATTTATAATGCATTACCATAATCCCATAAGGAAATGATCTATACATATCCATAAATATAATTATATCCTTGTAGGATAAAGAGAATAAAATCTTGCCATAGGAGCAATAGGCGCCGATTTCCAAGAGCTTACGGGCTGGATGGGCCAGCCGAGGATCAAATGCAAGGAATAAAGATGGGCCTCAAATAAATTAATTATCTTATGTTCATTGAACATAAATTAATTTATAAACATTTATTCATGCCACTAGAGAATAAATCTTGACTTACCCTTTATTACCGAAGTTGAGTCGGGCTTGCACTTAGACATTCTGAATCCCGTATTTAAGATATCGAGCGTCCATTAATTATTTATAGCAATCGATCGCTTAAAATAATTAATATCTTTAATTCCTTAAGCGGTACCACTCGACCTTATTATTGTACTTGAGCTAACTCAACTGCGGGGTTTAGTACAATAAACCTTTGAGCTCCTTAAGGGGCGTCATCGTCCTAAGCGGATACGGTGACTCGTCTGAGATAACTAGCGTGACATACAAGACCGCCACCACCCAAGATGCGGAGAATCTTGGGTTAGAACATATAACCCTCACCCATAACAAGTCAGTGATGGTCGACAACTCATACTCACCTAATACCTTATCGAGGTTTAGATCATCGTAAGTCACCGAGATCTTGGTTCTTCACGACGGTCGGAAGAAGAACACATCTCATTGTGATCCTTCAATACGTCGAGACGCATGCCGGCATAAACAAGCAACTAAGTCAAGTCACTTCTTATCTATCTGCGGCCTAAACCGACAACTCGTCCTTAAGTTGTCTCAATCGTGAAACTTTTATATCTCATTAAGCTTGACCAATCATACGGACTTACGTGATCTTTACACTTCGTATGATCTAACTTATATATGAGATAAGGGACATAGATATATGCAATCAAGTATTCAATTCAGATAGGAGATTGTAATAGTGGTAACGAAACATTGTATACAAGCTCAACCAAACTGCTTTCAGTATACAAATCCAACAAATACAAATATTATAATATTTAAGAAAATACACTCAAATACAAATAAGGTTATTACATAATAATTAGTAACATGTTTCGACCACTTTCTATCTATGACTCTCGTTCACATAATTCAAAGATTGCGGATGCTATTTTCTTTCGGTGGCATATACATTCTCATTACCCCGGGATGCTGGGGAACACGAAATGATCGTTCGTACATGCACATGAGCGTTCGGCACTAGTCTTTGTCTTCTTTGTCGAAGCGTAGATCGGGGTAGCCAGCGTAACGCGTCAAATCACGCGGAAAGGCACGAACACCGAGTGAGTTATCTTCAAACCAACGAGTTACGGTAGGCGTGCAAATAACGCCTCAAGCCATACCAATGCATCAACCGCTCCTCTAAATGCCGGGGTCTAATGAATAATATACCGGATCAAGATTTCACACCCCGTCCATCATGTGCATTCGAGCCAAACAACGCGACCTCTGCTAAAACAAGGGATATGATGCGTAAAGAGATTGATTTCGTAATGGCACGAACAAAAATCTATTTTATAATTAGTCATTGTATAAATAAGTTACATTCAAGAAGAAGCCATGGTCTATGACTTTGGCCCACCCTACTACCACATCGCCTGATACCAATTATTAGATGGAGCCCGTAGATATACCATGATCTAGATCCTGCTGCGTTTGACTATTCTCAAAAATATGCAGCCATGATCGACTAATGTACAATTGTTCAGCAAGAAATAGAAATTCAATATATATAAAGAATATATACATATATATTCACATCTATAAGAAATACGAAATATATACTTACAAAGAAATCGGTGTCCAAAATAATAGTGCTTGACTCATTGACCCCATCCAACAAGTCATGCCTGTTTATTAATCTGATCCTCAGATGCATCATGTACAAATCAAGATCCTGCAATAAATAATTTATTTTTTAAATAACGATTTCATATATGAAAATAGAAATAGAAATAAGTGATACTTACCCCACTTCAAGATCGGTAGAAGGATCATCGATGCGAACAAAATCACTTGTAGGTCGGCATCGTCCGGCTCTAATAATCATCGAACCGGTCCTACCCTCAAGACAATCTTCATAAGCGAATACACTATCGGGGATAGGGCGAGGCACATGGCTATTCACGACGGTGACCTCGGGCAGCGCGTGAACCTTACTCGTTCGCTTCTACGAGTTGGCTAATTTTTGTTTAAGCAACAGAGTTAGAAAAAGTAAACATATCAAATATGGTGCAATAATATAAGATAAGATAATTTACCAATGGTCTCGGCATCTCGGCATGGAATGACAAGTTGGATCTTATTTGTGTGATGGACTAATGAATCGGTAGATCCATACTCCCGTGAGACCGGCGATGCGGTGTATACTCGGGTGGGTGTCACGAGACGCCGGATCGCTAGAGAGTTCTGTGGGTATATCGATGTAGAGTGCAGTAGAAGGCCACGGTCACGATCATCACTCCTCATCGCCGGTGGGGTAGTTCCACGACGGGACGGACGTATATGCCCGGTCATGCGAACATCTACATCGACACCCTTCTATCATGTACTCAAACCACGTCTTGAGTCCTGAATATTCTCTAACCACATCATTGATCGTATGCGTGATCCAACGGCGATCTCTCCGACTCGGGCGTCGTGGTGCTCACCGCCGCTAGATGAAGAGGAGCGAGCTGTCTCGCACGCTTCCCGTATCATGTCTGCGCCCCCATATCGGATCGGCATCCTCGTCCGACGACGCTCTATCCCCGGGCCCGATGATGTGGCTCGCCCTCATGCTCCTCATCAATCTCTTCAATAACAAAGATGCGTGCCCTCGTCTGCGCACGATCGTTGACTAATCCCCACGTCGGTGAAGACCACCTTTCTGAGAACGAGGCATCTAGTGCGGGCGGGGTTGTTCCCCGGGCGTCTGAGATGGGAGCGGGTCTCCGTAGTTCCTCCCGGTGCACCGGATATAGTGATGACGTATAGTGCGGCATGCTCGTCTCATAGTCGTCGGGACTAACCCCAAAGCGGTTGCCCTCACGCTCGAACAAGGGCCGTGTATCTCGTCAATCATCTTCGTGAACCGCCACCTCATACATCTAGGATACGTATCCCCGGACATACTTTGCAACCGTCGTGCAAGATCCGGAATGATCTCTAGTGACCAAATATATAATGCCCATGATGGTCCGTAGAAGTGATATTTGGCCCCGTCTTCATATTCCACATGTAGTATTGTAGAATTTTATACGCATACGCAGCCCATGGAAATCGGCAAATCGTCGGATCGTCGACTAAGACCCAAATCCACGGATCCACGGTCGTGGCAAGTCGATACCAAGGCGAATGCGTAAAGAACTAAGATGTGGGCCACGGAGATATAGATGATCGCAAGATCATCAATCGGACGGTCCGTATCAAAGAATCTCACACCTAGATTCTCTATACTAGTCCTTCGCTACCAACAAACCTTGATAAACCTCAACGAATTGCGATCGTACTCGGTGTAGGATCGAAGATGGCGCCCCAAAACTCAAACCCATCACGAGCGCAAAATCCAGAAGGAAAAACATATTGTCCTCCCATTGATAGAAAACCATATCGCTGGTCTTGACATTAGGGGCTTAATCTGTCGGAAACCACATGGTGCAAACTCATGTTTGACTTGGATCGGGTTCCCAACCAACAAAGTGACCGAAACACCCTTGCCTAAACCTATCCACCAGGTCTTCACCGCCTATATCTCTCAATCTCATCATGACCCTTCCTAAATAATTGGGCTTGAAATGCGTGCGATTGTGGATGGACGATTGATGATGCAGGGCCTTAAGAACTCGATTTCCTATTTATTAAAAAAATTAAACTATGCTTAATTAAGAAATATGTCAATTAGTGTGTTCACACATATATACAAAAGTTTTATTTTAGGGAATATATAGATATGTCTTCAAAATTGTATTGTGGCAATATTCATAATGGAAGATGGGAAGCTCGTATTGGGAGGGTGTTGGAAGATGGGAAGCTCGTATTGGGAGGGTGTTTGGCAACAAGTACCTCTACCTTGGGACATATGATAGGCCAACTATGCTTGCATTTTATTTAATTCAGTTACTATATTTATCGTATACTTTAAGTGCCATAACTATTTAATTCTTCAACCATCATATGGTAGGCCAACTATCTTGCATTTTATTTAATTCGATTACTATATTTATCCTATACTTGAGTGCCATAACTATTTAATTCTTGACCATTTATTTTAAATGGAAATTTTTTCAATAAGTTGGTGTGTTGTTGATTAGCCAACTTTTAATTCGATTACTATTTTATTTTGTTTGTTTAATTTTTCATAATTTAGCTAAGAATAGCAAGTCAACATCTTTGGTAATTCATGCACGGAAATGAAATTTAATGCTCTCGTACTGCGTACCGGTACTTGTTGCCAATTATTTACAATTATATCATTTATTACTTTGAAATTTAACAAACTATATTAAATTATTGTAAATTTCAAACTTCATTAACTAAATAATATATATCAAAAAGGAAAATCGCTATATTTTGTTACAATATATTTGACATATTTTTAATAATATCAGTTTTTTTAGCTTACTGACCCACAATGTTTCAATATTTTTTTCAATAATATTACAATATAACAAAGCATATAATTCGACAAAGCATATAATTCAAAATTTGCTAATTCACGAAGCATAACATAGCATAATTAACAATATAACAAAACATATAATTCGAAATTCACAAAGCATAATAATTGAAATAACAAAGCATAATTAACAATATAATATAAAATTCATAATTAACAATATAATTGACAATATAACAAGACATAATTAACAAGATATAATTAACAATATAATTAACAAGGCATAATTCGACAACATAACAAGGCATAATTAACAAGACATAATTAACAATATAATTGAAATAACAAAGCATAATTAACAATATAATATAATTTGAAATTCACTAAGCATAATAATTGAAATAACAATTAACGAAGCATATAATTCAAAATTCACTGAGCATAATAATTAAATTTGAAAAATATACAATTAGATCTATTTTTATTGCATTTTTTTTTTGTAGAATATAACAACCAAAAATAAAAAAACGAACCTGTGAAGAAGAAGAAGAAGCTATGCCGCCGTCTGAGAGAGGTTGGCCGTAGGGCGCGTTGGCGGGGAGGGTTGGCAGCGGGGTGTTGGCGGGAGGGTTGGCAGGGGTGTTGGCAGCGGGAGGCGATTGGCCGTGGGAGGTGGGTTGGCAGCAGGAGGTAGGTTGGCATGGGGAGGAGGTTGGCCGGGAGGTGTTGGGAGGGAGGGTTGGTAGGGGTGTTGGTCATGGGAGGGTTGGCGGGAGGAGGTTGGCCGGGCTTAGCAGACTTAGAGAGAGAGAGAGAGAGAGAGAGAGGAGAGAGAGAGAGATAGGGTAGTTTGTTTTTATAAACATTTGAATTAAAGCTGGTTACGTTTACGAGACAAGGACAAAGATTCTGTCACAAATTTTGGTGTGTAATGACACAAATTTTGGTGTGTAAAAGCTGTAAGATTCTTTGACTCGGCACAAATTTCGTGTGATGATTTGATGAAAATATATTAAAATAATCAAATGGGTATACACTGCACACATTTTTACAAATGGATATTCACTGCACACATTTTTTCAAAAACTGGTAAATAAGCTCCGAACCCATGAAGTGGAAATAAAAATCCTTTGGTGGACGAAAGGAGTAACAATTATTCAAAAATAAAAATCTTGATGAACGAAGAGAGTAACAATTATTCAAAAGATAAAAATCCTTTATCTTATGAGGTCATATAATTATTCAAAAATAATTATCAGTTTATTTAGGATAATTGTTGCTTTCGTTCTGATTGAGTTGGATTCGGATCGAGTTCAAATTAGTTTAAGTCCATCCACATAGTAATAATATTCCTAACTAAAAACAATAATAATAATTATTAATTAGTACTAATAATATTCCTAAATATTAATACTAATTATTATTATTATTACAGTAATAATAACATAAATTATAAAATAATAATTAGTTTAAGTCCATCCACATAGTAATACCAAATCAATGCAATTGAAAACATCGCATTATTCTCTTTGTCTAATTTCAATTAAACGCTTTTTGAAGTCAAATAATTTATAATTACAATTTGGAGTCAAATAATGATTAAATGAACATTTTCTTCTTCTTTAAATAGTTTATGTTTGGGGCAAACAATGAGATTTCTTGAACCCATACTCATTTTCTTTTACAGTAGTTCATAGAATGTTTTCAATTGCATTCATTTGGTTCCTATTTTCTTCACTACTAAATTATTAGTTTACACATTCTTTGCCATAATGATGGTAATGAGAATTTACCAACGGTATGCAGCTGTGAAATTTAAAAAAAATGGTTTCTTGCTTATTAACCTTATAAACAGTTTTATTATTTGTATATTGTAGAGTGCGTACCAATTTTAGATTTAAAAATTTAAGATTCCTTCAAAATCATTGACGTCGTTCTTTTAGTTAAATTGTTCTTGTTTTTCTTATATTTCCCCGTCCCGATATTGTTGACTCATTTTTTTTATACGTAGATTAAAGAAAATTATGTTTTATGGGTAAAATAATGTGTGATATGAAATTCGATATATTTTTTAATGTAAAATTGTTTTCTTTTTTAGAACGGACCAACAATAACGAAACAGTTCAGAAAAGAAAATAAACCAACAATAATGGGACGGATGGAGTATAAAATAACAAGTGGAATGCAAGAATGCATGTATGTGTTGAGACTGCGAGCCGTTCTCAACTTCATACTAGAATGATATTGTCCGCTTTTGGCCAAGCCCGCACGGATTTGTTTTTTGACTCAACCCCAAAAGTCCTCATACTAGTGGAGTGGAACTCTTCAATGTATATTAGATCATCTTAGTCTAATCTTTCGATGTGGGACTTTGGTTGAATTTCCAATAGTATGGAGGGCCGAATGCTTCTATTTTAGATTACACGAAAGTAAAAAAATATTTAATTATATTATCAAATAATTCATCAATATTTATCATTTTATATATCTAAATTATATTATCAAATAATTCATCCATGTTTATCATTTTATATTGCTAAATATTTTACTAATTCCCTGATCTTTTATAATTAATGTGTCTCTGCACGTCAAGATCGGATTATCGGATATGAGATCTTAGTAGTATCATGCGGAATATCGGATTGGTCGAATCGGAGAATCGGACCGAACCGAAATGGACGCTTCGATTTTGAACGATAATTGGTTGGTTATATTAAATCAATAGAAATTAATTGGTGTAAAAAATTGGTTTTCTTTATTTTATTTATATATATATATATTATCCGATTTTATATTATTAATATTTAAATCGGTTACCCGATATTATATATATTATAATATTTATATTAATTATAGTCTCTGCATGTCAAGAAAGTCGTTTACACGTGAATTTATGTTGACTTCTTCTTACTAGTATCATGCAGAATATCGGATGACTAAAGCAAAAAAATGGCATAGTGCAGTAATTATTATTTATAATTTCATTCAGTTAGAAAAATGAATAACAATATTACAAGGTCATACACATATATGAGATGGTTCAAATAAAAATCTTATTTAAAATAAAAAAGAAAGAATCATTTTTAATTATTAGATCACGAAGATCTATAGTGATGCATCACTTTGCTAAATAAATGCATTATACATCACATTGGTTTGAATCCACGAAGAGTGATTTTTTTTTATTTATTTTTTGTAGTAACTTTCATGAGATGAGTTTTTTTTGTAAAAACCTTTGTTATGTTACAAATGTGAGAACAATACATTCTCCATAAAAGTTATTGTACAAAAAATAATAATAATTAAATTTTCACTTCGCAATGGATTCGAACCCAGGTGGTGTGTACAATACATTCATCCAGCAAAGTGATGCATCATCGTAGATCTTCTCGATCTAATAGTTGAAAACGATTCTCATGTTCTTATTTTAAATAAATTTTTATTTAAAAATTTATATATATATGTGTGTATATATAAGAATTGATTGATGTATATACAATCCTTAACATATATAAATAAGAATAAATTATATCCATTAAATTTAAAAATTTAATAATTATTTTTAAATGTACAACTAAATTAGTTATATATATATATATATATATAATTATGCATTTATGCGAGGAAAAATATGATAATACTATAAGTGCGAAATTAAAAAAATTAGAAATTTACAATATCATAAAGTGTGAATGAAATTCTCCATTTTGAACGTGGCCACTGTCATTTTTAATTGGACCCACACATAATCAATTGCCTTCCAGCTAAGGTTACCTTTCACTATTTACAGTTATTACTCATTACCCCTTTTTATATGGACGTAAAAATATGTGACTTTTATTTATAACTTGCAATTAGTGTATTTTCATGGTCGATTTTAAATTTGTGGACCCACTGTTTGGAAAGATTATCTATTTCTTTTACAATAATGAATCCAACTTTTAACTTTTAGTTGGATCCTATTAAATTACAAATAATTTTATATATTTATTGTGACGGTCGATTTCAAGTAATTCATACGTTAGATAAAATTATTTAGGATAAATATTTAAATAAATTATTTGGAGCAAGGTTATTTTTTTATATGGTAAATAAATTAGTTCTTCATTACACGGTTAAATAGGGTTGGCACGATAGCTTAGTAGACTACTTATAAGTGGACAATATGTTTAATTATTGGCAAGGTTACACGATTGTAGGCTTAACTATCAATAATATACAATTAAACATTGGACACGGTTTACTTATTCCAATTTCATTTTTATGTAGTTAGCTGTAGACGAATTATGTCAAAATACGAAATACGAAAATTATGTCTAACATATTAATTAAAAAAATCACTACTTCAACACAGAGTTTAATTAGGATGGGATCGTCTGGTTCAACCACGAATTGGCCGGTTAAATGTCTGATTCTATACTATTTCAAAGTTTTACAAAATTTAGGATGAATCGGTAAAAACCAATCAAAATCCGGTAAAATGGGGTCACCTGTGAACCGAATCGATTTTAGTAATTCAAATAATAATAAGTGTAAAATAAGCGATATTAATAGGATTCAAACATATGCCCATTAAGTTAATAAGTAATACAACAATCAACTCCAACAGCTCGTCCAACAACTCTTCTAGTATTGACGAAGAAAGTTAGTGCTTAATGACTAGAGAGATCATCAGCAACATAGACAGTTGTATGGTGGGAATGGACAACGGCCTTGATGAACAAGTAACTTTCCGACTCTCTACTGGAACTCTCTCCAAAAATATTATATTGTTTGAATAGATATCAGAATCTGAGGATACTTCAGTCAAATGGAATGAGATGGAGCAGATCATGGTTAACTACACAACATTCATGAAGATATATGAAAGAGCCATGACTGAGAACTTAAAGCTGACTAAAAAGCTTCAGCTCATTAAGAAAAGTCATCAGTTTGTTGCTCCTACGAAGTTGAGATGAAGCTCACTGTTGAGCTCAAAAAATCGAGAGAGGAACATACTGATCAAACTAGCATGATACAAAAATTAGAGGCTGAATGATCCCAACAAGAAAGGGATATCGTATAGCTTAAGACTGAGCTTACTGAAGTCAGTATGATGTTAAGTATACTTCAGTAGAGTGAACTTCACTCCAAGCAAAGATCAACTCTCCAAACGGAGCTTCAATCAGTTCAGAGATGTCCAAAGACCAACTCTTCAAACGGAGCTTCAATCAATTCAAAGAAAGCTAGATTCAATCCAATCAGTTCAGAGATGTCCATTGATAAGAACCAGATTAGGGTATGATCAAAGTTCAATTGTGAATGGTGATTCTACAAACGCCATCAAAACTGTGTTTGTTAAGTCAATGAGAAACTGAAGGCTTTAATGATTGAACAAAAGGACACAAGATAAACTGAGAAAACCCAAGGTCATAAATATAAATTACTTAGACAAGCTAATCCTACAAGACAATCCCAGGTTATCAGCTGAGACATTCTCAGCATAAGATTTCTCAAAAGAGAAAACTTGTGATGAAAGCACCTCCAATCAGGAAGTATGCACAACCATATGTTCTAGTCTACTATAAACGTCCTTCACACAGTAAAGTTTTATTTACACCTCTAGAGAAACACAAGTGCACAATATCAGCATAAGCATAGACCAAATGATGGGAAATCTAAATTTACTCGTGCTCCTAAGGATCTATCTTGGATTTTTAATTAACCATACATTGATTATATCCCTAGTATAGTCTTATATAATTAATTGCAACACATATGATTTTCTCGTGTTTACCTGTGAATATCTGGCAAATCTGATCATTGGATGACTCTAGCTTTGATATTCTGGATTGTGTCCCGGATACATTATCTTCAATACCGAGTGGGAGTAATCTATGGAGAACACCACATATTTCGTCCCCTATGATGCTCTATGATTTTCAAAAATCACAGTGATGAGATGGATGATATGATTTTCTCCTACTATGTATTATAGTGCTCTCCCTAAAATTCTAATGTGATAGACTCTAATACATCTAATATATACAATAATTATCTCTTGACATCTAATAAAATTAGATAATATTTATATAGACTATGAGATGTATTAAATAAATAATACAATAATCAGAACAAAATTTCAATTGGAATCTTTAGGGGTGGTCAAAAATTTCCAGGCAATACGCCTTGATGGGCCAGTCCAGGGATCAAATATAAGAAATAAAGATGTACATAAAATGAATTAATTATTTTATGTTCATCCTAACACATAAATTAATTCATAAACATTTATTCATTCCACTTTAGTATAAATGCTGACTTATCCTTTTATTTCCGAAGTAAAGTCGGGCTTGTACTTAGACTTACGAATCTCCATATCAAAGATATCGTTTGTCCATTAATTATTTATAGCACTCTCACTGCTTAAAATAATTAATCTCTTTAATTCTCGGAAAGCAACTCCTAAACCCAATCCCGTAGAAGCCCTATCTCATGCTTCTGTTTTTCCGTCTTAAGTTTTATCACTCAACCTTATTATTGTATTTGAGCTAATTCAATCTACATAATTTAGTATAATAATCATTTTGATCTTCTTAAGGGACGTCATCATCCTAAACGGATACGGTAACCATAATGACATACAAACATTGTCACCATCCAAGATGCGAAGAATATTGAGTTTTCTCATGTAACCCTCATCCATAACAAGTCAAAGTGGTGGTCTAACAAGTCAAAGTGATGGTCAGTAATTTATACTCACCTGAAATCTAAAGCTTTATCGATGTTTAGATCAACGTAAAGTTACGGAGATCTAGGTTCTTCACGACAGTCAAATAGAATAACTTATCTCATTGTGATCCATCAATACGTCAAGATTTATCAGCATAGATAAGCAACTAAGTCAAGTTACTTCTTATCTATATTGCAGCTTATACCAAAAACTTGTTCTCAAGTTGTCTCGACTGCGATCCTTTTTATATCTCAACCAGCTTAACCAATCATACAAACTTCTGTGATCTTATCTATATTGCAGCCTATACCAAAACATGTCCTCAAGTTGTCTCAGCTGTTATCCTTTTTATATCTCAACCAGCTTAACCAATCATACTGTAATACCCCGTATTTCTGTAGCAAAGATTAGCTCATGATTAAGAGCTTAATAAGTAGGGCATTGCATCCTTATGAAAGGATTTGTTAAGTTAGAAGCTTTTGTGTTAAACTTCAATTGAGACGATAGAATCGAGGAGAATCGAGATAAGATTCTCATATCTTATTTAGGATAAGAAGACCTAGATTCCAAGGGTCTTAAGATGATAGATACATGCTCAATAAGTTTTGATTTGAAAATTGAGAATTTCAAAATCTATGTTTTGTGGCGTCGGTTGCCGATTAAGTTCGATTAAGAGCAAAATATTTAAAATGGGTTTTAAGGCCAAAATAATTTTAATTATTATTTTTAATGATATTTGATGATGGAAAAATTTAGAAAGTGATTTTGAAGGATTTAGGAATAAATGGAATATTTAATTCCATTATTTGCATAAATGGAATTAAATCTCTATTTTTATATAGTGAGTTCCTATTATATATTTTATAATTTTGGAACTTTATATTGATTAAAATGATGAGTTTAAAGTTATAAGAAAATAAGATTCAATTTTGGAATTTTTGGGAATTAATTATGGAATTTTCTAGCATATTTTGGAAAATTACATGAAAATACATTATTATTATTATTATTTTATTAATTCCAAAAATTCAAGGAATAAATATGGAGGTTATTTTATGGAATTCTCTAGAATATGGTGTGTTGGCACCATTTTGTTTGGGAAAAATAAAGAAAATTTAATTTATAATGTGAAATTACTATTTTACCCTTATTAATTTAATTTATTACATAAGTATACCTATGCTTTTAAAACCATTTTCTTCCCAATTTGCAGCAAAACTCACGCAACACACACATGAACACACACTAATTTTGAAAATTCCAAGAGAAAATAGGAAGATCCAGCGGTTGAATTTTCGATCCGTCTTCGAAACGAGGTATAATCTCGTCTCTAGAACACATCTACGGATTGAAAATTTTAAAATTCATGAGCATATGTTATTTCATATTTTCGGTTATATGCTGAAAATTTGAAGGATTATGTTTTGTTTGATTATTTGTTAATATTATGATAGATTTGACGTCTACGTATTGTTTAACGTTGAAATTGTAAAGCATATGTTATTATTTCGTAATTTCATGTAAATTTTGAAAATATTAAGGCCTTTGATCTTGAATTTATGATGTTGTTATGATTAAATTTACTTCACATATATGCTATTGGATTGATATAAAAGTGATTGGCGAAAGAAAAACGTTTGAAATCGAAAGTATCTGAAAAAGCCCAAATGGCGAAACCCTAAGTGTTATAATGTTGGATTTTGATTTTATTTGATCATTTTGACTTCACATTTGGATTCTATGATATGAATAAAGCCTAAAATGATTTATTCGGATTTTTCCACGACGTATTCAAAAGCAGTAAAATTTTAGTTTGTCGTGCGAAATTTGTTTTCAAAGCCAAAGCTTTGATCTTTATGTTTTATTGATAAAATCATGATATTTAATGATAGTTGAGCATGTATATAGGTTCGTTAGTGTTAGATGACGCCTCACGTGAATTTTCGATGTTAGACCTTAAGTGACGTCTTAAGGGGATTATCGGTTATTGGCTAAGATGAGATGATTGAAGCTTGTTGTTGAGTTTCCTATGCATATTGAGACATATGGTGATGAATTGGTGGAGTTTGGGCTATGTTTGGATGGTTTGGTGTTGATTTGGCGATGCGTTTTATAAGCGTTATTTGTAGAAATTCGATAGAATTCGTTTGTTAATAAGATGTTAGAGGATGCAATGACCCAAGTTTTGATAGACCATAGTGTCTTATATTTGATATCGAGAAGATATGATCGTGTCGACGACTAAAACGATTAATGTTCTTGTTTGGTCTTGATAGGCTTTTATGCCGTTTTATATGGATTGATGGACCAAATGGGATAAAGAAAGAATTGGAATTGAGAATTAGTTCCTTAGCTCTAAGGAACATCCAGGTGGGTATAAGTATTTTCTATAAAAGTATGATTATGCTTTTAAATGTTTTCAAAAGAGATGATATGATTATGCATGAAAGATGACATGAGATTTTATGATATGCATTTAATTGCATTGTTTTGAAGATGATTGACTTGCCAAAGTTTGAGTATGAACATGAGCATAAGCATAATGCACTACCTATCCACGGGAAAGAAAGAAAGAAAAGAAAGAAAGAATTTACCGACGTCGGGTATGGTAGTAGTTGAGAACCTTGGTCCAACTCGGGTATGTGATATTAAAGTGTTTGAGAAGGAGGCCTACTTCTCAACACGTATAAAGAATCCGTGGATATGGGAAGAGAGAAGAAAGTTGCATGCAAACATGATACATGCATATGCATATGATATTATGATAATCTGACAAGTAAGTATTTATTTATGAAAGTACTTGTTATGGCAAGTCAAGTTTATAGCCCTAAGGGCAAAGTTTGTCTTAATGTTATTGGCGTATACCCACTGAGTGTATTTTTGTACTCACGCCCTGCATATATTTCTAAATATGTAGGTTGAGCTGGAAAGAATGCGCGAAGGAGCTTCTCTAAATGTTGATTCATATTAAGGTTGTTCTATTGTTATTGACATTTTTTATTGCCCATAGAGTTATGTCTTCATACATAATTCTCAACCACGTTTCTTTGTCGAGCTTTGATCTTACTTGCTTATATGTTATGATATGATAAAGTGATCATGTCCAGTGTTCGGTGAACAAGGATTTCTCGAATATTCAGAATGGTTTTCATTGGATTCAATATTATTCGGTTAAATCGTCGTTATTCCTTGTTTTAAATTGTTGATAAATCCTTCTTGTTGACAAAACATTCTTGGAAACCTACTTTATATTTTACCTTCTTAAACCGTAAAGGTTAGATTCATTCATAAAGAAAGTTGTTGTCATCTTTTCTCTTGACATATGTTTGAACCTGTTGTCATTAAATTTTCTTCTTAATCCCGTGTCACGGCCTAATTACCTGATTAGGTAGTCGGGTCGTGACAGAATGGTATCAGAGCGGTTTTGAATTCTGAACCTGTGAAATCTTTGCAAATTTGTGCAATTTGTGCACAGTTTTGTAATTATGAGTTATGAATCCTTGTGAACCCTTATGAATCTTTGAAAGTCTTGTGCAGTTTGTGCACCTTGAGCAAATGAATTCTTTTGAAATCATTACATTTGAGAATCGAGTTATAGAATCGCTTGTTTGATTACGAATTGAGAAAATAAGTTAATGAGATAATCTTTCTTGAGAGAAGCTCAGCATTCGATTCTGTCATCTCTAGCTCACCAGGTAAGAACTTATGCTTATGATTATGTTTATGAGTATGATGATTATGGGTATTGCAGATGATATTTGGGTAAACGCCTTAATGAATGAATTGCCACATGAAAATGTATGATTGAAATGAGATTGTACTCATCGAGCTAATGTGGAAAAGAAATTTGAGAAAAGATGGCAGAATAATAGGAATATGTTTTCCGCAAGAATTCGAGTAATGTTTATCTGCAATGGCGAGGATCGTCCTGACAGTTTGGAAGAGAATGACTTGTTGGTCGTCATGACGTTTGTCGTCGTTTCGTTTATTTTCGTCAGCAAAGATCAAAGAGAATTTCTATCGACATGCATCGGATGAGTAGCTTATATTGGACGAATTTCTCGTTTGATTCTATCGATTGTGAAAGGAGACGTTGAGCAAGACGTATCGAGATTTGATGGAAAATTTCAGTTGATCTCTTTATTTCCTAAAGAGTGGCAAGATTGGGTTATTCTTTGTTGCCATTGATTATGTTGGGTCTGGCTTTATTGTTTTGAGCAAATTGATTCTCAGACCCCTAGTCACCATCAAATTCCATTATTATTTACACTCGAGCCTCTTCCTTTGATTCATTTTCCCTATTGCTAAATTTATTTCGATTGTTCATCGACTTGGTTGATTGATAATTTTCCTTCTCCATTTGAGGATGGCGATGGTTAAATTTTTGAAACCATAAATGTTGATTCTTTTATAACTGAGCATGATACTAGCACCTCATTCTAAAAATAGCGTCTTCCTTATCAAATGCTCAGCTAGTTATGCTTGAATTTGATGTAGATCTTGTACAATTTAATTATTCTTAAATCGATATTGAGATACCCTTATTGATTTAGATTAATGCGATCAGCCTTTTGCATCTTTTGAAATTCCTACATCGATTCAGTTTGTTCTATTTTCTTATGTTTCCAAGACTTCTCATTTGGAGATTTGAGCAAAGATTCAAGTTAGTTCATCGAGACCTAAGTGTCTCAAAATTTTTGAGTATGAACTCAAGTTGTACAAGTTGTTGGCACAGCATCACTACAACCCTAGATATCGGTCAATTGCCTTTCAAAGACAGCTTTTGTGGACAGAGTGGAAGCTGATAGTTATAGATTATATCGGATGTATCTTGCCAGAGATATTAAAGTATCTATATACCTGAAAGCCCAGATGGCAAGGTTTTTCCTTGTTTTTGTAAAAGTCCTTAGAGATACAATTCCTTTTCTTGATATTTATACGATCATTTTGCTATCCAACTATTTCATTTCACATCATAACTTTGTGATAATCAATTTTGAAGATCTTTGCGATTTGAGTCTATTTGTTGATTGAAAACCTTTATCCTGTTATTGATAAGCAAGATATGCTACAGTTTGATATTCATTTGCAATGCAGTATGACACCCAGAAGAAGAAATCCTCAGTGTGAAAGAATAAGAAAATATAATTTTTTTCAAGATTTACTTGTACTTTCTTTCCCCCTTAAACCAATTGTAGAATGGCAGAATTTTCTGTCTTAAACTCTTTATCCTTAATGAAGTGGATAACCCTGCTGATGTTAAAGAATGAGTTCGTTTCATTGAGCGAGTTTTCAAGTTCTGGAGAACTCAAATCAAGAATATCTCTCATGTATATCGTTAATGTTGAAGGATCGGCAGCCTTGATGAAGAATACGTCAGAAAGCTTTTTCTTCCGGACAATTAGAGAATTTTCCGCAAGAGTAATTCAAGGAATAATTGTACGAAAAGTATCTACCATGGAATGTTGCAAACAGAACAAGATTTAGTTTACGAGCAGGAAGCAAAGGAAGAAAATTGTCACAGTATATGATTGTGACTTCTGCATATTGATTGTGATGTTCTTTATGCAATTAAAAGGATGAGAAGACATACGTATTAGTTATCCAGGTTAAAGCGTGGGTGACAATCGATCGACTCACGAAGTATGCCTATGTTATTCTGATTCTTATCACGTATGGAGCTGACGAGTTAGCTCAAGTGTACGTCGAGAGATAATACGTTAACATAGAGTGCTTGTCTCAATCATCTTAATCAGAGACTTCAAGTTTATATCTCGTTTTGGATGAGTTTACAATAAAGATGGATACAAAATCGAATTTCAGTACAACTTTTATCCGCAATAGATGGTCAATCTAAATGGACCATCCAGACGTTAGAAGACAAGATCAGAATGACGATTTATATGACGCTCTATGAAGTCTTTTACGATAGCAAGTGTAGATCGTCGTTTTATTTAAAACGTATTGAAGAAGAAAGTGCTTGGACCAGAAGCGATTAAAGAGATGGTCGTAATCGTACGAAAAGTAAAGACAAGAATCAAAGAAGTTATCGAGATGTATCGAACTGTACGAGATTCAAGAAAGACTCGCTAGTCGTCTACAGATAAGCATTTTCTTCGAGTTCGAAAATATTCGCGATGTGTTCTATATGCTACTGATACAAAGCTATGTGTTTAATCCAACATGATACATCAAGAGAGCAAATTTTCGTGAACAAGATTTAAGCTATGAAAGAAAACCAGAATGCGTCTTAAATCGATATGGAAGTTAAAGATCAGATGAGAAGGATATATTCTGAGCTTTTGCTGACGTACAAAATTTCGAGGACGAAATTTTTGTAAGGGGGTGAGAATGTAATACCCCGTATTTCTGTAGCAAAGATTAGCTCATGATTAAGAGCTTAATAAGTAGGGCATTGCATCCTTATGAAAGGATTTGTTAAGTTAGAAGCTTTTGTGTTAAACACAGTTGAGACGATAGAATCGAGGCGAGAATCGAGATAAGATTCTCATATCTTATTTAGGATAAGAAGACCTAGATTCCAAGGGTCTTAAGATGATAGATACATGCTCAATAAGTTTTGATTTCAGAAAATTGAGAATTTCAAAATCTATGTTTTTGTGGCGTCGGCGTCACGATTAAGTTCGATTAAGAGCAAAATATTTAAAATGGGTTTTAAGGCCAAAATAATTTTAATTATTATTTTTAATGATATTTGATGATGGAAAAATTTAGAAAGTGATTTTGAAGGATTTAGGAATAAATGGAATATTTAATTCCATTATTTGCATAAAATGGAATTAAATCTCTATTTTTATATAGTGAGTTCCTATTATATATTTTATAATTTTGGAACTTTATATTGATTAAAATGATGAGTTTAAAGTTATAAGAAAATAAGATTCAATTTTGGAATTTTTGGGAATTAATTATGGAATTTTCTAGCATATTTTGGAAAATTACATGAAAATACATTATTATTATTATTATTTTTATTAATTCCAAAAATTCAAGGAATAAATATGGAGGTTATTTTATGGAATTCTCTAGAATATGGTGTGTTGGCACCATTTTGTTTGGGAAAAATAAAAGAAAATTTAATTTATAATGTGAAATTACTATTTTACCCTTATTAATTTAATTTATTACATAAGTATACCTATGCTTTTAAAACCATTTTCTTCCCAATTTGCAGCAAAACTCACGCAACACACACATGAACACACACTAATTTTGAAAATTCCAAGAGAAAATAGGAAGATCCGTAGTTGAATTTTCGATCCGTCTTGAAACGAGGTATAATCTAGTCTCTAGAACACATCTACGGATTGAAAATTTTAAAATTCATGAGCATATGTTATTTCATATTTTCGGTTATATGCTGAAAATTTGAAGGATTATGTTTTGTTTGATTATTTGTTAATATTATGATAGATTTGGCGTCTACGTATTGTTTAACGTTGAAATTGTAAAGCATATGTTATTATTTCGTAATTTCATGTAAATTTTGAAAATATTAAGGCCTTTGATCTTGAATTTATGATGTTGTTATGATTAAATTTACTTCACATATATGCTATTGGATTGATATAAAAGTGATCATGAAAGAAAACGTTTGAAATCGAAAGTATACGAAAAAGCCCAAATGGCCGAAAACCCTAAGTGTTATAATGTTGGATTTTGATTTTATTTGATCATTTTGACTTCACATTTGGATTCTATGATATGAATAAAGCCTAAAATGATTTATTCGGATTTTTCATGACGTATTCAAAAACGGTAAAATTTTAGTTTGTCGGCGAAAATTTGTTTTCAAAGCCAAAGCTTTGATCTTTATGTTTTATTGATAAAATCATGATATTTAATGATAGTTGAGCATGTATATAGGTTCGTTAGTGTTAGATGACGCCTCACGTGAATTTTCGATGTTAGACCTTAAGTGACGTCTTAAGGGGATTATCGGTTATTGGCTAAGATGAGATGATTGAAGCTTGTTGTTGAGTTTCCTATGCATATTGAGACATATGGTGATGAATTGGTGGAGTTTGGGCTATGTTTGGATAGTTTGGTGTTGATTTGGCGATGCGTTTTATAAACGTTACGCTGCCGAAATTTCGATAGAATTCGTTTGTTAATAAGATGTTAGAGGATGCAATGACCCAAGTTTTGATAGACCATAGTGTCTTATATTTGATATCGAGAAGATATGATCGTGTCGACGACTAAAACGATTAATGTTCTTGTTTGGTCTTGATAGGCTTTTATGCCGTTTATATGGATTGATGGACCAAATGGGATAAAGAAAGAATTGGAATTGAGAATTAGTTCCTTAGCTCTAAGGAACATCCAGGTGGGTATAAGTATTTTCTATAAAAGTATGATTATGCTTTTAAATGTTTTCAAAAGAGATGATATGATTATGCATGAAAGATGACATGAGATTTTATGATATGCATTTAATTGCATTGTTTTGAAAGATGATTGACTTGCCAAAGTTTGAGTATGAACATGAGCATAAGCATAATGCACTACCTATCCACGGGAAAGAAAGAAAGAAAAAGAAAGAAAGAATTTACCGACGTCGGGTATGACCGTAGTTGAGAACCTTCGGGTCCAACTCGGGTATGTGATATTAAAGTGTTTGAGAAGGGGCTACTTCTCAACACGTATAAAGAATCCGTGGATATGGGAAGGAGAAGAAAGTTGCATGCAAACATGATACATGCATATGCATATGATATTATGATAATACGAAAGCAAGTAAGTATTTATTTATGAAAGTACTTGTTATGGCAAGTCAAGTTTATAGCCCTAAGGGCAAAGTTTGTCTTAATGTTATTGGCGTATACCCACTGAGTGCATTTTTGTACTCACGCCCTGCATATATTTCTAAATATGTAGGTTGAGCTGGAAAGAATGCGCGAAGGAGCTTCTCTAAATGTTGATTCATATTAAGGTTGTTCTATTGTTATTGACATGTTTTATTGCCCATAGAGTTATGTCTTCATACATAATTCTCAACCACGTTTCTTTGTCGAGCTTTGACCTTACTTGCTTATATGTTATGATATGATAAAGTGATCATGTCCAGTGTTCGGTGAACAAGGATTTCTCGAATATTCAGAATGGTTTTCATTGGATTCAATATTATTCGGTTAAATCGTCGTTATTCCTTGTTTTAAATTGTTGATAAATCCTTCTTGTTGACAAAACATTCTTGGAAACCTACTTTATATTTTACCTTCTTAAACCGTAAAGGTTAGATTCATTCATAAAGAAAGTTGTTGTCATCTTTTCTCTTGACATATGTTTGAACCTGTTGTCATTAAATTTTCTTCTTAATCCCGAGTCACGGCCTAATTCGATTAGGTAGTAACTTACGTGATCTTCTACATATTGTATGATCTAATTTTTGTATGAGATAAAGAGACAGCATATGCAATCAAGTAAACAATTCAGATATGAGATCGGAATAGTGGTAACAGGAAATATTTTATAAAAGCTCAACCAATCTGTTTTCAGTATATAAATCCGACATCTAACATATCTGACAAACCATCATAGAAGTCTAAGGCTCATCTTAGCCGTTTAGGATAGTTTATATTGATTTACAGGAAAGACAGATCCGAGTTGACCTTAGTGTTAGAATCATCAGGAAGATTTGAGTTCCTAAAGAAACAACTAATGTGTAAGGACCCAACTCCTACTGGGTACCAAAAATATAATTTTTGTAGGTCGTACTAATCAGGCATAAGAAAAAGAAAGATCTTTCAGTCTAGAAGCATATATGATACTTGGACAATAAATGTTCAAAACACATGACTGGCTGTAAGAAATATCTTTCAGATTATGTGGAGAAAGAAAACGCGAAAGTTGCTTTTGGTGATAATTCAGTTTGATACACCAAAAGCTATGGTGTTCTTTCAATCGGTAATGCAAAAATTTATAATGTTAATTATGTTCTTGGTTGGAAGCATAATCTCCTATCTATTAACCAATTATATGATAACAATTTTGTAGTTAAGATTTAAAAGAATGAATTTATAGTAAAAATAGCTCTAAGTAGATAAGACATGAAAAACATTAAAATCAAGATAGATCACTATTATATTTATATAAATATAATATATAGTTACAAATTAAAAAGACAAGATGAAATATTGTGTTACGTAACCAACGAAGCCACATGTTACCAAGACAAAGGCACAATTATTACACAGCATTATATGGTAGCTTTTACCATGAGGCATGTTGGCATTCAATGTTTGGTTGACATATAGTTGAAAACATCAGTAATCTCCACCTGTGATATCACCAGAAACAACCCTTCTTTTAACTGTTGCAATTTATATAAAACAAAAAGCTCTTCAATTATTAGTTCTGGTGAGCATCAAATCCACACTAATGTGCATATTTAACATAATAATTATATTGAATTAAACATTAATAAATAAGAACAACACAAAGATGAAGAAAGCTTCATAGATTATGTAATAAGTGACTAATTTTCTTACAAAAATCTACTGAACTTGTGAAAATAATTACACAGAAAGTAAAATAAAAAATTAGACCTAAATTAAAATTGTCAAGAATTTACAGATAACTTCACTCCTTATTTCAGTGCTCTCTTCCGGAAAAGCCCTCCACAATCCTCCATCTTTTTGACGATCCACGTCGGCAGAAGGGGCATTCTTGGAAATCCACAAAATTGCCCGTTCTACATCTTGAAAAGAAATCAAGAATCGATTTTTCTTACCGAAGTTTTCTGTTCGATTTTAACTAACAACTTTGAAGAGCTGCTTTAGCAAGACTGAAGATCTGTGAAATTGACATTTTATTTCTAAATTCTTGACTTTTTTTCCTAATAAAAAAAGGGGTGAAAGAAAAAGCAGAAAAAGATTTATATAATTGCGTTTAGCAAAAGAAGCTAGTGAGGAGAGTGATGAGAGAGAAAGCTAAAGGAATTTTCTTCAATGGCGATGATGAGCGAGAAGACGGTGGCGGGTTGTAGTAGTAGTATGGGAAGTAAGGGACCATGGGGTTCGGCGGCGGCTTGTAGAAGCCGCCGGAGGGCGGCGGTTGGTAGTAGTATGATGATGTAGGCGGAGGCGGCGGGGAGTTGTAGTAGTTGCCGCCGGAGCTGGGAGGAGACGGCGGCGGTTGATAGTAGTATGACGATGTAGGCGTAGGCGGAGGCGGCGGGGAGTTGTAGTAGTTTCCGCCGGAGCTGGGAGGAGACGGCGGCGGAGGGCAGATGTTGGTCGGATTTGGCTTCGGCGGAGGAGGCGGCGGCGATGCGGCGTTGCATGGATTGTCACAATCTGTGCACATTGTGCATTCGATCTGGTATTTGGATCCCTCCCATTTTGGATTTTTGGCTGTCACATTTCTTGATTTTTCAAGAAATAAGATTGCTAAAAAAAATAATTTGAGTTTGTGGTGATAATTTTGCATCATTTCTTGATGGATAAAGAGAAATATTGGAGGGGATTTTTTGTGGGAGTTTGAAGAAAAGACTCACTTGCTTAATGTCTGCACTAAGAATGGTTAAAAAGGGGGACTAAAATAAAGAGGAACATAATGGGGTGGGTGGTACTCTCCATCTTTTTCCACTTTTTATTGGGTGTTTTTTTTTTCATGTTCGTTGCCTTTGTGGGTTTTTTCTTGTGTAAGTGAAATATTGTTGAAATGTAATTTTTAGTAAGGGTTATTGATGTCTAAATATATAAATTTTGGAGATATTTTGATTTTGTATATAATTTTGAAATTTGTGAATAAATACATAAATTTAAATATTATTGTAAATTTTTCCATAATTTGAATTTTTGTCTAAATTAAATCTGACATGATAATCACGTGGCATAATTTGACTATTTGAGTGCCAGATGACATCAACGTAATGTAACTTTAATCAATGATACATTATTTTGCTAGTGAAATATCTATAAAATAGGAGACTTCATGAGATGGATTTTTAAAAGAACGTACTATCTTCGTTCCAAAAATATCTTTATGGAAATTTTCGATACAAATTTTAATAAAAATTGTTGAATATTTTGTGAGTAGAGTAAGTGTCTTACATTAGTGTAGTACTCCCTCTGTACTGTTAATGTTGACTCATTACTTTTGGGCATGTGAATTAAGGAGAATTGTATTTATGTTTAAAGTATGTGTGACACCAAATTTGATATACTTTTTAGTATAAAATTCTTTCATTTTTTATATGAACCAACAATAATAGGACAACCGAAAGTGATATACGAGCCAACATTAACGAGACGGGTGGAGTATTAAATTAAATAGTGGTGGATCATGGTGATAAAATATGTAAATAATTGATATTACTAAAGATAATAAATAAGGATAGTGATTGATCACGGGTGATAAAATATGTAAATAGTTATTAAGGATAAAAAGTAATGAGTATTTTGTGGGATAGTTTTCATAAATAAAAATAAAATAAATTTGATGGACATACCAAAAAGAAAAACTAATAACAAATTTTGGGGACGGATAAAGTATACTTTTAACATATTTCATTTATTAAACAATGTTGTTTTGATTGTAGTGGTGTCAGGTCAACGTCATATCACTCATATTATGTCACCGAACTACCACGTTAGATTTAATTGAAAATTTAAATTATAAAAAAATTGAAACAATATTTAAATTCATATATGTATTTATATCTTTCAAAATTCATACACAAAATCAAAATATATTCAGGCGCAAATAATTTTTTTAATGAATCCAATTTTGATTTCGTGTGACGCTTTTCGAGATTGCAACATGAACTGTTTTACTTTCAATGGCTACTCACAGTGCGGGCGCTTTTTGTCAAATTCATTTCATTTCATGATGTTTTACTAAAATTTGTCAATATTTTTAAATTAAATAATTATCTTTTCATAAAATATAGATCTTATATAGTTTTTTTATCACTTTAATCATTATATATATATATATATATTTTAAATAACTAAAACGAAAATAAACTAATCATTTTGAGTGGGACGGAGGAGGGAGTACTATTTATCAAAATTATATAATATGTCTATATATTTTGCGAAATTTACGTTTTTACACTCAAAGTTTTCCATCTCATACCTAAACAATCCTAGTGGAAATCAGACCGTTGGTTCGATTTTTCATACTGGAAAAATATTTTATTTGAGATTTGAAAACAATATATTTTTCGAAACTAATATGTTAGAATCGAATGTGTGTTTTAAGTTTAAAATTAACCGAAACTTGAGTTTTAAAGTGTAGTACAAAATTTGTCAAAGTTAATCTTTAATTTTCTCTATTTTCCAAAACACTTTTTAGTTTAACGAAATACAAAATACTAATAATAATATATTACTTTAAGAAAGTCGATTCACTATAATACTTGAAATCATAATTTGACTTACAAATACGTATATAAATGGCATACTAGTCATGTGAAGGTATTAAGGTAGAATATCGATTAGTAGTGACGATAATAGGTAGGACTCATTTATTAAATATTTTCCTAATTCAAATCCTTTTAAAACTTATTTACTCATACCCGTCCCAAATTTATTTTAAAAAATAATTTTAATAACTATACTCATCTCAAATCCATAAGATAATACCCACAAGTTACTCATCCAAAGCCGTTTATAATTATAAAATAGTTAAATAAATAAATATGAGATGTTATAATGTTTAATACATATGTCGATAAAAATATGAGCACTACGAAAGAAACATTAATAATAATTATAATAATTTATTAAAAACCAAATTTCAAGTATAAAAATATAAACTATACAATTTATCTTTAATCTGTCATATCTAGAATAATATTCTAAATCGTAATACATATATATAGCTATGGCATTTGAACTTCTCATATCTTGTTAATCTTTCATCATATAATCTTTCTTGACTACAATAAAGAAATAATTAAAATACAAATATAAATATAAAATATTATTCGAAAATATAAAATAAATACTTACTGACAAGGCTATCATGGCATAAGTTTTCAACTTAATTCATAATATCAATTCTCATAGTTTATTAATTATTCAATAAATTATCCTATAAATAATTTTAAGTTTTCAATAATCCTACCAAAAGTAAGGATGTGTTGGTGATTGGCAACATAATTTTATATACTTCCATTATAAAATTAATATTATATAGGAATGGTTTCAGGTAACAGGTATCCATAGTTAATTTCTTAAATTTATCTCAAACTCGTTATATATATATTTAAGTTTTACTACTTATAGCACCTCAAACTCATTTTATACTTATCCAAATTGGTTCTCCGGTGTGACAGACTCAAACCCATAGAGGTATTTGATGGGATCCGAACATGTGACCTTTCGGTCACAGGAACCCACCTTGACCATTGAGCAGTCCCTAGGGGATAATTCCATGATAAATTTTTTTTTTGGTATCATTGGGAACCCGCAGACGCTACCCTAGGTGCGCACTGGGTAAACCCCACGTTCCTGTGGAATAGCCTGTAAACCACACTTGGAAAACCAGGTGTGATAGGCTCAAACCCATAGAGACATTTGGTGGGGTTTGAACCTGTGACCTCTCGGCCACAAGAACCCACGTTAACCATTGGGTTGTCCCTATGGGACAATTCTATGATATTTTTTTTTTTGTATCATGGGGAACCCGCAGCCGCTATCTTAAGTGCGCACTGGGTAAACCTCACGTTCTGTGCAATAACACGCAAACCACACATGACAGTAAACCACACTTGGAAAACCAGGGTGTGGGTTCAAATCCATAGAGGCGTTTGGTGGGGTTCGAACACATGACATCTCGACCACGTAAACCCACCTTAATTTAATTTATCGCAGAGAACAATTTCATGATAATTTTGATATATAGTAGAGTAGTATAGGAAGAGGGTTATTGTGATTTTAACTTCTAAGTTTATTTTCGGTAATTTCCATTCTTTCTTTGTTGGGATAAGTGAGGTGACAAAGTCAATTATCCACGTCAAATATTGATATACGAAAATATATCGATTCGGCAATACCGTACGATATAAAAAAATTGAAAACATTTGGAGCTTCTTTGTCTAATTTAACCATTCTCGATTGTGAGATTGTAATTTTTTTTGACTAAGGAAATTTTTAATTACGAAAAGAAACGTTTGACAAATTTCACTCAACGACCAAATCAAGCTTTTCATAATGAATCGTGATTATGTTCCCTGATTTATTAAATAAAATTAAAATATTTTTAATAATACAAAACAGCGGTGTCCACTCCTATTTTCTCCCAAATATTGAAAATCTTGTCAATTTATTTGTACAATAATTAGCTAGCAAGGGGGAGTATAAGATGCATCTAGAATTCAGAACTTATCATCATTCCATTTTCTTCTCTTAAATATTCTTCAAATTGTTGCGAAAAACACACATCACAATCACGACAGAAAAATAAAAAACACATGAATTGTTTACCCAATTCATCTTGCGATTATGTGGGGGCGATTCCAAGCTTGAGATTTCACTATATGTTTCGGATACAGATTACATGATGAAACGTTATTAAATAGATAATAACCAAACCCTAATCCTAAGCCCATTAGGGTTCCGCCTAGATCCAAAAATTACCGAGATCGAGTTTGAGTGTACAGTCCATTCAGGTTCCGTATTCAATAAAAATTACCACTTTGATCAATAATTGTTTTTAAAAAGACTTTTGAAACGATGTCGGTCCATGTAGATTTCTAGTCTATCCACTTTGAGTTATATGTTTCTCAAAGTAATTCAGTCACTTTCAAACAATTGTTCTGAAAATTAAATATACTGCATTTTTTATATAGCTTGAGATTTCCCATTGACATCTTGCATTTATGTAGTAGCCTCCAAATTAAATCACAAAGAATTAATTATATATACATATGAGAAATATATTAACGTTTAATTTTATTTCATTACTTTTATCTTATACATGAAACCGAGTTGTTACATTAATTTGTTGTTCTTATGTTTTGATAGTAAGCCAAGATCCAGCACCGTTCCTGATATTTTATAGCCCATAGGCAAAATAAGAAATATAAGCTCACATTTTTTAAAATTCATATAAAACTATCGGTTATTATCTTTTGTACGTACTATGTAAAACTTATTTTTCTTTACAATAGCTTACAAACGACACAGGACGATTAAACCACACTTGAAAAATCGGGTGTAACTGATTTTAACCTATAGAGACGATAATGAGGTTTGAACTCGTGACATTTGGCCACATGAATTCACTTAACCATTAGACCGTCCAAAATGATCATTTATATTATATTTATAAAATAAATCAAATTTATAAATTTACGTAAAATTCAAGTGATCTACAAATAGAAATAGATAATAAAAAATTGTCAAAAACATATATAACTTATTTGTCATCCTTATATTTCTATATCTCAACTCTTATCTATAATACGATATCATTAAAAAATAATTTATTCGAGTATTTGCAGATGCAAAACCATTAATAATCACATCAACATCAATATTTTCTAATATATTTTAGGACCAAATAAAAACATATATCTATAAGTGAAATATATAAAGATTTAATATTTTGGACTTTAAAATAAAATAAAATATTCAAGTAATATAATATTTTGGATCCAAATAAATAAATAAATAAATATATATATATATATATATAAATAAATAAAACTAATTTTTTGAAATAATTTGGATCCCCTGAGATGGTGGACCTAGGCGATCCCAGGGCGGCCTACCCTCAGGGGCCAAGATCATGAGCTTAACGGCACCAAGAAAATTGTGTAATAATTACTCTTGGTATAAAATATTAAAAAATGGAAATCCCAACAAAGATTTGGCATGTCACACTGATCTAATGGAACCCCATAGCTTCACTTTCATTCTTCAATAATGACTAAATGTAAGTATGATATTTATTTTAATGAAGACAACATGAAATAGACGTGGCCCTTGTTTGGTTGGGGGTGGGGCACTATGCATGAGAAGCTCTAGTTCAAGACACTTTTCAATTGCACTTATGTTTTCTTTTTTATTACTCCTCCGTCCCATCTAAGATGGTAGTATTACATTTAAATTGTCATCCAAGAGATGGTCTTTTCTTTTTAGGAAATAATTATCTCTTCAAAAGTTGTGGGTCCTACCTACTTTTTATCACTTTAACCACTTTATCATTTCCTAAATAACCGTACCGAAAAGAAATGAGCCGTCTTGGACGGGATGGAGGGAATACCTTTTTCTTCTTCTTCTTTGTGACTAGGGAAAAAAAGTGCACATCCACTATTCAAGTGCAATCGAGTTTCGAACTTAAGTTGTTCATATTTGTAGCATTTGGTCACAAGTTTAGAAAATATGACAAATCAAGAAAAAAGAATTACAATAATTTGGGAGTTTTACAAAAATATGATTGGGATCCATAGGAAAAGAGACAAAATTGGATTTTTTGAAAATAGAAATTGATGTTATATGATGGAAATTCTATAGAACATATGGGTGTATTACATCCTCTCTCACATGATAAAATTTTATTAATATAAATTAAATTAATAAAATATTAACATATGCGATGTAAGTGTAGTACACTTACATTTTTCATGAAACTTCTTGTTATATGAGATAAGAGAAGAGAACTGTATAGTGTGTATAACTATGATAATATTAGTATCTACTTGTATAGAATAAAAAATAAAAATTTAATATTATTTAGTTATTAAGATAATATCTAAAAGATATAATGATTTTATTTTATTATAAAAATCAATGAATGAATATATATATATATATATATATATATATATATATATATATATATATATATATATATAAGAACCAAATGAGAGAGAGTTGAGAAGAGAAAGTTAATGAATTGAAATTGAATTTTTCACTCGGGTTCGAATCCCATGAGGCGAAAATTCTATTTTTGGATTCGATAATTTTTCCAGTGATTCATCAACTTTCACGATGAATTCATCGGTTTGGTTCTCATCACAATAAAAATAGTTCTCACGTTAACCTCCTATATATATATATATATATATATATATATATATATATATATATATATATATATATATATATAGGAGGATCAAATAATCTACACACGAGATAGTATGTAGTACTCAATCTCATCCATCCATCCTATTAATCGTGTGGTGAGATTCGCTTTGATTTATAAGAGTTTTACGTTAATTTGTGATAGTAAGGGTAGATTAGTAATTTGATTTGTTATGTGATTTGAAAACAAAACATGCATAGAGTTGAACTCAACTATGTTTAAAACAACACAAAATGCATTCACTTGAACACAAAATGCATATAAGTTTCAAATTTTAATGCATGTAAGAACGCTCCCAACGCGCTCCCAACGCCGCAGCTACGCGCATCAGTCGCTTACGCACGCTTGCACGCACACACCAGCGCCGCCGCACGCACCAACGCCGGTTGGGTGCGATGCGATATTATGTTGTTTTAAATGCAGATTTAGTTGTTTTAAATGCGGTGACATGTTATTTCATATGCATTATTTATGTTTTGTTGTGGTTCTTCCCAAACCTAGCGCCGCGCGCGCGCAATCCCTACCGGTCGAAGCCACCAAGCATCCCTACCGGTGGCGTGCACCTGTGGTCCCTATCCGGCGTCGGTAGCACACAACGCGCACCCAATACCGGTTGTGTGCGATGCATTGTTATGTTATTTTGAAATTTGAATGCATTGTTATGTTTTTCTCTATGCTTTGTTATGTTATTCTCTATGAATTATCTGTGTTTTGTTGTAATTCTCCACAAATTCAACGTCCGCGGAGACCCCAACGCTCGCGGACTCCCCTATCCAGCGCCGGACGGGCACCCAACGCCCGTTGAGTGCGTTACCATTTTGCTCCAGAGCGAAAAATGGGTTGTCACGTGTCAAATTTTAGTGCGTCCACGTGTTCAAAATGTGTGGTCAGATTGAGACTACATCTATTTGGGGATCGGGTACTACGAGAACCCAACCCGATATATATATATATATATATATATATATATATATATATATAACAAATGTCACATTATGGGAGGGATAAAGAAAAGTTGGGACCGAGGGCAGTTCCCCTCATTCAATTTTTTTTATTTTTTTCTTTTTGCTATGATCGACGACGATTTTGCCTCAAAGGGCAGTTCCCTCATTCAATATTTATATTTCTTTTCACTTTTTGCTATGATCGACGATTTTGCCTCAAAGGGCAGTTCCCCTCATTCAATTTTTCTTTTTTGCTATGATTGAAGATTTTGCCTAAAAGGGAACCGATAAATCAATCTAAGGATAGATCCAAGCTGATTTTTTTCCAACTAAAAAAGTTGGAATATCTTAACTTTTTATCATTATAGAAGTGATGATAGAATGTGGATATAAGCCCAACTCCTCCATAAAAAGTTGGCTTCCTTCAAAAAACGTGCATCGTTTGGAGTGCCTCTATAGACACGTAACCCGCTACTGATGCGTGCACCGTATGCATATGTCACATTAGACTTGCATGCTGTCAAATTAATTAAAGTGGAATCCATATAAAACTTATTTTTATAGATATATAATTGAAGAGAATAATAAAAAAGTTAGTGAATTTTAAGAACTAATATGACACTTATGTTGGAGAAAAAAAATATTTTTTCATTGTCAACGGTTGGAGTTACCCTAATTCACTTCCTTTCAAAAGTTTTCCTCGATATAAATTGATTAGTTTTGTGAGGTCACGATAGTTGTGAATTTGCGCTTTTGCCACTATACTTTCCACATTCAAATTTTAAATTGTGCAACGACTCAAAAAACTAACGGATCACAAATTGCTATGTCCCAACACCATTAAAAGAATGAATCTCATTTTCCCATTTTCTTTTTCTAAAAGGCAGAGTTTTAGTTGTTTTTGAAAGTGGAGATATGAAAATTGTGGGAGTATAAATATAATACATAAATTTATTATTAACTAAAAAAATTTATTTCATGTTTTTTAAAAAGCACAGTCCCTTGATAAGAGACTAAATGACTAAGGTTCGACACTAATCTTTCACCTTTTGAAAAAAAAGAGATACTAAAGTATGAGACTTGTTGTTATCATACTTAATTATTACACATTGTAAAACAATTTTATCAAACTCATAATAATAATAATAACCAATTCAAAGATCTAAGGAATTGTGTTTTGAATGTTGTTTTCTATGTGGTGTATTTTTTTCTGTCTTCAATTTTAATTAATTTTTTTTCGTTGTTATTAAATTTCCCAAAACAATTCAAGGTAACATTAACTTAATTTAGTTTTCAATTTGCTTAAATAAACACAATCAATCATATTTTTACAAATTAGTGTCATGGTACATGATTGTTATTTACAATTAAGTTTTTATCGGAATTGAAATTAGTTTTTTGGATTCGAACTATATTGAGTGTGAGAAAATATATTAATTAATGTAGAATGTTTTTACATTACTTAAAGATTTATGTATTATTAAATACGTAATTTTTAATTGTAATTAGATGCATTAATAATGTTTCAATTTGTTATTTAAAAATAATTTATGGGTAAACTCAATTATTTTTAACGAATAAATAACTTTGGTTTATATTTCAATCTAGAATAGTAGAATATGTGTGTCCAATAACAATGCTAAATTGTAGAAAATAATGATTCTTTTCATTAATCATATTTGAAAAGGAAAAAATCATAAAATCAACTCTCAACAATTTCAATTCCAAATTGTAGGAGAGGTAAATTAGTTATGATATTAGAATTGGTACCAAAAATTATAATCGATTTGTCAAAATTTGAAGGGTATTATATATATGCATATTGTGTATGAATAGATAAATCTTCCTAGTATTCTTATATGCTTAATTTAGTTGGTTAAGAGATAATATATTTAAAATAATAATAAATTTTTAATCGTTCAATCATAATAATTTAATCTATCATATTTTCATAGAATTGGGATATGGGTACTCGTAATAAGACAGCTTGTTTTTTTGAAAGAAAGATTTATCCTATATATGTATACATATAAAAATGTTACTACAGCTTAATCTAGGCTGTCTTTCGCCCTTCAAAAAAAAAATCATCTCTTCCTCTTCGCGTCGCCCACTTTCCTCTCTCTGTCTGTTCATATATATACACATTACATATACACACACTCTCTCTCTTCCACGCTCACTACGAAGCAAACATGGCCGCCACAGCCATAGCCACCATTTTCCTCTCCCTATTCCTCCTCATTCTCGACACGTCCCGAGCCCAAACCCGCAACCCGAGTCCGGCCCCCGCCCGCGTCCGACGCCTGCAATGGAGTCTTCCTCACCTACACCTACGCCACCGGAAAAATGGTGCCCCCAATTCTCAAGTCGGATCCGACCCGCCAGGGCTACCGGTTTGAATCCAGGCTCACGATACTCAACAATGATTTGGAGGAGCTCAAATCTTGGCAGGTCTGGATCGGGTTCCAGCACGACGAGTATCTGGTTTCCGCGTCAAATGCGATTCTCGCCGATGGGAATTCGTTTCCCGGGAGCGTGGGGAACGGGTCGGTTTTCGCGGGGTATCCGAACCCGGATCTCAAAACGGGTGTTGAGACGGCGGGGGACTTGACCCAGATGAGCGTTCAAGTTGAGCTGGTCGGGACGCAGTTTGGGGTGGCGCCGCCTGATGCGCCGATGCCGGCGAATATCTCGCTCGTGAATGATGGCTGGATTTGTCCCAAGCCCTCTTTGCAAGGTCCCTCTCTCTCTCTCTCTAACGTTAGTCAAGTTGTTGTTGAGTTGGGATTGGATTGGATTGGTTTTGATTTTTTTGGATGGGTGATTTTTTAAATTTGAAATTTGGAGTGTGAGAATGACTAAGATTTGAATTTAATTTCTTGCCACTAATATGTGGATTTTAGCTGATTTAGTAAATGAAGGTTTGCAGGATATAAACAAGAATAGGAAGTAGAGAAATTTGAAATTTAATTGAGTTTACTACATTGATATATGATGTAGGCACATATGAATTGCACCATAAAATTTGTTCTTGTGATTACAAATTTCACAATCATGTTTGATTTGTTGAGAAATCAAAGGCGTGAAAGAATGAATAGTTTGAAAATTTCTCTATTTGTATGACTTGATTGATCAATGGCCAATTATAGCTTTGATGCTGCTGAGACTAGATTTCTTGAACATTATTCATCGTCTAAGATAGAAACCCTGCATTTAAACTGAAGTTGGTGGTTGGTTTTTGATGGTTGCAGGAAACAGCACGATGGAGGTGTGCTGCACTAGAGACCCCAAGTTCAAGGCGAACGAGACCTTGGACGAGGAGTTTCTCCCACGCCGGAGTGGCGACCTGACCATCATGTACGACGTGTCAAGGACCTACGAGTCGAACTACTGGGCGCAGGTGACGATCGAGAACCACAACCCTCTCGGCCGGCTGGACAACTGGCAGCTGAGCTGGGATTGGATGGAAGACGAGTTCATCTTCGCCATGAAAGGCGCTCACCCCTCCGTGGTCGACACCTCTGACTGCGTCTTCGGCAAGCAAGGCCAGTACTACCAGTCTCTCGACTTCTCCAATGCGCTGAACTGCGAGCGCAGGCCGACCTTGGTCGACCTCCCCCTGGCCAAGACCAACGACACCAGCCTCGGCATGGTCCCATTTTGTTGTAGAAACGGGACGATCCTGCCGCCCGCGATGGATCCCAGCAAGTCGAAGTCCGCGTTCCAGATCAACGTGTTCAAGATGCCGCCGAATCTCAACCGCTCGCGCCTCACACCGCCACAGAATTGGGGGATCAAGGGCCGGCTCAACCCGGATTACAAATGCGGGGCCCCTGTACGTGTGAGCCCGAGCCAGTTCCCAGACCCGGCTGCCCTACTCCCCGGGACGGCGGCGGTCGCGAGCTGGCAGGTTATCTGCAACATAACGCAGCCGAAGGGAGCGAGCCCTCGTTGCTGCGTGTCGTTCTCGGCCTACTACAACGAGTCGATCATCCCGTGCCCGACGTGCGCGTGCGGCTGCAGTGCTGGTGGCGGTCGGACGTGCAGCACTACGACACCGGCCCTCTTCCTCCCCTCGCAGGCGCTCCTCATCCCGTTCGATAACCGGACTGCTCTCGCTCGGGCGTGGGCCGATCTCCACCATTTCCCGGTGCCTAACCCGCTCCCGTGCGGCGATGGCTGCGGCGTCAGCCTCAACTGGCACTTGTTAACGGATTACCGAGGCGGGTGGTCTGCACGAATCACCATCTTCAACTGGGACGACTTCCCGTTCGTTGACTGGTTCAGTGCGGTCGAGCTGGAGAAAGGTGCGGCCGGATTTAAAGCCGTCTACTCCTTCAATGGAACCGCTCTTGATATCGATGGAGGAGGAGTGAACGAAACCATTTTCATGCAGGGGCTCGAAGGGCTCAACTATCTTGTTGCGGAGAGTGATGCGGCCAATCCTAGCAAGGACCCGAAGGTGCCCGGGAAGCAGCAGTCGGTGATCTCCTTCACGAAGAAGCTCACTCCCGGGATCAACATTCCTGCAGGGGACGGTTTCCCGTCGAAGGTTTACTTCAACGGGGAGGAGTGTTCACTGCCTAAGGTGCTTCCGATGAGCGATGCTGCTAGATTTGGGTCGTCGGGGTTCTTCTTAATGTCGGCGGTGGTGGGGCTCGTCATCTTCGTCTCGTTGCGGAGATGACGAGGGTTGGACTGCTTATTTGTTCATTCTTTTGTGTTCAACTTTCAATTTTATTTTATTTTTTTACCTTTTTTCTTCAATTTTAATTTCATATGTTTTACTTTAATTTTGTAATTCTTAAATAAGATTTATTCAACTCAATTAGGATATTATAATTATTTTTTATCATTTATTTTATTTTTATTTTTTAATAATTCATTAATATAGTTGATAAATCTGAAATTACGATATATAACTTTTTTAGTTTCAATTTTTTTAAATAAAAATTAAGTATAATTCATAATATCATAATAAAATTTATTTTTATAAAAAAATTATATAATAGAGCACGATGGCATACTAATAATTATGAGAAATTAAATCTCTTCTTGTGGCGGCCGACCACTGAGAAGAGAAGTTGCTGACAAAAGACGGTCTTATAACATCTTTTCTCTATGTAAGAATAACAAGATTTTATGATTTACAAATTATTACACATCTAAAAAAAAGATTTGCATTGATGAAAAATCAAATGAATGAATCAGTATACTACATTCATATGTCCCCTAGCAACTTATTTCAATAGTGGATTATCCCATCAAATCACCAAGAAACTTTCATCACCTCCCTCACAATCTTTTACAACTACCTAAATCAATCAAAAATTTGCACGGCAGTAGAATTGAGCGCGTTTCTCCTCCACCTTCAACCCCTGATTATCTACTCATTCCGAATCTTGAGTTTCTCATCTCTGGTTTCGAAGGACAATAGAGTAACAAAGCACCCAGATCCTAACCCTAGCAGGGGAAGCATATTTTGTTTTCAAAAAAGAGAAGTGATTCAAGAATTTCCAGACCTCATTGGCAAAAGACTAATCTTAGCTGTGTGATGCAACTATGTACAAACTCACTCTAAGCTATAGAACACAGGGCACGTTACACAGGGAGGTTATCCAACTAGTAGCCATCGAATCCGAACTCAGTCTCAGTCTCAACGGGGACGACCACGCCTTCTTGCTGCTGCATTGAAGAAAAAACGGCGTTATAGAGTGTATTAGGTTGGTACATGTTTAAGAATAAAGAAGATGGAAAAACCGACCTGTTTGAGAAGTGCACTCATTAGGTCCTCCTGGCCAAAGCGCTCGTGCAAGAGCCCGTTTTGGAAGCCCATTCCGGGTAATCTTTCCGCCTTGCTCCTTAGCGATTTGTCAGTAGCCGGGAAGTGAGCGATGTTTGGTGGGTTGCCATGTCCCCCTGCAGGCGACAGGGCCGCCTTATTAGCAGACGGTTCTCCTTGTATATTCAAGTGTCGGGGCGGCCCAGAGCGCGATCCGACATTCTGCAAATGCCACTCGTGGTTCCGGTTCTGATTCACATTGTTGAGGACGTCGTAGTTCGGAAGAAAACCTCTCGATCCTTTCATCTCAGCGCTCGAAACTCTGGAATTACTCGAAGGTGGAAAGGTAATATTTCCTGAAAACGAGGTGCTATCACTCGACAAGTTCGCGGAATTAGATTGCTTGGGAATGGAAGTATATTGCTGCCCACAACCGTTTTCGTTTTCGATTGCATTCCGGCTTCCATTGATATCATTCAAAATCTGAGTACTCGACTGCGGTTTGAGTTGAGCCATCTGCATCAGCATCGAGCCACTTTGGCTCGTCTGCGAGTGTACATGCATATTCATGTTACCGAGCGTTGATTGGTGCAGACTTGCCAGCTGTTTCGAGTCCATATTAGTAGGAAACCCATGGAGCAAGTTCACTTGCTTGCTGCTCTCGTTTTGACCTTCCACGAACCTCATCTTCGGATTTTCAAAGTTGAAAATGTTTCTTTGATCGACAAGAGGCAAAGGCACGGCGGACTTTGAGGTGGCCCGACCAAGTGCGGCCGCCTGGATCGATGCAAGACTTTGGTGTGGGATTTGACCGGAAGCGGCAAGAGCTTGAAGATCGACACCGTTGAGAGAAGACATTGGGCCGAACTGCACGTCTGTGGGCCCCATAAACGAGCTACCAAGACCATAGTGGTGTTGTGATACGCCACTTAGCCTTCTAAGATAGAGGCGGTACTTCTGCAAAAATCGGTCGTTTATAGTTAAAAGAAACATCGATCATCAGTACTGGAATTGAGTTAATTCTCGAATTATCATATGAAGGAAAATAAAATGCAAACCTGAAGATGGCTTGCAACATTCTCTCGTGTAAGGCCGGGAATGTTCATTGATTCGAGGATTTTCTTCGGGACAGCCTCTGCAATATTGCAGAGAGTTTCACTTTCGAGCTCAAGAATTACAAGTACGTAATTGCAAAGACGAGGAAGCACTAAACTTATAAACACGAAGATAGACACAACTACACACACATACATCACCTCAATCAACTCGTATTCGCCAATAGGTAAAATCATAAGCTGGGGCAACAAATGACTCGAATTGAGAAACTATTCGTCTCTAGTTCTAATCAAATCATCTACTCACGATTTTCAGGCATATTCTCGAGGTTATAGACAGCAACCTAAATGTATCTAAATCAAATCCTTCACTAAGTTCATTAGATTCTTGAAAACGAACCAATACAATCTGCAATAAGAAAAGGAATGCCGAAAAAGAGGGCAATGAGAGATTCATACTGTCAATTCCAAGCTGATTAACAGCAGCTACAAACTGCTGATGGAGCTCGACTGACCAAACAACCCTTGGCTTCTTCAATGCAGATGTGTCGTCCCTGTCTTCCGCTTCATCTTCCTCCTCCTTCCTCTTCTTTGACTGTTTCCAATTCCCTTCATTCACAGAAGACGAGCAATCAACATCTTCTTGAAGTTTCTGCTGCCGCTCCCCCTCCTCCACGCTCCCCAAATGCTCCAAATCCTTCTCGCTCCACTCGTGCTTCTTCTTACGAACCACATGCTGCCATATGTTCTTCAAAGCCTCGATACGAACCGGCTTGATGAGATAGTCGCAAGCACCGTGTGTGATGCCCTTCATCACTACGTGCTTGCTATCATCCGCAGACATCACTACCAAAAACCACGGCTGTCAACAACTTACCATCACAAAACAACGACGTGACGAAAGAGATTAACACACTCACTGATAACGGGCAGATCCATCTCGAGCCCAACGTGCTCGAGAAGCTTGAAACCATCCATATCGGGCATATGTACGTCGCTTATCACAACGTTGCAGCCATTTTTGTTGTTTCTGAGAAAGTTCAGAGCAACCTCTGCTCGATTGCACGTTGTCACTGAAAAAAAAGAATTTGAAAAAGAACCCTAATATATGCATCAAGATCTAAAGTCAAACTATTCACTCCAATTCCATAAAATTGCAGCTCCATACACATGATTATACGAAGCCCTAATTCATAAATCATGCAATCATAATCTAAAATTGCAAATAATATCCCAAATTTTGCTATAAGATTTGTTATTTAAACATATATATGAAATCCCACCAAAACACACACACAGACAAACCTCAATCATACTTATCATGCTATCATAAACCAAATAATATCCCAAATTTTGCTACAAGAATTGTTTTATGCATGCGTATGAAACCCCACAAAACACACACACACAAACCGCAATCATACTTGTCATGCAATTTTTATTCCAACAAAGTAAATTATATCCCAAAATCTGCTATAACATCTGTTATTTATGCAAATATATGAAATCCCAGCAACACACACACACACACAGAGTAAACTACAATTATCAGTTGACAGATTACCTTCATACAAACAATTTTTGAGCATCTTCTCCAATATTCTCAAACAAGTAGGGTCATCATCAACAACGAGAACTTTCAAGCCCGCCGGAAATTGGCCGGGAACGGCGTCGGCGCCGGACTTCCAAGAAGCATTAGAGCTAGTGAAAGGCGTGGATTTCACCCCAAGATCCATTGCTTAACCTCAAATTTCACCAACACAACTCGATATATGCATGCAGACAACAATCCCAGATGAAAAAAAAACCCCACTTGTAATAAAAGAACAAGAATCTCAACTCATATCACTAAGCAGAATCTAATCATAACCAAGATTTCGATGATTGCAGCCTTGAAACTTAAATTCGAGACTTTTAACTAGAAATTCGAAAGTAAGAGGAAATTTTGAAGATTTATATACTTGTGTGTGTTTGTGACGCTGAGGCCTGAAGGGGCATTGAGGGTTGTGTTTGTTGTGAGCTCTTATTGGAATTCTTTTTCTTCCTCTCTGGGTCGTTTATTGGGGTTTGCGGAGTGGGGTGGGGGGTTGGAGGAGGTGGCAAAAGGGAAAATCCTTTTGAGTTTGGATCCAGCTCACGCATACAAGCTCACCCAACCCCACGCCACAGAGGTATTGGTGATATATGTAGAGAGAGAGAGACTGATTATCGGTTGAATACTTTTTATAGCAATAAATATAAAGATAAATATCAATCTTTAATAAATTAATATAGATATTTCAGATTTAATACATAAATGTGCATATAATTAATTCAGATGCATACTTAAAAATAAAAATGTGATTTTCAAATCTAATTGACATGATTTGTTCACATTTATATATGTTAAAATCAAATGTACATAAATCAATTCCTATATACATATATGTCGGTCATCAAAATATGTTTTTTGGAACCATTGTATAAGTTTTAATAAAACTTGTTGAGCATTGTGAGTGTGGAGTAAGAGTCCTTGATGAAGTATTAAATTAATTAATGATAGGTCCTTAGTAATAAAATATATAAATAATTAATATTGTTGATGATGATAAATAAAGATAATAGTTGCGGCTGACAAAGTAGCGGGCCGGGTCGGATCGGGCCAGTTCGAAATTTTTGGATCTAAAAATATGAAACTCAAACCAATCCCGGACGGGCTTTCGGACGGACACTTTTTTTAGATTATTTTCTAATTTTTTTAATATATAAAATTAATATTTTAAATTTTAAATAAATAAATTAATTAAATACATAATTAAAATCTCATAACTCCTTAACTTAAATAAAGAATCAATGATAAGAACATTTGAGCTTACTTATTCTTATGATAATGTTTGTTGTATATCTTAACATATTTATGTATTCATGCGATGATGTTTTAATGCAATATAACTTTAATTCTTTAATTTAAAGAAAAAATAGTAATTACAAATCAAAGATAAATGATATTATTAAATGTCAATCCCACTTATATGCCTAAAATAATAGAAAAGAATAAATTAAATATACAGTATATATTTAAGATCAAGGATTTAAAATAGTTTTACATACTATAAGGTCATTAATTATCAGCTTATATATTTTTGGAGATCATTTCTCTTAGGATTATTTTTGAATGATTTATGAGGTTATTATTTTTTTTCAGAATTTTGATGTGTTGTAATTCGAAAAAAAATTATTTTTCTGACCAGTATGTGAATTAGTAAGAAAATTGTTATTATAAAATATAATTAATATTATCAAAAAATTATAGATATGTATATTAAATAATATTATAAATATATGTATTTAATAGAATATCAGACGTGATTTTTTAGCCCAAAATCCCAAGCTTTTTTGGCCCGAAGCCTCGATAGGCCGGGTTTTCCGAATGACTTTTTACGTTCGATTTTTTTCGAACCTTTAATTTTTAAACTCAAACCAGCCCAAACCCCGGGTATCGCGGACGGACTTTTCGGGCAGGCTCATTTTGCCGGCTCTAATAGTAGTGAACCACAAATGGTAAAATATATAAATAGAAATTGTTATTGAATGTAATAAGTAAAGAGTTTTGTGGGATAGTGTCCATAAATACATAGAAAACAAATTTAGGGGACGTACTAGTAAAGAAAACTATGAACAAATTTTGGGTTGGGATGTGCATCGGAACCGACCGACTAAAAATGTACGAACTGAAAATCAAATTGAAGTGATATTTTTAAAACTAAAATGATTGATTCATGCTTTAGAAGCCACCAAAAACCAAACCTAGAAAACTAATCAATTTCGATCGGTTCCCGAAAACTATTAGATTACATATATTTTTGTAAATATTTATTTTTATTCTAATTTCACACAAACATCACAAAAATTCGAAACATCACAAAATTCATTATAATTTCAAAGCATATTACACCGGAGCTATTACACCGGAGCTACTCATCCTCTGATAGCAACGGCAGGTTTCAGTATCGTAAGGAAAGTAAAGTAGAGTGTGAAATATTAATACGTATTTTAGGAAATAATAGGTTATGACTTTTATATATAATAGGCAAAGCAATGCATTTTTTAAATGAGAAGCTAATATGTGAAAAGAAATGTAATTATTTATTGGAATAATTATCGTAAATTATTTTTATTTCGACTCGTACGATTCCAATTATTCTATTGCGTACCAGAAACTTATGCTATTAAATGCAAAGTACATTAAACTAGTTTTTGATAAAACATATAAAATCCCAGAAAATGATTATAACATTATACATCTGTGTTCATTTATTGGCATAATAAATGTTAGACATTGCAGTACTAGATTTCACTATTGTAGATGGAATCTTGACTGTTCAATTTTATTATGCAGTGCTAGATTTCACTATTGTTATTGGAGTCTTGAATGTTCAATTTTATTTTATTATTTAGTGTGAGGTTTATGAAGATATAGATTCAAAATCATTCAAATATTTTTCATGATTATCGTCCATTTTACTACACTAATATATATCATGATATTGTCACGCGATATATGTATTATAATTACACGAGATATAATACTAAGAGGATATATAAGTGACTCACCATTTGTGAACAACTTTCACAAATACCTCTAGCAAACTCTTCAATATCAAAGTCATTATTTTTTTTGTTATATTTATTTTATTTTAATACCTTATAAATTCGCATTAGGATCGTCAAATTATGAACTACACAAAAATTAATGTTCGATTATGTCTTTTTATCCAATAACTTCAAAGAGATTTATTGTGCTTCAATTTGTCATTTCATTTGAACATCACGCAACAATACATATTATATAGTAATAAAATATAGCATTGGATTAAGGGGGTGTAGAAATTAAGTTAGTTTAGTTGCAGCCTTGTTAAGTAGTGGTTTTATTTATTTATTTATTTATTATGTCAGGGGAATCCGTTGTCGTTATTTTCGATGCGTAGTGGATAAAATCCTACGTTCCTGTGCAGTAACTACACTTGAAAAACTAGGTATGAGCACAGGATAAAACCCTACATTCCTATGCAATAATCACACTTAAAAACTATGTGTGATAGACTCAGACCTATAGAGACGTTAGTAGAGTTTGAACTTGTAATCGTTTGGGCACATGAACCGACTTTACCAATAGACCTTCCTAAAGGGACACATAATTTTATTTATTAATTTATAGAGTTGTGATGTTAACAAGGAGGTATTAATTTTTATTTTATTTTATCAATTAATATATAAATTTAAAAGATCCCATCATAACGAACTTGAACTCGAGAATTTTAATCTCAGACATTACTCATATGGAGATAAATTTATACAAAATTTCATGACTTAGAGATATAATTGAATACAATTGATAGTTTATGATATAATTAAACAAATGATAAATACTCCATCCGTCCCATTTAAAGTGTCCCTTTTCTTTTGGGCACGAGTATTTAGGAGATATGTATAAAGTAGTTAAAATGATAAAAAGTAGGTAGGGCCCATACTTTTTGAAGGGATAATTACTTCCTAAAATGGAATGGGACAACCCAAAAAGGAGAGTAGGACATTTTAAATGGGACAGAGGGAGTATCACTTTAAACTCTACACTATATATATTTTAGTAAAAATATTCGAAACTATAAAAAATCATTTAGACCACCAACTATTCATATTGTATCGAAAAAATATCACTTCGATTTTCCGACATACAAAATCTTGACGTGGCTTGTCGTAAATACCACATAGAAAACACAAAAAATAAAGATTAGAGACTCAAGACTCGGTGTTGTTGAAAGCAAATAAGTAAGGAATATGACTAAGTGTTATACCAGCAGCTTGATAGCCAAAGTCAAAACTGATGAACAATAGTCAAAGTTATTGACAAATAGTCAAAGTTGGCTACACCAAGTAAAAACTGGCTGTTAAAAAGTCAAAACTGACTATTTCTACGTCAAAGTTGAAAGAGTCATACTAACTCAGGTTCCAAACTAATAAAAGATAGAGCATATTCGATTGGCCCAAATTGAAGTCAACGTACTGATAAAGTATAGAGTCAACTCAACTGAAGAAATACGGATATATTTAAGCATTAAGTGTTTGACTCGAAACGTATCCTAGCATATCTGCAGAAGATATTGACATGACATATCATGTTTTCAGAGTTGCAGAGCTATAATGTACGATTATGCAGACCCTGACATTGACGTACGAGAATTCAAACAGGAAGAATACAAACGACAATAGAATGGATGTTATTGGTGCTCCCTTCAACGATACTATTAATCGTCCCCTCTATAATTACGTAGAGAATCCAACATTTGAAGGTTACCAAAACACTGCATATTCGAATTGTCTAAAGCATTCAGAGCTCACATCCCAAGATCTTATACACAACGATTTCGAAGAAATGAGTTTACAGAGTTATCAGTAAACCTTTAGAGCTCAAATATATTTATGAGCTCAAGGTTTCAGCATAAACTCCATTAACTCTTGGATATATTTCTTGCATATCTCAAGCCTAGACATATTGAGTTTGTCGCCTGTGACAACTTATCTTTTAGTTGGAAAACCTCTCTACTAAAACTCCCGCCAGTTTAAGTAGAAGTTTGGCAAGTAAACAACGAAGTCTTAGCTACTGAAAGCTCGGTTATCTTGCACCTGTAAGCCAGAGGTTAGGTCGACTATACCCGTAAGCAGTCATAGATTTTCTAGCACTAGTAAACATAGACTGAACAATCAATCCGTAGATATAGGAGTTGATCTCCCCGAACCACGTAAAAATCAAATATTATTTACACAGTTATTTACTTTCTGTATCATATTTAATTTGTGTATCATTGAATTGACATCACCAGCATACAACAACACAATATTATTTTGAAACACTCTATACAAATGAGATATAACTGAAAACTGACTAAGCCTATATTTGACTAAATATTTTACGTAAGTTTGAGTTTTCAGTAGAGACAAAAACATAACCACCATATTTTGCAAGTACATCAGCTATCAGTCCAACTGATCAGTTGTCTCAACAGCCAGTAGGTTTGATAACCTGTATCACTCTGAACAATATTGACATCAATATTGAACTCTCATAAGTTAACTGACAACATTGCTACAGTAATTCGGTCCGATCTTGTAAAAAAACGTTTTAATTTTGTCTAATTGGTATCCCTCCAATACACTAATACTACTCCCTAGGAATCATCACTCGTAACTATAATTATCATTTATGTTAATATTTCATTCCATTTGCTTCCCTACTTGTCCGGTCGTCCTGTTAAACTCTAAACTAATTACAAATTATTATGATATAACTTTGAGTGCCTACTGCAGTTAATAAGTAATTAATTGATTAACCAAATTTGATTATTACGCTCTGCAAAAGCTTTCTGTAATTTCACTCTCTTATGGTCAAAAGGACATGAGAATGCCACCCTTTGTGTTTCCCATACATTCCTTACAAGAATATTCCAAAATTATTTTTTAATGGAAAAAAGCCTTTTGCATGAGAATTTATTTTATAAATTTAAAATATTGGATAAATAATTATTCCCATTACTACTTTTAGATCTTTAATGTGGTAATTTTGAAAATACAAATGTATATCTATTTTTCAACATACTGACTTACTGAGCAACAAGGCTCAATGGCCAATGCTCACTTTCCATATATACGATATTCCTTAAGTTTTTTATAAGCTACTCCGACCTCGAATTCTACCATCATTTTTGATATTTCAAAAGTATAAAAAAATATTTTAACCATATTTATGCAGTGGAGAATTACTAAATATCACAACTCATTTGAAAACTCAACATCTATTTATACATATACGTACCAACAATTATGTAGAAAATCACGAGAAACTCTAAAAGTATGAACTTAGGGTATCTCCGAAGGCTTCTTCAAAATAGAGCTTGGCGCTATTTTGTTGTCAAAAGCTTCCAACCATGCTTCATATTTATGCCCTATTATTGAGCTATGTGAATTTTGTTGTAAAAATACAGTAGCAACTATTGCTGCGCAATCTCCCCTCCCCTCCCCTCTTTTAATTTTATTTTTTAATTTGTGTATGTTTTAATTTATGTTTTTTGTATTAATATAATATTTAGTTTTAATAATTGAGTTTTTAGTTTTAATATTTAACTTTGAATTAATAAAAAAATATTAAGTTTAATAAACAAAGAAGAATATTCTTTTTTTACTGTAAAATAGAGTAGATGATTGTAAACAAATTATTATTTCTACTATAAAGTAAAGCTAAAGATACTATAAAATGGTGTAAACCATCGGAGATGGTCTTACTAATTTTAAAAAAATAATACCTCAAAGAGTCAAGTGTCAACTCCACTTTCTCTCTAATGATATTCCAAGATTTTTAACCATTATGAGTAAAACAGTCATAGAGATCCTCTTTAACTCAAATAGTTAAATATTTTATTTCAACTTTTAATAAAAAGGAGAAATTGGGGGAATAATATAAATAATGTAATTTGTTAGCTTTTTATGAGGAAGAGATGCTTTTAAGGTGTGTGGAACCGAGCAAAATGTCTCACGCGCGAGATTAATAAATGGCGACCTGTACTCCCAGCCAATGAGGACTGGCCACGTGGCGTTCGTGGGAGTTTAACAACGTGACGCTTTATTGCTTTTTCTTCCGTGCAATTTTGTGCCCTTTCAATTGAATGATGATTGCATTAGTGCCTTCCCATTCCCATCCTTAACTAGTCAGTTTTTTTTTTTAAATAAATAATTTCCTAAAAAGACAAATATGAAATTGTTTATATTATTGAACTGAAATTTTTGGTAGCAAATTGTGAAATGAAAATTATATTCCATCCGTCTCATCCAAGACGATCTATTTCTTTTCGATACAATTATTTAAAGAAAGATATAAAATGATAAAAAGTAGATAGATCCAACAACTTTTGAAGAGATAATTATTTCCTAAAAAGAAAACAGATCATCTTGGATGAGACAACTTCAAAATGAATATAGACCATCTTGAGTGGGACGGATGAAGTAATATTATCCTAGACTCCCAGATGATCGACAATGTCGTAAGTCATTTTAGGATCTATAATGAAATGATCGATATGTGTCGTAAGCCATTTTTTAGGACCTATAGTGAATACTCCCTCCGTCCACCCCGGATCGATCGCACGGGTTTTAAGAAAACTGTAATGAGTGTAAAGTAAATATTTAGGATCTATAATGAAATGATCGATAATGTGAGTGTAAAAATGTGGGCCATTTTTAGGAACAATAGTGAATATAATTTATAGGCATATGAGATGCATTAGTATTTTTTTTCATCTCATTTTTTATCCTATACCTCATAAATTATCCGAATCATTAATTTTTACTAAATTACATAAATATAAAGCCTTATTTATTTGTTTTCTCTTTAACTTCAAAAGAAAGCAATATAGTTGATTAGTAATTTGATTTTGCAATATGTAAAATTGATTTTTGGATCACAATTTATGAGCTACAAGAAAAGAAATGTTCATTGACAACATATTATGATATTTTAAATAGACGTTCACGATGTGATATAGAACCTATCTATTCGTCCATTATGAAAACTAGTGTGTAACCCGTCGAATTTCGACGGAAAATATTTTACGTTTTATTTATTATCATAATAAGTAAAATAATCTTATATCAGGGCGATTCGTCTGAATTTGGTATATTAAATGAATTTTTTTTTATATCAGGATAATATGTCTAATATGATATATATAGGTTATATTTCGTCGAATTCTAATGAAAAATCACTTTATATTATAATTTACGTGTAGAAAATTAAATATTCTTAGACATGTTAATAATTTTGTTTATAATGTATATACCCATACCCGTCTTAAATTTGATTAATTATCTGAAGTTGGATAAATTTATAAATATAATTTGTTATAGTGATTGGTTATTCGTCTCGATAAAAATAAAAAATGTCGAAAGTAATCATTAATAATAACTAGTATAAATAAAGAAAGATAACAAAAAAATAGAGAAATTGTACGCATGCATGTCGATTAATGTTAAAATTCCTTTAGAATTTATATGCTCGTACATATCTCAAACCCGATTAAAAATATTTTTACTACTCGTTTTTATCTCAACCCGTATAGTTAATGCCCGCTAACTACCCAAATATGTTTAAATTTATACATATAAGTTGTCACATTAATTGATTATATATTTCAATAATGACTTGAACATTATAGAATAAATATTAATAGTAAATAATATAAATATAAAAAGATTAAAAAATAGAGAACATGTGTAGCATATACATACATGCACTCGTCCCAAATTTAATTGATTACCCGAAATTGATTAATTTTATAAATGTACAATAATTAGTTATTCGTTTCAATAAGACTTGAACATTACAGAGTAATTATTAATAATAAAAATAATATGGATAGCTAAAAATTAAAACTAAGCAGACGTGTCGTTTAATGTATTGACTTTTTTAGAATTTATATACATGTAGCTGTCACAAATCATATTAAAAATTAATTTTACTATATCTTCTCGTCTCATTCTCGTATAGTAGTATCCATTAATTACCTGAGTTCGTTTAAATTTATAAAATATCTAATTAGTAAAATATATATTAATTCTCGTACCCACATAATATAAATAATATAAATTCGACGGGTGGAGTTTAAATTCTTGTGCCCAAATAATATAAATAGCAAAAGACTTAGAAATAGAGAAAATTATATTCTCGTCATTTCATATAGTACGTGCCGTTTAATGTATTGACCTGTTTAGAATTTATATACATATATAACTGTGCCAAATCGGATTAAAATTTGTTTTTACTATATGTTCTCATCTTATTTTCGTATAGTAGTATCAACTAATTACATAAATTCATTTAAATTTATAAAAGATCTAATTAATAAAATATATATTCATTTCAATAATTTGTTATCCTTTCGATTTAAGTTTGAATTTATTATTTATTTCAAAACTTTTTATTAATTGTGAAGGCTCACCAAAAAAATAATGTGAGCTTCAGAATTCCACATAGATATGTCGATAAATGTGTGTATCCGTCTAGAATGTATATTCTTGTACCAAATAATATAAATAGCAAAAGAATTAATAATAGATTTAAGTTATAAAACATACAATCAATAAAATATATATTATTCCAATATTAAAATTGAAAAAATCCCACATAGAAATATCGACCAATGTCTGGATCAATTTAGAATCTATATACATGTAGCTGCCACAAATTTGATTAAAAATTGATTTGACTATATATTTATTATCGTCTCAAACCCGTATAGTAATATATGTTGATATTTGAATTCGTTTATGTCACGACCCCACTCCGGACTACCCGGACTGGAGGGCGACTAATACTAGGAGTAGTATTTTAGGGGTTACATGGCTTAAATAAAGATGCATAACAACAATAAACTAGCATACTCGAACATAATGTAAGATAATGTCATACGATTTAAAAGGGTTAGGCCATCGGACCCCAAAATCTTGGCCATGGTCCGATGGACCTCAATAGTTCATAAACATAAAGCATAAATAAATGAGTTCGAGTGTAGCGGAAAGTGTGTGAATACATATACGACGATATGCATTCAGGTGAAACCACAAATTAGATAAATTGGTCGAGGACACCGGACTCTCAACACATTCCCATCACCATCATCGAAGCTCAACCCGCACATTTAAAACAAACATGCGGGGCTAAGTACAAGAAATTGCACTCGGTGGACTTATGCCGAAAACATTTGATATTAAGATTACGCCAATATCGAGTAAGTCATGCGGTTTTAGTTAGAAATGCCTTGGCTTACTAAATCGTTCGACCAGTAAACATAGCTCGCCGAGCATTTTCTTGGTGTGTATGGTCCGTATCTCATAGTAACAATTCATAACAAGATATTTAAAAGTTAAACGTCGAGAGGAGGCCTCCCATCTACGACGCCGTGACCGGCCGTAATCCGTCTGACAAAGACACAAATACTCACAAGTATATGTTAACATAGCAATAGTTCCAACCTTCACGCCAATCCTAGCTGGGCATTTATCATCCCAGCACGGGGCCCGACATTAAAAGGTTGGGCGCGACCCAAATGACATAACCTGTCATAATAAAGTTCCAACCATCGCCACAGCCCTACCCGGGCATAACAGATAGGATCCATACACAAAACAGAATATTTTTGGCAGGTAATGCAGTAAATATTTGTCAACAGTTGTAGAATAAGCATTGTAAAGAAACTCATTTTGGAATAACAGTAAAGTCATATCTTAGTGGGGTAAGAAAAGGGCCCACATTTTGAAGATAAGAAGCCCACCTGGACTATGGTTTGTTGTAATTTGAGTCCTAGGTTCGTTCGTTCGTCAATATCCAGTCGTCGCGTTTGCGTCCACACCTTTACGAAAAAGCGAGGCCTTTAGTACGTCGCTCAAGTCTCTCGAGACTTTCAAAAGCTAAGATAAACTTCGATATCTTATTTCGATGTAAACTGAATTCCTTAGTGAATTCAATACGTTTCCAATACGTATACAATTGAATTGTTCTCGTTCCTCGAGATACGTTCAACGTATAAGTACGTTTTTCGATATATGGATTTCATTTGTGAAATCTTTTCTTACTAATGAGGTATCATACTCAATTAGTATATCTTACGCGTACTGGCGTATTCGTCAATCGTGTAAACGCACGTTTGACTTAAAAAGTCAACGAAGTCAACACTGGTCAACAAAGTCAACCATTTTGACTTTCAAATAGTAACTTCTTACTATTTCGTTTTATAAATCGAATTTGATCGATTTGAAAACGTAAAGTCTTATTTCTCGATTTATCACGTAAATCAAGGACTTATAAATAATTTCGCATTTAATAAACCCTTTTATAAATAAAACGCGTATTTTCGATTTTAAAACGTTATAAAATAAACGTTTGTCTCAAACATAGCAATCTATGTTTATAAAATTTTTTAAAATTCAATTATGTCCAGAATATTAATTAAACATATATTTTATTAATAAACTGAATTAAAAAGGATTTAAAAATCCTTATTAATTATTGAAAATCTCGATAATTAATTTAAAAATATCAAATGACTTTTGAAATTTTTTCTAAATTAATATAGTGCATTATTATACACTATGGTCCAGAATATGAATTTATAAAATCCATATGATATTTTTTGCCATTTATTAATATAAATACATATATATAGCTACGGTATTTTCTAAAATTAGGGAATAATTATCCAAAAATTCCCAAAATTGATATACACATAGTATAATATCCCAACATCAATATACATCACAAATATAACCTATAGTTCATCATAAACATTCATTTCAACAATATATAATTCTCAAGCAAATCGGTAATTATAAGATAATTACCAAATAATTAGCAAACAATTTCTAAAAATTCCAAATAAATTCTAATATGATTAAACATTATACTATAACATTGTAACATCATAATATTAACCAAACTAATTTAAATCGTCACCATATGAGCTTGTAAGCTCTCGGCTTTTTCGATTTTAATTAGGGTTTGATTTCCAAAAATTCCAATAAATTCATACAACAAATAAACAATATACTAAAGCATTAATACACCATTGCATGATTAAAATAAAAATCATACACCAACCTATACATCTTATAAGCTCACGGTATTTTTGTAAAATCATGCATATGGTTTTCAAAAATTCTAATTAAATCATAGAGCATATAATCAAGGTTTTAAAGCATTAATATGTCATTACATGCTTGAAATAAAAATTATTCCCCAAGGTACATACATGTATACCTCACGGTATTAATGAAATAATTAGCTAGGGTTTTCCAAAAATTGTTAAATAAATACCATAGTCTTAAATCATATCATAGATCAATAATCCATGCTAAAACACACCTAAGAATCATACGGTCATCATCTAACATTTTATAGCATTTTCGAAAATTTATATGAACATGTACTATGGTTCGAAAATCATATATTGGCAAGATGCATTCATACATTTCATATACCATATCCTATGTTCATCTAATCATATTTCCTCATATTTTTGTAAATAAAATCCTCAAGAACATGTATATAAACAATAACTCATGCTCAAGAACATTTAAACACATATATATACATAATGAAACTTTCGAACACACATACATATACATTATGAACATGTTCGATTTTCTTGAATAAAGAAGGATAAGAATCGAAGCTTGGGGTCTCATTTACCTTTGAAATAGCTATGGAGTCCAAGATTAGTGCTAGAGGTGTTATGGTTTTCGAATGGGAGAAGAAGAAAGGGAAGAAAAATTTTTAGAATGGGAGGGGTTTGGCTCTCGGTTTTCAGCAGAAAATGGAGAGGATGGAGAGGAAAAATGTGAGTTCAAAAGTGGAGAAATGGAGTGTATAGGAGAGGTGAAGAATGGGAAGGGTCTTGCTATAATATCTCTCTCTCTCCCTCTCGATTTTTAGCCCAAAAATGGGGCAAAAATCTGATGCAAATGATGAGGATTATAGTGATGATTAGGCTAAGTAAAAAGGTAAGCCATGCATTGGTCCAAAAATAGGTGGAGTGCATGCTTGTTCTCTATGGGGTAGCCGGCGCATGGGGGGGGGTTTAAGGGCTGTTTTAATTTTAAATTTTATCCTAATACAATGTATTAATCATAGTATAGGTCATAGATATATAATACATGCCATAAAAATAATTAAATCATCACATAGGCATAAAATCAAAATTACCGAAAATGAATTGGGAAAAATAGGATTAAAAATATAAATTACACCTATTATTGATACTCATGTAATTTTCGATCATATATATCATAATATATGATTTAGATATTAAATAATAGCATAGAATAAAATTATTGCATCATTTCATACAATAAAACCCTAATTTCAAAATAGGTTTCAAATTTATAAAACCGAAACCATCGAATTCTATGGTTCAAAATCTGTTTTTAATGCTTAAAATATCCATATATATCATATTATATAGTTTAGATACCATATGATAATTTAATGGTATCATTTCATGTGAAAACCATAATTTATAAGATTAAGGTTTTCAAAATCACTGAAAATAATCGAATTTTAAATGCTAAAATTCGATTTTAATATTTATTAATACTGTAATTATCTAAAATAATAATAGGAATTTAATTATTATAATTTCCTGAGCATTAAACTCATTTTTCAAAACGTCTCTAAACGTTGACGTTCAAAACGCCTCAAAACGTTCAAAATCGACTCATCTCAAAATGGTCGCAGTAAGTTCATACTTACTAAATAAATAAATATAATTATTATAGGAATTAATACGAAATTTATTCCGAGCTTCACTGCTCAGAAAATTTCATGAAATACTGACGTTCGATATGTTGTTGACGTTGAAATAATATCGTCAGTATTATTTCATAAATTTCATTCCGTAATTCACAATCCTTAGTGAATTATAAAAGGAATTGTTAATATAGATCTTGAATCGAAATCACAATATTCGATGTCGTAAAAATTTATATCTGGTAAAAACCCTAATTACGGGTTTAGAATACCGTAATCGGGTGTTCGTTTCTTTGGAATATTACAGTTTATATTTATAAAATCAATATATAATAAGATTAATGATTAACGCAATCTCTCTCCTACATGGACTATTTATTTCAAATTTATTTTTATTAATTTGTGAAGTTTCCTGAAAAATTGATATGAATTTCAAATTTTATTTTAAAAAATTGTACAAAAAATATTTTCTTATTTAGATTTTCAATTCGTGAAGTTCATGAAAAATCAATGTATGATTCAAATTTTTTTTTTAAAATCGTAAGAAATATAATATTCAATTTATGTCGTGAATTGGTAAAGTTTCATGAAAACTTTAAAAAATAATATTAATTAAATTAAATTAAATTTTTAATAAAAAAGTAACTATTTATCTGGCCAACTAATTAATTGATGAGCCAAATAAAATTGGTGGATGTAAAATAATTGTGTATTGTAGGATAAGAAATATACTCACAACTATTTATATAGGTTTAAATTAAGGTGAAGTTTGATAAGAAACCAATGTGGGATATGAGATGTAAATAATAAGAATAAAGTAGATTTGAGAAAAATAGAAATGAAGAGATCATATGATGCCACATAAGAGATAGAATCACTAAATCCTTAATCCTATTATATATTGATTTATATACATATATAACTGTCACAAATCGGATTAAAATTGGTTTTACTTTATGTTCTTATCTTATTTTCGTATAGTAGTATCCACTAATTACCTAAATTCATTTAAATTTATAAAAGATCTAATTAATAAAATATATATTTATTTCAATAATTTGTTTTCCTTTCGATTTAAGTTTGAATTTACTATTTATTTCAAAACTTTTTATTAATTGCGAAGGCTCACCCAAAAAATAATGTGAGCTTCACAATTCCACATAGATATGTCGATAAATGTTTGTATCCGTCTAGAATGTATATTCTTGTACCAAGTAATATAAATAGCAAAAGATATAGATTCTCTTAATCGTATTATGAATTGATATCCTGTATATAGCTACTCATTAGAGAAAGAGAAAAAAACTTTAAAAAGTATTTAGATTTGCAGAAAAAAGCATTGGACCATAAATATACTCTTTTTAAATAAAATTAAGTTGTGTATCTATCTGAAATGTATAGGATCCTAAGGTTCCCTCTTGATACCAGATAATGTTTCTACAGTACTCACCAATCAACATTAGGAGACTATTAGTATCTAATTTATTGAACATAATAGCTAGGTGTAAACCGTGTAATCATGTTTGCATAACAGTAATAATATTCACCAATCAACATTAGGAGATTATTAGTATCTAAATTATAGAACATAATAGCTAGTTGTAAACCGTGTAATCATGTTTGCATATCAGTAATAATATTTGCACTACAGATAGCATCAAAAGTTTCAGCTCCAGAAATAGCTTAATGATTGTCAAAATTGCACCTCTAACAACACTAAACACTACAGATAACATCAAAAGTTTCAGCTCAAGAAATAGCTTAATGACTGTCAAAATTGCACATCTAACAACACTAAACCATCAATTAATTAATTGAAGATCACGATAAGACCAAACGAAATGCAAAAATTAAATCCCCAATATTAGAAGACAAGAAAAGAAAGAAAAATTGACTACTCAAAGGGGATATATCTTTTCAAGTAGGGTTTCTCAGCAACGGTATAGTCTTTCTAGAAAAGCAAATCGAATTCGTAATGATAAATCTTGGGTTATTAACCTCCAAGAAGCCGAGCCTCTGTAAGCGATGGATGACTAGGTTAATGAGTTTCCTTGTTGAAGTTACCCTTTAAAATGAAAGTTTTAGGAGACTATTAGTATCTAATTTATAGAACATAATAGCTAGGTGTAAACCGTGTAATCATGTTTGCATAACAGTAATAATATTCACCAATCAACATTAGGAGACTATTAGGCGTCAGTTTCCAACCAAATCAATTTTGCTATTTAAGAATCCAATTAGCAGTAATAATATTCACCAATCAACATTAGGAGACTATTAGGCGTCAGTTTCCAACCAAATCAATTTTGCTATTCACCAATCAACATTAGGAGACTATTAGGCGTCAGTTTCCAACCAAATCAATTTTTCTATTTAAGAATACAATTAGCCGTTTCCTTAATTGAAGTATATATTGTAGACGTTAAATACAGTCTTGAATCCAGCCTTAATATTTAAGTATATATTGTAGACGTGTAGACTTTGATACAGCCTTAAATCCAGCCTTAATTACAGCCTTATCGACAACATTATAGAGGCAAATCAATTTTGCTTTTTAAGAATACAATTAGGCGGCCGTTTCCTTAAGCTTTTTCATTAATTTAATTTTATAATTTGATAGAAAATACATAAAATGGAGAATATAGATAATTCAGATTGAAGCAAATCTGAAATGCCACGTAGGTGGTGAATCTGATGTGGCGGTAGATTCTCTTAATCGTATTATGAATTGAAGTGTTTAGAAGGAAACAATTAATTTATTGAAAATTGTTTTAATTTGTGACGTGTACTATGCTTTTATTAGTAAGGACATAAATCCATTTCTAGAAAGGGAAAAAGAATACAAATACATTAACTATGTATGGATACGGAGTGGATGATGATCCTATTATTTGTATAAAATATGTAATCCCTTCTTCCACCATTTTCGTTTATTGATTTTGGTGGTACGAGTTTTAATAAATTGTAATGAGTGTAAAGTGAGTGAAAATAATAAATGAATAGATTAATAGGTAGTGGTGTTAAAAGGTGTGTGATATAGATAATAAATGAATATATTAATCGATAGTGGATGTAAAAAGGTGGGTCCTGGATGGTTTTTTTATAAAAAAATGGATATATTTATAGTAAAAATATAAAGTTAATGTTTTTAAAAAAGAAAGTAAATATTTTTTATGAACGGATTAAAATAAAATTAAATGAACAAATATAATGAATGTGTTACGTGACAACTTGCAGTTGTACTCCCTTTTCGTTAAAAACGTATAATGGTATGGAAATCATGGTGTGATTCGTGTGAATGTATACATGATTAATTTAAATATGTTCAATGCATCACATTAAGTGAAATGAATCATATCATTTCCAGTCAACTCATCCATAACTTTGGATTTATCAATAAAATATATAATGAATTTAATTGAAAATAATGGTGTTCTTCATCCAGGATTTGAACTATTAAGTCCTACATTTATTCCTTATTTAATATATCTTCTATATTGGCAGCTCAGTCAAATAACAGTGTGATTCCACTATCTATTTTTAAAGAAAATAAAGTTAAATAAATAAAAAACAGATTCCTAACTAGATGGGGAAGAAAATGGGTTTCACGGTTCTTTATGTAGAGAAAACAATAAAGTTGTTTATTAAATGAAATTTTTCGTACTATTGAGTTATTAAATAAAGTTGTTTTAAATGAAAAGTGTATGATTTTATATCCAAACATTATGAATTTGAACTTCATTCACGTTTGTTCGACCAGACTATTATATAGAAGTGTAATTTATCCGATGGGTTTGAGCATGTTACGCTTACATTTATGTGTTTGAGTCTGTCACACTTGGTTTTTCAAGTATGGTTTACATTTTACATGTCTTGTGTTGTTTGCAAGCTATTATACAAGAACATGAGGTTTACCTAATACGCATCGTAAGTAGTGACCGGTTCCCCATGATACAAAAATATATAATTTATCCAAAATACACTCATTATTCTAATTACGACTATTATACATCAAGAGAGAGAATGCATCTATTTTTATTTTTGTTTAATTTATGGAGAACCCGTAACCGATATTTTCGATGCGTACTGAAATCTCGTGTTTCTGTCCAATAACTTGCAAACTACACATGCTGGGTAAATTATACTTGAAAAACCATCATATATGACAGACTCAGACTCATAAAAGCACTAGAAGAGTTCGAACCTATGACTATTTTAGCTATAAAAATCAAGTACCAAATGGATAAATACATTATTTTGTAAGTTTGTGAATTTGATACCATACTTTGCAAGGAAAGAAGAAAGATGGTTAGTAGTTGTCAACACACGTACGTTTCTTACTTTTGTTTTCCTTCTTTAGTTAAGATGATGCATGTAAGTTGATATTACGTTACATCTTGTGAATCGTGATATATATTATTGATAGGATATGGCCCAACCTCTCATGCCCACTAGCGTGCCCAAACGAGTGGGCCTAACCTAACGCCGCCTACTCGGTTATGCCCGAATGATGCCTCCAAACCCAATTAAAGGCGAGTCAAAGGCGAAGATCATGGGCAATTATGGTGAAGATCATGGTCGTTATAGGAAGATCGTGAGCCCATCAATCAAGGGATCCGTTACAAGGTTTACGTACGTGTATAAATAGGAGTTAGATTGAAGATAAAGGGTTAGCAAATTCATGAATACTAGAGCTCTTTGAGATACTCATCAGAATACGATTATAGTGAACATCTTGAGGACCATCACCTCCGTGGACGAGATCTTTCTCTTGATCGAACCACGTTAAAACTCCCGTGTTCTTTATCGCTCTATAAATCTTTCATACCGACGTGAGACAGATTTATCATTGGCGCCGTCTGTGGGAAAACTCTTGAACAAAAGTCTGTGTTTTCTACAATCTAATGGCAAGGACACGCAAACGCTTAATATCGCCGGCGATGTCGGTAACAACCGCAGAGGACGATCGGTGGTCACACAACGCCGAGGAAAAGGGATTGCGGACGCCACCGTGTCACACACCGAGGGCTACATGGAGAATGCTTCCATACACCCTCGTGATCGCCGCCCAACGAAGAGGAAGATACCGACCTCGATCACGGTGAACATGAGGTTCACCGCCCCACGAGGTCCTCGGTCGAGCAAAGGTCCGAGTTCCTCAATGCCAATCTCAACCAATTCCGAGTTTCTCAACCGGAGGACAAACGGGCGGGCCCTCAAGAGTGCCCGGTGGTGATTCTGCAATCGAGGTCGCTCACCTCCGAAATAACCAACGCTCACCGCGGCACAATGAACGCCCAATACCCGGTTCATTCACCGCACCTCCGCGGCCGCTCTCCACCTCGACGTGATACCCATGTGAATGGACGGAAAGAAGGAGGAAATGCGGTTGAACTCCCCTGAGGACGACGACGCCGCTATCGATCTCCCACCTCCGCAGAGGATGGTAACGAGCCCCTGATTCGACCGCACGGACTAATTATCTCTCATTTTCAAGGAGATTCTCGATACACACCCGCCACACGATACCGGGCTCGAATATTGCTGCACACGATGGCCTGGAGATCCTTCGACTTCCTATTTGCCTATACCACCAACATGGCGAACTAAGGGATGGAAGATTTCCATATGTGTAAGGTCTTTCCGAGGTGCCGATCTCCAACGCCGACGTTGGTTCACTCGCTCGCCGTAACAGCATCCATTGCTTCAAAGACCTCATGGATCGTTCAAATGGCGCTTTTACCAAAAGATGCCGCCCAACAACCTTCATCCGATCTACTTACAATCCGCCAAGGGTGGGACGAGACGATGTCGAATTTCGCCTCCAGTCATCATGGAATCCCTTAAAATAGATGAGAGTAACGATCTCTACATCATCAACGATTCAAGAACGGATCCGACCGGTGCTCAATAAAGAGATCACCGCGAACACCAAGACGCTTAGTCGCTTTGGACCTTGGTCGACAACTTTGTCAAAGGGACGAGTCGGACCGGAAGAGAGAGATCCGGACGAGCAATGGATGAAAGAAGGAAGCCGGAGGATCGGGTCGAGGTCTTTGAACGCAAGTCGCTCGATAGAATCAAAAGGGCCCAGAGAATCAAGGTGGGACCTCGCCAAACCCCAGTAATAGCGAGCGCCTATTCAAATCCGTATGAAATATTTGAGCTTCACATCGAGCACTTTCAAAACCTCCTCCTATGAAAGGAGGATCCAAAAAAAAGTCAACGGGAAAGTATTGTGACTACCACCAGGGGTACGGTCACGATACAGAAGATTGCAAGTCCTTGAGCTCACAGATTGACGAGCTCGTCAAGGAAGGAGCGCTGAAGAAGTACATCGGCCGACCTGGGCCGGGTAATAAAAAGCGCAGAGGGAAAAATGGAGGTGGTAACAACTGCGGACCGACCTCAACGGCAGCCCGACCTGAAGATGACGAGGATGAAGGTCCCAATGCAATGGAGCAGGTCTATGCTATAACCGGACTGCCAGTTGGTACGACGAGGTCGTCACTTAGAAATGAAGCTCGAGGCCGACCCTCAAGAGCCGAAAACAAGCGACTCGGATAGAGAGAACATTGTGTTCTCCAAGACGACCCAAGACCAAGATCATGCCTCACCAGACGCCATTACTATACAAGCCGTGGTGGGCAACAAGAATGTACATCGGGTCTACATCGACATCGAGCCTCCGTTAGCATCATATTCCAGTCGCTCGGATAAACTTGATGTCGGAGGAATTAGTACACCCCGCACCTTCCCAGCTATGAGCTTTACTCAAGAGGCGGTTCAACCCGAAGGTGTCATTACCCTTCCTGCTACAGTAGGACGTGCTCCCGTGTCGGTTACCAAGGCCATTCAATTTTTTTGGTCCGAGCTCCCTCCATACAACATTATCCTGGAAGAGATTGGTCAGATGCAATCAGGGCCGTCGCCTCGTGTACCACCTCACCATTAAGATACCTCCCCGTGGAGTGTTAAGCATTCGGGGTGACCAAACGGCAGCCTAAAGAATGCCTACGAGTCTCAACCCAAGAGGCGGCCTTACTCGTGCCTAGCAATTACGTAACCCTCCGGTTGCCACCTTGGGATGATCCGACCGAGAATCTTCACTATACGACGACGACCCTTCCAAAGTTGTCAAGGTTGGCACCAAGGTTCACCAATCTTCGCCAACAGTCATGCGACTTCTAAGGAATATAGAGATGTATTTTCATGGTCTCCATTGATATGGACCGGGTCTCGCCCGAGCTCATAACTCATCGTCTCAACATCGATCCGCTACTAAACCAGCTCGTGAGAAGAGAAGTTTTGCGAGCGCTGCCCGGTCATAAGAGACGAGGTAACCCAACCTGTGAGGCTAAAATCTCAGACGAGGTTAAATACCCAACCGGATGGCTAATCCCGTTGTAGTTCGAAAGCCGGAGGGACGACGATGTGTGTCGACTATACCGACCTCAATAAACACCGCCTAAAGGATCGTACCCTCCCGACATCGACAAGAAGGTGGAAGCATTGGTGGGGCATGAGATCTTCGTTTCGGATTTATACTGAGGATACCACCAAGTCTCGATGAGCCCGGAGGACGCCCAAAACAAATGCTCATTATCGACTTGGTGTCTTCGCCTACCGAAGATGCCTTTCGGTCCGAAAACGCCTGAGCTACCTACCAAAGGATGGTGGACGCGATCTTCAAAGATCACATAGGGGAAATTGTTGAGGTCTATGTCGACGATATAGTAGTCAAAAGCAAAAAGTCGAGAATCCGCGTTGACCTCGAAACTATTCTTCGCCTCCTCAGTCGGCCAACCTCAAGCTTAATCCCGTAAGGCACATTCGTGGTGAAGACGGGTAAATTTCGGGATCTTGGGTTTCTCAAGAAGGCACGAAAGCCAATCCTACCAAGGTGAAAACGGTGCTCGACATGCAGGTCCCAAGAACCATCCGTGAAATACACAAACTCACCGGATGCCTGGCCGCCCTCAGCAGATTCCTATCTCGAGCTGCCGAGAAGCAACTTCCCTTCTTCAAGATCCTGAGGAGATCTCCAGATTTCACCTGGCAGGAAGAACACCAGGTCGCTTTGCGCGGTGAAGGAATATCTCGCCGACCGCCGACACTATCCGCCCCAAAGCAAGGTAAAACTCTATCGTTATATCCGCCACCCTGACGAGGCAATCGGCGGTATTATGCGAGATGAGATGGGACGGCAACTCCCATCTACTTCATCACGGCTCTCAAAGGACCGGAGACGAGGTACACCGACTCGGAAGGTAGCTCGCCCCGTGAACGCCAAGCGACGCCCGGCCTTACTTTCAAGCTCATTCCGTCTGTGTACTAACGGACTTACCTTTAAGACAAGTCTTATCAAAACCGAGTCATCCGGGCGTATAGCTAAGTGGCACTGAGCTCGGCGAGCACGACATCTCATATTCCCCTGTGCCGCCCATAAAAGGGCAAGCCCTTGCAGATTTCCGTGGAGGTCAAATTCACCGAGGTCGCCTCTACCGAGGTCACTCCCGCCCTCACGGCGGAGGAACTGTCTTGCATCACCCGTTGGTTGTTGGCGGATGTATGTGGACGAGCTCATGCAAGACGGCAATGAGCGGGCATCCTCCTCCTCGCCCAGATAAGCAAGAAGTGACACGCCCTCCGGTTTACCTTCCCGACCACCAACAACGGTGGAGTACGGAACCGATCTCGGACTCCGCCTAGCAAAGGAATTGAAAGTGGACAAAGTCCAGATATTTGGAGATTCCTGTGTCGTGGTAAACCGTGTCTTAGGCACATATGAGGCTAAGGAGGATCGAATGAAGCGAAGACTTGAGAAGCGCAAAAGAGATGTCGGCCTCATTCGCCATTTCAAGATTAATCAAATCCCACGAGGAAAAAAACCGAGCCGACATCCTTAGTAAATTGGCTTCGCCATCGCAAACCGCCAAGAGAGGAAGTTCATTCGGAAGCATTGAGGCACCCCACGTCGGCGTTATCTCGAGGTGAACCAAACCGACGACGCCCTAAAAGCATACCGGAAGTTGGCACACTACCTCGTGATCGGCTTGAGGCCAAAAGATAATGGTGAAATCCTGTAAGTATCTTATGTATGAGGGCTCTCTACTGGAAGTCTTACCTTCAACCCTCCCGAGGCGCCTTGGGCCGTAAGAAGCCGACCACGTGCTTAATGAGATTCACAAAGGATCTTGCGGAAGACACATCGGCTCACGGGCTCTTTCAAAGAAGACGCTGAGATCGGGATATTATCGCCCACCCTTATTCAAGATTCACCAACTCGTCAAAAGTGTCCGGCGCCGCCTTCACCCACGGCCAAAAGTTACCCGCATCGATCGGCGGTACTGCAGAGCCCACGGCCTTTCATGCAGTGGGGATCGACATCGTAGGTCCGCTCGATCGAGCACCGTGTCGCCTTCGATATTTAGTCGTAGCCATAGACTACTTCACAAATGGGTCGGCCGAGCCACTTTCAACCTCACGAGCAAAAGGATTCAAACCTTCGTGTGGAAGATATAGTCCGCCGCCGCATACCGCATTCTCGGTCTCGGACAACGCACCCAATTCGTCGACAAAATTTCAAGGAGTGGTGCAAAGAGCTCCATATCGATCAACGCTCACCCGGTCGCACACCCGCAAGCCAATGGTCGACCGAGGTGACGAACCGCACGATTATACAAGGATTAAAGAGGCTAGACCGAGCTAAAGGCGATTGGTGAAAACCTTCCCAAGTCCTCTGGTCCCTGTAACGACACCTCGGACTTCGCACGAGAAACACCTTTCACTTGGTCTATGGAACCGAGGCCGTCATACCGGCCGAAATCGCGCACCGAGCCCACGCACTCTTCACTTTGACCCGGATGGGAACGGGACGACCGCGAACCAACCTTGATGCTCTCAAGAAAAACGCGAACTCGCCTTCATAAACGGCTAAGTATAAGGGCCGGTCGCACGGTATTACAACAAAAGGGTCAAAGCTTCGCGACCGCAAGTAGGCGACTCGCCCCACGAAATAATGAAGCCAGCAGAGCCGAACGCCTTAAAAGTCGATCCGACATGTGAAGGCCCATACCGCGCTCACGAGGACCTCGGCAAGGGGCCTACAAACTATCTCACCTATCCGACGCGCTATCCCTAACACGGCATATTTCTCATTTAAGGAGGTACTTTACATAGCTTCGATTTCGGATCGCCTTTATGTTAGTCTCCTTACTTGCTTTGGTCAAGTGCGATGTTATATACTTGTTGAATAAAATATTTATTTTTTCTAATGAGTATTCCATTTTATTGATACGCGACATCTATTCGATATACCGCATTTAAACCTTCACGGGGACGCCTCACGAAGATGAATAACCCACTAAGTAGGGTACTCACTAAGCGCCACTGCACTCAGAGATTACTCATTAAATTGAATGTCTCAAAGCAACGCATACTGACTACTCATTAATTTGGAAGTCTACATGCACGCATCTGATTACTCATTAAATCGAAAGATCTACATGTAAAAGACATCCAGATTGGATCTCACCAAATTATGCTCAGATACAAGATAAATACATTTACGACCAAACGAAGTCCTAAGCTATGTTTATACCTCTCAAGAGGAAAAATGTACACTTCGAAACGAGTCTAAATACATTTATACCAACATACAAAGTCCTGCACTATATACAAACTCATTCAGCTTCCGGCTCGCCGCCGAGACTCACCGTCGAGATAGTTCGAACAAAATCCCCAGGTCGGCGATGAATACCGGAATGAATTCGGTGCCTCCACCCAATCTATGAGGACGGCACCACCTCGGCCCGCCCGGTGCGATCGACCCGACATGGGCGGGCTCCACCGGTGATGCGATCCGCACTCCGAGGCCAAACCTCGACCCGTGAGCCGGCCGCCGAGCCACGCCCGCCCCCGAATCGTCATCCTTCCACGCCGACCGCCGCCGCGCCTCCCGACCGCCGAAGGCCGCCCTCTAAGCGCTCTCTTCAGTGGACCCATTAGACGAGCACTTCGGCGTGATCAACGTAGCCGCCTCCTCCTCGTGCTCTTCAATTATTCGACCGGCGCCGTCAAGACGCGCCGCGGACGGGGCATCGTCGCTTGCGAATGATCTCGACATCCGCATGTATTTCGTGATAGAGTCGGGCGCCTTTAAACTTCGCTATTTCGCCCTCCTCATCCTCAAAGACCATGCCTCCGCCAACAAGCTCGAACTCGATCGTCGGCTTCAGATATGGTAGTTCCACCATCCGACGGATTACCTTCTCATACTGTGATGCTCTTCCGAGATCCGAGCCACTCCTCCATTGTCACCGAGCCTCTCATCGCATTGCGCCGTCCTCGATCACATCTGCGGATAAATCAGCCCCGACTTCGAGTTGTGTAATCCTTAACTTTAACGCCTCATTCTCGAAGAAGGAGGCGAACCACTTCATGCATCGACCTCATGCAACTTCGCTTCGATTCGCCGACGATGCCGAGCCGACATCCATCTTGGCGAACTCGAGTCGCCTTCGGCCGACCGACTCCTCCAAGGCCACCCTTCATCCTTCTGCCAGAGCACATCGGACTTCTTTCACTTTGTTAGTAACTCATGATCGAGTCCAAGTATTGAGATGTGGAATGCTAGAAATAAAACAACACAAAAGGCATTTTAACAAGATATGTCTATTATTCAAAACGGAAGTTTGTACAACATAGGTCCTATCGACCCGCAAATCGCCTATTACATTAGGTCCACCGACCTCGTGCTCATTGCCGGACTCTCCGACCTCTGTTTGTGCCGCACATTCCTCCTCCAAGTGGCCGCCGATCTCGGAAGGATGTCCGAGCTCGGTCCCGCCGCCTCGGTTTTGCTTCACCTCGCAAGGAATGCTCAAGCTCCACATCTTCATCTTCCTCAGATCGAGTTCTGACCTCCGCCGTCGGGAGCGAGGCGAAGATGCCAGGCATCCACCACGGGAAGGAGGTCGCCCAGCCGATTATGCGGGCATAATTCATGCATACCTCCCGAGGTGCGACCTCAACCCAACCGTGCTTGGCCTTGTCAAAATCAGTCTCTCGCCGCCACTCTAGGTGGGTGAGATATCACTGCGGCCTCATCACACCGCCAGTCGGAGATGAAGGAGAAAACTCTCCGACTGATAAGCTCTGTGGCGGCGCCCTCAAGATAGGTCCTCGCCCACCGCAAGTGCACTTGTCTGTGCCGCCTTCTTCTCCGCCTCGGCACCTCCTCCCGAGCTCTCCACTTCAGCCCGGCCACTCGTAAGGCCGGTCCTTCTTCTTAGGCGCTCGGCCGCCGCCACACCGACGTTCGCCTTTGCAAGTTCGGCGTCCGGCATGCAGCGGCGTCGGTAGGATTCAAGAATGCCCTCGAGGCGTCAAGAAGGCCGCCTTCTCCACGGCCTCAGATTGCGAGGCGCCCAACAACAAGACCGCCAGCGATGCATCTCACCGCCATCGAGGCCGCATCCCGAATATAGAACAATTAGCAACACGTGACGACAAAATTACAAGGAGAAGAGTAGCGACTTATACCTTTGGGAAGGATAAAGAGGCTTTGAAGCCGGCACCTCGGGCGGGTGGATCGCCATGGACCTCGATCTCCGGCGGACTCGAGGTTGCTCGAGGCTGCCAATAAGTCCTCGTATGCCCACCACCACGGGTCTTGGGTGGACTCGCCGCCTCGCCTTCTTCCTCGCGGCCCTTCGATCGATGGTGCGGCGCGTCGAGCCCACAATATTGACTTCTCTGCTAGGGTCAATCTTCACTGCATACAGAATAAGAATGTCGTTAGCACAACGAAATCAGACAGGGGAAAGGATAAAGATAAGAAGGTTGCCCTCACCCAAATCAGACCCTGATAATGGAGCCTCGACCTATAAACACTCATTCAAAGATTGTTCAAGTCATCCTCAGATAATTAATCGAGAGGATCTCACCCATATCGCTCAACATCTTCTCCATAGGGCCTGTGGGATCGATTTTAACATCCTTCATCGCCCGAGGCCCCACTCATACCCTGATACCCTCACCGCAGAAGAAGTATCTATTTTGCCGGTGGGATACCTCGGAGGGAAGCTATCTTAAACTTTAGACGAGGTGATGATAATACACCCTCCTATAGACTTGATGCTAAAAACGCATCAAGACTTCAAAAGAAAACTCCTCGCCTATGCCATAACAAAGCCACCTAGCCCAACCGCCGACCTAATAGAATTCGAGGTCGGTTGGCATATGGGGATCCGAAAATACTCTTGAAGGAAAAAGGAAAAAAGGAAACCTAAGCCCAACTATTAAACTATCTACAAAATGGTAATAAACCTCCTAGAGGGCCATCACCCTATCATTGGGTTTCGCAGCACCACCATGCATCCTCCGGGACGTGGTATTCTCCATAACCTCCAAGAGCTCCTCTGTCGTTAAAGTTGATCTCGCCGCACCAATCCCGATGCCATCCCATACCGATGACACCGGTGAAACCCTGTAACTAAGTCCTATAGATTTACCTAGGCGGTTATGGCATATATAATCCTCACATCGAATCGGCGGCCGAACCCGAAACCGAACCGTAATTATCGAGGCGAGAAGAGGAACGAAGATGAAGAGTACATACTTACTTTTTCTCGAGCGAGATATCCGACTTCTTCAAAAAAATTTGAAAGAGGAATTGGGAATTTCTACAAATATGCTCTCGGAATAAAGTGTCAAGAAGAAAGTGAGCAGTTGCCTCATTTGGGCCTATTTATAGGAAAATGGCGCCTAAAATCGCCGCTTGCTTATCACACATGCCTATCTACGATCGACGTGTGATCAACGCGCACGCTGCTCGAATGCCCAACTACCGCCGGCGCGTATGACGTACTCTATGGAAAGCAGACCGCCACCCGATCACGTAATGATTACATTGAGCTCGGACATCTGACCACGCCCATGTCCTCCTCGCACCGGCGAAGTCATTCGTGTCTGACCGACGCCCTCCAAAAGCGCAGGAGCCATACGTGTCGCACTCGCCTTTTCTTCAAGAAGAGCTAACCAAATCGGACTCGGTTCCCTCGTCAACGAACAACGCCTTACAAGAGATTTTCCTTCAGATCGGACCTCGGCATCCTCCATAAGAGCGAAGCCGCTTCAACCAAATTTCGGTGTAACCTATACAAAGACCGCTATCCGTGTCATAATTCGCTTCCTTTGCAAGCAATGCACGAGAACCTTCAACGAACAACTTTAGCGAGCAACATCCCGCCTCGGCAAAGCGCATTCTCCGCTCACCCGGCAGGCTATTCCTCGACTTTTCGTGGCTATGATAGATATGGCCCAACCTCTCGTGCCCACTAACAGTGCCCAAACGAGTGGGCCTAACCTAACGTTGCTCTACCGGTTATGCTCGAATGATGACCTCCAAACCCTAATTAAAGGCGAGTCAAAGGCGAAGATCATGGGCAATTATGGTGAAGATCATGGTCATTATAGGAAGATCGTGAGCCCATCAATCAATGGATCCGTTACAAGGTTTACGTGCGTGTATAAATAGGAGTTAGATTGAAGATAAAGGGTTAGCAAATTATCAATACTAGAGCTCTTTGAGATACTCATCAGTAATACGATTATAGTGAACATCTTGAGGACCATCACCTCCGTGGACGTAGATCTTTCTCTTGATCGAACCACGTTAAAACTCCTGTGTTCTTTACTGCTTTCTATAAATCTTTCATACCGACGTAGACAGATTTATCATTATTATATTTATTTTTCTGGACGACACGCTCTTGTCTCTACATGTTTATCAATATGTTATTATTTAAATGTCACTGCTACTATGCTACAATAATTAAATCGAGTTTAGCATATAGTCACATATAGTAGACACAAACTTATTATCCGGATACGTGTATATATATGATCGATAAATATTGCATCGATTACAATATTACAATGGTTTTTATTTTCTTTACAATAGCAAGTATTTATAAATCTACGATTCGTATAGTTATGAATTACAACTCCTTCCGTCTCCTAAATCTATTCCTACAAATTTTTGGCAAGATTTTAATAAAAGTTGTTGAATTTATTATGAGTGGAGTAAGGGTCCTACAATAGTGTAATATTAAATTAATTAGTGGCGGATCATAGGTGGTAAAATGTTTAAATAAATGGGTTGTTGAAGGTGAAAAAGAAAAATAGTGATGAGTCATAGGTGGTAAAATGTGTAAATAAAGGATATTATTGAGGGTAAAGTTGAGAAGATAGTTACCATAAATGGATAGAAAAGAAATTGAGGGACGTCCTAAAAAGAAAAACTAAGAAAGAAATTGGGGGACGAGGATAATATTAAAATTGTAACTCCTTAGTTTGAATTTTGAATCTTAAACTGTGAATCATGAAACAAAATGCATGTGACGCAAAATACAAGATTTTTTTTTTGTACTAGTCAAGAATAAAATTTATTTTAATTTAACTTTCGTTAATTGTGAGCATAATTGTTAATTAATTTATAAAACAAATTCTCTATCGCTTTTGTGCACCGCATTTAAATATATTATTAATTATAAAATTAAAAAATAATTATGGAACTTATACGTCACAATTTATCGTATTAACACAACTGATGTTGAGTGCTTATGTTGCATGTACTACCTTTTATTCGTATTTATTTATTTGTGCATCAATTATTTTGTGGGCCTCTAATTGGCTAGTTTGTTCATTATAATATTTAATACTACATTTTCGGAATGTTACTAATAATTTTCATACAAAGAATAATTAAAAATTAATGGCCATCATGATCATAATCCCTAAATGAACATTCAATTCCAACAGAAGACATGTCACATATTTATCAAACCTTTTCTTTTATTTGATTTTCAACCTCAACTTTTTGATTTCGTAATTATTTAAGTATATTTTGTAATTTACATGTTATTCTTTGATTTTTATAGGCTACAAGATAATTATTTTTGCTCTAATCATTTTTCATAAGCATCAACGTCCTCTAAATAGCATCTTTTAAGTCACGGAAGAAGCAAGCAATTCTAGAATCTGAAGTAATGTTTATATGCTTCCAACACTATTTATATTATTCAATATCATAATCATTCATTATTTACTAAAAATAATTCTTATCACTCATAAGCTAATACTTGGTGGAACTCTTTATTCATTCAAACAACACCTACTAACAATTTTATCGTACAAAACTTTTATACATTTATCTTCACGATATGGATGCTCTATATGTGCAAATATATCCCCTAGACACATGGGGTTAGAAGCTTATATACATGCTTCTGATCGTGGGAATGTATGAGGGTACATATGAAAGCATCCGCAGATAAAAATAAATATTAAAAAATATTATTTTATTAAATTTATATCATCCATGAGTGATTTACTTAATGAATGGATAGAATATTTGTTAGGAAAAGTGTTATTCATAGAATGGGAAAGATCAAGAAATAGTCACCACTGGCAAAGAAGCGGACCGACTAGCACGTGGCGTAACGTTGTTCATTCTTTGAAGGGCCAACAATAGCGGAACAACTAAAAAAAAAACTAGCCAATAATAATAAGACGGATATAATATTACATAATAAACTACTTTTGGTAAATGGTTGCTTTCTAAAACTGAAGCCATTTATAGAGGTACAAGAGAAAACGATAGATAATGAGGAGGTGGCAATGGAATTTTGTTACTATACATTTGTCGTTCAATAGTATTGAGGTAATATGAAATGGGAATATGGTGAAAAGTACAATAAATAAGAATTAGATACTGACATTCATTGGTTGGTTTGGATTATTTTTTTTCCTTCTTCCATAAGTTGTTTAGATATTATACTTACCATCCTGCTAAGGTGGTGTGAAATGCGATATATAACTTGGTAAGGTCAATTAAAGTTTTTAGTGAAATCACCCAATCTTAAGATGGAATAGTGAAAGTTTTGCATAAAGGTATCTTCCTAGAAGTTGACACCACATTTTTGAGTCTATCTTCATGCAACCAAATCTTTAAATTTTTATCATTATCAAGCACCAAAATGAATAAATAATACTCCCTCCGTCCCCCAAATCTATTCCCGAGAATCTTCGGCATGAATTTTAATAAAATTTATTGAATATATTATAAGTGGATAAAGGTTCCACAATATTGTAATATTAAATTAGTTAGTATTAAAATGTGAAACGGCCAATATGTGATAAAATGTGGATGAAAATAAATGAATTTAGTAGTGAATGAAGGTGGTAAAATAGAAATAAAGTGGTAAAAAGAGAAATAGAATGACCATGGATGATAAAATATATAAATAAATGATATTATCAAGGATAATAAGTTGGGAAGATAATTACTATAAATGGATAGGAAGAAAATTAGAGGATGTCCCAAAAAGGAAGGAAATTGGGGATGGAAAGAGTAATAATAAAAAAGTGTTAGGGCATAAACATTAATTAGAAGAGGCCCAATAATTGCCTTATTCTGAATTGGGCCTAAATACTCCAAAGCCCAGCCCATTTTATACGGGACTTCTATCACAAAGTCAGGTGTCGTAATCACACTGGAATTTGTCAGTCTTCGTCTAAAGAGACTTTACAGTTTACAGGCTGGTGAAACGACATCGTCTAGTATTACGTCAGTGGCTAATGCTATTCATCTCTCGCCACGTGCGGGCCAAATGCTAGAGTGACGTAGCTGTCATGTGGCGATGCAGTGAATGTACAACCACTACTTGCTCACTTCAATCTTGTGATATGATATTGCAAATAATTTTGTTCTACATTTACCTAAATTCAAGAAAAATATAATTGTTTCATGAGACGGTCAATCCCATAAGAAAAATAATTATCCATTATGTAAAAATGATTACTTTTTTTATTGGAATAATTGATTTTAAAAATAAAAATTGTGGAGGGTAGTTTTAGCCAGTTCCATTCGAGATGTCCGAAGGTACAAGATATATACTAACTTAAGAAAATCAAACTAAACTTTGAGTCAAGAATCTTGATTTTAGGATAATTTCGAAAGAGAAATATAAAGATATATTCTATCAATGAGAATCCCCATCGCCCGTTCGGTTGATTAGATAGAAACCCATATATAATTAAGTCCATGTTGGATAACAAGATAAAAATGATAAACAATTCAAGTTAGTAGGATAGGGTGAGATAATCTCAGTATTTTCATCAATGATATGCATGGACCTCACTTTTCCGATAAAATTCATGTTTATCATTGATTAATTTTCAATTTTATCCTTTGTCTTAACGATGTATAATGTCATCATCTAACATATATCAGGCATCTTTATGGCAGATGTATTTTTAGGGGTGTATTAGTAAATATGCATTAACTCATGACTACATAATATTGCAAACCAAACATGTTTTCAATTGTATAAAAATAAACATTTCAACCAAACAATTTTTCTTTCATCAAGATTTAATCTTGACTTATCTCATATTATATCTTACTACTATATTGTCTAAGAAACCGAACACCACAAATTCTAATATTTTTGTTAAGACATTTTAAACCAATTTGCTTGTGAATTTTATGGTTAATGGTCATTTATAGAAATTGGATAAAATAACATACAATTCATATAAGATGGATAAATTATATTTGAAAAATCATAAAAACTATGTAAAATTCACGTTCTTTACAATAATATACGCGTCACATAAGATATATAAACCATACTAGAAAATATATATGATACTATTGGTTGATAATACAGGACAAAAAAGATTAATTCTAACTCGCGACTTTCAATCACAAAATCGCACATAGCTCCTAAGTCCCAACCAAGTTGCCCGATCTAGCCACCGAACTTAGCTGTACGCCACGCTTTATTGGTAGTACCCTGCCGCGAAAAGGAGTGGTAATTGTGTAAATCCAACCAAATACAAGTCCCTTTCCACAGAAACGCAGTGTATAAATTGCTCGAAATGTCTGACCATAGAAAATTTGGTAGGGAGCTGCATTTCTCTTGGCTCTCTTCGTTAGTTTCTCCGAAGCTTATCCTTTTTCACCCCTTCTATATTTCTTCTCTTTTCTATATCGATAATATTACGTGTGTCTGAATCTTTACCTCAACCTCAGAGTGTGTAGTGTGTGTCCTTTGCCGAGTGGGTTTTGCAGAGTTTTGAGAGAGACTTTTTCTTGACGCGAAATTGGGAAATTTTTGTAGAGGGAAATGGAATCCGATTCGTGGTCTCGGATATCGAGTTATTCTAGGCGTTATCGATCTCGATCAGGTTGGTTTCGTTCTGAATATTCTTTGGAGTTTTTATGTGGCAAAAGTTGTTGGTTTGTTTGGATATTTTCAAGAAACTTGGTGAATTTTTTTGATTTTGTTTCGAGGGAAATTTGAGCTGGATTATGTTATTTTTGGGAGGGGTTCTCTTGGTTGGGTATGGGAAATTTGATTGAACTATGCGAATGAGGAATTTGGGATTTTGATTTGATTAATTGGTTTATTCTCTTTTCAGCGGTTTTGATTTTGGTATCTACTTCAGGCAGCTGGGTTCTTCTTTTTCAATTATTAAGATATTTGAATCTGTTGATTTCTTTTTTCCCTTTTGTACATTTTTCTCCCTTTTAGCCGAAAGGAAGCTGGAAATTGTAGTAAACTGGGAGAATTTGATGGAGATATTTTTTTGTTGTTTTGTGGAAATGCAATGCTCTATTAGGGTTCTGATTTTTATTTTTTTTAAAAAAAATTTGTGAACAAAATAAGGAGGTCTTATCTCTGTTTTCCATAACAACGAGTTTCAACTTTCGCGAGAATAAGCTGGTCAAGAAAGTTTGTTTCTTTACATTTCATGTCTACATTCTTAGTACAGGGAGCCCATTGGTCTTCTGTTTCCAATTTATCCTTGTTATGAGATGTAATGAAATTCAGAATGATGTGTCAATCTCTTTTGAGTTGTTTCAAGTTCGATTTTGTTAATTCGTTATGACATAATGTAATGGTGAGATACTTTCTTGATTACGCGTTGCAGAAGTGTATCATGGAGAAGAGTTTGAAGGGGAAGAAGAGCAGAAGTCGGAGTTTCTCTGCCCGTTTTGCAGTGAGGATTTTGACGTGGTAGGGCTTTGTTGCCATATCGATGAAGAGCACGCTGTTGAAGCTAAGAATGGGGTACCTACATTCAACTTCCCATTGCGTGTAGTCTTCTTGGTGTTTGTTTGTTTGTAATTAAGCTGCATTTTTGGTGTAGAGAGCATGTGATCTTATCTTTATCGTGCTTTATGACGTGTGGAATTAGTTGTGACCTTTGCTATAGCTACAGAAAGGATTTTAAATTAGTAATGGGACTTTGATATAGGGTTGCAACTTTCTCTTTCGAATAGTTTTTGTGGTGTTTGCTTGTGTAATTCGCATATGATCTTGTCTTTTTGATGATTGCTTGCAACATGTTGAATTAGTTAAGAGCTTTGCAATATGTAGTTGCAGAAAAGATTTTAAACTGAGATAATGCGACTGTGATATAAGGTTGCAATCACAGAAGGTTGCTTGCTTTGTTGAATTGTGTGCTCGTGCGTGATGCACATGCTAATAAACGACAGCTCATTAAGTGTTGTTCCACATGCTAATTTCACGGTACATCTTGGTTTTGATACAAAGTTGGATGAATTACACATTTGTATCGTGTACATAGTCGATTTCCTCATGTATGGTGCTCCTTTACGCTTTAGTTGTATAATCACGGCATGCTATTAAAAGTTCGCAATTAGGGTCTTGAACATATTTGCTTTTATGTGTAGAGCTTATGTGCAATCAGTGAAACAAGTCATGGATCACAAAATTCTGTCATGAGTCATGAGCTGTTTCCATTACTATCTGTTGCCAAAATGTGACTTTCTCATGAAGTTCTTATGCAATAATGTTACGATTTGTCATCTTTCTGAGGATAACTATATATTTTCCCGGCTTAAATTCTTGGATATTATGCTTAGACTTACCAGCCTTTGCAGTCGTGTTTTGAATTGATTTAACACCTCGTTAAAAATGTTGATACTTGATACTTTGAATTGCTACCACTAGTAAGTAATCCAAATTGTATGTTTTGCTTAATATTTCTATGGCTTTTTCATATACAGGTATGTCCCATTTGTGCGAAAAGGGTCGGGTCAGATTTGGTTCGCCATCTCACCGTGCAGCACGCGAGTCTACTAAAGATATCCTTTCTAAAAATACCAAATGCTTTTAAGCTATTTCTTCTAATAACTTTTGCTCACATCGTCCCTGTTTCTTATTTTACAACAAAATGGCGACGTGTTTTTTCCTTGACCAGAATCTCACGTGCAGCGAAGGAGAAGAGTGCGGAAAGGCGTATCTAATTTCCCACTTTCCATCTTCAGGAGAGAGTTGAGGGATGGAGGAAGCCTACACTCCCTTCTCGGCGGACTTCCAATTCCGGTTTCTTCCTCACACATAGAACCCGACCCGCTGTTAACATCGTTCATATACAACCCACCCGATGCTGATGAATCCTCAAGTGTTCAGCCTCTATCATCAGTCGAGGAGTGCACAATGGCCGACAATCAGGCCGGGGATTCGTGTGATAGGTAAAGATATAACTTTTGCTAATTCTTAATCCATTTCTGTGTTTTTCTTGGATCATCGGTCACATTTACGATGTTTTTTTGACTTGTGGTGATGACTCAGGGTCGTGCAGAAGTGCCCATTGTCGGATGAGGATCTGAGGGAGAAGACACGAAGGTGCGAATTTGTGAGGGGCCTCGTGATGTCTACTTTTCTTGATGATTTATGAACTCTGGTATATGGGGGGTTTTCAGAAATGGAGACCCATCTTCGGAGAGATTGAGGATGTGAGGAAATAGAGCTAAGTTGTTTCTTCCTACCTAGTATGTTGGTGTATGTAACAACATATTTATGTGCAGCAGAATAAAACTTGAATCTACTACTATGTAATATGCATGTTGTTTTCACATTAGCCCATATATATTTGGGTGGGGTAACCTCTATACCTATCATAAGGGGTTTGATGTTTTCCTCAGTGTGTGTTTGTGTGAAGGTGGTAATTAGACACCTAATCTCGGTACAATTTGAACCAAAATTATGTATTAGTTTCCATTCTGTGACTTGGCGTCGGTACAATGCTGTTGTAATTTTACATTAAGCACAAACTATACTTAAATATAATATACTAAACAACTTTTGAACTGCAAATGCGATTCATTGATTCCTATTGTCAATAATCTGTTTATTCCCTTCCTTTCAAATTACCGTAACTCCATCTACATTTGGGGGCATGATGATAATTCGAGGACAAATTTTGATCCACAGGCCTTACTGGAAGTAAAAAATGAGAAACCTTAATGACTTACACATGCATGTTATTCTCAATGGAAACGATCATTTAAATGGAAATCACTTTGAAATTCTCAAAGTATCTTTAGATTTGCACCCCCTAAATCCGGATGAACTGAAATAAATAAATAAATACCAATGCACTAAATCGATAAACACAATAAAAACTTCAAAATTCAAACGTAAACCACGCATTGCAATTTGCACCAGGTTATTAATATACAATCTATATGGTATACATAGCCAAAAGGTTGTATACATGATATACTACTATTCGTCATCATCAGGCATCCTAATCAACAAGGCGGCCGAGATTTGGAAAAGAAGACAGCCAGTAAGACAAATTATCCATCATTCATAAGTTCAAAACCCATCACCAAACATCTAATATCTGCATTTGGTTGTAGGAAAGCTACTTACTAGGGCGGATGTCAAAACTTCCTCTAGACCGTAATCGGCAACTCCCGCGCACAGCTCCACATCTTCTGCTATGTAGTCGCTCACACCGCTTGCAGCCTGTATTGCGGTAAAGATGAGAGGGTTCTACCATGCTGACGGTATTGTAGAGTTTGTTGGGGAGGAGGAGTTCTTGCAGGTCTCGTACTATCTCCAGTAAGTGTTGTGTGACATGAAGAAGTTATAGTCAGGATGATCGACTTGCAGTAGCCGAAGCCAATTATCAGCAGCTCGTGAGAGAGAATTGACTTTCTGGCCCTCGTAAACTCCGTCCCCATTCCAGTCTGCAGCTTTGAACTTGTAAGAGACGAGTCCAAAGGTAGGTAGAGAGAGCTTGCTACTAGCATCATACCCACCTTCACCAAATGCACACATGAAAACGGGTTTTAGTATAAATTGAACAGAAAAACTGGGTTATGAATTTATCAAACCACAAACTAGGAAGTAACGTGGATATGTCTAGCTGCAAACACAAGATAGCAATACAGAAAAGACGAGAAATGTAAAGATCAGAAGGGATGTCACCTTTAACAGGTTTTGCAAGTGAATGGAAAGTCAAGAAACAGGCATCAACATTTTGTAGAGTTGGGCCGACAGGTATCCTATATATGGGGTACCTGCGAAATGAGACACCAACTCTCACGGTGAGAACAAGACAATATTATTACCGAGCCATTCTGAGCCTTGTTTAATACAGAGCTTACCAAGCAACAGAAATCCAACTTGACGGAGTCAGATCACAACTCCTATACGTTTTTAGCTCAGGAACTTGAGAGGCAAGTTTTGACATCTGTTGAATGCAAACAAACACAACCTTTTGAGATAAATGCCACAATAGACTGTCACAAAATGGTCAATAGAGACGACTTGCCTTATCAGCTAATGGTTCACGATGAAATGGGAGCTCCCTTTCAAAGTATTCAAAGGTAAGTAGACCAGGGGGATTGCTAATATCATCTGCATCAACAGATGATTCCATAGAAGGGATGTTTCTCCCTGTATATCTTCTAAATCCATGGGCCATATTGCTCTTCTGGTTCCAAGATGCCCGAGCATCATTGGCCCCTCTATCAGTTCCTTCACTTTCCCCATCAGTACTCGTCCCCCTGGAGGAATTAGCATCACTTTCCTCACCAGGTCTCCTGTCAGTGCGTAAAGTCAATACAAGAAAATGAATTATTGCAACCTTTAACAACATATCAGCAACCAAGATACCATGTACAAATATCCAGGGCTTCAGTAAATGTTTGTAGAAGTGAATAAACATATTGTGGCGCAAGGTCAACTTTTTCAGCACTATCAAACAAGTTCACCCACACTGACCAGATTTTTTTTTTCATCATTTTCATATTCAATCCACTCAGCACATATGACCATTAAATGACTTGCAAGACACTACACCTATCAAATAACTGTCTTCTTAAACAGACAACATCCAAGCAAAGTTTTACTCTTAAGAGCTCAAGACAAGAGTAAACATTTTGCAAGCATTGCCAGGAATGCAAGGGTTCTACTAGTAAAATGCACCTACAAATCCATGGGACCAACTCCAAATGGTCCTCAAGCCTTACCTCAGTGCCTTGAGACATTGACATGTCTTGAGAGTAAAATACTCATGAATAAAGTGGCAATGAAACCAAAAGATTTAATCAAACTAAACATTAGAGGTAGTCATGCTGACAAAACTAACACCATAAAGCAAAAGATTATAGGAAACAAATTGAAAATAAGAACTCACCTTTGTTCCACAATGCATCGTGTTGGATCTATATACAATTGGATACCAGATAGGGATGGTACATAATATTGGACAACAGAATCACTCTCATTCCAAAGGAGGGGAACTCCAACTCCATAAACACTCCACTCCCTGAAAGATTCCCAAAGATCCCCGAGAATGAAGTATGGATTGAATTCAGTACCACGATTTCTCCAAGATCTCATACTTGTCTGCAAATTTCCAAATGCATCAGATTTAGACCGCTAAGCTTTCATTTTATAGTATCATATTGCGAATGAAACAAATTAAAATTTACGTAAAATCTAAATTTAGGCTCACAATGAAATTGATGCAAATTATTCATTATGGTTTAGTTAAGTTGAAATGGTGGTGGTTGGAGCTTTTCTATCAAATTTCGAACATTGAACTACTATATCACTAGAAGAACCAAAAATCTACCGACTTTTTTCTCTCTTCCCTTCAGTTTGCAGTGAAGAAATTGTTACAAGCCCAACTCTCCCGATGTTTATCTAGTCAGTTGATGATACGAAGTAGCACCAAACACATCACGAAAAGGCCATCTAGTTTTACAAAAGTATGAACTAACAAGTCCATTACATTAGCCCATAGGCAACTTCTTATAAATAAAAGAAAACATTCTCCACACAATTTCCTTTACAATAAACAACTAAGGTTAGACAGAAGTAAATCCAATACCAAACTGGAAACTTTCTAAGAGCTTATCATTTTCATAAGGCATCCACTAACGGAGAATGAGATCCGAAGTAAAATCCAATTCACACCAAAAAAGTCTATCCAATTGGTTCCCACTACTTTTCTAGAACCAACCTCATTCCACAATTAAAAAAAAAAAACTCTCATCATCATAATCATCGCCATCTCATCTAGCCAAGCTACATTTAAATCGCCAAATACCCAAATATCCTTCAAAAAGATAAGGAACTCACAAATTACACCCAGACAAGAAATCAAAACCCCTGCGGCCGCACCAAAACAGTGAAAAGAGCTGACGCTTAGCAAGTTCTCATTCAACAACAGACGAAGCATAAAATTTTTACCCTCGGAAAATGTTGAGCTGCCACAACGGGAGTGGTGTGCTCCAAAAACCGATCCAAATACGAATCCGACCTGGATCCTTTACTCTCCGGCGCCGCCGCCGACGACGAGGCCGACTTCAGCTCCGATTGCTCCTGCTGCCGCCGCCTCATCGCCGGTGGGCTGTAGTACAATCTCTCCTCCCCTGCTCTTCTCCTCGTTGACATTCTCACACTAAAAATCAAACTCAAAACACAGAAATTCCTACCAATTGACGTCGTGCGGCAAGCGTCTCAACACACAATTGAATCTATGGACTTGATTTCTAGTGATTAGAGCACGAATTCAGGGTTTTGCAGGGTTTAAAAAAGTATAAATTGGGACAAAGGGGGGAATTTTTGTTTATTAGGGTTTTGAAGAATGGGTTTTGCAATAAATCTTAAAAAACAAATATGAAACTTTGTGATGGGAACAAGTCTTTGGAGAGAGAGTGAAGGTGCACCGTAAGGAAGGTGTACAGAGTTCCAGAAGATTCGAGACTGGAATGGCGGAATTGACCTTGCTGTGTTGTGCATAGGGATGGTAATGGATCGAATCTTATTAGGTTCAGATTCAGATCCGAATTTTTTTACTTGGATTCAAATTCGATCCAGATTCGATGGGTCCAAAAAAATTAGATCTAAACACAGATCCATGTGATCCGCAGGGTCTAGGGTCTAGATCCGGATCCATATATTTTATCTTCTAAAATAAATAATAAATCAATTATAATTCACAGTAAAACCATAATAATAATTTAAATATACAGTAACACTATAATAATTATCTAGAATTTTACAATCATCATTATACAAAAAATGTTAGTTATAATTTTTTTTTATTTTTATAACATCAAATAATATTATAATAAGAATAGAAGTAGCACACATATCTTAACAAATAGATCATTCATATCTAATTCATATATTTTTTTTCAAATTCAATGTATAATTTTCTAATGTTATTGACATACCTTCCAATTCTATAACCTAGTTTATCTAATTTCGACTAGAAAGAAAAATAATATAATATACTTATAAATAAAATAAAAATTACATATATATTGATCCAGATCCGGATTTTAAATGAATAGTCCGGATCCGATCCAGATCCGTTGGATCATATTTTTCGAAGATCCAAATCCTAAAAAATGGATCTGGACCTACGGATCTGGATCGGGTCCAAAATCCATTACTATCTCTAATTGTGCAGCCTTTTTTTGTTGTTGTAAACTTGTGATCATTTTCATCACTTCATTATTGGAATTCAGTAGTTTGTTTTAAAATATTTGGCATTTTTGGTAGTTTACATTAGAGGTGAGCATTCGGATGATTCGGTTCAAAACTGAATCGAACCCAAAAAATCGAAATCCAAATTATTTTTAAAATGTAAACCGAATCGTACCGTATTGTATGTTCAAATCTAACTGAAACCGAACCGAAATATTCGATTCGGTTTGATTTGGATATAATCGATTTTAAATTATTAATAATATAAAAAATATTTAGGACGATTCGATTTAAAAACCGATCTTTTTCTCATCTCGAAACATAACCGAATAAATTTCGGTTTCAAATTTAAAATCGAATCGTACCGTTTTACCATACAAACATAACGCTAATTTCGTAGATTTTATGGGTTTGGTTTGACTTTGTTCACCCTAGTTTACGGCATGTTACTTATTAATAAATTCCACCCATCTAAAACTTAGTTAAGCATTCGATCTTTTTCTCATCTCGAAACAGAACCGAATAAATTTCGGTTTCAAATTTAAAATCGAATCGTACCGTTTTACCATACAAACCGAACCAGAACGTTAATTTCAGGTAGATTTTATGGGTTTGGTTTGACTTTGTTCACCCTAGTTTACGCGCATGTTACTTATTAATAAATACTCCACCCATCTAAAACTTAGTTAAGCATTCGTTGTTTATAGACCCCTTAATTATTTTTCCTTATTATACTTCAATATTATTTGAAACTAACAATTTATATTTTTATTTTGCATGAGTGAACGTAGATGTAGTGGAGATTTTAAGTAATCTCGCCTTTTCAAATATATTAACATGTTTCTTAAATGTGTGAAAATGAGAAGCTGACTATATTTTTTGAAGTCAATGGGTACTAATTACCACTGTTTTTTTTTCCGATACATACAAAAACTAATTTGTTTGTGATAAAGACAACACTCAACTATCACGTCACCTCTTCATCGGCTAAGAGGATGTTTGGTTGATTTTATAAGATCAATCAGACATCATCTAATACATATCAAATTTTAGTATACAAAGGTATATTTGATAGATTTTGTAATATAACATGAAAATTCAGGGTGCAAGTAGCTACATAGACCTTTTGAAATTGAGTAGACATCAAATTGGTCAAAGTATATTCTATGTATATAAACTTTGGATACTAAATTTAACCATGATTATTGAGTGGACTAAGATACTAAAAGATGTAAGAAGGTCGAGTGTTGTTTGAAATATGTCTGAGATTATTCTCTTCTCCCTCTCATCCCTATTCCGATCGGCATTGTCGGGACTGCGTTCAGACCCACATTCCCCATCCATCCATTGCGCCCTGCCGATAAGAGCATCTCCAACAGTCACTCTACAATAGAGTTTTACTTTATTGTATAGTATTTTGTTCTCCAAACAATCCACTCTACTCTAATCTACATGTAAAGTGATACTATTCATCTCTCTAACTCTTTTTTTACTCAATAATATACGGTATACAAATAAAATATTCCTTTATAGAGTTAACTGTTGGAGATAAATTTGTGATTACTCTATATTTTACTCTACAATAATGTAGAGTTCACTCTATTGTAGAGTGAACAATTGGAGATGCGCTTCCAATTAGGATTTAGATCCACCTCTTTCTCTGGACTCTTCTTTTTCTATAATAAGTAATTTTAATTAAATAAATTTTAATATAACTTCCTTAAATCGGGTATACATGATAACCAAAAAAGATCGATTGTCATAACGATTATGGATCCAAAAATGAAAATATCAGATATTGGAAATCGAAATTATCGATTCGGTTTCAGTTATATCCGATAATCGACAATCATTTAAACAAACCTAACTTTTTCTGTGGAGCGAATTAATTTATATTTGGAAAAATTTTGAGTTTGAAATTATCTTTGCGTATGTTATTTACAATTTATTATGGAAGGACGATGTTCGGTACTAATATATTAGTATAATTAGTGTGTGTGTGTGTGTTGATCTAGTGGTAGAGTGGTTAATGCCTTACTCCAAAGGTCTCGAGTTCGAGTCCACCGTGATGCAGCCTTTAAAATTTATGTATTAAATTTAAAAATAAATAATATATATATATATATATATATATATATATATATATATTAGTATAATTGTATAGGGAATGATTATTGTAAAAATCATCATTAACATATAAGTTACGAACTCACGAAATTATTTTAATTCGTCGTGAAAGTGTCCGTACAAGCCATGAAAGTGTCTGAATTCAGAAAATTAAAAATTCGTCCTTCATGGGATTCAGACCCAGATGTTTAAATTAATCAAGCAAGGTGATGAATTCACCGTAAATTTTTACGTGTGAAGGGTGAAAATGGTTCCCTTTTTATACTTTAAGATTGATTTATATTTGATTTAATTTCTAATGGTATAAATGTAACAATATACAACGACCGTTAATATTTTTATCGTTGTAAAGAAAGAAAAGAGAGAGAAAAAGTTTTGACGTTAGAGTTGTATAGTTGGGCAAAAGCTCAAACCTCATTATGGCCCAGAATATTAATTGCATAAGAGCTTAGTTAACAGGTATACTAAATCGAGTAATTAAAGGCCCCAATTTTAATTCCCTACAAGAAAGGCCAATGAGTTCAACATATGAAATCAAATTAGTTATCATCAGTCTAGAAGGGATTTTTCGAATATAATATTCACTATATATTTTGCAAGGTTGAAATATTTATACCGGTAGCCTAAATCTAATTTAGGAGATAATAAAATATTAAAATAATAAAACCAAGAATCAAAATTCTTGCTAGAAAAAAAAGAATAGCCTAGGCCTAGCATTGTTTGCAGGTAAATAACAATAAATAATCAAGAGTTGTTTTTTGTTATTAAAAGCAAACATGCTAGGAAATATTGATCTAATATTAAAAGCTAAAAAACCTTTTTTAACGACTTAACTGACTTATTTATTAGCTAATTGGATAAATTTTTGCCAACTATATATGACTTTGTTTTGGTGGATCGGAGTAGGTAGAAAGACCCAATATTGTGAAAACTGGACCTCTTATCGAACTGTTCGTTTAATTGGGTGATTGGGTCACTGGTTTGACCGATCGAACCATTTTGAAAGAACCAATGACTCGTACATATTTAATTTTTTCATAGACAAATATATCAAATGAACTACCAACAGGATAAAAACTGAATTAAAGCTACAAAAAATTTAAAACGAATAATGAATTTTTGTCTTAGCGGCAATAGAATCATATGTATTTGTGTTTCTGATCCTCTTCTCTATTAGCGACAATATGTATATTGTCAAAAATCTATGCATTGTTCAATCCAAAATAGTTAGAATTATTCATCTAACATACTAAACAAGCCAAAGTATGCCAAATACTAAAATAAAAGAATAATATAATCAAATTAATCCAACCATCATCCTCTTATGTATCTGGAACGCCACTTCCAGTTCGACGAGTAAAACTTTCAAGATTAGCTTCACTAATTGTCTCAGTAGCATCTTCTATATCTGAAAAGAGAGATAATAATGATATTAAATATGCTACTTCTATAAATGAAAATAATAATAATAATTTAAACCAACATATACCTTGTCCATAACTCGACTCTTCTGCATGTTCATCTTCAACTTCTTTATCCATTATCCAAAACTGTCTTGTCAATGCACTGTTTGGCTGAGCTTATAAACTCTTTAAAACAATTTATAATCTATTTAGGAGCTTATAAGATATTACCAAGTGTTTGGTAAAATCAGCTCCTAACAACTTATAAGCTATGAAAATAAGCTCAACAGCTTATAATCTCCCTAAAAATAAATTGCTCAATCCTAATTTATTTTTTCTTAAGTTACCTAAATAACCTTATTATAGTTTGTTATTTCCTATATATACACTATCAATTTTATATCTCATCAATTTTATCTCTATGACTATAATTTTCTCTCTCTAACTCACGATTTTTCTCTAGCTTATAAGATCAATTATCCAAATATTTTAATAACTTATAAGCTCTTGAGACATTACCTCTTATAAACTCTTGAAACATCTTATAAGCTTTTGAAGCTTATAAACTCTCTAAAATAAGCTTAGCGAAACACCCCCTTCATCAACTGTATCATATGATAGTTTACTATACTTAAAAAGCCTGAAATTAAATCCACACAATTTATATGAAGATGGTATAAAATATAAGTAGGTGCCAAAATATTTTTAACAAAACACCCTAAGACCTACCTATTTTACAAGCTCGTGAGCTCGAACTATTCGATAAATAAAATTCGAGAATCGGCTCAATACTAAACAAACCAAACTTAAGTACGATGGTGTTCGGCTCGGATCGATTCGATTACACCCCTAGCCATATCTGTGTCATGCCATTTCTGTTTACTTTGTAAAGATGCTTTTATAGATGATTGAGAAGGATCAGAAATACCATTTTGAAAATACGAATCCAATCCATGTGTGGCTTTTCTCTTCGTTGTGGGAGAAGACTGTCCAACATTGCATCCTTCTCCTTGACTTGACAAGCGACTACTTTGAGTGTTATCATTGCAAAGCAATTCTTCGTCATCAACATCAATAACTCTTCGCCTTTCCTCTGCCTTCTCAATATTCTCATTTAAAGATCCTTAGATCATAAATCGAGCGTCAGCAGGTAAATCACATTACCTTTTTTTTTTTTTAATTTAATACAGAAATTTTAAAGTCACATTATCTTTGATCCAGCAAGATGTTGCTTCATACCATTGATACCTCCACCTTTAAAACAAGAATGACAAAATCCACAAGTGTATGTTTTCTTTTTATCACTGTTTATTGCTTCTGTTATATACCTCCATGCTACTCTTGGATTCGGGTGTCAAAACAATGTGCGGATGATCCCGAAAGAAACTCGTATGTTTATGTAGAAGCATTTGGTCAGCATCTATATTAGTATTCTAATATAATTCATATTTTCAAGATTTAGTATAACTCGTTTCGATAATTTGTTTTACTAAAAATATAATTTTGAATAAAGACAATATCAGTCTAATTGTCAACAAAATAGAAAATCGCATCCAGTCTCCCTTTTGAACCGCAGTTTATTTAATTATCTATTTATTTTGAAAGATAGTTATTTTATTGAAATGGATTCCTATGAGGACGTATCATGTACGGACATAAACATTTTTTTTCATTGAAATGGATTCCTATGAGGACGACGTATCATGTATGGACACACATATTTTTTTTCCTTATAAATTATACTTTCTAATTATAGGATAAAAATAAATAATATTTTCTTCAGTATAAATGACACAATATTTTAAAAATAATTGACAAATTTTAGAACATCCGTAGGTACAGACGTCCTAAAGGAGTTTTTGTGTATTTTATTTGATAAACTTTGAAAGGCAAAATAGACCATTACTTATATATTTTACGATTAAGCTTTTATACATAAATATATAATTTCTTTTGTAATAATGGTGCAATACAACCAATATGTGTCCTTTTTAAGGTTATTATCGATCGCACAATTAATCTCAAGATTATTCGATTGCCCTCTTCCATAAGAGAATGATTTACATGATTATTTGTTTTAAGGAAAACGAATTGCATTAATTAAAAACAAGAACATCCGAAAGTGAGAAGATCAACCACAATACTAGATGACTTAGTCCACACAACGTAAACAAATGCTTTAACAGAAACGGCAATAGCATGACCTACGTAATAAACATATTTACTAATTAGAGGTGACAAGAGGGGTCCGGTCCGACATGATTTAGGGTCGGATATGGCTCAATAAAAATAGGTCCCATTGAATGTCGGCCAAGCCCGTCCATAACAAGCCAATGTCCGACGAGTTCGGCCAAAAATAATTATACTAAAAACACTGTTTCGAATTTGGTTGGACCTCTATTTTTACCCGATAGCTTTTTCAGCCCGATCTAATGGATTTGAGCCGAACCAGTCCGACTCGCCTATTTGCCAGCTCTATTACTAATATCCTTCATTCACCTAGAATTTCATGGTATCATAGAATTATTGTCTTTATTGAACTAACTGAAGATAACACATGTTCTTTTGGCTCGGAATCTTAGTTTCAGATCAAGCATAACCGAAGTGAGTTTTTTTTTTTGATAATTTAATACAGAAATTTTAAAGGTTACGTCACGATGGACTCGAACCCGAGACCTTTGGCCTCGGACATTAACCACCACTAGGCCAACACACAACCGAAGTGAGTTTAATTCAATTGCTCATGTCGTCTACCTAGATCTGCTAATTAAGGAATTCAACACCCTAAACCCCCAATTAGTAGTAGAATCTTCTCAATATTCTATATTCGTTATCATAATAATAATCTCCTATTTTATCAGAGGTTGGTGTTGAAAAACTCGAGTCAATAAACGTTTATATTATATATGCTATGGTCAAATATGGCGAGATTTTTCAAAATTAGAACTTTATTTAATTATTAATATCTTGAAGCGATGTGGGAAAAAATTATATATTTGTCTACTTCCTAAGGAGACGAATATATAGATTTATTATGATATTATCTATGGCCTATATATATGTTGCCATCATGGACCACATGTCTTGCAATTTTTCACTATTTGAAGATCCATATCTCGAAAATTATTCACATTCCATTTGAAGATCATTATCTCGAAAATCTTTTACATTTCATTATTCGTTGTTCATGTAATCGTAGTTCTTGTGCATGTATTCGTTTATTTTGTGCATGTGGGATCTTTGTTGTTCTTGTGCATGTGAGATCTTTTATATTTCAATTCATTGTTCTGTTCATGTAATTCATTTTGTTGTTCATGTAATTGTAGTGATTGTGCATTTGAAAACAGTTACCGAAAATAAATATATAAATCCCTTGATTATAGGGCTGAAAATAATTATATGAGAATAGTAAATGATTGATTATAAATCTTGACCAATTATAAAATGTAAAGGACCTTTAAATTTACAAAAAAATAATGGAATTCTCATTTCATTACTCTCTATGTATATAATTACTTTCTCTTTCTCTAACTTTTTTTTTCCAGAGAAACTTAATTTATTATTCATAATCCAAGGATGCCAAGTTTTTTCAATCAAGGAGAAAGAATGTGGAGATGAACGAGATTGATGGTCAGAGTTACAATTCTAAGCAAAATCGCTAAATTAGGGGCACAAACATTTCTTGATCTAATTAGCATACAAATCTTTATTAATTGTACTGAAATCTGACTACTAACCAAATACTAATATTTAATTTACAATATTGATATAGACCAGGTAATCTGGTTAAAGAATGTGGAGATGAACGAGATTGATGGTCATTATTAATGTGCATAATATTATAATTATATGGTCAAAATATGCGGATGTAAAAGGTTATTATATTGCCAGAGTATTGAATGGATAACGATATAATTATTTGTCAACAATGTAAATACTTAACACAATAATAAAACAATAAAATATCTTCATAAGAGGCCATGAGATATAGAGGGTGTTTGGCTGAGCTTATAAGTTTCCAAAAAACAGCTTATAAGCTGTTTTTAACAGCTTAAAAAACAGTTTATAAGCATTTTGGGGAACTTATAAGCTCGGCCAAACACCCTCATAGTTTTTGCTCCAAGCGATTGAATTACTTGATTAGTTTTTATACATGTGGGATCAGATTATCTTTTTAGTAAGATATGATTTGCAAGTTATTACATAAGAAGATAGATGTAGTGGTTTATAGGTTATTGCGAGTCTATCACACCTAATTTTTCAAGTGTGGTTTACTCAGTGATTTGTAGAAAATTACATAAGAACGTGAATTTCACCTAATGTGGATCAAAGATAATGGTTGTAGGTTTCTCATGATTTAAAAAAGAACTATAACAATTTAGAATATATATATATATATATAGTAGTTCGTGTATGTATAAAATATGTGTACAAACTGATGTTAGATGTACATAGACTAAAATTCACTGAGATTTTTTATATAAAAAAGTAGTATCCTTTTTATTCTTATAATAAATAATCGATGAAGATCATATAATCAGTTCAAAATTTGAAGCCTGAAATTTGAAAAAACTGTTTCTCTCCGTCTCACTCAAGACGACTCATTTCTTTTTTTTGCACAGTTATTTAAGAGAAATGTATAAAGTGGTTAAATTGATAAAAAATAGATAGGTCCCACAACTTTTGAAGAAATAATTATTTTCTAAAAAGGAAACATATCATCTTGAGTGAGACGACCCAAAAAGAAAAACAAGCCATCTTTGGTGGTATATGCAAATATTTGAGTAGTAATAGTAACAAAAATCCTTCATCTAATTTTTGTGATATTAAATTAGATAACATTCTACTTCCATCTTAGGGGGTGTTTGGCTGAGCTTATAAGTTCTTTAAAACAGCTTATAAGCTGTTTAAGAGAGCTTATAAGCTCAATCAATGTGTTTGGCAAATTAAATTGTTAGAGAGCTTATAAGTTTTCAAAATAAGCTCTAAGAGCTTATAAGCTCTATTAAAAAAGCTCCAAATCCCAATTTATTTTTTAATGATCTTATAAGTTACAACAAAACTACAAAAATAACCTTGATATATTTTTTTATTTTCATATTTACCCTTGTTATCCAAATACTTTAGCATCTTATAAGCTCTTAATACACCATATCTTATAAGCTCTTAAAACAACTTATAAGTTGTTGGAGCTTATAAGCTTTCTAAAATAAGCTTAGCCAAACACCCTCTTAGTTTGATAAAATTGCAACCCAACACAAAATGACAAATTTAACCCTATCTTCACTATAAATAGGGTGATCGGTTCTCATATTGAACTCACAACTGAATCAGCTCTTCTTCTCCAATATTTGATCTTTAAAAAAAGAAATAATGGGTGTGATTGTTGATGAGCAAGTACTCACATGCTCAATTCCACCTGCTAGGTTTTTCAAAGCATTCATCGTTGATTCACACAATCTAATTCCCAAGATTTTGCCTACGGTTTTTAAGAGCATCGAATATACAGAGGGCAATGGCGGAGCTGGGTCGATCAAGGTGCTTTCTTACTACGAAGGTACCTACTACACTATCCATCAGCATCTTAAAACCCTTATGTTTTCATTATTTCCTAAAATTTTATAATTTTGCAACTGATAATATTGTCAAGTAGGAAAGAGTTGGAGTACTATTTTTCATTTAGAAGGGGAATAACATGTATATTTCTAGAGCTATGTCAATAACTAGGTTCACTAATGGGCGGGTTTTACTCGTACTAGTTCAAAACCGCTAGCTCATAGCACATTAGTAGCTATTCCAATTCCAATTTTAGACATGCTCAGACCGGACCGATTCAAACCCGACCCGATTGTTCTGGGTCCAAACCCGATCCAACTTTTTAATTTTTGGTGTTGTCTAATATGTCTTTTTACATTGATTTTTTACAATATTCTATTACAATTACTATTTTTTCAAGGTATGGAAAAATCATATATACTTCATCCGTCCCCCAAATCTATTCTTGGGAATCTTCGGTACGAGTTTTAATAAAAATTGTTGGATGTATTATGAGTGGAGTAAGGATCTCACAAAAGTGTATTATTAAATTAGTTCGTGGTGAACCATAAATGGTAAAATGTGTAAATAAATGAGTTATTGATGGTAAAAAAAAGAAATAGTGGTGACTCATATTATTGAGGGTAATAATTTGGGAAGATAATTTCCATAAATAGATAGAAAGGAAATAGGAGGACGTCCCATAAATGAAAACTAGGAAGGAAATTGAGGGACGAGGGAGTATAAATTAGCATTCCAACCCAAACCCATAATTTGATGGTTCAGGTCAATTCCGATATATAATGGGTTTATTATAGAACTGGAACGGATACTTATTTATTGGTTCTGATCCGTATAAAATCTACCAATTAACAAGCTTATTGATAGCAATTTTTTTTTTTGGTTATGGTGAAATAGGAGGTGAAGTGAAGACCATGAAGCATAGAGTTGATGAATTTGACGGGGCAAATCATGTGTACAAGTTCAGCATACTCGAAGGTGCTAACATGGGCATAGATTTTGAGTCTGCCTCGGTGGTGAACAAGGTTGAACCTACTCCCGATGGAGGTTGCATCTTTAAATCCACCAACACATATACTACAAAAGGAGATAACGAGAGTGCGATACAGGAGAGTATCAAGAAATCTAAAGAGGGTCTTGCTGGCTTCTTCCAAGCTACTGTGGGACATCTGCATTCCAACCCTAATGCATACAGCTAAGAGCAGAATTTTTAAAAAATTATGATGGCCTTTTGGTATATTAAAAAATAAAATATTAAGTGTGTACTGCAATATATTGTTTGGGTGTGTTTCAAAATTAATTGTGTGATTTTCGTCTTATCTCCTTTTCACGTTTGTGTGATAAATTGTTCAAGATTTGCTATATTGTACTTCTGTATTGAATAATGATCAATAGATCGTTTTGTTTGAAATAACAGTCCTCTCTCTTGTGTGCGTGTGTTGGCCTAGTGGTAGAGTGGTTAATGCCTGAGGCCAAAGGTCTCGGGTTCGAGTCCACCGTAACGCGACCTTTAAAATTTTGTATTTAATGACAAAAAAAAAACAGTCCTCTCTCTCACACACACAGGTGATTAGGTTACAGAAATAAAATTATAACAAATTCACTTCACTAGCTAATTATTAAGCTGATAAATAATATTTAAATCTGAAGTTGGTTAGCAAATTAATATTAACAAGCTTTATGAAAAAGTATAAAGATATATAAAAGACGTAGGAGGTTTATGTATGTTTCTTTGCTTGGGTAGAAAATATAGCTGATTGTGGAATGTTTTTGCTTGATAATGATTTTACAAAATCATTATCAATTGGGATATAAAATAATTCACATTTTCAATTTTATTTAGGACGCACCCCGGCACCTAGGAATGTCAATGAGTGAGGTTTACCCGAACCGTCCCGGAACCGTTCAAAACCCATTAAATTTTAAAGCAGTGGTTCTGGTTTCGGTTACGATTCCAAACCCGCTTTAGACCCGGACCGTTTAGATTCATAGTTTGATGGTCCGATCCGGTCCGGATCGATTCGGTTCGTAACCGTAACCAATACTTATTTATTGATTCGGTTAGAGGTGTGAATGGACGAACCGAATCGAAAAAATCAATCGAACCGATCGGTTTCGATCGGTTCGGTTCGGTTTGAGGAAGTCGGTTTTCGGTTCGGTTCAAAATTTTAACTAAAATCGGTTCGGTTTCGATTTTACATTTTAGGTTCGATCGGTAACCGAACCGAACCGAAACTATTATTTTATATATTTATATATTTATATAATAATTAATTAATATTTTAATTAAATAATTAGGATAAAAATATGTTTATTTAGAAAAATATATATATAATTTATATTTCGGTCGGTTTTTTGGTTCGACCGAAACCGATCGATTTTTTCGGTTCGGTTTTTGGTCGGTCCGAAATTATAATCGGTTCAGTTCGGTTCAAAAAAATTCGTTCGGTTCGATTTTCGGTTTTGAAAATTTCGGTCAGTCGATCGAACCGACCGACCGATATACACCCCTAGTTCTGGTCTGAGTAAAACCCGTCTATTGACAAGCCTAAGTTTAAATAAGCTTATCAATGAGCTAGTTTTATCCATATCGATTCAAAATCACTCATAACACATTAAATTATAAAGCAACGATTTCGGTTCTAGTTCTGGTTCTTGTTCGGTACTGGTCCGATTCTAGTCCCAGACCTACTCAGATCCGAACTACTTAAGACTCATAGTTGATGGTCCTGGTTCAATCCGGATCCTAGTGTCTAATGGATCGATTTCAGAACCAAAACCATTACTTATTTATTGGTTCTGGTCCGAGTAAAACTCACCCATTGATATCCCTACCGACACCCGAGCTATATCAATTGGGAAGGAAGACTCAAAGATTTAATTGCAAGTTTATGTATTTTTTTAAATAAAAAAAAGACATACTAAAGACACAATTTTTATGATGTGAAATCTTATTTTTTTCACATAATTAATTTATGAGGGCAACATTGCCAAAATCCGTCTGTCAATTAGATTTTATGATATCGAAAATTACTAACAAGTTAAAATTATTATATAATTAATTTATAGAACTTGAATGATATATTAATTGAAGGTTAGGCTACGAGTGTCTTTTTATTGATGAAACATGTTATTATATAATATATGAGTAAATATAACTTGAAAACATGGATAAATAAAGAGCTTGAAAAGGTCATGTTACAAATAGATGACAATAGGCTTAATTTATGGAAAATATTATAATTTTATTTTCTTCAAGCTCACTGGTACTCTTGAAGCATATTCTCACCGTTGATTTATTCTTGGTCATCTTGAAAATCTTATTAATATATTATTAATCCACCGAATAAATTTGACTAAATAGGCAGGGATATCAAAAACCATATATATTATTAAAATAATCTCTTGGTTATTCAAATGACAATTTTAGCATCATTGTCATTGATCGATCTTAATTTCGTTAGAGAAATAAATGCGAGAGGAACACAAAGGATTTACGTGGTTCGATCTTTGAATTAGATCTCGTCCACGGAGCGAGAGAGTATTCGTGTATTGAGCGTGTGAAGCGATTACAAAGAGTGTGAATGATCTATTTCGTCTAATCTAGCCTCTATTTATACACAATTATTTAGACCTAGATCTTAAATCCGAGGTCTTCTAAATAGGATTCGAGATCTTGGATAGGATCTTAATCCTATCCCTTCTCGAATTAGGATTCTTTAGATATGGCCGAGCTTTCTGCGTTCCCACTGGTTTTAGGGGTCTTCTTGGGCCGAACTTGTCCAGCCGAGCTTGACGTCGATTTACTTGTATTGGGCACGATGCTTGGGCTGGCGGTTGGACCATATCCTATCACAACCCCCCCCCCAAAAAGACGCAGAAGCGAGATCGTATTGGTTTTTGGGTTGTTTATGCCGAGGCGGGGCGCGAACGATCTGACTTGGTATGTGTCAATGTTTCCGAAGTCATATGCCACGTTTGCAGAGGCATCTGCCGAGGTTGTGCGCGCTGTTACTATCTCTTGCCGAGGCGTTAAGTCGAGGTTTTCTGTTTGGCTTCACCGACGGCGTTAAGCCGAGGTCTCTGGCCGACTTCACTGGCGGGCGTTAAGCGAGGTCTTTCAGTGGCCTCTCGACGGGCGTTAAGCGAGGTCCTCGACCGACTTTACCTATGAGGTGTTTAACCTAGGTGCTGTGCGCTTCACCGACGAGGCGAGGCGTTAAGTCGAGGTCTCTGGTGACTTCACTGGCGGCGTTGCCGAGGTCTTCGTGGCCTCTCGACGAGGCGTTAAGCCGAGGTCTCTGGCTGTCTTCACTGGCGGGCGTTAAGCGAGGTCTTCGTGGCTCTCTCGACTCAGGCGTTAAGCCGAGGTCTTGTCTGGCGTCACTGGCGGGCGTTAAGCCGAGGTCTTCGTGGCCTCTCACGACGGGCGTTAAGCGAGGTCTTGTCTGGCGTCACCGACGGGCGTTAAGCCGAGGCCGAACACGGATTTTTTCCGTCGTTGAGTACAGGACACAGGATACGCATTTAATGCGGCAGCGGTTGGATTCCCGATAAAGCGCATAATGGGGGAATATCTTCCTTGATACGCCATTTCTCATATCACTTTTGCTATTTCAAAATTTCAGACTTTCAAACTTCTGAAAAAAAACGTATAACCGTCGCCATTGTTGTCTCGGAGTTCATCACCATCATCCTCGAAAAACCAAAAGTAAGTTATGGCTTCTTCTTCTTCTAGTAAATCTTCTGAACTTCGTATTGTGTCTGTGCCGCCGTCGGATTCGCCGGCGGTTTTGCATGTTCCCCCCTTTCGGGATTTTGGTAAAGTGTCTTCTTTTTCTTCCATTTTAACAATCTCCGATGTAAAGGAGATTGTCTCCCAATACTATATTTCTTCTGATATTATTTATGTTGCCCCCCGTCCGGAGAATAGGGCTTGTGCCCCTCCGGAAGGGTTAAATCACCGTGTCGAAGACGCCTCGGGCCGATCTTGTGTTCCTTATCCTCGTATATGTCGAACTTCAACGGATGTTCGGCATATCACTTGCCCAACTTACGCCAAATTCTTTCCGGCATCTGGTGGGCCTAGGTGTCTATGCCTATCGGCATAATTTTCCTTTCACTTTGGGGCTTGTTCTCCGTTTTTGCAAGCGAAGGGTGGTTCGGGTGGTATTATTTATCACCCGTCAGAATTCAAAGCGAAGATAAAGTCGAAGATCTCGAACCCGCGAAGAAGTTTTCTTCCGCCGGTTCGAGGATCTGAGTTTACATGGCGATCGGAGAAGATCGCGATGTGATGGTTGAAGAGATTGACGGTGGCCCTGGAGGAGGCTTCGACAAAGTAGGTCTCGTGGATGAGGCCTTTATCGAGGCCGAGCTTGCATTGCGGGCTTAGCCTTATGATCCCGCCACCGAGGTGGAGTCGGTGAAGGTGAGGCCCTCCTTCTCTTCATCTTTTGTTGCATGATTATCCGTGTGTGTATGCGACTTGTATTTTTGCGGTGAACTTGATCGGGATAAGAAGAAGAAGAGGAAGAGTCGGAGTCGGTGTCGAGCTCCCTCCCGATTTTGAAGGATGTCGAGCTCCCTCCTCGATGTTGAAGGATGTCGGGATATGCCAAGCGGCGAGAGGCTTCAAGTCCCCGAGTCGCAGCCTCTTAAGCGTCTTAAGAGGTTAAAGCGTCTTATCCCCGAGGTCATGTTCTTTGCCGACCCGGAATGTGTCGTTGGCACTCGGTGAGCTCCCTATCTTTCCCGAGGTAGCGACTTATCCTTTTCCTTGTGAAGTAATATAAATAATGTATTCTTGACACGAGGGATTACGTATAGGGGTTGAGGCCGTGTCGGCCGAGGTGGCCAAGATGTCTGCACGGATGGCCCGGATGTCCGGTCTCATAACGGACTTCTTGAAAGGGCCGTTAGCCGGTTTGTGAGGTGGCGGTATGCTCGAGGAATGGAGGAGGAAGACCTCCTCGTCCAAGAGATTAGCGAGGCCGAGGCAAAGCCCGGACCTCGTCAAGCAGGCGGCGGATCTGGGGGTCGAGGCGGCGAAGGTGGCCGAGGCGATGGAGGCGGCAAGGGCTAGGGCGGTGGAAGCCGCAGCGGAGGCCGAAGTCGCCTTAATGAAGGCAGAGTTGGAGGAGGCTCGGCGTCGGGAGGCCGAGGTGGCGAGCTCGCAGGGGGAGATGCTTCGGGCATTTTCGGAGAGGCTATTCCTGTCTGGGGGCTTCTCCGGGATGGTCGGTGATGCGGCCGAGGTCCTCAATAAGCGCGTCGTCTCAGATGCAATCGAAGAAGTCGCCGAGGACTACCCAGAATTGGATAAATCCAAGTATGGGTACGAGGAGATAGAGGATGATGTCCTGAGGCGGGCCTATTTCGATGTCCTTGTCCGCGGCCTGAAGGAGCTTCGTCGTGCCGCGAGCTCGACTGTCCCGGTTACTGCTCGCCGACCATGAGTCTGCTCGCTACCTTTGTCCGTGGACCGAGATCCCGACCGACGCTTTAATGGTTGATCGTGCAAAGGGTCTGGGAGGCAGTTTGGGGCTTCCAGGCGGCGACGAGGCTCGGGTGTTCTGAGGAGGCCGAGTTTAACGAGCCAAAGTTGGGGCGGAAGAGGCCGAGGCTTTCCAGCTCCGGAGGCCGAGGTGGGACAGTTCGAAGCACGGAGGGTCGATTGATCCCCTTTCCCCTTTTTTTGAATGTAAATGTACATTGGTTTACGCCATAGGCGTATTAATAAAATCACAAGTTTATGCGAGAAAACTTATCTTTTATTCGGTTGTCGCTTCGAATGCTTGATGCTTCTCCTGGTTGAACCAAATCGAAGACTTGTCGCCTGGAATTGAAAGAGGTCGAACTCCTCCATATAAAGGACGCCTAGGCCATGTGCGGTGAGTCGATATTAAGCATAGAGTGCCCGGAGAGGCGTGACGAGCTCCGTGCTCGTCTTTTGCAATGGAGGAGTCGTTCGAGGTCGCCATGAGAAGGCTAAATTAATAGCCGAGGAGCATGCCGAGTGCGAGGAGGTCATCCATCGAAATGGTGGGATGACTATCTCGAATTTGAAGCCGAGGTTGTAGAGGCGGTGCCGGTTGTGCGAGGTGCCGGCGTGAATATGGTCGGACCTCACGGCGATTCACGAGCGACGCGAATTAAAAAGGCTCGGAGGCATATACAAGACCGTCATTGCTCGACAACCGCAGCTCGAAGAACTGCTTCAACGGGATGCAGAGGCCTCTTCTTCTACAATAAATGCTCCGAATTTTGACGATCCGGCGTGGATAGCTCAAGAGAGGCGTGCTATGGCCCTCGAACGACGTGGATCCTCAAGGGGCGGCCGGCGTCATCGAGTGGCGAGGTCGATCTAGCGAGCTTTATCGTCGAGTGGCCGAGGTCGGTGGCGAGCTCATAGTGTAGATCGAGGACGAGGTAGAGGTAGGATTAGTATAGATGATTTGTTGAATCGCGATTTTCTAGCGATTGGCTCGATTTTCGGTCTCCTCCGCCTCGTAATATGTAATCTGCATAACTTATTTTTGAAATAAGAAAGATTTATTTGCCATATTGACTTTATATTGAACAAAAGTAATATATGAAGGAGTTAGTCCTTGTAGAGTTCCGTCTTTGAATAAGCGGCGAATCCCGCTCGTAGAAGCGGTAGCTCGTCCTTGTAGAGTTCCGTCTTGAATTAATGATTTTTGCCGAGGTCGTCGGGAGGGGTCCCTTATTTCGTCTACATAGAGTACCGTCTTGAAATAAGCGCAGTGTCGATCTCGTATGTAGGAATGGTTCTGTTTTGCCGAGGTCATCGGGAGGGTGGTCCCCTTATGTTGTCTACATAGAGCACCGTCTTGAAATAAACGAAGGTGTCGATCTCGTATGTAGGAATGGTTCCTGTTTTGCCGAGGTCATCGGGAGGGTGGTCCCTTATTTCGTCTACATAGAGAGCACTGTCTTGAAATAAACGAAGGTGTCGATCTCGTATGTAGGAATGGTTCTGTTTTTGCCGAGGTCATCGGGAGGGTGGTCCCTCACGCGTTTAAATTGACCGTATGAAACGAAGGTGTCGACCTCCGTCGAGGGAATTTGTCCTCCGTAGAGGTTATAGAATAATGGTGAAGATTAATTATGCATTAGTGACAAATAAAACATGCACAAAAATAAAATTTTATTGATAAAGACGACGTAACAAAGTAAGACTCGGACTCGATTAAACAGACTCGAAAACACGACCGAACAAGACTCGACCTTTGACACTTATGCATAATATCTCTTGGATGAATGATGTGCCATCGTTGGGTAATTGCTCACCGGACAATCAGGCGAGCTTATGGCCCTTTGCCGAGGACTTCGTCGACCGGTAAGGTCCTTCCCATGTGGCTTCCGACTTGCCGAGCTGCGGCTTTGTTGACTTCATTATTTGAGTACGAGGTCGCCCACTTGAATTGTCGGGTTTTAACACTGGTTGTAATACCGAGCTACTTATTGCTTGCACCGAGCTTCCTGATGTATGCGAGGTCTCTTTTCTTCGAGTAGATCCGGATCACTCGTAGATTTTCCTCATTTGCTTCGGCAGAGAAGTCAATGGTGCGGGACTCGGTACTCCAATTCTGCGGGATCAACGCGCGGTTCCATACACCAAAGCGTAGGGTGTTTCTCCGTTCGAGGTCTAGGTGTTGTTGGTATGACCATAAGACACATGATAAATTTTCCACCCAAATGCCCTTAGCTCGGTCGAGACGAGTCTTGATCCCTTCACGATGGTCTGTTGGTGACCTCGGTCCGACCATTTGCTTGAGGATGGGCCACCGAGGTGAATTTTGTTGGATCGGCTCGTGACACCACTCTCGAATGTCTTATCGATGGTGTGTTCCGTTGTCAGAAAGGAGGATATGAGGGATGCGAGCGACACACTATGTTCTTCCGCACGAAGTTGAGGCGTTCTTGCTTGTGATTTTGCGAGGGCTCGACTTCCACCCACTTCGTGAAGTAGTCAATCGCAACAATCGTGAATTGGAGCGTCACGGTGCTTTACAAAAGGGCCTCACGATGTCGATCCCCATTGCATAAAAGGCCGAGGGCTCTGTATGGAGGCGAGGTCGGTCTCCGGTAGCCTCGATGCGTTCCCATGGAGTTGACACTTGGACACTTTTTCACAAGGTCGATTGAGTCCCGGAACATCATTGTGATAGTATCCCCGTCTCACGACTTTTTTCGATAAGGCTCGGGGTCCGATGTGACTTCGCATGATCCTTCGTGCACTTCTCATGAACGTAATCAGCTCGGTTCGGACCCAAGCACCTTAGAGAGGCTGGAGATATGACTTTACGTATAGGACCCCCGCTCAATTGTATATCGCATAGATTTGTTGGGATCCTCCTAGCTTCGACTTGTCGTGGGCGATTCGCCATTCTCCGTACTCTCGAATGGGAGTCATCCAATTGGGTTCTTCATCCGAGACTACGTTGACCTCGGCCCGTCATCGGTATCGTCTATGCTTCGCTTTGGACTTCTTCTCTTGGCGGGCTCGTTGACGACGAGGCCAATTTACTTAAGATGTCGGCTCATTTGTTTTGCTCCCCTGGGATGCGAACTATCGAAAGTATGAGAAAATCCGTTCTGTGCTTTTGCTTTCCCAAGGTATTTCTTCATCCTGTTGCTTTTGCTCAGTATTTCCCAACATTTGGCTTACTACGACACGAGAATCACTTGTGAACTTGCGGCTCGTATTTGGAGATTTTGAGCTAGGCGAAGTCCTGCGATCGAGCTTCATACTCTACGTTGTTCGTATTTTTGAATGTGAACCGGTGAGTAGGTGATCTCTTGGCCGTCCGGGCCTAGGAGTAAGATTCCTGCTCCGCTACCCGTTTTCCCCGAAGCCCCGTCAACGTAGAGTTGCCAGCACTCCTTTGGTATTTCATCCATTGGTTCGGCTTCGGCATCGTCTGATGCGGACTCAGTGGGCTTCGGTTTCTCGACGAAGTTAGCCTCGGCAAGGAAATCCGCTAGGGCTTGACCTTTGATGGCTGGCGGGCGGAAGGATATATCGTGCTCACCAGTTCGATTGCCCATTTCGCGATTCTCCCGAGGCTTGAACTCGTCAATACTTGCGAAGTGGGTAGTCGATGAGGACTTGTATGGGATGTGCATGGAAGTATGGATGTAGTCTCCTCATGGCGTTTACCAATGCTAAGCAAGCTTCTCCAAGGGTCGACACCTCGTTTCCTGCCTTTTAGTGCTCGGTGATGAAATACGGGAGTGACATCCTTCCTCTCGTCAAGGCGACTTATGGATTCGTCGAGGCGGCGAGGTAGAGAAAAGGACCTCTCCTCTTCGGGACGGATAGAGTGGGAGTTTGGCGAGTAGCTCTTGAGGTCTTCAAAGGCGGACTTGTGTACATCATCCATGAGAATTTGGGGCCTTTTGAGTATCTTGAAGAAGGGTAGTCGCTTATCCATGGCTTTGAAAAAAGCGGCTCGGTCTTGCTATGCACCGTCAACTTGTGTACGTCATGGATGGTCTTTGGCATGTTCATTTCAAAATGGTTTGGACCTTGGACGGGTTGGCTTTTAGCCCTTCTTGTGAAACCCAAAGACCCTAAGAACTTTCCGGACGGACCGCAAACGTGCACTGGGGTTCGGTTTGAGTTGATTTTTCGGAGAAGGCCGAGGGCGATCCGAGGTCGGCAACACATGCGGCTTCCTCCTGCTTTTGACGACGATGTCGTCACGATACCTCCACATTCGACCTATGTAGGGTGAAATATTTTGTCCACCATCCTTTGATAGGTAGCCCCGCATTCTTGAGGCGAATGACATCTTTTATACGCAAAGACTCAAGTCGGTAATTAAAATTTGTCTTGGCGCGTCTTCGTCGTCCATCGGGACTTGGTGATACCCTTTGTATAAGTCCAAGCGAAGACTTCAGTATCCGACCAACACGTCGACCTTCTTGTCAATGTTGGGAAGAGGATAGCAATCCTTTGGGCGATGTTTGTTGAGGTCGGTGTAGTCGATACATTCGCCATCCCCTCCTTCTTTCTTCACCATCACCGGGTTGGCTATCCGGTCGGATATTTAACCTCGAGCAAGATGCGAGCTTTTAACGGTGGTTCACCTCGTCGTGAATGACTTGGTTCCGTTCGGTTGCAAAATTCTTTGCTTCGTCGAAGCGGTTTTATGTTCGGTCGATGTTGAGCCGGTGGTGATGATACTTGGTGAGACTCGGTCATGTCGGGGAGACCAAGCAAACACATCTCGGAATTCCGTAGGAGTTGGATGATCGATTCTTTATTTGGTGCCTTGGTGAGACCAACTTTGGCGACCTTTAAGGGCTCATCTTCGTGCAATGCAACCTCTTCCGCTTTGGTTGTCGAGTGTACTTCTTGACTCCAACTCCTCGGGTTCCTTTAATTGCTATGCCTGGGTCTTGGACCGAGGTCCCCGCACCGTAAGGTAACCGCATACATTCCTTGGCTTGCTTTTGATCACCTCGGATCACGGTTGTTCCCTTGTGGTGGGTATCTTCATTGTCGGGTGGTGCGTTGAGCATACCGCCCTTGACGTTCACCAATCTCGCCCTAGTATGATGTTATATGGCGAGTGGGCCTTCACTACGAAGAATTGCACCACCTTGGTGGAGCTCGTTGGTGACTTCCCCACCGTGACGGGTAGCTCTATTATCCCTTCCGGGCGCGTCTCTTCTTGGACGAAGCTTCGGAGTGGCAGCGGCGCTTGTGCGAGGTGCGCTTCTTCTATCCCTAGCTTGTCAAAACATTCCTTGAAAAGGATGCTTACCGACGCGCCGCTATCAATGTACACGCGCTTCACCAACTTATTCGCGACCACTGCATGGATCACCGGTAGCATCTGGTGGGGTACTATTCTTGGTGCGGGTCGTCCTCGGAGAAGGTGATCGCCTCGTCCTTTCTGAACCTCTTGTTGTTAGGCTCGTCGGTTTTAGGACTTCGGGCTTCGGCCTTCAGGGAGGACTTCGTGACTCCACGGGGGAGCCCCGTAATAGTGGAGATCACCCCGTCATATTGGGACTCGTCGTCTCCTTCCTCATCGATGTCGCGCTTCGCTTTTTTGTGGGGGGCGCAATTTCCTCTTCCTTGCTTTCTTCTTCTCTCTCGGTCGGCTTGGCGACCACATATTTGGTACTTCTTGAGGTCCATCACGAACCAACATCTCTATCTCTCCCATGAGTTCTTTGCACTCTTCGATGTCGTGCCCATAGTCTCCATGGAATGAGCAATACTTATCCCTGGTTCGGCGCCTCTTTCCTCCTGTCATCGGTCGAGGCTTCTCGAACAGGTTCATATGGAGTCGTGATTTACGCCTCGGCCGTCAGCGGGGTGTATTGAGGTCGCTCAGGTGTCACGCGGACCGAGCACGGACCTTATAGGCGATGTAATCTTTCAGGCGCCACGCCTGGTTCGATCTCCCTTCCTTCATCTCTTCTTCCTTTTCCGAGGGCTCTGCTTTTACGCCGCGCTTTTCTTATCAGCCTCGTCCGCTTTGGCGAACCGGTTGGCTATGCGCCACAGCTCCGTCGCAGTACGGGGTTCGTACTTGACGATCTCTCGGTATAAGGCCCCCGGTAAGATGCCGTTTTGGAAGGCCGAGATGACTAACAGGTCGTTCACGTCTTCGACCTTCAAACACTCCTTGTTAAACCTCGTCATGAAGTCACTGATGGACTCGTTACGGCTTTGCCTTATGGTGAGGAGGTGTGCCGACGACGTTTTTGACTCCGCCTTCTGGAAGAACCTTCGATGGAAGGCGCCATCGAGTCGGGATAGGGCCGATGCTTCCGTGGCGATCGTCGAACCACTGCGGGCGTTGTCGACGAGTAACTCGGGAAGAGTTTGCACATATGAAGCGAGGCGAGGCGTTGGTTGATCATGTTGTATTGGAACTGCGAGAAAGTTACGTGGATCCTCAATCCGTCGTAGGGGCGATGCTCGGTGCGGTACTTATCCGGGGCGAAGTGTTGAGTATCTGTTTGAGAACGGGTGACTATTTTCCCGTACCCATCGAAGCCGTCCTCTGGAGATTGGGACGGAGTTCGACGATCGAACTCGTTTTGGTGACTCGGACCGACCTCACGGCGGCCATGATGCCTTTTCCCACGCTGCTCGTTCCTTGGAGAGCGAGGCGGAGTTCGCTGATCGGACTCGTTCTGGCGATCGGGCGGGCTTCGTGGCGGTCACGACGTCCTCTCGCGTCGCTCGTTCCGTGCGGTCGGTTTGGGCCCCGACCCTCGTTGTGATGCCTCGTACCTAGATGAGGCTTGGCGTTTCTGTCTTGTGACGTGGTCGACCACGTGCTTGCCGAGGTAATGGAGAAAGCTCTCCTTATTTTCTCGAGAAACCCTTCGACAGCGTCGTCGAGGTTTACTTATGGGCGGGAGGTTCCCGGATTATTCTTTGCGATTTCCTTCGCTATGGTATCCCCGCCTCCCGCAGGCGGGTGTCCGTGCTCGTCGAGACTTTGGACATATCCTTGGGGTTTCTTCTCGATCGGGCTCTTCCCGAGTCGAGCTCGGCGTTCCTCTCGCCGTCGGCGTTGTTGTTGCATGACGGTCCGGATGCATGACTTCGGTGTACACGGTCATGATTATTTCCACAAAAATGTGATCGATCTTAATTTCGTTAGGGAAATAAATGCGAAAGGAACACAAGAGGATTTCGTGGTTCGATCTTTGAATTAGATCTCGTCCGGGAGCGAGAGAGTATTCGTCGTATTGAGCGTGTGAAGCGATTACAAAGAGTGTGAATGATCTATTTCGCCTAATCTAGCCTCTATTTATACACAATTATTTAGACATAGATCTTAAATCCGAGGTCTTCTCTAAATAGGATTCGAGATCTTGGATAGGATCTTAATCTATCCCTTCTCGAATTAGGATTCTTTAGATATGGCCGAGTCTTCTGCGTTCCTCTTGGTTTAGGGGTCTTCTTGGGCGAACTTGTCCAGCCGAGCTTGGCGTCAGTTTACTTGTATTGGGCCTGATGCTTGGGCCTGGCAGTTGGGCCATATCCTATCAGTCATCTAGAGAGAAGATAATTAATCAATATAAATATAAAAAGTGATATGACGATTGATTGAGAATTTAGTCAAACATTAAAATATTAACCTTGTCTTCACTTATAATTAGTGCCTTTATTTTCTACATAAAACACAACTTAGCTCTTTCTTATCTAGTTTTTAAAAATCAATACTTCAATTTCTTGAAAAAAATACTTGACATGACGAGTGTTATGCCTTTTGTATTAAATTGGCTAGTGCAATTGTTGAATTCTTTGGGGTGGTTTTGTACTTTTGCAAAATCATTTCAAGCAAGTCGTGAAGTCAAATTATACTTTAACCTACATTATAGTAAATATTACGCTTAGGGTGCTTAAATGGGTATCGGTTTTCGGTTAACCGAGAACCGAAACCGAAACCATCGGTTATCCAATTTTTTCGGTTTCGATTCGGGTATCGGTTACCCATTTCAAGTGAATTTTGGTTATCGGGTATAACCGATTAACCGATGGTTATACCAGATTAACCGAAATTAATTAATTAATTAAATAAATAAATTAATTAATTAATTAAATAAATAAATTAATTAATTAATTAATTATTAAGTAAAAATTATTTAATTTAATATTATAATTTTTGTAATATTTGAAATAATCTTGGTTATTTTCGGTTAATCTCGGTTATTTTCGGTTATTTTTTGTATTTTTTTATTTTTTTAAAAAACTTAATTTTAATTTCGGTTAACCGCTAACCGAACCGACTAACCGAATCGGTTAACCGATTGGTATCGGTTACAGTTAGCTATTTTAGGTGATTTCGGTTTCGGTTAACAGAAATTTTGGTTTCGGTTAACTGAAACCGAACCGAATCTCACCCCTAGTTACGCTCGATAAAATATGTTACACAAAAACTCCTATACATCTGTTCGTACCATATGCACGGACAAAAATATCATTTGTTGTTAAGAACATTATCATTTACATTAAAGAAAAATATTATTATTTTTACTCTATAATTTAAAAAATATCTTTTACACTAAAGAAAAGTATCAAAGTCCATATGTATGGATGTATGTACAGGAGACCATCTCAATGTTAATATAACATCTGAATCTATATGCAACTATTTTGGGCATAATCTATGTGATAGGATATGGCCCAACCTCTCAGGCCCACTAGCAGGCCCAAACGAGTTGGGCCTAACCTAACGTTGCCCTACTCGGTTACGCCCGAATGACAGCCTCCAAACCCTAATTAAAGGCGGAGTCAAAGGCGAAGATCATGGGCAATTATGGTGAAGATCATGGTCAGTTATAGGAAGATCGTGAGCCCATCAATCAAGGGATCCGTTACAAGGTTTACGTCTGTGTATAAATAGGATTTAGATTGAAGATAAAGGGGTTAGCAAATTACTGAATACTAGAGCTCTTTGAGATACTCATTGTAATACAATTATAGTGAACATCTTGAGGACCCTCACCTCCGTGGACGTAGATCTTTCTCTTGATCGAACCACGTTAAAACTCCTGTGTTCTGCTAGGGTCAATCTTCACTGCATACAGAATAAGAATGTCGTTAGCACAACAAAATCAGACAGGGGAAAAGATAAAGATAAGAAGGTTGCCCTCACCCAAATCAGACCCTGATAATGGAGCCTCTGACCTATAAACACTCAGCCCAACATTGTTCAAGTCATCCTCGGTATAATTAATCGAGAGGATCTCACCCATATCGTTCAACATCTTCTCCATAGGGCCCAGGGGATTGATTTTCACATCCTTCATCGCTCCGAGGCCCCACTCATACCTCGGATACCCCTCAGCCCGCAGAAAGAAGTATCTATTTTGCCAGTGGGATACCTTCGAGGGGGAAGCTATCTTAAACTTCAGACGAGGTGACAGATAATACACCCCTCCTATAGACTTGATGCTAAAAAAACGCATCAAGACTTCAAAAGAAAACTCCTCGCCTATGCCATAACAGGCCAGCCCTAGCCCAACCGCCGACCTAATAGAATTCGAGGTCAGTTGGCATATGGGGATCCGAAAATACTCTTGAAGGCTAGGGAAAATAGGGCAAAAGGAAACCTAAGCCCACTATTAAACTATCTACAAAATGGTAATAAACCCCTGAGGAGGATCGCCCTATCATTGGGTTTCGGCGAGCACCACCATGCATCCTACGGGATGTGGTATTTCTCATGACCTCCAAGAGCTCCTCTGTCGTTAAAGTTGATCTCATGCACCAATCTCGATGCCATCCCATACCGATGACACGGTGAAACCACAGAACTAAGTCCTATAGATTTACCTAGGCGGTTGTGACATATATAATCCTCACATCGGAATCGGGCGGGAACCGAAACCGAACCGAATTATCGAGGCGAGAAGAGGAATGAGAAGATGAAGAGTACATACTTACTTTTTCCGGCGAGATATCCGACTTCTTCAAAAAAAAATTGAAAGAGGAACTGGGAATTTCTACAAATATGCTCTCTGGAATAAAGTGTCGAAGAAGAAAGTGAACAGTTGCCTCATTTGGGCCTATTTATAGGAAAAATGGCGCCTAAAATCTGCCGCTTCGTTTATCACACGTGCCTATCTACGATTGGATGTGTGATCAACGCGCGCACGCTGTTCGAAATGCCCAACTACCGCCTGACGCGTATGACGTACTCTATGGTAAGACAGACCGCCAGTCTGATCACGTAATGATTACATTGAGCTCGGACATCGGACTACGCCCATGTCTCCTCGACGGGCAGAAGTCATTCGGTCGGACCTCGGCGTCCTCAAAGGCGGGGAGCCATACAGTCGCACTCGTCTTTCTTCAAGCGTTAGCTACCAAATCGGACCTCGGTTCCTGTCGGCGAACAACGCCTTACAAGAGATTTTCCTTCGGATCGGACCTCGGCATCCTCCATAAGAGCGAAGCCGCTTCAACCAAATTCGGTGTAACCTATGCAAAGACCGCTATCCGGTCATAATCGGCTTCCTTTGCGGCAATGGCGAGAACCTTCAACGAACAACTTTAGCCAAGCAACATCCCGCCTCGGCAAAGCGCATTCTCCGCTTCACCTCGGCAAGGCTATTCCTTGACTTTTCGGGGGGGGCTATGATAGGATATGGCCCAACCTCTCAGGCCCACTAGCAGGCCCAAACGAGTTGGGCCTAACCTAACGTTGCCCTACTCGGTTACGCCCGAATGACAGCCTCCAAACCCTAATTAAAGGCGGAGTCAAAGGCGAAGATCATGAGCAATTATGGTGAAGATCATGGTCAGTTATAGGAAGATCGTGAGCCCATCAATCAAGGGATCCGTTACAAGGTTTACGTCTGTGTATAAATATGAGTTAGATTGAAGATAAAGGGGTTAGCAAATTACTGAATACTAGAGCTCTTTGAGATACTCATTGTAATACAATTATAGTGAACATCTTGAGGACCCTCACCTCCGTGGACGTAGATCTTTCTCTTGATCGAACCACGTTAAAACTCCTGTGTTCTTTACTGCTTTCTATAAATCTTTCATACCGACGTAGACAGATTTATCACTATGCTATATTTGATGGATCGATCCATCGTACGTAAAGACATTGTCCGATTGCATATTTATAATTTACATACGTGCACGTACGTAATAAAAACTCAACGTTCAAGAAAATTACCCGTATATTATTTTAATAAATACAAAGAAATCTCCTTTGGAAAAAAATTTACAACACAATTAATTCAGTTTCGATACGTATTCAATGGAGAAGATCGATAAATTAGATTTCATTTCTATCGTGCTATTGGTTTATGCAATATATTTTAAAAACAAAATTTTGTAGTATAAAGTTTTGATTGAATTAAATAACGGATAATTGATGAAGATTTCATAAAAACATATCACGAATAGCCATGTGTTACTTGTTCAAAAATTAATCACTCAATTCTCAAGAAATTTTTATATTTATCTGCGTTAGGTAGTACCGATTAATATATTTTTGGTCACTGCGAATTTCTGGTTTTCGTGAAAATTTAGTCATTGATTTGCATACGCCATATATTCGTCGCACATATAAAAAATGGTCGAGATAAGATAATTGCATTTCATTTTTTGTTGTTGAATGGTGCATTTCTATTAATTTATTTTTCTTCTTATTTTTCTTTCTTTGTTATTGTTTTCTTTATCATCATCATCATCATCACCATTATTATTATTATTTGGAAAAATCAACCATCAAAGTTTTCAGTTCACATTACTAATGTCCCAACAAATATTTGTGGAATCAATGACGGAAAATGTCGTCGTTATATCGAAAAGTCCCAAGATGATCGTCGATAATGATGGACCACCGACGGCAACATGTTGTCCGATAAATCATAGTCACTATGCCGATCAAAGACGGACTATGAGTCCGTCGGTGGATCAACGACGGACTTGCGACGGACAATGGCATCGCCCGGAGGTGTGCGTCGTGTCCGTCATTGTCGAGTCACCGACGTAATAGCGTCAGAGAAGGTCATCGGTGATCAACGACGGACAATGTCCGTAGTTGTATATGTATTGGCTGCCTCCGTTGCCTGTCCGTCGTTGATTGCAGATGACTTTTTCAAATTTTTCGCCATCGACTGTCTGTCGTAAATAAAAAAAAAATATCTAGTTTTTAATTTGTTCGCACCCAATTATCGACTATCTATTGAAGTACTATCCACTAGTTCAATATTTCACAACAAACATGAAATCTAAAATCATGACTCAATTCAAATATATCAAATTAACAGAGAGTAATAATATATCAATATAATTACTCTATTTGTTTTATCCATACATAGAAAATAGATAAAATATAATCCATATGTAAAAGAAACACAAAATATATAAACAGAGAGTAATAATATATCAATATGATAGTATAATCAAGAGAGAGAATGTGGTGGTGATGCAAGTCCAGAGTGTGTTAGAAGCTAATCCAGTATTCGCTGTTGAGCTCCTAAGCGTGCCTTCAATGCCTCATGATCATCGTCCTTCTGTCATTGTAGCTCCTCCATCTATTTTCGTGCCTCTCGTTCCTCTTGCATCTGCTTCCCCATATGTGTGAATTATCATTTTAACCTAATTTATGTTGTTGTGGAATTAAAATCATGTGAATGTGTACTCACATTTAATATTCACATGAATTTTTGTTTGCCATTTATTTTAGCTACGATTCTACAAGTATACGGTATAGTTACAATTAGTGGAAGCAAGGTCGTATCCCACAAGAATAGTGAATTCATACTTATGATTACTATTAAGTTGTTGTCCTAAATCTATCTAGACTTAATCATTTTTCAAATTGGGTTATTTACTAACTAATAAGCAAGCAATAAATTATGTAAAACTCAATTAAAAACAAAGGTGAATGATGAAATTTAACGAAAAGAAAGCTATCATAGGAATTAAACGTCAATGGGTTAGTGATTGGACTTCACTCTATGTGATTAATTGTTGAAATGAACACTAATGATCTAGGATTGATCTCTAAACTAGCATTAGTCCCCTCCCGGACAACACTAACGGTAGATTATGAGCTAAAATCATCGTTGCTAGCCTATTACTTCAAAAAACACCTAAGATCATCAAGAATCCTCACTAAAACTCTCAACCTTCCGGTTTATTGAGGTGTGTCTTATAATCTCATTCAAGTGTCGACCCTTCTCTCCCGAGTTTAAGAAAACACCAAAGATAAATGCACAAATGATGACCAATCATTCAACATACAAGATAAACCAAGAATATAAGAAGATATAGACATTCAATCAAAATTTTATCAAAATAACATTCATTTCATCACAAACTCATTTAGTTTAATCCCTAGAACAAAGAAATTTAGTCAATCATGCTCATGTTCAATAAAATACCAAAATCAATAGAAAACATGAAGGATAAATCATAAAAACTTTGGTCTTCAAGTTTGCTTATTTGATTGCTTCTTCTTCTCTATCTCCAATGGAATGAGTTTTTCTCTCTAGATGGATGAAAAATGGAGAATGAATGATAAACGAGAGAAGATTTTATGTCTAAAATGTGGAGTGGAGGCTAGGGTTTATGATAATGGATCTTTAATTAAGTGGTAGGAGGGTGTATTTATAGTGTGGTGTGTTGATCAGGAAAACAAAAATGGGTGAAAATGGGTAAAATTGGCCAAAATAGGAGAAAACGCGTTTTCCCGAACAGAGGATGTCGTCAGCAACCCAAGCAGCTCGCTACCTCGATTGTTGCGCGCCGCCCCAAAAGCGACTCACGGCGTGACGGACCTCGCGCCGCCCATTTTTCCACGTTTTCCTTCGTTCGGGCTCCGAATTGCTCTCCTTTTTTCCTGTGTCTTCATATCGAACTCCTCTTTGATATTATGTGATTCTTTCATCCCAAATTGGTCTCTATTTTCCCGCAAAAATCCAAAAAGAACCACAAAGTATCAAGTTTTCACAAAACACTAAACTTTGCAATATAACTCAAAACAAACATGATTTTGCTTAGTGAAACGACATCAATAACATCCTAAAATACATGCAAATACGGACGTTTATCATTTTTTTAGAATAGGTGATGAATTTTGTTCAATAATTGATATATGGACACAAGAAAAAATATAAAAGAGAAAAATTGAAGAAGGCTTGTACACACACAGACACAAACACAAACCATCCCCAAAAAGAGATATCTAATTACAGCTAAGAGAGACGAAACAATATTTTGTCAAATTAAAAAAAGAAAAGTAATTATCACTTGCAATGATTTGTTTAATATTTTTATTTATAATTTCTTATATAGGAGTAACATTTATGCTATAGCATATTTAGCTTTTATATTTTTTTTCAAAGAAATCATGTTAAGGGAACAAATAAATTATGTAAGGTGGTGCTTTTGAAGTTGTATTGTTTGAGTGTTTATGTATAAGGTGTATATATATTTTATTTTGTTATTATTGGTAAGGGTGCATGGGCATCCTTAATTTGCTTGAAATGGGATTGGTTGCATAATGAGCACGCATGGTTTGAAAAAATAATTATATTATGTATTTACCAGCTGGTGGAGTAGTATTTTGTTTTTATTGATTATATTGACAAATTCAGATGGAAAATGTAATTAAAAAATAATGAATTTTCATGTAAAGTGACGACCTTGTGATTTAAAATTATGAGTTTAAATTCCACATGTATCTCTAAAACTTCCACACAAGTATATTTATGTACGTCAAATATAACTGAGTGTAGTTAATTTGAATAGGTTCCTCATTTCAATGAGTTTATATTATACCTCCACATGGATTATGAATTCAATACGATATATTCAAGCAAGATTTATAACCATAAAATATTTTACGTGACTCCAGGTCCAATAAAAGCAAGCCCTACAGTCAATCCAACAGCAATAATGGAAATCCGACGTAGTTTTATACGGATACTACCCAGAGATAAAATCAAAAGTGAAGTAAGTCGTTATGACTCAACAGAAGATGCATAATTTATTGACTCCGAAACAAGGATTCGAAAAGATTAGGTGATTTTTATTCAATATGATTCGAGATTAAAAATTTCAAGAAATTTATTTTCTACTAAGAAGTAGATTCAAAATTAAGATAAGGAATGAATGATTCCTCTCTTTGTCAGCCCACCTCTTCCTAACGACGAGACTTTGGAAGCGAAAGATGTACCTATTGATGCTCTTCTTGCCCAGCTGCTGTTTATTGAGCTTCATATCTACCCGGATTTGAGTGATTTATAAATGAAATAGTCGATACCCCAAAATAAAATAAAAATATAATGAAAGAGTCGATACAAATCTAGAAATCGATGTGATGCTTGCATACTTAAATAATGTTCCAGATCCATCTTTCTGTTCATTAAATACCAAACTAAATTCAACAGCATTTATTATTTATTTGCGTAAGCTAATAGATAATTAAATCCTAATTTGAATATTAAATATATAATATGATGAATTACTGTCGATGTATATTTCGTTGCGTAGCATTTGATATTTTAAAGAAATTATTTAGAATATTTTACTGCCCAATAGCCATGAAAAGGAGAAAAAAAATGATTTTCGTGTTCGGTAAAAGCTAAAATTGACGTGCTACAAACAATATATAGCATAAACATTTAGAAAGTTGAATACTTTATTAAAAATTGATCAAACTATCTTCTCTAAGGGTAACTCCAATGTTAAAAACTAAAATCCAACTCTTTACTACCACATAAGTTTCACATCAGTTTTTAATACTCACCAACTTCTTTCTATATTTTTCTCCAATCATATACCTAGAAAATCAACTTTATATGACTCCATTAATATATATATATATATATATATATATATATATATTCCTTTAAAAACGGAAGAAGCGGTTGAGCTGCGGTTGAAGAAAGAAGAAATGATCTCTCTCTCCCCCGGCAAAAAGCCAACTTTCTCAGTAAAAAATTGGAATGTATAGTCACTATTTTACAATGTATAAAAGTTGATAAAAACCAACTTTTTCAATTGATAAAAACTGATAAAAACCAACGTTAGAGTTACCATAACAGGCATGTTATATTGGCGGCGTGGTGTATTCCAACAAAAAGAAAAGGAATAATCATAAATAATTAAATTAAACTAAATTAAATTGTGGGGAAGAATTTAAAGTCATGAACAGACTCGATAGAATATAAATATCGCACCAACTTGCTAGAAAGATTGGCCCATTAATTTCTAGACTTGACAGCTTACATTAAGTCGTATTAATTAATCAATTAGTGTATAGGAAAATACGCTTGTGTACTTACATAAATTAATTTAGTGATGATATGTTTTAGTCCGAATTTAAATTAATGTACTATTGGAGTTTATCATTGATATTTTGGTGTCATAAAGCCCAACTTACAATCTAATTATACGCATAATATTTTCGCCTTATAAGTTTAATAATGTACAAAATTAAGATATTTTGAGAAAATTTTAAATAGGGCTGACAATTCGTGCGCGTCGGGTCGTTATCTTATCAGCACGATAACAACATGATACGATAAGGTTAAACATAAACATGATCCGTTAAGGATCTATCCTATACGAATACGAACACGATACGAAATATATTGATACGGACACGACACGAGCACGACACTAACACGAATATGATACGCTTTTTTTGTGTTGACATGACACGATAACGACACGACACAAAATGGCAAATTCAAATCAAAATTAAAAATAAATTAATAATAAAATATTATCGAATTAATATTAAATATATATAAATATTATTGAATTATACGAATACGACACTATCCGACACGAACACGAGCAACACAAAAATTACGAACATGACACGAACACGATAATACTGAACACTAACCCGTTAATTTTGTACGTGTTCGTATTTTGTTCTCATATCGTGTTGAAAATTGTCGAACCTAATTTTAAATAGCACAGACCACATAAGTGTAAGTAGTACGTTTGACTGATCAGTTTCTAATCAATTCTATATACCAAAAAGTAGCTAATCAAACATTAACTTTTATTTCATCGTAATACTAATTTGGGACATTCTAAATTTCGAATGTACAATTAACCAAAAAATCGGCTGTTATTTAATTTGCTCATTCATGGTCATCTACTTTTCTTTGACGTACTTTAAAATGCATATCATCAAAAGACTTAAATGGCTGCAAAAATTTGTTGAAATTAACAAAAACTATCTTCCACCAATCTTTATATAATTCCCATCTCACAACACAAACTCATTGCATTTTCAATTGATCACCAAATAAATTTCATTAGCACAAGTGATCAAAATCTCACAATATGTCGACTGTGACCTTAACGGAGGAGTTCACGAGTCCCATCGCCGCGCCGCGGCTGTTCAAGGCGTTGATCGTCGACGGTGACAACCTAATTCCCAAAATTGCCCCTCAAGCCATAAAAACCATTGAGATTCTTGAAGGGAATGGAGGCCCTGGAACCATTAAGAAGATCAACTTTGTAGAAGGTACTCCATTAATTTCTTGCTTTTTGTTGTTGTTGACATAATTAATTACATTCTTAATTTGATCAATATCTCTAGAATTGGTTGAGGTTAATTTGTGGAATGCAGGTATTGAGTTGAATTACATTCTTTGATTAATCAAAAAATCTTGAATTAATTAGGTTTGCCAGGTAGTTGAATTCAAGTACATGCCTATTTCTTGCTTACCAAAATTTAACTACAAGACCATTATATTCTTAATTGGAACATAATTAAGTTCTAAAACTAATTAAGTTAGTGAAACTTATCCAAAATTCTATAATTGATTAAGTTTCCCTTTGTGGAATGCAGGTATAGTGAACTCAAGTTCGTTACGTACATCATGTCTATTTCTTGCTCAACAAATCTTGTTCAACATCATTATATAGAAGAAACAAAAGAGCTAGATTGTGTGCGTGTGTTGGCTAGTGGTAGAGTGGTTAATGTGACTATGTCTAGAGCGTTGCCAATCCATGTTTTCACTAAAGAATTTATGACGATCAAACGTCAACTGTTACCATGAGGAACTATTTTTAACAAGAGAATAAGTCTTGAATAGCACTCGGATTCGAATTTCATAGGATCCAAAATACTCTCACAAAAATTCGATCGAGAGACGTCCAGTCTCCGATCGAATCCCCGGGCATGGGGGATGTGCCCCCTCCACCCTCGGCCAATTCATCACCGAGTTGAATTGACGGTGTATACAATACTTATCAGCCTTCATAACCCAACAAAGTTAAGTTTTGTATTTGCTAAATGCGCAGGTAGTGAATTCAAGTTCATGAAGCATATAATTGATGGTCTAGACGAGGCAACAATGACTTATTCTTACACATTGATCGAAGGCGATCCATTGATGGAGAAGCTCGACAAGATTACCTATGAAACGAAGATGGAAGCTAGTGAAGGTGGTGGAACCAAGGGTAAAAATGGAAGTACATATTATATGAAACCAGGTGTCGAGATCAAAGAGGAAGAGATCAAGGCAGGGAAGGATAAGGCAGCTGGTTTGCTCAAGGCTGTGGAAGCTTATCTCTTGACCAACCCAGAGATTTATGCATGAATATGTGATGAGAATTTTCAATAAATTTGGCTGTGTTGTGTTGCTTTGAGTTTAATTATTTTGCCCAAGCTATTATAATTTGGGTGGAGAATAAGATGTTTCTTGCATGGTGATGAGATGGAAATGTTTTCGTTCTAAGATTAATACAAGGACCAAATATTTTATGATTATGTATTGAAATACATTGTTGTTTGGTACTCTAGTGAGTAGGGATGACAATGGACCGGATCTTGTTAGGTGTAGATCAAGATTCAATTTTTTTATTTGGATCTGTATCTGATCCAGATCCATTAGGTTTAAAAAAATTAGATTCAGATTAAGACTTCACTAACTTAATCTAAACACCTAGAGATTTTCCAAGACATCTTCACACATGAGTAGAAGAATTTGTTTATTTCGTTTCAACACGTGCTCCACCTTGTTTTTTGGTTACTTGCTAAACCACTCTCTAAATATAATTTTCGTTTCAATATGTGCCCTACCTTGTTTTTTGATTACTTATTAAACTACTCACTAAAAATAATATTCTTCAATTACATGTACACAAAAAAGAAAATAGTTATTTAACTAAAAATGTATTGTCCTTCACATGGGAAGGTTCCTTTGCGCGTTGAATGGGTCCAAGAAGGGGTTCCCATTATGAAAGACTACTTATTTTATTGAATCAACTTTTATTATTGCAATTTAAGAGGGTGTCTGGTTGAGCTTATAAGCTCTTTAAAATAACTTATAAACTGCTGTAAAGTGTTTGACAAATTAAGCTCATAAACAGTTTATAATTGTAAAAATAAGCTCTAACAACATATAAACTTACCTAAAAATAAGTTGCTCAACCCCAACTTATATTTTATAAGCTTATAAGCAACCATAAATTAATTTACCAAAATAACCTTATTATAGTTCGTTATTTCCTACATATATACTACCAACTTCACATATCGTTAATTTTATTTCTTTAACTATGATTTTCTCTCTCTAACTTACGATTCTCTAGCTTATAAGATCAATTATCCAAACACTTTAACAACTTATATGCACTTAAGATATTACTGCTTATAAGCTCTTGGAGCTGATAAACTCTCTAAAATAAACTTAGCCAAACACCCCTTTACTCATACCGTCGCCTATTCCCACAAGTCGTCTTCTTCTTCCTCCTCCTCCTCTCTCAATTTTTCTCCATTGCAAGCCCTTTTACTCAAATTTAATCGTATTCATTGTGTTACGAAAGAAAAGAAAAGAAAAATGTGAGTGATCAAAGTTTCACAAACCTTTAGAACAAGAGTGAGTCATGTTAGAGTTGGTTAACTCTGACTAAATCTCCTCAATATAAGGAGTTAGTTATTTTTAGTGTTTTGCCTTTTTCTTCTCTTTGGTGTGCAGGTTACGAATGTTTCGCGTGATGCGATGGTAACACACCGAAGAAAATGGGAAACAGATCATTAGAGATCAGGGTGGACTAAGTCCTGTTCAGTTCCTATTTTCCATGAGCAAGTCAAACAGCTAACTACCACGACTTAATCACATCCTAGTGGGCCAGATCGTGGTCCAAGACATGCAGTAGAAGGCATCTCAACTCCTATAAAAGGAGAGGCAAAACGACAGCAAAAAGTGCGCAACTCTTGAAGAAGTATCTGAAGATCTGTTTATGTTGTTGAGTCTGTTTTAGTAACATTTTCGATATCACAAAAGTGCTTTAACTTCTAATGGTGTTAGAAGATTGTTCTTTTTAGTACACGAGTGGTGTGAGGAAATCTTTGGTATTTTTCATATATCTTGATAGATAGCTTCTTAGCTTTTTTTTTCATAGATCTTGATAGATAGCTTTTGTGCTTAACTTTCCGACTTTATCTTGTGATAAAGTAGTGAGTTTTTGTAAGATTCACTGTAAAGTTTATAGTGAATAATTTCACCATATTGGCATCTACAAATTATAATTTTAATCTGTAGAAAAGTTACTTCGGTGTTCTTCAAATTTTTAATTCCGTTGTTTTACTTTGTGTGTGGATAATTGGCTGTCCATATAACAGTCTTGTGTTTAGGCGAAACAACACTTTCAAGTCCAAATAGGATGTTCAAGGCCTTGATCATGGATTCCCACAATCTTGCTCCTCAACTCATGTTTTCATCAATCAAGAACGTGGAATTCCTTCAAGGCACCGGCGGGCCGGGAACCATCAAACAGATCAATTTCACATAAGGTAGGTTTTCCAGCCCTCAAATTAAAATGGAAAATTCTTCTAATAAGTAGAGATCGATGATATGATGGTGGGCTTATATATGTTTAATTTTTGCAGCAAGTCCATTGAAATACGTGAAGCATAGGATCGACGAGCTTGACGAGGAAAAGTACATGTGCAAATACACATTTATTAAAGTGGATGGATTATGAAGAAGCTCGATGGCATCACACATGAGGTGGTGTTTGAGGCATATGGATTTGGTGGGTACCGTTAGAGATGTCAATGGGTGGATTTTACTCATATCAAAACCTATAAATAAGTAATGGTTCTAGTTCTATAACCGACCCATTAGATATTGGATCTGGATCGAACCAGGACCTTCAACTATGGATCTTAAGCGGTCCGGATCTGAGTGTGTCTGGAACCAAAACCGGATCAGAATCAAAACTGGAACAGAAATCGTTGCTTTATAATTTAATGCACTATAAGTTATTTCGGATCGGTATGGATAAAACTGACTTATTGACAAGTCTATTTAAACTTAGGCTTGTCAATAGATGGATTTTATTCGGATCAAAACCAATAAATAAATATTGATTCTGGTTCTGAAACCGAAACCAAACCTAGACCGAATCGGACCATCAACTATGGATCTAAGCGGGTCTAAAGTGGATCTGGAACCAGAACCACTGTATTAAAATTTAATGGATTTTAAATGATTCCAGATCGATCCGAGTAAACAGACGGTATCTCCCCATGGCCTTTCGCCTCTGAAAGCGTCCTTCCTTCTCAATGCTCGGAAAATCCACTCATTGACATCCTTAAGTGTCGTTGCAAGATTACTAGTGAGTATTACACAAAGGATAATAAGGAGATTAAGGAAGAAGATATTGAACAAGGGAAAGATAGAGCTGTCGGGATGTATGAAGTTGTCGAAGCCTATCTTTTGGCACACCCTCATGCCTATAATTGAATAATATTTTGTAACAATGTTTGGAGATCGATCGGTCTAATTTGATCGTCTCATGTTGTTCGATTTATTTATTTTTATTGTCTACTTTTCTGTTTTTAATTAAAAATACGAGTGCAAGACACTATTTGTATATACATTTTTCTTATTTTGGTGGTTTACTTATATTTGCGGGCTTTTTTTTGTGGTGTGAGGTGAGAAAAGTCTTGCTGTAGAATAAGGCATTTTTTTTTCAAGCAAAATAATGAAGACAAAAGGTTTTTTTCTTTTCTTTTGTAATTAGTTAATCAACTCAAGGATGTTATTCTTTTTTATACATATTTCAAAATTTTAAAATGATATAAAATGTGTATGTTCACATGGGAGGCGTACATTAAGGATAATTACAGACAACTTTTTACCTAATTTGGATATGCAAACTAGATTTTTATCCATTTCCTCAAATTAGATGCTTAAAACTACTTTAACTTTTCTTGTTGTTAAAGGTGACAACACGTGTTAATGTATAATCTATCCATTTCTTTCCATGTAGTGCAAGTAAACCCAACACAAGATTAGTTTGAAGGCAAGAATTTAATTGATTTGAATCTTCTATTAGAAGGTCAAATTTCATGCATTGTTTTACTCTCACCAATGACGAAGTCACGTTGGGACCTGGGGGCCCATGGACCCCTCAACTATTTTGCAAAAACATACTATATATTTGACGTTTAATAATATGTTTAAAATTTTGTTGCAGATTAAATGGTTATCTTGTTTTTTTCTTTTGATTGGAACACAGCTCGAAACCCAACGCTTGCACTTTTAGTTGCTTTTGTGTGTTTTTTTAATCAATTGTCTTTCTCTCTCTTCTTTCTTTCCTCTTTTTTTCTTTCTTTCTTTGATTTATTCTTTCCTTCCTTTTTTATGTCCCTTCTTTCCATTTTTTTTCTGTAATTTGTTGTTTCTCTCTTCTGTTTTTCTCTTTTCTTTTCTTTTTCTATAATTTGTCATTTCTTTCATTTTTTCTGTAATTTGTTGTTTATATGCTTTTGTTTTTTTTTTCTCTTTTGTTTTCCTATAATTTGTTGTTTCTCTTTACTTTGTACTTTTTTCTATAATTTATTTTATATTAATAAAATAAAATATATATTCAAATAATAATAATTTATATGTGAATTAATATGGTTAATTCAATTTTTAAAAAGATTATGATAAAATTATTCTAAATAACAACCAACTGAACGCATCTAAATCATTTGGATTTTCTTTTTAAGCCTCTAAAAATATTGTTGATGGTAGAGCAATCAAAATATAGATTGATTGAATATATGAGGATTATTTTAGAAATATAAGTGTTGATCATATTTTTATTATCACAAGTTGAGTATACAACTTCTGTTTGTGGTCGATTTTCAGAGTAATGGAGTGTCTGTGATGCCGTCTCAAGGAAGAAGAGGTTGTGTCCGTAGATCCTAAGAAAAAAAATTAATTTATCTCAAATATTTTTGGGCCCCCCAGCCTCAAATTTCTGGCTCCGTCACTGACTCTCACTATCCCATTATTGTTATCTTATTTTCTTTTTTATGATGTCTTATAATTGCTGGCTCATTCTAAAAAAGAAAGTAATTTTACACTTAAAAACCGACTCGTTTTCCGTACATCAACTATTTTATACATAAAATACAATCCTCAACAATTATGAGATGGATTATGAGACGAAGGGAGTACTTCTTAATTTTATAGAAAGAATCACGTAATGTTTAATTATACCATTGTGTGTTGTATTGTATACCTATAAATATAAATCTTTGACTTACGTGTAAAACAAAATGGAAGAATAAATACAAAGATTCTCAATAATTCTATTTCATAAAACAATAGCGAACATTGTTTTAGGCTTTTAGCCTAGCAAGAATAGCAAAATAAAAAATCTTTCTTAATCATAAAGGAATCTTCAATCTCCACCGTTCTTTATGCCCTAAATTGAACATGACTTCTTCTTTAACATCCAATAGTAAATTAAATACAAACTAGAAATTTGTGTAGTGTGTGAATGCCTCACAAAAGCTACTCTTAAATTGAAGTTGATAATTGAGTGTTTTTTACTAGAAGATAATATTTTATGCATAAGTATTCATCACATGTACAAAGATATGTTACAAAATTCATTAGTATGACAAATACATCAATTATTATTTTTATTATGTAAGGTGATCATGTCGGACATATGAGAATGACCAGTGGATTGATCTATGTTATATTTTTAATTAGAAATTTTTGAATTGAGCACCCTTTCTTTGTAGTTGAAAATTTTCAATTTTACACTCCCCAAAGTTATATTTCTGCTTTATATATATATATATATATATATATAATGAGGTTCAAATAAGAATTATTTTAATGTGAGAATTAAAAACTACGAAAATTCATAATGAACAAAATGAAGTTGCTATGAAAGTTAATGCATCAGTTGAGAAAGTAATTAAATCCAAAAATTCAGAATTTTCATGCAAATTCGAATCTAATGAGGAGCGATTTTTTTTATTTAATAATTTTTCTACTGGATTTATCAACTTCACAGTGAATTCATTATTTTTTTTATTCTTACACTTTCACGATAAAAATAGCTCTCATGTTATATAGAGTGAGGTTCAAATAAAAACTATTTTAAATGTGAGAACTAAGAATCATAAAATTACTTATAAACAAGATGAATTACTATGAAAGTTAAGGCATTCGCTAGAAAGTTAATGAATTCAAAAATTTGAAACTTTCACCTTGGTTCGAATCTCATGAGAGGTGAAATTTCTATTTTTTCGGATTGAATAATTTTTCCAACGGATTCAATAACTTTTCCAGTGGATTCATCAACTTTCACACCGAATTCATCATTTTTAGTTTCTAAGTTCTAACAATATAAATGGTTCTCATGTTAACATTCTCCTATATAATACTTCATCCGTATCGTCAAAACGCACAAATAAAGGAAGTATGTAAATTTACATTCGTAACCTCATTAATTACCATGATAAATACATTCATACAACTATTTATCAAATTTCAAGAGTATTAAATAAGGATAAATAGAAAATACATTATAATTTTACTCTTAAATAGCGAACTAGAACACTTAATAAAAAACAAGAAAAAATACTAATAGGACACTTAAAAGAGAATAGATGGAATATATATTTATATAGTGAGTTTCAAATATGAACCATTTTTTAAGGACTAAGAATCACAAAAATTAGCTATGAACACGATGAATTCACTATGAAAGTTAATAAATTTACTTAAAAAATTACTAAATTCAAAAATTGTAGGAGCGAAAATTTCCAATGCCGGTTTTGGGATATCCTAAACTACGCAACAAGAGCATCTAAAACTAAAAAAGCAAATTCCTTCAGCACAATATTTCAAGGGCCTAAATAAATTAACTATTTCTGGAATGAACCCACCTTTTACAGAACTTTTATAACAACGATTAGTCACAAATGAATATAGAACAAAATAAAATATATCCCAAGTTTTAAGTCCAGCACGTCAACTCATGGGAATTCTTATTCTGCGTGCATAGAGACAATGTTTCGTATATAAAAGGATTATTAGTGTATAAATACATTAATTTTAGATCAATTTTGATTTTTCACGAACTTTAAAATTATCACAAATAAACAAACTTACTGTCTTCAGTGATTTTACCACGATTTCAAATTTAAGCCAAATTAAATATGACTTGACATCTCAAAAATTTAATATAGACAAAACGATCAGTGATATAAATGACATCCTAGAGAGATGATATTTATTGTTTTGATCCCAACTAGAACTAGACGTCAAAACAAACGAGAAGATTTGATTTTTGTAATGAGAGTTGACGCGATGAATCTCAGAAATAAAAAAAAAACTGATTTATTTTGATGGAACGACGATGTTTTATGTCATCTCTCTACGATATCGTTTATATCACTAACCATTTAGTCTATAGTAAATTTCCAAGATGCCAAGTCAGATATATTTGACCTGAATTTAAAATCGTAGTAAAACACTAAAGTCATTAAGTTTGTGTATTTTGTGATAATTTTTAAAGTTTGTGGAAAAAATCAAAATTGACCCAAAGTTGATGTATTTATGAGCCAATAACCCTATATAAAAATAATAACTTTATCATAAAAATAAAAGTTATCAAATGCAGCCAATTGCTTATCAAATGCAGGAGTTTGACAAAAATTGTTTGTTTTCCTTTTTTTTGTTTCACATTTTTATTCTATTTTTAAAACACAATTTATTCTTTAAATTTTCAAAGTTAATCATTTTGTTCTAGAAATGATGCCTGATATCATAATTGGAACTTACAATTATCTTAATTTGTAAATATTATTGGATTTTGTAGTGCTTTGGAGTGTTTTAGTTAAAATAAAATATAATTAAAAATGTTGGGAAAAAAACAAATTGTGTCAAACTCCTGCTTTTGATAAGCAATTGGCTGCGTTCCCATTGCCGAAAGGGGGAAAAGTTGGTAACATTTTGTATAAAATTATGAAAGGTAACAGTTACTAAAAGAAGAAATTTATTCGCGAATATAGATTTCACTATTTAACCACGAAAAGAAACACGGTAAACGAACCAATAGATTTCGTGTTCTCATTATAATCAGATAGCCAAAAACACACACAACACACAGTGGAAAGTAGAGATTCTTTGCATGTCCCACAATTCATAAACTTTCAAAATATTCCAATTCCATGCAAGAAAATGCATGCCATAAATTGATTCTCATTCTCTCAACACTCTGTCGATTCCCTTACCATCACCTCTCTTTCTCTCTCTCCATTAATGGTTCCTGAAATGGAGGTTTGTCTTAAACACACACACACACACACACACACACACACAGAGACACATGTATGATAAGCATATGTATATTTAAGAGTTGAGTGAGATTCTAACATTCTATCGAAAAAATGCAGAAACCTCAAGTCACAGAGATAAAGGTCAGAATGGATTGCAATGGCTGTGTGCAGAAAATCAAGAAAGCCCTGCAGGGGATCGCCGGTAAGCAATTTACTCGGAAACAAAATATATATTCGAAAAGAAAAAAATCACGTATTTCGATTCTTGAATTCTCCAACAGACTCCTCTCTAACACGGTGTGTTTATATCTCAAAGGCATAGACGCCATCTGTTTCGATTTCCCAGAGCAAAAGCTAACCATAACCGGCTGGGCTGAGCCGGAAAAGCTAGTGAAAGCAATCCGAAAAACGAGAAAAAGTGCAGTGATTTGCGTATATTCAGAAGAATCCAATCCACCTGAAAGTGAGGCTGCACCTCATGAGGAAGACACCCCACCACCGGAGCAACCACAGACGGAGGTGGCACCACCGGCTGAGGCACCGGACAACCCGCCACCACCACAGCCGGAGAATCCACCACCTGCAACGAGACAACCTCATCAGCCTACAAGACCAAACGATGAAGGAGTTCATGTGGTTTACCATCACCAACCTGACCACAGATACCAAAACCCGAATGAGCCGTGGAAAGGCTACCATGGCGATCCGGGATTCAGAGATGAGAGATATCCGCCTCCTCCACCTGTTTATGTGCAGAGCTACAACACATATAGACCATCTCCACATGTAACAGAATACGCATATCCCCGGCCACCACCTCCCCGATACTCCAATGACATGAGGCCCGACCACACATATCCCCGGCCACCACCTCCCCGATACTCCTATGACATGAGGCCTGACCACTATAGTGGTCCGGGACTCAGAGACGAGCCACCACCACAACCACCACCAGCTCCCCGATGCTCGTATGGCTCAAGAGACCACTATAGTAGTCTGGGACCAAGAGATGAGCCAACACAACAACCACCGCCTCCCCGATACTCTTATGACACGAGACCAGACCACTATCTTGGCTCGAAATTCAGAGACGAGCCACCACAACCACCACCACAACAACAACCATCACCGCAACCCATTTATGCAACACACAGCTACAACACATACAAGCCATCACCTTATGTAACGGGATATGCATATCCCCGTTCGCCACCAAGACACCCGACTTATACCAGACCCGAGAACAGCAGTCGCCCTGGAGAAAGAGGCGAGGGTGAGCAATCTCAGCCGTCTCAACCACCTCAACCCGTTTATGCAACACACAGCCACAACATATACAGGCCGTCTCCTTTTGTTACCGAATATGCATATCCCGAGTCATCACCTAGATACCCTTCCTACAGCATACCAGACAACTACAGTCGGGACTACTACAACGGGAGCCAAGGAAATGGAAATGTAACATCAATGTTCAGTGAGGAAAACCCTAACGCATGCAGAATAGTGTAAGCAGGGTTTTCCCAAGAGGGAAAAAATGTCAAAACATAGCTCACGAAAACAAGAAAACACCATAATTTTCTTAGAGATAAACTGCTACTATTTGAGCAAATCTGTTCCTAGCTTGTATTAGACAACACTTATTCCATTTTCAGAAATTGATGACGATTTCCATTTCTTCCATGTCAAAGCTAGTTTCATCTCTATTTTCTCAAATATTTAAGTAACAAACAAGCATGTAAAACAGAAATTCATGTCCAGCAGCATTGCAAATATACATTTATATTTGAAGAACTTGTTTCATCTCAATTGAGTAAAAATACTGTTATAGCAGAAATCTTGTCAATAACTCAATATTAAGAAAACAAAACTGTTTTCGTATGAATGGCAGAACTCCGTAATACAATGGCGACAAAATTTGGGGTGAAATACTTACTTTTTTTCTATTACAAACACATCTAATCATCAGTATCGCTGCCGGTCTGAGAATCATCATCAACTCCATAAACAACTTCATCGACATCTTCAACTTCACTTTCATCCTCTTGCTCATCATCACGTTCTAAGACAAGACTCTTGTTGTTTGCAGCCTTGTCGATCTATTGACAACGCAAATCTCATTACCATACAGAAAAAATCACAGGGAAACTCGGTTTAAATTATTTAAATAGATTAACCTGTGATGATACGAGTTGCAAACGACCAGATAACTGGAGTAACGAGTTTATTGCCGGTGCTTTGGCTTTGGCAAGCTGAAGACGCAATATGCATAAAATGAGTAATATTTTGAGAGATGAAAAAGATTCCTGGTTATTGTGAGAGTAATATTCATCATAACCTACCTTGTATAAGGAATCAAGAAATTTCGGTTCCTTGGATTTTATGTAACCACTGTGATAGACCAATATACAACATATCCAAGGGAGAACATGCTTGCTGCTGTGTAATTTGGCAAAACAACAATTGTATTAAGGTGAAGACGAAACATGAAAATTGCCTTGAAAAATATATTTTCTTCTGCGAATTTTGGGAAATAGTTCACAAGTGCAGGAACCATATTTAAATACTTGGGCTCCAAATGGGATATTCTCCGTTTATCTTAGCAAAAAAAGAGATATTCAAGCACGTTAAACATAGCATTCGAGTTCCCCATTTTCAGAGACTGTACCTGGATCGCCAAACATCCACCAATCCCTTTAACAGGTCAAATGCATCACTTGCTTCCAGGGACGAAATGGTGGCTTTCACCTATACATCGGGGAACATTTTATTTTACTATATCCCAATATCGGGAACAGAAACAAGCTTAAAACTTCATCATAGAGGAAACCTTTTTCTGCAGTGTAATTGCATCGAGATTGATGTCCTTCAAGTTTTTAGAAAACAATGGTGAGCTTAATATATAATCGGTACTGCTGAGTATTCCTAACGATCTCAGCTGATCCTCCATGCACAGGGTGCCGGAGTCTAACTCATCTTTTTCTGCATCATACATAACATGACTACATGAGAAAGATGGCAATTGCGTATCTGTTGATCTGTTCGTCTCAAATTTATTTACGAAGAGACAAGCATCGTGCAATGGCACATACTATATTTCGAGATCACGGCAGTTGAAAAAGAGAAGCGTAAATTATTTTTTAAGAAAAAATCGTGATGAATACCTTTGGCTCCAACGGTCTTAGTTTTGCTCTTTCCATCGAACAGATCAAGCATCTTAGGCACAGGACCTAATGCACCCTCTATGTTTGAGCGATCCAGAGCAGTAACTGTTCAATATTTATACATACATAGAAGTTAATACCACAAAGGTACAAAATATTTTATGGATAAGATAGCAACAAGATTTAATAACACCATGTCTGAAAATAACAAGCAAGTGAATGCTTATTTTATGTGTATCGAGCAAGAGAGAGAGAGAGAGAGACTGACTTGCCTTCACTACGGATGTGTGATGTTTTTCTCGATTTTTGGGATTTGCTGATTGGCAACAGGATACCATCTTGTGAAACATTTAATGTTACGTCTGTACCAGACCGAACAAGAACTTTTTCAAACGTTGGTTTTAAAAGCAATCCGTAAGCAAGGAAGATGTGCCCAAATGCCGGCATAGAAACATTTTGTAGCTTTCCAGCAAACACATTAGGAATTGCCCCCTTGTGTTTCTGTAGAACTTCATCATTAGAAGGTACAAATATCTTCGTCGGTTTAGAATTGTGCAATTCATCAATAGTCTTCCCATGCCAAAAATAGCAAACACCGATTTCCGATATAGCCAAAATACATAGACTCGCATCATCTGCATCTCCGGCGTTGACGTACTTGCTATCCAAGAATACAGCAGGATGGTCCATCGCAAGGAAAATGGAGCCAGATTTCTTTTTGCTACCATCGATTTCCCAAACTGCAATATAACGTTCTCCTAGAGCTGAAGAAAGCACATATTTACCATCTTCGGAGAAAATCATGCATCTCACAGCCCCCTATTAGAAATGGAAAATTATGAATAATTTATAAAGAAATACACAGCAATTCATAAGGATACAATAATTTAAAGATAGTTAGTATTTGTAGGAAATAAAGAAAAGAAACTATTAACTCACAGGATGTCCAGAAAATTTCTGCAGCTTTTTGTGGTTTGCAGAATTGAAAATCTTTAACTGAGATGCTGCAGTTGCTATCATTCTCCCATCTGATTAATATAATAGCCGACCATGAATTAATAAGTAGGGTAAATAACAAATTCTGGCAAAAACTTTTACGAACATTGCAAAAACCCATACCGACATCACATTATCATCTCATCTGATAACATAAAAATCATCCAGAGAACACTGAAACTTTTTGTTCCAAAGAATGTGGGAAGTACCTGGGGAGATAGCTAAAGAAGATATCGCCCTTGAAGTAGCGCTAAACTTATTTAACAAGTTCCCTGACATTGCTTCAATCTCACAAACCATTCCATCGGCACCCGCCGTGTAAATGTGTGAGCCATGTGCAGGAAATGAAACAGCACTGACACCCCTATACAATTTAACAGAGATGATCAAATAAGTGATTAGCCTACTTGATCAAGAGTCCATACCTTCCCTTGCACAAAGAGACACATTTATATGTAGAAACTATAAAGTGCAACAAAAGGCTCCCTCAATGATGTAATTTCTAGTATTGCAACCTTTACTTTATTTCCCTCCTCAACCCTTTATGATATATAAACAAAAATAATCCTAAAGTAAACACACAATTTTTTAGAGCGAAATCAGCTTAGTGAAATCAAAAGTTGCAAGTCCAACAAAGTAGTATCAATATTTGGACACATAATAGCAAAGAAGCAAACCATCCTATTCTAAGACGAAAGAACTAAAGGAACTACCTCATGTACTTAGCTACAATTAGAGACTATAGACCGCTCTCATGCCATTCCCGAAGAATGAGACGAGGCAGACAAGTAGTGAAATCGATCCCACTCTTCCGCTAATTAACAATGTCATATCATACTTCTAGAAGCAAATTCACGAAAATCAAATAGATCAAAGATTAAAGAAACTCGTGTATTTTAACTCACCCTGGATGACAATTGTTAAGCCTCCATTTCAACTGGCCGGCAGATACATCCAATGCCAGGACATCCCCCCCACCTGTCCCCAACAACAAAAGGGAACTTCCAAGCTTCCGTTTCTTCTGAACACGGTAGTTCAACAATGTTTAATATTATATAGAAGCTAGTATACTACAAAAGTGATCCTAACAAGCATATGCTCAAAGACCAGACCTTTTCTCCAGAGAAAACCACCTCATACATGTATAATCCATAGAAAGGTGCCCTCCCTCCCGGTTCCCAAAGATACTCATAGTCTCCGTCGAAGCAAGATCAGCAAATTCAGTCTGAACCTGACCCTTCCCGGTGTCCCATATCTGCAAGTTTGCCAAACTAAATCATTAAGCAAATCCACACCTAATAATGTCCCATCTTCAAAACCACTTTGCCAACAAATGAAGGCATGTAGGAAACATGTTTTTAGCATCACACTTCATAATTTCGATATTAAAATTGAACTAAAAAATTAGAAGCATTTCTACACTTGCAGAAGCTCATAAAGGGAGCCCACCCGAAAAAAAAACGTTTTTAATCACTGAGCTAAGAGCACGCTTCGCTAAATATCATAACCAAGAATTCAGGTAAACTAAGGAACACTACCAACAGTAACAATTATCACATTTTTCAACCACTTTTCGCAATAGAAAAATGTGGAGCAGGAAAAGGAGCGCACCTTTATTCGACCATCACCAAGAGTTATGGAAAACAAGTCCAAATTCGGACTAAACGAAGTAAGAACGTCTCTGATATTTGACGACCCCATTTTTCGTTTCTTGAAGTCTCAAAATCCGCAAAAGGTTATCAGAAGAATAATTACAACAAAGTTTACGAGCTCTTTTCTTCGTGGGTTGATTGGAAATTGAGTTGCAGAAGTAGAGCGAAGTTGCATGAAGCGCCGCCGCAGACGGTGGTGGAGATGGCGTAAGCTGCAGAAGTTTTGCGCTTGCGAGTGTGCGTGGGCTGAATGAATTTGAAAGTAATGTATTAGATGCTAATAATGGGCCGTGAGCCCAATAATGTGACATAATGGGCACTTGGTGTGGGCCAGGATATTATTGATTATTAAGAAAAAGAAGGGAAATGAGTTTTATTGATAAGAAAATAAAATTAATTAAGGCGAATGGAAGACCTAGCAATTTAAAGCTTGTTTCGACAAATCATTTCTTTCTCCAAAGTTATTACTTCTTAATCAATTAAATTTAGTTCGTAATATTTTTATAAATAATTTATTTATTATGATGGACTTGAAAGTAATATTTTTATAAATCATTTATTTATTATGATGGACTGTGTTCAAGTAGATCAACTAAATTTAAAGCTTGTTTCGATAAATCATTTCTTACTCCAAATTTACTATTTTTTAATTAATTGAGCTAAATATGTAGAATTTTAATAAATTATTTATTTAATATGATGGACCGTGTTCAAGTAGTGAGTTAATCTCATTACGTAACAATAAACAATAATAATTGTTTATTATTCCTTTTTCTTGTACTTCTCAAAATTGTGGTCCAAAATGTTGCAAAAAACACACACCATAATCATGACAGAAAAATAAAGAACACAAGAATTATTTACCCAATTCGTCTTGCGACTACGTCTGGGCGATGCCAAACCAGAGATTTCACTATATGTTTGGATCTGATTACGTGGAGAAGCAATTATTAAATGTACAATAATGAAACCATAACCTTAAGCCCATTAGGGTTCCACATGGGCCCAAAAACATAAGCCCAAAAATTTGGTTCCCAAACACCCGTCCAACTCTGCGGTGAGTTGGATCATCGATATCGGACTTGAGTGTACAGTTCATTCAGACTCCATACTCCAATACTTGCTACATTTGAATACAAGAAAATGTAAAATCCTCTTCTATAAACTCCATGTAAAACCCCAAGATATTTTATATGATGCAAAATCAAGATATTATTAGAGTTTTTCTTATTGATTTCATTTCACACTACAGTTGAATGCAATTAAATATTAAACTTTAATAAAAGTAAAAATCAAAACACACTAAAAATGAATTCCATGAAAGGTTAATTACGTCATTACGCAATTACGTTAAAGCTTGACGGAGCGACTGTTAAACCCCCTTTTCCTATCCCTCCCGCTCTGCACAAAAACAATTTGAAATAAATATAATTAATCAATCAAAAGATTAAGCAAATGAAATTCTAGCAAAAGTTTCAAACACACTACCTCTTTCAAGATGAGAAAGCTCATTTGATTGGGTAACCAACTAAGAGGGTGTTTGGCTGAGCTTATAAGCTCCCAAAAACAGCTTAAACACCCTCTAAGTCGTGCGTCTAAACCAACTGCACTAAAATAGTAATTTGAAAAAAATATAATTATAAAATTTAAAATACTATAATTGAATGATATATTCATTCGGTTATCGGGTATACTGATAATCGATTTTTCTAAAATTGTGATATGAATACTGAACCGAATCTAGTGTGATCGGTTATCCGATAATTCGATTCGATTATGTTAATAACCGAATATCCAATACCAAACTCTCACCCCTAAGTTCTGAATCTCCGATACTATACTTTCCTTTGATTTACATGTATTGTATAAAACGCGCAGTGATTTAGGGGAAAAATTCTTTGTTTGTTGATTTGGTCGGAGCGGAGCTTCGATTGTAACCATGACAATGGTGACGGCGGCAAGGGCAGTAATGTTGTTGTACTACGTGGTGAGCCGTCAGATTGCGTCGGTTGCGGAGGCGGAAGATTCAATCGGGGGTGATTGCTCGAAATCAAAGAGCAGATCCTCCGCCGCGGCCGGCTCAGGCACCGACGACTTGGCTTGAGACGATCTATACTGTAAGTTTAGTCACAAGATATTTGTGGTTGTGGATGCACCTCGGTGACTTAGAGGGTGTTTGGCTAAGTTTATTGTAGAGAACTTATAGCTCTAAGAGTTTATAAGATGTTTGAAGAGTTTATAAGATATAATATCTAAGAGCTTATAGGTTAAAATATTTGGATAATTGAGCTTATAAGTTAAAGAAAGAACTATAAGTTAGAGAGAGAAAATAAATGATAAGTGAAGTTGATTGTGTATATATAAGAAATAACTAACCATAGTAATATTATTTTAGTGAATTTATTGTTGCTTATAAACTTATGAAAAAGTAAGTTGGGTTAAACAATTTTTTTTTAAAAGAGTTTATAAGCTGTTGGAGCTTATTTTCACAGCTTATAAGACATTTAAGAGTTTATTTCGCCAAACATTTTGCAGAAGCTTATAAGCTCCTAAACAGCTTATAAATTGTTGATATGTACACGTGAATTCAGAATAACTCCTCATTAGCTACATTTTAGATCAACGAGTGTCCTTGATCTCAAAAACATATATATGCACATGAATTCAGAATCGAGAGAAATCTGCAACCGCTACCGTGTATCTAATACATGTGCCCGTCGTTCGCCTTCACGGCGTTGTCCCCTCAGTCGGGAGAAACCGAACGATGAAAGAAGAGACAGATAGCTGTAATGTCATCCATCACAACAGATCTCCCTCTTTGTTTCCATGCACAAGCTGCATATTCAACCAGCCTCTTTGCAGATTCATCCCTTTTTGAAGAAGCAACAATTTCCACTGCTTCTTGATTGGAAATCACATCCCACACCTAACAAAACATGGTATATAAACAAATTCATTAACTTACTAGCAACAAGAAAAATCAATTTTTTTGAACTTTATAGCATACTTCAAAAACAAATTTCATAGGTTTATAGCATGACATGATAATTATCACTAAAATAAAACAGAAGCAATTGATCAATTCATCAACAAATCTTGAATTTGCAGCATTGTTCAAGAACATTGATCTTTGCTAAAGTTGATGTCCAAATTTCATGTTCCAACTTAAGATAGGATAGAACCAAATGATCCATTTATTTCAAGAACATCAATCTTTGTCAATGCAGACGCCTAAATTTCAACGTTCCAAACAAGCAAAATCATAGATTTAGAGCATGGCATGGCATTCATAGTAACTTCCCATTTATCAGCAACACAAGATCAGTTCTTGAACTCAAAGTTTCAAGAACATTGATCTTTGCTAAAGTAGACGCTCTGAATTGCACTTTTCAAACGAGCAAATATCATAGATTTGGAGCATGGAATGATTACTGATAGCATCTATACTATACATACCCCATCTGATGCCAAAATAGCAAACTGATCCATGCTGCTTATGCTTCTTTGTGTTATTTCTGGCTCGGAGATCAGGCCAAAATCTTTGAGATAGTAATCACCAAATGCCCTCGACACAGCCAAGCCCGGGCCTCTGACCATCTGCCCATTTGGCAGCCAGACCCTATGCACCCCTGGCTCATCCGAGCAAGAGTAAACCGTCCCTCCCGCCTTCTCTATCCGCTTACGCTCATCTGTGGCCATGCACAAACACATCAAAATCTTGAAATTGCTTCACTTATAGAAATAAGGATTTGCATTCTTGTTGAGGACTAACATGGTAAATTTGGTTTGTGGTCAGTTGTGAGCTTAGTAGCTACCAAATTTCCGTCGCCTGAAGTAGTTGCTAGCACAGCCCGTGAGTCACCAACATTTGCAACTATCATGAGATCACCCTAGAAAAAGAAGGTCAATAGCAATAGCTTTAGATCACATTTTCTTTAGGTTTGGAGAAACCTACTAATTAGCACAGATTTTCAAGAATGATCATCTAATTGATAACTAAAAATTCACACATTCTCAACCACGAAAACCAAGATTTCATGATAATCTTGCAACAAGAAATGCCTAAACACAACAAACTTACTAATTGGCATAGATTTTCAAGAAAATTTAAATGTGACAAAGATCGAGATCTTCTAATATCCTTCAATGAAGCTAAGATTGCATTTTCTTATATATTATTTACATACCATAACTCCACTTTATGAAAATACCTAAACACAAAAAACTTACTAATTGGTATTGATTTTCAAGAAAATCCAAATGTGACAAAGATCAATATCTTCAAAAAAACTCAACCATGAAAACTATGATTGCATTTTTCATGATAACTATTCACTTAACATAAAACTCTACTTTATGTAAAAGGCCTAAATGCAACAAACTTAGTAATTGGCAATTTGGTATTGATTTTCAAGAAAATCTAAATGTGACAAAGATCAATATCTTCTAAACCTAACCATGAAGCCAAGATTGTATTTTCATGATAATTATTCACTTAAATAACTCTACTTTATGAAAAAGGCCTAAAACACAACAAACAATGCATCAATCTCTCCCTATTGATACCTCAAGACAAAGGGGAAATTGTGATTTACCTGCCTAACAAGCGCCAAAGAAGTGCAGCCACTGTAAAAAGAGTCGAATGCAGGACACTGCTCGAGCTCTTGATCAACTGCAGCACAAGCCTTGTAGAAAGACTGCTCCCACACATCAAACTGGATCTGCTTCTTCTCCGATTCCAAGCTGCAGTCTAGATCGCCTTCATTGAGCTCAACTGCCTCTTGCCAACTAGACAGCAGCAACGATGGCAACAGCTCTCTCACAGTTTTCGACACAAAATGGCCCCATGCTCCATGTCCATCAAAAACTCCACAGAAATCCATATCTTCTTGGCATCCAAACTCCTAAAAACACACAATTATAGCCAATACTAATCAGAAAATCAAATCCATTAAGAAAATAGGGAGATTTTTTAGTACTAATCAGTGTGCAGAGTGATTTTGATTTCCAACCTCCCACACAATGAAGGAGTCCTGATTACGTCCCTTCTTGCCTCGTTTCGAGTGGCTAGAAGCGAAGGTTTCGCTCTTTCTGCCATTGATGGAACCAGAAGAGGTCAGCAACAGCTCATTCCTCTTTGCTTCCTTTGCTAGAACAACTGCAGCCTCCCCTCCAGTAGTAAGCCTGCTCTTCTTTGCAGTTCTATTTGATATGTTTTTTGATAGTGTGTTGAATATATTAGGTAGCTGCACCATTTTGAATCTGCAAATTCATTATTTGAGATATGAGTATACCAAATAGATGTGATCTTTCTTTCTCACGCGCACACACACACACACACACACGTAAATATTGAATCTTTAAGCAAAAGGAAGCTGCAGGGATTAAAGAAGCTATTTCAAGCTCAATCCTTGTAATAAAAGAGGTGGTTAACATCCTTTGTAATAGTGGTATAATACAAAATTCTTGAATCCCATATAAATCTTGAAAACCATCTGTATAACAAACCTTTTGAAGCAAAAAATCTGATTTTTTTTCTTTTCTGAAAGATTAAATAAGCAAGTTTTCATTCACAAATGAGGTAAAAAAATTAGAATTACCTTGTCTTGGATATTTGTACGTATAACTTGGTGAGATTTAAGAAACTCCGGTGACCCGCTGGGAACCTCCACTCTCCGGCAAGACTGGGGACTTGAGCTGAAATATTAATGAAGGGTTGACAATTCAGAAGGCTAGAACTCCATTAAGTGTTGTATGCTAATGATATATATATAAGATTATAATCATAAGGAGTAGATTAAATAAGATGTGATCCGTCTATTTTTTATTATTCTAACAATCAATATTAACTATAAATTATTTATTATATTTATATTTTAATGATAACTGTTTAGTCCTATAATCAATGAATTTTATATATTCATTTACGGTAACTGTTCAATATGTATAATAACTACGATTTCATACATAACAATATGAATTACATGAACATAACAATGAATTGAAATGTGATAGCATGCACAAAAACTACGATTACATGAACAACAATATGAATTATACGAATAACGGAGAATAGAATATGAAAGATCTAAATAGCGAAAATTTAAAGATTTGACTATTTTTATCGATCTATTCAATTTAACGGTGGTTGTTAGTTCTTATCTAAGAGGTAGTTTCCTCAATAACCAACACTTATATAAAGGAGTTGGATCCATTAAGAACTACATCTTTCTTGAAAACTTGAGAACTGTGCATATGACGTATAAAGTTGATTCACAAAATCTATAATGTTGTGCACAACGAAAATATTCTAAAAATTATTGCACAACATAATAATTTTAGAAGGTTTTCGCTATGCACAACTTTATATATTTTGTGCATCAACTTTATATATATTTTATGCATATTTCCCAAATTCTCAAAAAATAAGCCGGCCCTCGACCGATTAATTTAATTATCTGAACATAAAAAATAATATAATTGAGAAATTTTCTTTGTATATATATATATATATGTACGTATAATATGATAATATCATAACAATATAGTAAGTCGATTAATATATAATTGATTTATAATTTAGATATGTGTTCATTATGTTCGAATGATAAGAGTGATAGTAAAAATAAGATTAATATATATGACCGCCAACGCGATTATAAACACCAATAAAATAAGATTTGTATCTTGGTCATATCTATGAATATTCTCAATAAGCTGCGCCAATAGATATGAGAGAACTATTCAATGACTCATAAAGTAATGCATTTATTTGGTATATTAGGCTAGATAGACATAAAAGTTTATTAAATTCGCCTTGTTCATAATTGACTATTAAATAATAAATAATTAAAGTGATTAATATAATGTCAACTGCAGGCAAGGATTGAAGGGGCAATAGATTAAGATATCAAGTTAATTATAGCCAAGCATTTATACTAACGCATCATTAGAGACAAGTTTAAAAATTATTTATGAAATGATTCATAATATTATATGAATATTAGACTACGTCGGTAATAAAATAAATCAAATTTGATGGCTCGCAATGAAAAGTCGGTAATAACTTATACATTTTGCAGTTGTTAATCTTATCACCAAACTCAATAATAATTTAGTATATAATAGTTTGTCTTAACAGCATAGAAGCAAACAAACAAGCAAATAGATGGTTCAAGAGAACTATGCATATATAAGCGAGGTAAAGTCGGAGGAAACTACTGTGGATGCCCCATGACCTATTTTCTAGTCACGAATATTATCATAATTAATAGCAAAAAGACGGTAAACTCGAAAACACAATAAGTAATTAAACATAGATATGTTATTATTATTATCTAGGAGAAACAAAAGGATGAAATTTTGGTTTTATAACTAAGCAGAAATTCTAAAAACATGTATAACAAATAATTTAAAAGGTTGATCCTAATGTTTGTATTTTACTCAATTTAAATCATACAAGATACCTATTAATTCAATTACTAATTTTAAATCAAATCACGTGGAAGATCACTCAATTATTCACAACCTCTCTCTCTCGATAAGTGTTCTGAAATTATATTAGAATAAATCATATCTCCGCAAGGTTGCAAGAGCGCATGCTAACTCCAAAAGACTCACTAGATTATTCTCCCTACAGTTATCACTAAACCCGCTAGGTACTAAACTTACTTGCATTATGTTCTCTTGATTCTCATTACTCAATTAATCACATGTTCGATGTCTTCTCCGGTCCCCCTCAATCGGGTGACCCGATAATCCACCCGGCATTCATCGCCATGGATTCAGATTTCGGGCCAATTTTATGATCAGTCTCCATTTAATAACTCAGATATATTGCCCCCCCTCTTCCCCCTTCAATATTGCAAAAGATAGTTGTGCTTTACAACTTGAAGAATTTGATTACCTACCCATCACGAAACGATGGGGTTATTTCGTATTCGTATTTTTGCAGGCAGATTTCCAGAGAAGGATAGCGTGATAAGACTATTGAAGAGTGGCTGAAAAATCTCTAGTTTTCTTCTAAGCTAACATGTAGATGGTGTTCAAGTTTGCTCCTAAGGACGACAAGACAATTCTGGTCGTTCTACAATGTGCGGCATCCTCCTCATACTCCACGTTATGCCGTCGGAATTCTGGTGACTTCGTGGTACCCGTGTGGGGACTCTTGAGGACTACATATGTCCCTAAAACATGCCGGAACACGAAGCATGACCAAACATTTCTCCTCATCCTTAGTGTTGTTCAAAGGTTATTGTAGAATAGTAATACTGTATTATTCATTCTCGTGTATATCTCCTCAATACATTAGGTCTAGATATATAACAAACCTAGAGCTATACAAGGTATGATATCAATTGTAATATCCTATTTCTGGAAGATACCAATCTTCCTCAATCTGCTCCATTTGATTGATTTATTTCCTTCTTTTAGCTAACACTCCCCCTCAAGCTAAGTAATGGGATTCCCAATACTTAACTTGCCCAATACTTCTCGAAATGCTTTAGCACCAAGCGCTTTAGTTAAGATATCTGCGAGTTGATCTTCCGACTTGACATATGGAAGTTCAACGATCTTTGCTTCAATCTTTTCTTTGATGAAATGCTATCAATTTCAACATGCTTAGTCCGATCATGTTGAGCGAGATTCTCCGAGATACTAATGGTCGCTTTATTGTCGCAAAACAATGACATGTCTTTGATGTGAAAATACCGAGTTCCGTCATGAGTTTCCTTAACCACAATATTTCGTAAGGCCATTCTTAACTCCTCGGATTCGCTACGCACTTGATAGTGCGACAACCTTCGCTTTTACTTCTCCATGTAACTAGATTTCCTCCAACAAAGGTGAAATATCCATTTGTTGATCTCAAATCATTTGGATTCCACCAATCTGCATCGTGAAGCCACAAATATCTAAGTGTCCATGCTTCTCAAAAATAATCCATGTTCGTAGTTCCTTCAAGTATTGAACAATCCTCATTCTGACTTTCCAATGGTCTTCTTGTGGTGAGTGCATGAATTGACTTACTACCCCCAAAGCATATGCGATATCAGTGCAGTGTGTGATAGGTAGATAAGTCTTCCTACTAGTCTCGATATCTCCCTGTCGGTGAGTTTAGCTCCTTCAATTTTTGCGACTTGTGATTTGGTATCATCGGGTGTCTATAGGTTTACAATCTAACATCCCGACACTGCAAGTATATCTAGAGTGTACTTCCTCCGACTAATGAAGATCCTTTCTTTGACCTTAACACCTCGATTCCTAAGAAATACTTGAGAAGACCCAAGTCTTTCATCCGAAATTCATTGAACAAATTCTTTCCAAGGTTGCTTATCTCTTCTATGTCATCTCCAAGAATGATCATGTCATCCACATAGATAATGAGACAAGTGATCTTCTCCCTTTCTCTTGAGAAACAAAGTATGATCCGAGTTACTTTGTTTGTATCCATATTTCTTCATCGCCTCGGTGAATCTCCCAAACCAAGCTCCTGAGACCTGTTTTAACCCATATAAGGTTCTCTTGGTGACACACTTCTCCATCTTCAAATCCTCTCGCAAATCACGGTGGGGGTACATAAACACGGGTTTTGGAAGTTCTCCATGTAAGAAAGCATTCGTCACATCGAATTGGTGGAGAGGCCAATCCTTGTTAGCTGCTATCGAAAAAAGAACTCTTAAGGTGTTGATTTTTGCTACCGGTGAGAAAGTCTCGGCATAATCCACTCCATATGTCTGTGTATACCCTTTTGCCACTAATCTTGCCTTGTACCTTTCAATGGAGCCATCTGGTTTACGTTTAATTGTAAACACCCATCTGCATCCAACTGCTTTCATCCCTTTTGGCAGTCTATCTTTGACCCACGTGTTATTTCTTTGTAACGCCTCCATTTCGGTCTTCATTGCCTCCCTCCAATGTTCAGACTCCATGGCTTCTTTTGCATCTCGGGAATCTCTTCTTCTTCGTGAGTCTTGCCTCGAATGCTCGTGCCATCTTAGTCAAATTCGTGCTACAAAATTAGCCATACCATATCGCTCTTGGTATTGATTCTTTCGGAGAATATCGTTTGGGAGGGACTCTCGTGTGCTACGAGGTGGGAGGATATATCTGCCGTGTCACTGTCATCACGGTTATCCTCCTCTTCCGATCTGTAGTGTTAGTGGAGATCGTATCGCACTAATATTTGGTTCGAAGTTACCTCGAATATCAGTCGATTTTCAATGGGAGAGGACTTTGGGGACTCGGTGGAGGTGTGCTCGGCGATAGTGACTGCTGATGTCTCTTGTTGGTCTACGTAAGAATTGTTCGATGTGTACACAAGCCAACTTAGGTGGTCTCCATATCTATTTTCGCTCTCCCCGACCTCTAAGGTGGTTTGTGTAGAAGAACTCGGTTTCAAGGAAGTTGGGTTCATGGTGGTTACAATCTTCTTAGTTTTGGATCAAAACATCTATACCCCTTTTGGTTAATTCCATATCCTACAAAGACACATTTTGTAGCACATGGTGCCGTTTGGTTCTTTCATGTTTAGGAATATGAACATAGGCAGACATCCAAAGACTTTTGGTGATAGACTCGAGGTTCGAATTTGTGTTTGTTTGGCTAACTCATCAAGAGGGTTTTTGTTGAGAATTCTTGTAGGTAGCGGTTGATCAAAAAAACAGAGGTTGCTACAGCCTCAGGCCAGAGAAAACAGAGACACATGATTCAATCATTAAAGATCGAGTTATTTCTAAGATGATCCTATTTTTTCTTTCAGCTACCCCATTTTGTTCAGGTGTATAGGCACAAGAGGTTTGATGAATTAAACCATGATTGGCAAAAAAATCAGACATCGAGTGATTAACAAATTCCCTCCCATTATCAGATCGGAGCGTTTGAATTGTAGTGTGGAACTGGGTTTTGACCATATTAAAGAACAGAACAAACTTATCAAACACTTCAGATTTATGTTTCAAAAAATAAATCCATGTTACTCTAGTACAATCATCAATGAAGGTCACAAAATACTTAATGCTATTCCCCCAATAACAGTGCGGGACCCACACATCGGCATGTACTAAGGAAAACATAGAATTAACTCTAGTATTAGAAGGTTTGAAAGATTGTCTATGGCTTTTCGCCAAAACACATGTTTCACAAAAAAATCTTCGAATTGAAATGTTAGGGAATAAAAGTTTAAAATAACCGGAAGAAGGGTGTCCTAGTCTTTGGTGCCATAGTCGAACTTCATCTTTCGTAGACCTTTGAGTCGACATTGCACTACCATGATGAGTGCCCGTCCACATAATAGAGCCCTTGTTCCTCGATTGCCACGCCCAATGATCCTCTTCGTCCGGATATCCCGCAATACACAAGAGTTTGGGAACATTAGCAAAGTGCGATTCGGTTCGAGTCACATGGCTCACGAGACATTAATCTTTGGGACAAGCTAGGGACAAATAAACAATTTGACAAACAGAGATTTTGGATATTTCTATCGTTCGGCTCCCTGTGATGAATCAATTCCCGTTTGCCGTTTTGATAAAGGTTTTAGTAATCTTGGTAAAATTACTAAAATCTTTCACCTCCGAGTCATTGTATCGTGGCCCCACAATCAAAAATCCAGCCCTTTTACGTAAATTAGACTCATTTTGTACATAAAAAGCAGTGGAAACAGTGGAACCATCTCGTAATGGTGCAAAACGATTATTTATGTCAAAATCGAATTTGAGAGAAATGGGGGCCATTCGCAATTCGATTTCTAAATAAATATCCAAAGGTTGGGGATTAGGATTTTAACCCTAACCCCATTTTACCTCCGCCATCCTCCTACATTACATTCGCGGCTACTCGCCTGCGAAGTTTAAACGCCTCCACCGTTGCCGCCGCCGTTGCCACTTCCACCGCGCTTCTCCGATGGACGTGTTCTCTTGGCCCCTTTTCTATAAATCATTCCTCGGGCAAAATTTGTAAAGCCCTCTTGGCTTCTCCTCCCACCAATCGGAATCCAACCTCAAAAACACGTTTCACGTGTGTGTTTATTTTCCACGGTGAGAGCACCAAAGTTTACTTTTGTCCACCGATTTGAGTTGTTGGTGGCGGCGTTCTGGTGGCGGCGGTCGTGACGGTGCGCTGTCCGGTTTCTCTGAGCTCCGTATCCGAAGCCGATCTCCCGATGATGAATCGGCGCTTCCGGTGCGGCGATTGGGGATGGTGGCATGATCATTTTCGAGCCGCCTCCTTTTCACCATGCCATAGGCCGCTTCGGTGAGGAAGAGGATCTTCCTTGAGAACATCCTTCGATCTGTTCGTATTTCGATCTAGTCCGCCAAGAACTTGAATAGTCGTTTGTGTTGATGTGTTGTCGAACTGTTTTACCCTTTGTCGCAGCATGAGATGGGTTGCTTTTGACACCTATCGACATTAATCCATAACCCATGGATCTTCCGATAGTATGTTTCGAGATCCATATCTCCTTGGCTAATTGTGTTTGCTTTTCTTCCGGATCGTAGATGAGGTATGGATCGGCCTTGTTCTCATAGGTAATCGCAAGATTATCCCATATTGCTTCGCCGATTGATGGTGTGCGAAGTCGGCGATGATATCGTTCTCGATGTTGTCGACTATCCACGAGAAGACTATCGGATCTGTTTCTTCCCACTCTTGGTATCCCTTATCCCTTCGTTTAAGGGTTCGTCTACGATGTGTGAGACCGCCTCTGCTTCCAATTGCTATCTTCATAAGTCTCACCCACAATGGATAATTTTTCCATTGAGCTTGAATGCCACATTGACATTCTTGCTTGTCTTTAATTTATGAGATTCTTGATTGGCTTTTGTTCCTCGAATTCGACATTCTCGGTTGTAGGTTTGTGAAGAGGAAGAGGTTAAGATTTCGCCTCTTGGCCGAGATTGGTATAGGGGCGTGATGATTTTTTTCGAGCCCAAACACCTTTCGATACCATGTTGTTCAAAGGTTATTGTAGAATAGTAATCTTGTATTATTCATTCTCGTGTATATCTCCTCAATACATTAGGTCAGATATATAACAAACCTAGAGCTATACAAGGTATGATATCAATTGTAATATCCTATTTCGGAAGATACCAATCTTCCTCAATCTGCTCCATTTGATTGATTTATTTCCTTCTTTTAGCTAACACTTAGCCTCCCCGTCTAATGGCGTGGGTTCTCGATGGTCCTTTGAGGGTCATCTGATGTATGGAGAGAGTAAAAGGTCTTGATGGGTCAGCCCATATATCAAATACAAGAAATAAAGATGGATATCAAATGAATTAATTATCTTATTTTCTCAAAATATAAACTAATTCATAAATATTTATTCATTCCACTAAAGAACAAATACTGACTTACCCCTTTATTACCAAAGTTTAGTCGGGCTTGTATTTAGACTTACGAATCCCCGTATTTAAGATATCACACGTTCATTTATTATTTATAGTACTATGATTGCTTAAAATAATCAATCTCTTTAATTCCTTAAATAGTACAACTCAACCTTATTATTGTACTTGAGCTAACTCAACTGCAGGGATTAGTACAATAATCAATTTAAGCTCACTAAGGGGACATCATCATCCTAAACGGATATGGTGACTCGATACAGGTAACCAGCATGACATACAAGCACTCTTACCACCCAAGATGCGAAGAATCTTGGGTTATCTCATGTAACCCTCATCCATAACAAGTCAAAGTGATGTTCAGTAGCTCATATTCACCTGAAACCTTATCGAGGTTTAGATCAACGTAAAGTCACGTGATCTATGTTCTTCATGACTATCAGATAGAAGAACTAATCTCACTGTGATTCATCAATACGTCAAGACATACCAATATAGACAAACAACTAAGTCAAGTTACTTCTTATCTATACTGCAGCATATACCAAAAACTCGTCCTCAAATTGGCTCGGTTGTGATCTTTTTTATATCTCAACGAGCTTAACCAATCATACAGACTTCTGCGATATTCTAAACATTGTATGATCTAACTTTTGTATAAGATAATGAGACAATATATGCAACCAAGAAAACAATTCAGATAAGAGATTTGAATAGTGGTATCACGAAACATTGTATACACGTTCAACCATTCTGCTTTCAAGGATCCGTGTCGTGTTCGTGTAACATAATTTTTGTGTTGCATTCGTGTTTATGTCGGATCATGTCATTTTTGTATAATTTGATAATATTTATATATATTTAATTATTATTATTTATATATTTTTATTTATTTTATCAATTTATTTTCTATTTTTAATTTGAATTTATCGTTTTGTGTCATATCATGTCAACACGAAAAAAAATCGTGTCATATTCGTGTTCGTGTCGCGTTCGTGTCAGTAAATTTCGTATAGTGTTCGTGTTTAGTCTTATCGTGTCGTATTATATCGTTATCGTGTCGATAAGATAACGAACTGACACGCACGAATTACTAGCCCTACTTAACATATTATATATACATAGTACATTTTAACAATAATATGTTATCTACTACTATAATATTGAGAACTTACTATTTTATTGAAATATACAGGGTTTAGGAATGTAGGTTTGTTATTACTTGATATTATATACTTAAAGATATTTCAAATATAGAATTTACACAAAAATACACTTACATAAATTTAAAAAAAAAATACTAAATAACCAAATATATCTCAAACTCTTCTTCTAATATAATAAAAAAAACTATTGACTTTCACTAAGGAAAATTATTCAAATTTCTTCCCAAACAAAAAATTTATACCTTGAATATTGAATAGGATCCTGGGGAATTTCACGTGGCTACTTAGCTTTTAAGTATAAAAAGGTTTGTTCGAAACATATAATATTTGAATTAATTTACATAATTTACAATATAATTGATCAAAATCAAAGTAGAGAAACGATAGTTTAAATACATTATGACTATTTTATCGAGTCTTTCTTGAGAAAAAGTGGGCCCAAACATTGAGACCATTTGCAATGATTAGCCCAGCTTGTTAGACAGTTGGCCCATTTTACCGGGAAATTTGAATAAGACCAAAAAATTTTAACTAAACGACCAAAAATTTTCCTTCCACAATTTCAAGCTTCTTTCTTTTTCGTCTTCTTCACGAAAAATCTCGTCTTGTTTTCCCCCAAACCACTCCAATCCCTAGCCCTATTTCTCAAATTGACCGTGAAATTCGATGGAGATCGCCGTAATTTCCGACGCGATGTCATCGATCGCCCACTCGACGCAGTCGCTAGGCTTTACGAATCTCCTCCTTAATCGCCCGTACAAAGTTCTTTCCCTCACCGACACGTCACCGGATCAAGCATCGCAATCGCCGCCGCCGTTCCATATCTCGGCTGCGTCTCCGCCGCCCACCCGAACTCTGACGAGGCGGCGGCTCCGGAGGTCCCGCCGCGTGAAGCGGAAAACCGCGGCTGATGATGGTGGTGATTTCAGCAACGAGGATGTGTATTTTGTTTTCGGTGGTGATGGAAAGGATATTAATAATGGCGATGGATATTTTGGGCGAGGAGGTGGTGGGGGCAAGGGGTGGAATTTCGGAGGCTATGGAGGGGCTAATTGGGAAGAGTATCCGAATGATTCGATTCATGATCCAGCGTTTGATGTTGTGTATGAGGTCTTGTGTTGGATTGCGATGTCAAATTGCTTGCATTTCGCGTTTAAGAAGGTGGTGAAGTTTGTTGCGGATGGGTTTGGTGATCAGGAAAAGATACCAATGCGATTGACTCCGGTCTGCTAGATGATTGAGATGGATCTGCATTGCATTGCATAAATTTAGGTGGTCTCGTTTGCTGTTAGCTCGGTAATTGATGTAAATAATGGTGTATATATATTCATCTAACTGATACATTGTTGAATCATAATCTGCTATATATGCAATCTATTCGTAAATATTATTGACTGTCTAGTTGGAGACTGTGGAATGAAAATGATGTAGAGAGCTGTTTATTGCTGTTCCTTGTATGTATTTGTACTTGGAATTTGAGATAGTTTTGCTGTAAACATGTTGTCTAGCGAGCTTTGGTGGATTAGGTAATGTCCTCTTTGTTGCTCGTGCATAGATGGTGCCAAATTAACCCGAGATTGTGTTTCATCAAATAAAGCTTGCCTATTAGGTTGTCTTATTAAAGCTAATTTCTGCCGAAAATGTTCTGGCCTGGAATATTGTTGCATAGATGTTATGAGCAAATTATAAGGATTCTTGTAATGGCCAGTTCTCAGTTCTTAGGTCTTAGAGTTTTGAAGAGTTTCAGTTATGGTGTTGGACTTAGTCGTGATGAGGCTTTTACTCCTGATTTCTGCTTGGATGTAGGCTGCCGATTAGTTTAGGATTTATGAATAGGTGATTCACTTTGCAGAATTGAAGATAGTCGCATCTAGCTACAATTGAATTTTGTAAATGGTAATTTGTTGGGAGTGAAATAAAGATTGAGAATTTAGATGGTGTTAGTGATTCTTGGGTTTATTTGTAAATTGTGGTAAAGAGATTGGTACTTTGTGATGAAACGTTAACGTTTACAGCACTTTCCCATGGATATTGCATGTCTTGGCTGTTACACAGCTGACTAGACTTTTGCCAAGAAGAAGAGTATGAAGGGAACTCATAGGTTATTTACTCTTTTTGTGACTTGTCTATTTATATGCTGCTTTATTTGTTTTCATTTAGTAGTGATTAGTGGTTACGTATCTTAGAAATCAAGTGATGTACTGTGTACATATTATTTTTGAGTGACACTTCATGATAGAATTTGCTGCAGATATAGAAAAATCTCATTAATTTGATAAAGTAAAGTGTTATTAATGATTAATTTAATGCATGTTTTAGTGCTTGTTGATTCTAAACATGATTTAACATTCATTCAAATGGGTTGCACAAAGTCAAAATTTGGAGCACAGGAAAAACACTTGCCTGCATAATGGAAGTATAGAAAGAATTCCTCACCTCAGCATGTCTTTATTTGCTACTAGATATGATTAGACTAGTTGATTGATTGGAATATGAAACGAATGATATTTTATAACTACAGTTTTCTCCAAGATTGGAAATAATTTTCACTGATGACCCACTATCTTGGGGAGTAATTATGCAGATGAAGCTTCCAGCAGTTGGGAGTATCTTTTGATTAATGACACACTGAAATTTAGGAAGAAATTGGGATATTGAAACTTGCTTGCCTATGGTTGGCCCTATAAATGGCCCCACTTAGACTTTTCATGTATCTTCCCTTTTTTTTTCGTGATCTGATTTCAATATTAACTCCATGCTGTAGCAAGGTTTCAACTAGGAATTATTAATCACTGTTTTTCTCTCCCATCCCTCACATACATCATGAGCATTCATTAAGCATTTTTTTTTATTAATAATGATAATTTGACAATTGTGGTATTCTATCTTGTGCTACATTACCTGGAAATAACTGTTCATGTTCAGATTTTAGTGATTGTTGAATTTGTTAACCCTGCATATGCCTCATGCTTGATTTAGTAAAGAACATATACATTATTCTTAAAACTTTGAGCAGTTGGAATGGATGATGTAACTATCATAACTTTGTTATCTTCTTTCAATGTTGTTCAGTTTTAGTAGCTTGGAAGATGACTCTTGTATAAAATGTCTTAGAGTAATAGCTCTGTTTTGGTATATGAATATCCCGTGCTATTCATTTTCTAGAAAAGGTGTTGAATTTAGCTGTAACACCTTTGAAGTCTGGTAAATTTATCAAAGAAAGTTGAATTATTTTCGGGTTCAATGATACTGAAGGAGAAAATGTATTCTTGACTCTCCTAGCCAAGTTGCGGAAATGAGAAAATTTATAATTTTCTATGCGTTTTGTATCAATCTTTTAATGCTCATAACACTTTGCAGTGATTCTTGATATCCTTTTCAAAGTTTGTGTTGATATATTTTGTTCTCTTACATATCGCCAAGTTGCTCTTTTAGTGCATTTATGAAGTGCATTTCTATGTTTGCTGGTGTCATTTTCCTTACAAATTCAGTTAATTTGTTATTACTTTAAATTTAAAACCCGTGTCACCGTGTACTTGAACTAGACCAAAGGTCTCAAACATTAACTACTTTATCATTAAGCTAATATATGCACACTATTTTTGTAACGACTAGACCAAAGGTCTCAAACATTAACTACTTTATCATTAAGCTAATATATGTACACTATTTTTGTAACGGTCCGGCTTCCGGATTGACCGTTAATCACACATACCAATGCGAGTCTTTTCAGTGTTATTTATTCTAACTCATATATTCCATGAGAAAACTTTTCAGGGGTAACTTATCCCACAATTGCTCCAAGTCTAAACACATTTAACTTTGGAGTTTTTATGAGATGGATTTTCGAAAAGAAGATGCAATCAATGAAAATCTTTTCTTATTGATAAGAATCAGATCAAAGATTTTCATTGATTAATCTCTATTTGATCTTTTCACTGAACATTCTTTATGTGCAATCTTGAAAAGATTATTTGAAATTTATTGTGATCAAGAAATAAAACTAGAAATTGCGTCTTCTATTTCTTCAAAGCAAAGGGTACAAAATTATTTTACTTATAACATATATCCACATTAGCAACAGCTGCTTTTTATTTTATTTTATGGCATCTTGTGTCTGAATTCACTTGATCATGATATACAAAACTGGATGCCTCCATTAAATTCACATAAGAACTTTTACTTCTCCAAGAAAATAAAATTCACATGTTTTTGGCGATTTGATGAAGATTTTATCACTGAATTTTGCAGCGAATTCGGAGTGTAGAAAGGGTTTTGATTATTTTTTATTTTATTCGACAAAAATTTGACGCTAGCTACATTCTTGGAGGTTAAACAAAGAAAGAAGAACAAGTTTCATGTTTGATGAGTGAACTATATATCCTTTCTACAAGAACACATATAAAGACAAACCATCTCCATTTCCAAATAAAAAACTACAAGTAGATTATGGCAAGAAGAAAGCCTTAGGCAGTTTGATCATGATGAAGAACACAAATACAAACCACGTAGATAAAAACATATATATGAGTTGCAACGCAAGTCTAAAGGCGATATTTTCTCCTCCCCTCGATCACCACCACCCCTCCATATTTCTTGGCAGCCTGATTGCTGTCAATGGTCTTTGGAGCAGGAAAATTTCTCCAGATATGATATGATGAAGCCTGCCCAGAATCGTGTGGCTGCTGTCGCCTCATCCGGCTGTACATCTCCTCGATCATAACGAACTCTTGGGCGATCTTCTTGAGGTTGTCTTGATGAGCCATGTCTGATGTTGAGAGCTAGCTACTAACACAAGTACTTGTGTGTGTGTGTTTGTGTGTGTGTGTTTTGTCTTGATGAAAATGGAGAGGAAATGAGAGAGTTATTTATAGGGATGGGAGAGCTCTTGCAATCCCACTTTTTAGGCCTCACAATCAAGGAAAACTGAATTATTTCATCTAGGGGAAGGGTACTTGCACTGTATACAATGAATTTAACTAATATATATATAAAGGGTTATCGTACAAAATTTATTATTGTGAGAATGTTAAAACCATAAAAGTTGATACATTAACTGTAAAAGTTGATGCATCTGCCAGAAAAAATTACTGTCCCAAAAGAAAAAAAACTAGAATTTTCACCCGGGTTCGAATCCGATGAGGGGCTAAAATTCTATTATTTTTAGTGTTGTAACTATCACAACGGATACATCAACTTCAATAACAAATACATCAACTAATGTGATTGTCATGATAAAATTGGTCCTCATCTGAACCACACACTTTCTCTCTCTCTCTCTCTATATATATATATATATTAATAGTTAAATAAGTAAGGATAGTCAAATATCAAATAAATAAAATGTATATATATATATATATATATATATATATATATATATATATATATATAGGGGTTGGTTATCAGGAATAAGCATATCTTTCATTTTTGAATTAATGTAAAACATGAAAGTTTAGCACATATTTCATCCATTCGTAGTACATATCTAAATATATTAGTTTAGCACATCTTTCATCTGGAAGACAAGAAGAGTTATAGTGTTGGTATAGAAAATTAAATCTCAACCATTGATATGCAAATCAAAGATTCATTCATATTTCCTACCAAATTATCTATTCCTACCGATCCATCTCCTATATATATATATATATATATATATATATATATATATATATATATATAATCACTTTTTGAAAATGAAAACAAATATGAATATAATAGGTATAGTAAAATTTGTAAGATTTTTTCTTGAAAAAAGAATATTTAAAAGACACTTTTATAATAGTATTAGTGATGATACATGCAATACAAGAACAAGTTTTATATATATATATATATATTTATATATATATATATATATATATATATGAGAAGGTTAACGTGAGAATCATTTTTATTATGAGAATATGAGAACTAAAATATGATGAATTTGGTGTGAAAATTGATGAATCCGCAAAGAAAGTTCATGAATCCAAAAAAAAAAAAAAATTCGCCTCTTATGAGATTCGAACCCCGGGTGAAAATTTAGATTTTTTGGATTCAGATTTCTAACGGATGCATTAACTTTTATAGCTAATTCATTTTGTTCATAACAAATTTTTGTGGTTCTTAGTTCTCACGTTAAAAATATTTCTTATTTGAACCTCTCTCTCTCTCTCTATATATATATATATATGTGTGTGTGTGTGTGTGTCAAAAATAGATAATCTTATAACAATTTTGAAAAATTGTAATACACTTGGATTATTTGAATTACTATATAAGTTATGCAACACAAAAAACTTATAGAATTATTCAAAAAAATAAAGATATTATAAATAGGTATATCAGAATCCATAAAAATATATACACAATTTGATAACAATATAAGAGAGGAGGAAAGTTTAACTTTTGTAAGAATTTTAGGATAAATAAATTTCTGAAAATCATGCAATGATTTGAACCTGAAACTTTTGACCTCAAATATTAATCATTCTATCATTATACCAACATACAATTTTTGTAAGAATTAGTGGCTGTAGCCTGTAGATATGGATTAAGATTAGTTCAAATAATAAATCGTGTTAAAATATACTTATGCTGCGTAAAAGTTTTTTGATCAGATATAACCTGCCTATAGCATTAGCATAATTATTGTTATTCTTGTCACCTTTCATTTACATGTAATTAATTCAAATATACTCATTTGATTCCAACTGAGATAAAACTAATACTTCTGCAACATATAAGAAAGATTTTTGAGAAACATATATAAACGACACGATTGATATCTTGATCCATACTCTTGGATATAATGTCCTAAAGTTGGAAAGTGGTTTATTTGTGTAATTTTTTTTTATCTTTTTAAGTATTAAAATAAGAGATTAAGCTAAAGAAGAATCCGATCTTCATAAAAGAAATTTCAAATAATTGTGACTCGTAGGTTGGCTAGTCGAACAAGAAATCTGCCTATGTGGAAAAGCATTGAAGATGGAAATACATGCAGAAAAGAATTTTATTTTAAAAGATAAAAAGAACTTACCTAACTGCATTTTCTTTAATAAAGCTACAGCCAAATCTGAGATTTATGGCCGGCCCTATTCAATGAGGTGGTTTTGTGTGCGGACGTCGTATATGTGGATAATGATATTTTATATATAAATGATACTTTTCTTCAATAAAAATGATACTTTCGAATTACAGTATAAAAAACAAATGATATTTTTCTTCAATACAGATGATACTTTTGTTAAGAATAAATGATGCTTTTGTCCGTCCGTATCATGTACAGGAGTTTTTTGTGTTGTTCAAATTATATAAAAGTGTGTTTAGTAGATAAAGGAATAAAAGAAAATGTATATAAGAATCTATTTAATATAAAATTGTGGTGTTCTTAGACTTTACAAATTAATATCTCACTCTTACTCATTGCTTTTTTTCACATCAAAATACTATCCTTTTAGGATGGGTCCTAATGCTTTTTTACGGCAAACAAAAACTATATAATAATCATGCATGCAAGAATAAAAATGAGATACATGGGATTATCAAAACAAATGTATTAACCATCATGCATCATTTCACTCAAATTAATCCTAATTTTAGACGGATCAAAACACGTTACATGGCGGATCAACATTGGAAACAAAATGGTAATCATGGATTCAAATTGAATATTAGGATTTAAAAGCGAAATACAGATTATATTAATAAATATATTTAGAAACAAGCTCGACCAATGGGTGATGGACTATTTGTTATCATTTTTAAATTTCAATGCTTGTTAATTTCTTTTCCAGTCATTGCACCTTTTAACAAAAGAAAAGAGAGGAACACGGTTTCTTTTATTCTTTGGTGGAAAGTAAAAAATCAATTTCTATACACACGCAAAGAGGTACACAAGACCAAATAAACATAATAGTTTTTTCTTTTTTGAATTCATGGAGACGCAGTCGTTACTTTTGACACACGTATTATGTAAACCTCACATTTATGTGCAATAGCCTGCAAATCACATAGGATTGGTAAACTATAATTGGAAAATCAGGTGTGACAAACTGGGACTATAGAAACTAAGGTTGAACGTGACTTTTTAACCACATAAATCCACTTTATCACTAGGCTATCCTAAAGGGACGAACTCAAACCTATATAAGCGTTAGTTGGAGCTCGAAATATGTGATCTTTCAGAATCACTAAAATGCAAATGACCCTAAATTGATGATAGATTGATAAATAAATAAAAATAATCATGTTAATTTATTGTTTATTTTAATAAATTGATGATAGATTGATCGAATTTTAAACTTTGTTGATCATCTTATCTTCAAATACCGAATCTTATGTTTTATCAATCTATTCCATCATGAAAAGTAAACATCCCCTAAATAGAATTGTTTTGTTCGAACGAAGACTCGGACACGCCAAACCTGCCCCTCCTTTCCTGGTCTCACAGGTTAAGATCCTATAAATTGTATGACAAGAGATCGCCCTTTATAAGATATAATGAACACAATAAAGGAAAAAGAGAACGAAAAAAAAAGTAATCTATATTTGAAGGTGGCATAACCTTAACTAAACAAAGATATGTTACAAGCACTTGCCCACTTTGGCCTTTTGTTGCACAATCTCACTATTAATCAAAATTCAAGAACTAGAAGAAACTAAATTACTAAGAGTGAAATTTGAAGTTATCTTTTGGGTCTTGCAATAAATTCTCAAATAGTAAAAAACGATTCAAAAAATAAAATAAAAATAATTAGCTATAATTAAATTATTTGAAAATGAGCTGGACTTAAATAAGGATCCAGCTCGACACATTGACTTAGAATTGATTCCATTTAATTAGTTAGAAAATTGATGATGTTGAGTATGAACATTGAATGGACTGTACACTCAAGCCCCATCTCGGTGGTCTAAATTTTTGGGTTTATGTTTTTTGGATCCAACCCTAATGGGCTTAGGGTTAAGGTTTGGTTATTGTATATTTAATAGTCGTTTCTCCATGTAATCTGTTTTTGAAACATATAGTGAAATCTATGGCTTGACATCGTCCCCAGACATAATCGCAAGACGAATTGGATAAACAATTCTTGTATTATTTATTTTTCTATCATGATTATAATGTGTGTTTTCGTACAGATGAAAAGGTAAAATTAATTGCAGCATTTACTTAGATTACTACTTCGACAGCTGGTTCTTGTAATTAATTTAGACTATAATTGATCTCCAAAACATTTATGCGTTAATGATATAGATGGCAATTTTCTTTGGAGAAAGAAACCAATCGAGGTTTGAAGAATAACAAATGTATTCAAGTAAAAAAGAATATTTTTGTTACAACTTGCATAGAGAAAAAAGCAAAGATTTTGTTAAATATAAGTGTTCGTTCATTTCTTCAGCTTTTTTCTATCTATTTTTGGGAGTGTTATTCTTTTGTTCCAGGCTAATTTTGATAATATTTTTGAGGAAAATTCACTTAGTTGTATACAGTGTTGAGCACACAGAATTTCTCAAGCTGGACCAGATACAATTAATTAATACTGTTAGGGACTGCGACCGTCACCACTGCATCTAATTAGTATGATATTGTCCGCTTTGGGTCAAAAGCCCGCACGGATTTGTTTTTGGGCTCAACCCAAAGGCCTCATACTATTTTGGTGGTCTTCTTAATATATAGAAGACAATTTTCCTTCTCACTTCCGATGTGGGACTTTGAGTTGCACCACACCCAACAATCCTCCTTCAAACCAAGGACCACATCATGTCCTCCCTCGAGCGACAATCCGAACCTCTTGCACGCCGTTACCACCAACGGGACTTGCCGCTTGACCACTCTTGCAGGAAGACTTTCGACACAAGGAACCACCGGATTCAATCGTGAGTTCACTGAAGGTTCACCTCCACATCGGAAAGTAGTCTTGTCCCGTCCACGTATTGGGCTCAGCCGAACCGTCGGCTCTGATACCACTGTTAGGGACTGCGACCGCCACCACTCCATCCAATTAGTATGATATTGTCCGTTTTGGGCCAAAAGCCCGCACGGATTTGTTTTTGGGCTCAACCTAAAAAGCCTCATACTATTTTGGAGTGGTATTCTTAATATATAGAAGACAATTTTCCTTCTCACTTCCGATGTGGGACTTTGCGTTGCACCACACCCAACAAATACAATAATTTTTTCTTACGAAACTGAGAATAATATATATATAAGGGATCAAATTAAAACCTATTTTTTCGTAAAAATTTAAAAACCAATGTATTTTACATAAAAATTTAATGCATTTTATGTATAAAGTTAGTGTATTACAAAATATTGATAAATAATGTTGTCTTTTATCAGAACTCAGGAGTGCATTAACTTTATACTTAAAGTGTATTAATTTTGTACGTAAAGTACTGCATTAGTTTTTAGGTTCTTAGTAGATTTTTATTATAACACAACCCTATATATATATGAATGAGATCAAATACAAATCAATCTTAAAATATAAAATAAGAACCATTTTCAGCCATTGATTCGTGAAGATCTACGATGGATTCATCACCTTACTTGATGGATTCAAATGCTTGGGTTCGAATCCCATGAGAGAAGAATTTTTAATTTTCTGAATTCAGACACTTACACGGCTGATTCAGACGCTTTCACGGTGAATTCAGACGATTTCAGGATTTCGCAGTTTATAGGTTAATGACGGTTTTTATAATAATCACTCATATATATATATATATATATGTGTGTGTGTGTGTGTGTGTGTGTAGATTTTATTTGTAGAATGTCTTTTGTATTTTTATTTTTTAATTTTTTTCTTTTCTTGGTAAATATTATGGAACAAGTTGATCACTGAAAATAAAACATTTTTTGAAGATTTGGGATAGTTTCATCTAGCCATCCAGCAGCTACTTGATCATAAATTAAAGAATTACAAACTTTACACCAAATTTAAAATTCTACGAGACTTCGATATTTACAAGTTTAAACCATCTTTTGATTTTGGTGCAAATTAAGTATGCACAATTTTTTCCAAGCATCTAAAACTATGATATACTAAACATTTTTATTATTTGTAAACATGTATTCCACGTCAGTATACATGTTCAGAAATAAAATAAAATCGTATCCAAATTCGATTATGAGAAACAATTAATTGGTCATGTTTAATTCAATAACGAGAATAAATGAAAAAAGTCGAATTGAATTTGCACTGTGATTTTGTGCAATTAATTTTATTTAATTTTGAAAAAATTTGAAGATATTTTTTTGTATAGTCAAACTTATATTTAATTAACTAGAAAATAAAAAGAATAACTAATAATACAATTCCTGATTGCTGAAATTAGTCAAAAATAATTGGGTTAACTCTGGTAAAAAAATTCAGATGCTGTATTGACTCATTGACTTGGAATTGATTCCATTTTCTAATTAAATGCAGACCTTTTCTGTTTAATCCAACAGACCAACAATTAGGTACTAGAAAAGGAGGTGAATATGCTTTTTCTAGAATATATTAAGAATATAAATGAAAGTGGACATTCTTATTCACGCTTTGTCTTGGAAATATTTTTGTAGGAGATCTTACTTAGAATTTCTATGTAGATTTAGAATTTTTGAGACCAATTTAAACACCAATCTTAATTAATATATATATATATATATATATATATATATATATATATATATATATATATATAGGTTGGTTATATATGAACCTGCAAACTATGCACACCATGTATAAAGTTTATATACAAAACGTATAAAGTTGATGATAATGATAATATCCTAAAGTTAATGCACAAGATACCAATTTTAGAACGAAATCGTTATGCATCAATTTTATACGTATTATGCATAGTTCGTAGGTTTGCAAAAAATGTAGTTTTCATTTAATCCACTCCATATATATATATATATATATGTAAAGTTGGGACCAATTGCCAAAACTTTCCAACTTCAACCTGATTTTGGTTTAGATACAATTTGTAAAATATTTCACTAATGATCTTATCTTTTGATTTATAGCTAAACAAATATATTCCCCCAAAAATTTCAATGATAAAAAAGATGAAGTGGCACAAATATTTTTTCTCTCAAAATTCAATAATATTTTTTCTCTAGGTTTCTTGCCCACGTGGAAAAAATTAAGTCATAATATTTTCTTAGTCTTCAAAAAGTTTTAGGCATGTTTATTTTGTTACAGAAAAAGTGAGATAATTATTAAAATGTTTGGCAAAATTTTGTGTATTTAACAAAACACCTCTTATTAATATCTATATGATAGGTCATGCACAATCTAACTTTGTTTCTTTTAGATACAAAATACATATCATATTATAAATTACGAATTAATAAATTATAAAGAATTTTAAATAATTTACCCAATAACCAAGCTATCAGATTAGTACAAACTAAACTATATATTCACATAAAATAGAATTTGATCCATGATTTATCCTCTCATAGTCTCACGAGATTGGGATATGGGAGCTCTCGAAGGGAGAGCTTCCCATTTTGGATAGAGTATAGAACAAATAACCTCTTCATTATGGTGGAACTACAAGCCGATCAGCTTCATTATTTTCATCATTTATTGTTTTTAGTTTTATGGGCCCAGCTATGGGCCAAGATAAGCATATACAATAATTTTTACTTTTGATGATTTTAATTAATTCGTTGGATTGTAGAGCCTTTCGTCTCTGATCGAGTTATTAGTTATATCCAAGTATATTTCCATACTAGTTTGGAACCATTGCATTACAGTATTATTTTATTTAATTCTTTTTTATAATTATAATTTCTCCAATTTTTTTCAGCAAATTTTAGTTGTTTGATATGAACCCTAAGACGATGTTGTTTTACCCATGAAAGAACGTGGTTTTATTATTGAAAAAAGTCGAGAATGTTGCAATTGCAAAAAATTAGAAAGTGACGTTTTAATTGCAATATTTTAAAAATTGTGTTGCAAATTCGGATCTAGCAATTAACCGTTAATTATGCTATTAACTACAACAATTTTTTGCTAAACAAGTTCTTTTTTTGGTATCATGGAGAACCCGTAGCCACTATCTACAGTGCACAGTACATTCTTAACTCTATCAAAACCTGGAGAATTAACGTAGTACAGTTTTTAGGATCCATAACCTTACATTTAACTTCTTGAATTTCACATAGTAAACAGAATCCTTTGAGCCTGGCATTTCATCCGAGCCAGACATGCATATATATTTCCATGAACTACTGATTTATGTATACTAACACACACACACATACATATCTCTAGCCATTCTACATAACCAGAAGATTACTTTTACATCACAGAAAACACAGTAAATTAACCAGATTTACGTGTTTTCTGATTCGTTAAAGGGTCGATAACTCATGATAGACACTTGTTTGGAGGAAGGTGGAGCAGCAAAACATGTAAGAGATTGTTGTGGTGTGTAAGGATAGCGACAGATCACTTGAGATTCATGTCTGATTATGAGCTTTTCTCGCGTTGCAGGTGAAGTCTGATGCGCAAGAAATCTTCTCTTTTGTTGATCAGGAAGGGCCCGCCCTTCGTTGCCAAAGATCACTGCCATTTCTTTGTGACATGCCATTTTTGGGTAGCTTTTAAACTAACTCTGTGTCTGTGGTTGTTTATGAGAACTAATTTTAGTGTAAACTCCTTTATATAAGAGGGGGGGAAAGGAAAATGGTAAAGGGCAGGATAGGAATAATTGAGAAGAAGATTCAGAGAAATTTCATTTCAGACATGGACGGTCTCAAAGAATCAATATTAATTATCTTGGAAGATTCCATCTAGTCCAAAATATTTCTTCACTATCATCAGTTTAACGGATAAGAGAATCGTTTGAACAGAATTTCACGTATTCATACATGCGTATATTTTATATTATACGGTTTATACCTTCCAAGCAAAATTGCGTCGACTAATTATTTAGTAGTACGATGTCTGGTTGGCAATGTATATTTTCGATTTTCTATTCACTCATGATCTGGCCTGGTCGACCCACCCAATCATGATATTGAAGGATAGGACCTTTTCTCAAAAACTCTGGATCTCGATAAGAGTTGAAAATGGTGCAACATCGAATCCTGTTACTTTGAATGGAATCTGAAGGTACTGCTGAAAATCTCTAGGTGATAGCATGGCCGAAATATGTATTTGGGAATTAGAATTGTTAACAATATTAATAGTTATAATTATTTTGCATACGTTGATGACCCGATCGTGGAACAACTATGAAAAAGTTTGAACGTTGTGATATAAAATTATACTTTTCCTACTAGAAAGAAAAAGAAAGTAACTTTGAAATTGTCGATATGAATGAAATCTAGCTAGCAATAGTCCAATAATTCCATATTCATAAGTTAAAATAATTAAATTAAACTCAATGAAAAATGAAACCTTTGGTGCAATATGAATAGTAAGCCATCAAAGATCAGAAGAATCTTGTGAGGGATAAAAATATATTTTTTCATGTGACGCAATAATGGTGACGATAGGTAATGTATATACATGCACGTCATATATATATATTTTATAAATTGGAAGCATAAAGCTCAATAATATGACTGAACAACTCAGAATTTATTCTTGCTTTGCTTAAAGCTGCTGGAAAAGTCGGTGTAGAAAAACCATTATTATTCGAATTTGGAAACTAGAATCGAACAAGATTTGGTGCAGATTAATTCATTTCATGGAACTCTGTTTTTGTTGAAAATGAGAACTTTCTTGAGATATACTAATTGAATGGCGGATTCTGCTTCATCTTGATGAACAAAAATAGTTTGAGATTGTTACGAAAAACACATACCACAATCACAATCATGATAGAAAATAAAGAACACAAGAATTTTTACCTAGTTCGTCTTGCAACTACGTCTGGGGGCGATGCCAAGCTAGGATTTCACTATATTTTCGGATCTGATTACGGGGAGAAAGCGAATATTAAATGACGATAATCAAACCCTAACCATAAGTCAATTAGGGTTCCGTGCGGACCAAAAACATAGGCCCAAAAGTTGGATCATCGAGACCGGATTTGAGTGTACAGTCTATTCGAGCTCCATACTCCAACACAACTTTCGGTTATAGTTACGTGGCAAGGATCTTGTTTTGTTTCACACTATTCATTCATTTCTTGATTTTGCTCGATTGCGATATCTTTTATATATATAATTTTATTTTTTAGCAAGGTGTTTCATACTCAAAATCCCTACATTGGACATGTATTTAGAGATTAGTTTTCCTAGCTTATAAATCTATTTGTTCATATTTGTTCTTTGTTGATATGCCTTTAAACTATTTTCCCGACGACGGCATGCGATGTTAAATTTGAGTCAGGTTGGTATATTTTCTTAGTACTATATATATGGTTCTTAAGGGCTGTAATTGAAATCAAAAACCCTAGCCGTCTAATAAAATATGTTCTTCTTTTCTGTCCGTGGACGTAGTCAACTCATTGTTGGTGAACCACGTAAATCTGTGTTTCCTTTACGTTTTATGTTTCTTAATTGTTCAATAATGCTAATCCGTTACAATAGTTGGAGATTAGTTCACTACCATAAATAGATATAATTCGTTGATTATTGAAACAAGTTGCAAATATATAATCCAGTTAAACGTACCAAATAAGATTCAGATGCTGGATTGACTTAGAATTGATTCTATCTGTCTAATTAAGTATAGATTTGTCTAACACTAATCTGATTTCCAACAGACCAGCAATCAAAGTACTAGTACTAGGAAACGTATAATTAAATTTCCTTTTTCTTTTCTGCATTAAGAATACATGGAGTGAACTTTCTTGTAAATTACAATCCAGAAATTCTTAGGATATTTAATGCAGATATTGTTTTATGCAAAAAACATTTTCGTTTTGGCAGAATAGAGTTTAAGAAATGCAACTACAGGGCTTTATGCTAGATCAATTTATTTTTTATTTTTGTTAATTAACAGATCTTCCTATTTATGAGGACTAGCTAAACGGTACATGAGACGCATCTATTAATGTAAAGAATTTCAATGATTTTTCTCTTATATCAAAATAAATAATATAACTAAAATAGGTAAGGATATATATAGGTATATCAAAATTTGTAAGAATAGACAAATAACTTTTGAATTGATCGAGTAACACAAAATCTAAAGAATGGTACTCCTCTATTCTTGCATGCATCACTTCTTCATTTCCAAATCATGGTTGGGAACCTCTTTGTTTTTTTTTTTTGTGTGTGTGTGTGTGTGTGTGTGTAAATATATAGTTTTGATAATAGTGAGCCTGCTTGAACTTATGATATAAGTTTGCAAAATACGAGGTGGTCTTATGCCAAAAGCACTTCCATATTCACAAAAGAAAAAGTGTTACACTTCTTCAAATTCTGAGGAGGAGAAAACCACAGCTGCCACATATAGGTGCGTTCATCTCGTTATAATACAGTACCTACAAACCCTAGCTAGCAGATTACACACAGACAAGCACAAACTAAGCATGCTGGAGCTTTTACAATGAGCATCCTTTCTCTAAGACAAGCTCTAGCTAATAGCCCACACCTCTAGGCTTCCTCTTTGAGTAGTCCAAAATCGACACCGCATCTCGAAACTGCACTAATTCATGATCGGCTGCAGACAGTGGCTTCACATGGTGCTCAACTCCCTGGTTTGGGTGGTGCTGGTAGAGACAGCCATGGCTGTGGACTTGATGAGCAACGGGGTGCCGCCTCGTCGCTGCTGGCCTCACTATGTACTCTTCCAGTATTGCAAAGCCATCTGCACCTGCCCTTTTGAGCTCTGCCCATGATGCCATTTTTTGTATGTGCAAGAAAATTTAAACAAGTCTAGAAAAGTTGGAGAAGGTTTTGTATTGTACGTGTACCAATTATGGAGCCTCTTTATATAGGATTATTAGAATTTTGGAAATTAGTAAATTAATTATTGATGATGAGATAGATATGGATTTTTTCTGGGACAAGGGAATTTCCTAACTCGTGTTTTGATACTTTTAAGATAAGTTTTGAATGCTTTTTTAATATAGAAAAATCAAGATTCTTGGACAAAGGCTTTGCATATATCCTAGTTAATCATGTGATATGTCCCATGCTTCCATGTTGTAGATTTTTTTACAAAAAGTTGATATAAAAAATCATAACTTGTGGTGATATGTGAGTAAGAATTGATTTTTCTGGAAGCCTATAATATGTGCAGAACTCTAATATCATTATGATAATTATTGAAAAAATATTAATGTAAATTAAGTTTAAGTTATTAAGTATCTCAGAATGAAATTTGGCGCTTTTAAACCAAATATTTATGAGGGATATAATAGACATGAAAAGTTTTATGAGCGGTACTATATGACTACTTTTATCATAATTTTGGATAGAAAATGATTTCTATCAAAAGACCTATATATATATATATTAAATTACTAAACGATAGGATCTGACCCAACTACGGGCCCAAAGCAGCCCAATACAAGTAAGTTCGACATCAAGTTCGGCGAGCAGTTCGCCCAAGAAGACTCCTAAATCGGTGTGAGCAGAAGATTCGGCCATATATAGAAGAATCTAATTTGAAGAGAGATAGGAGGAAGATCCGATCCTAGAGGAGATTTCGGATTGAAGATCTAGGTCAATATAATTATGTATAAATAGAGGATAGATGAGACGAGAAAGAGCATCTACACTTTTTGTAATCGCTCATCACATTATCAATACGAATACTCTCTCCGTGGACGTAGATCTTATTCATAGATCGAACCACGTAAATCTTTGGTGTTCTTGTGCATTTAATTCCTTACGAAAATAAGATCGATCATTTGGCGCCGTGCGTGGGAACCGAAATTTTGTGTTTTCGATCAACTATCGTTTCTGGGGAATCAATCACGACAATGCATACCGAAGCCACGCATCCAGTCGCCGCCGGCAACAACGATGGTCGGCACGCGAACTCGCTCGGGAAAAGCCCGGTCGAGAACTAACCACGAAGGTCATGTCCAAGCGATCGACGAGCGGGCGATCGGTCTTGCATGAAGAAGCGAGGATATCAAAAGCGAGGAGATAGCAATAGTAACCAGGGCACCTCCGGCTCCACGGATAAACCTTAGCGGCGCCGTCGAGGGTTCCTGAGAAAAAAGGAGAGTTTTCTCAATACCTCGACCGCGCAAGGTCGGCCGTTTCCGAAGAGGGCGCGAAGCCTCGTCTAAACACGAGGCACCGCGATGAGGTGAATCCCGGCATTAGTCGTGGCGCTCATACCTCTGCACGCGTTGGGGCCCAAACCAATCGGCGAGGGCGAACAGTAGCGGAAGAGGGCGTCGCGATCGCCGCGAGGCGGTCCTAGTTACCAAAGCGAGTTCGGTCGACGAACTCCGCCCCTCTCCGGAGGGTGGTTTCGGCCAGTGCGGGATGATAGTCACCCGTTCTCAAGCGAAATACTCGACACCCCACTCCCGAGAAAAATACCGGTGCGAGCATCACCCCTGACGGACTAAGGGACCCGCGAGAACTTCCTCTCGCGGTTCGATACAATATGATCAACCAACGCCTCGACACAATCCATATGTGTAAGCTCTTCCGGAGTTACTAGTCGACAACGCCGCGGTGGTTCGACGATCTACCTCCGGGAGCATTGGTTCTACCGCGATCGATGAAGGCCTTCCATGAAGGCTCTTCCGAGCGAGTCAAGATGGCTTCGGCACGTCTTATCACCACGAGGCGAGGCCGGAGCGAGTCCATCGGCGACTTTATGACCGGGTTGATAAGGAGGCACGAAGGTCGCAGATGTGAGCGATCTCCTCATCATCTCGACCTTCGAGCGGCATCCTGCTGGGTCTTATATAAAGAGATCGTGAAATACGAACCCGTCTGCGACGGATCTATGGCGCATAGTGACGGTTCGCCAAAGCGGACGAGGGCGGCCGAAGAAGGCGAGGCGGAGAAAGGCGAGCCCTACGAAAAAGGAGAAGAGGCGAAGGGCGAGGAGGACCGAGGCAAGGCGAAGCGCTGGAGAATCGTCACCCCATAGAGTCGAGGCTCGGACCGCGTGACACCTCGGGCGATCTCAATACCCCATTAGCGAAACCAGGGCGAGATCTCGACTCACACGAACATGTTCGAAGCCTCGACCAATGAGCGGGGAGGGCAAAGCGCCGATTCGAGGATAAATCTTGCTCATTCCATGAGGATTACGTGCACGAAACCGAGGATTGCGGGGACCTAATGGGAGAAATTAAGATGTTGGTTCGGGATGGAACCTTAAAAAATCCGAGGCGGGGCCGCCGAGCCCGCCAGTATGAAGTTCCCAGCGAGCCAAAAGAAGAAGCAAGATAAGAAAGAAAATTCGCCCCCCAAGAAAGCAAGGCGCGACAAGCGAAGAAGAAGACGGCGAACCGCAATATGGCAGTCGTCTCCACTATTCTGGGGCTCACATGGTCAAGAAGTCCTCCTTGGCCGAGCCCGAAGTCCACATACCGTGAACCGCCAACAAGAGGCTCAAAGGACGAGGCAATCACCTTCTCGAAGGCGACCACAGCACTGCGATAGTGCCCCACCGAGGATGCGGCTGGTAATCCGGCGGTGGTCGCGAACAAGTTGGTGAAGCGTATACATCGGCGGTGGTGCGTCGGTAAGCATCCTTTCAAGGAATGCTTTGATAAGTTAGGAGTAGAGGCGTGCCTCGCCACGAGCATTGCCGCGCTCAAGCTTCGTTCGGGAAGAGCGCGCCGGAAGGGATAATCGAGCTACCGTCACGGTAGGGAAAACTCGACGAGCTCCACCAAGGTGGTACACTTCTTCTTAGTGAAGGCCTACTGGCCGTATAACATCATCTTGGGCGAGATTGGTGAGCATTGTAAGGCGGTATGCTCGACATACCACCGACGATGAAGATCCCACAAGGGGGATAGCCGTGATCCAGGAGATCGAAGCGGACCAAGGAATGCTTACAGGTGCGCCTACGAGTGCGGGGCTCAACCCGGCACCATGGGCATAGCAATTAAAGAAACCGAGGAGTTGGAGTAAAGAGACATCGCCTACCCTGGCAGCCGGTGGAGGAGGTCACGCTATCTGAGCGAGCCACTCAAGGTCGTCAAGATTGGCTTTACCGAGGCACACAGATTAAGGGAACAAGTTATCGACTCCGAGGGAATTCGAGGCGTGTTTGCTTGGTCGTCCTCGACATGACCGGAGTCTCCCGAGTATCATCACCACGGGCTTAACATCGACCGAGCACAAAACCGATTCGGCGAAAGCAATTTTGCAACCGAAGCGGAACCAAGTCATCCATGACGAGGTAAATCAATTGTTAAAAGCTCGCATATTGTTCGAAGTCAAATATCCGACACGGATAGCCAACCCGGTGATGGTGAAGAAAGGAGGAGGGGGATGGGGAATGTGCATTGACTACACTGACCTCAACAAACATTGCCCAAAGGATTGCTATCCCTTCCCAACATCGATAAGAAGGTCGACGCATTGGTCGGTCTGAAGTCTTGGTTTCTTGGACTTGTATAAAGGGTATCACCAAGTCTTGATGGATGGCGAAGACGCGGCAAGACAGCCTTCATTCTGAGACTTGGTCTTCGCATATAGGAAGATATCATTCGGACTTAAGAATGCGGAGCTACCTATCAAAGAATGGTAGACAAAATATTTCAGCCCTACATAGGCGGAATGTGGAGGTATCGTCGGCGACATCGTAGTCAAAGCAAGGAGGAAGCCGCGTGTGTCGCCGACCCGGATCGTCCTCGGCTTACTTGAAAAGTCAACCTCAAACCGAATCCCGAGTGCACGTTTGCGGTTCGGTCAGGAAAATTCTTAGGGTCTTGGGTTTCACAAGAAGGGTTAAAAGCCAACCCGTCAAAGTTCAAACCATTCTAGAAATGAAGATGCGAAGACCATTCACGGCGTACCACAACCGACGGGCTGCATAGCCGACTAAGCCACTTTCTTTCAAAGGCGGACAAGACTACCCTTCTTCAAGGTACTCAAAAGGCTCGAATTCTCACGGAATGATACACACAAGTCCGCCTTTGAAGATCTCAAGAACTACCTCGCCAAACTCCCCACTCTATCCGTTCGAAGAAGGAGAGTTCCTTTCCTATACCTCGCCGCGCTCGGACGTGTCGCGGCCGGTTTGACTACACCTTATCGGACCGTGACTCGGGTTCGGTTAAGTGAATATGACAAGAATAAGGTTTTCAACTCATTTCATCTATGAAGAAATATAGATGTTTTAAACAGAAACGAGAATCACGATGGAGCAAAATAACAAATATATATATATAAGGTTTCAAGGGTTCAACCAACAGTAACTTTTACATAGTAACAAAAAGATAACAAAGTCTCAAGAGGTCGACAGCGGAAATACGTGTGAGACATGCATGTGAAGATGCATTCTCAAGGTGAACCAAAAATACATCATACGTCTTGTCAAAATGTTCCGCTCAACTCCCGCTCTGTTCCATCACCCGCTCAACCTGCACATTTAAAAACAAACATGCAGGGCTGAGTACAAATAATGCACTCAGTGGACACATTGCCGAAAATATTTTTACTTTACGAAATATTGATCGCCTCGTCACGATGAAGCCGAGGGTTTTAGTTGAAAGGCGCGTTCTTACAAAATACATTTTTCATTTCTCAAAATCATCGCTCGGACGAGCATTTTCACATCACAACAACCACAACGTATATTCCAAGTCGGCTATGGATAAGCGGCGGGAGGAGGCCTCCCTACACCGGACGCAACTAACCGCCAATGGTTAAGAGCATGACCGCCCAATGTTCGGAGGCCCAACACGTGTACCAACCCTAGTGGAAATTTCTACTTACACCTCCAGGCTGGGATCGAATTAATAACTTCCTGTTGCCCTGTGCAACCCGAATGGACATATCAAAACATAAAACATTTTACGGCGAGACAATATCGTATCTAGAATTTTTGCGGTAAAATAGTACAATAATAACGATAAACATTTTTTCAAAAGCTCATAAAAGTTTTGGTAAGAAAGCCCACCTCGAGAACTTAAAGTTCTTAGGTCACTTAGGGTTTTACTTGGTTTCTCCTCTCCTTCGAGTCAAACCTTATCGATGTAAGAAACAAAATTTTAGCATATCATCATGCTGCGTAAGATTCTTGATCCGAACCAACGTCGTCTATCCTTCCATTCATTCCTTTGTTCAAATCGTTCGATGAGAGCGGACATAGTCTATAACGTTCTCACGCGTCAAATAAGGCTAACGCGGACTTATTTTGACGCGTTTCCTAATCAATTAATGTCGATTATGAATTTTCTCAATTTATAAGAGATATTCTACCTTTTAGTACATAATGTGCGTTTTAATGTACTTACGTAACGTAAGTTACATTGTTACTAAGCGTCTTCACGTCACATAGATCACGTATTATCGATTACGTGCCTTTGACCTTGGTCGACGTTTTTGGTCAACAATTTTGACTTAGTCAACAATTTTGACTTTGGTCAACTCAAAGTCGACATTTTGACTTTTCGATTCTTATGAAATTCTATTATTTTATGTGAAATTCATTTTCTAAAATTCCCATAAAATCATACTATGTCTAAAACATTATTTTAGATCATATTATGCTTTTATACTTGATAAAAATTAAATTTATAACATTAATACACATAAAGTATAGTTTTCGGTCAACACAATTAACCAACTAAACATTTTTCAAAAATTCCAATAAATTCACATAATACTTAATCATCCTTAATTATCCTTATTATAACATAATTATTATTTATTATGGACCATTGAATTTAATTTTCCTAAGTCATATTCGAAATTTTTGACTTAGGTCCAAATAATTCTTATAAATTTCAATAATTTCCTACAACCATATATTATGAATCTACATCATCAATATGATATGATAACACTTAAACATGGTTTATATCACTACCTACTATCATATCTTACAATTTTCGAAAATCATGAACATAGGTACTAAAGTTTTCCAAAAATTCTATATAAATTCATATAAGCTTATTTAATACCCTAGATTATTATTTCATGCTCAAATCAACAATTAAAAATCAAAATCATCAACACACGACACTCCTATGTTTTCGGTCCACATGAAATTTTTAATATCATGCTTAATTTTGTGATATAATTATAATACATGCTTAATAACATCATATAAACATGATATCTAAACATTTTAGCATAGGTTATATAATTTTCGAAAATTACACAAATAACTAAGCTTTATAACATAAATTCTAACGTATATATGAAGCTCGTAAGAAATCTAATCTCTTAATCGGATTAGAATTGATCGGCGAACGTTTATTTGTTCTAAGCTTGGGTTTGAAGGATTGAAGAACACTCTCTCTTTTCTTTCTTTTATTTTCGAAATTTTTAAGCCCAGAAATTCGGGGTATTACAGGACGAAACCATAAGTGCAGTCTTGGTACGAGAGGAAGGACGTCAGCTCCGGTATATTTCATCACCGAGCATTAAAGGCCCGAAGCGAGGTATCGACCTTTGGAGGCTCGCCCTAGCATTAGTAAATCTTTGCAAGGAGGCCGCGTCCATACTTCCATGCACATCCCATACAAGTCCTCATCGACCATCCACCCGGCAAGTGTTGTGAGCGTAAGCTTCGGGGAGAATTGCGAAGTGGGCAAGCTGAAGCGGGCGAACATGACATATCTTTACGCCCGTCAAGCCATCAAAGGTCGACAGCAGACTTTCTTGCCGAGGGTCACTTGGCGAAACCGAAGCCCCGAGTCCGTGTCGACAAAGCAAAGCCGAACCGGTGGAGAAAACACCGGAGGATTCGGCAAGTCTCGTTGACGGGCTTCGGGAAAAAGCGGTAGCGGTGGTATCTTACTCCTCGGACCGGATGGCGAGATCACCCACGCACTTCGCTTTATCTTCAAAAATACAAACAATGAAGTGTAGCACGAAGCCTTGATCGCGAGGGCCGCTGGCTCAAAGTCTTGAGATATGAGCGATAAAGTTCATAGTGACTCTCAAGTCATCGTAAGCCACATGTTGGGGAAGTGCAGGCAAAAGCGGTGGGATGAAGAAATACCTCGAAAGCCAAAAGCTACAACAAACTTTCTCTCACTTCCGGATAATTCGCATCCCGAGGGAGCAAAATGGCGGTGACATCTTAAGCAAATTGGCCAAATCGTCAACAAGCCCACCGGTGAAATCAACACGAGCATAGATGATGTTGATAAAGGGCCGAGGTCAGCGTGGTCTCGGATGAAGAGCAAATGGATGACTCCCATTCGAGATTATCGGAGAAAATGAACCGCCTGAGACAAGCTCGAGGCCGGGAGGATCTTGAGCAAATCATTGCAATATATACTTGAGTGGTATTCTCTAGAAAGTCATACCTCCAGCCTCTCCTAAGGTGCTTAGGCCGAACCGAGCTGATTACGTACTACGGAAGTGCAGAAGGATCGTGCGGAAGTCACATCGGACCCGAGCCTTGTCAAAAAGGTCGTGCGATGGGGATACTATTCACAACAATGTTCAAAGACTCACTTAACCTTGTGAAAAGGTGTCCGAAGTGTCAAATTCACGGGGCGTGCCAAGGCTACCATGAGACCGACCTCGCCTCCGTACAAAGCCCTTGGCCATTTATGCAATGGGGATCGACATCGTAGGCCCTTACGCAGCAGCAGGGGTAACTCAATTCCGATTGTCGCGATTGACTACTTCACGAAGTGGGTGGGCGAGCCCTTGGCAAAGATCACAAGCAAAACGCCCTCAACCGTGCGGAAGAACATAGTGTGTCGATTCGGCATCCCTCATATCCTTCTTTCGGATAATGGGGCGCGGATTCGCGATAAGATATTCAAAGCGGTGTCGAGAGCTTGGATCAACAAAGTTCACCTCGGTGGCCCATCCTCAAGAAAATGGTCGGGACCGAGGTCACCAGCAGACGATCGTGAAGGGTCTCAAAACCCGTCTTGATCGAGCTAAGGGTCTTTGGGTGGAGAATTTACGCAAGTCTTATGGTCATACCGAACAACACCTCGGACGACGACGGAGAAACGCCCTACGATGCGGTGTATGGAACCGAGCGGTGATCCTGCGAAATCGAATACCGAGCCCCGCACCATTCACTTCTCCACCGAAGCAAATGGGAAGATCTACGAACGATCTAGATGCGCTCGAAGAAAGAGACCTCGCCTACATCAAAGAAGCTCGATGCAAGCAACAAGTAGCTCGGTATTACAACCACGTGTCGAGTCCCGACGATTCGAGTGGGCGACCTCGTGCTCAAATAATGAAGTCGATAAAGCAAAGCTCGGCAAACTAGAAGCCACATGGGAAGGACCTTACAGGGTCGAAGAAGTCCTCGGAAAAGGGCCTATAAGCTCGCCCATTTGTCCGGTGAGCAAATACCCAACACATGACACATCATTCATTTGAAGAGATATTTTGCATAAGTGTCAAAGTTGAGTCTTGTTCGGTCACGTCTTTGAGTCTGTTAGGTCGAGTCCGAGTCTTGTCGTCTTGTTCGTTATCTTTTATCAATAAAATCTTTTCTTTTCTCTATCTATTTTTTGTCTTGCATGTTTTCATTTGTCACTTATGCATATGACTCTCTAAAATTAATATACCCTCTTGGAGGCGAACTATACCCTCGACGGAGACAGACTACCCGTTTATCTGAAGACAATTTCAAACGCGTAAGGGGACCACCCCTCCCGATAAAACTTGGCAAAACAGGAACCCATACCTTCGTACGAGGACGGATACCTTCGTTTATTTCGAGGATGGATACCTTCGTGCAGGGCGAACTACCTTCGTTTATTTGAGGAAGCTTCGACGAGGACGGAATACCTTCGTTTATTTCGAGGGCGGATACCTTCGTGCGAGCGAACTACCCTCGTTTATTTCGAGGAAGCTTTGCACGAGGGACGGAATACCTTCGTTTATTTCGAGGGCGGATACCTTCGTACAAAGATGAAAATACCTTCGTTTATTTCGAGGGCGACACGCTGATTATTTGTTGGGGTAGCAAAGTAATGTCGAGAAAAGACAACACGAAGCAAGGAAAAATTCTTATTTCATACATTACAAATTCATACATTACGAGGGCGAAGAGGGCCGGGAGGTCGGGAAAAGCTAAGCGATCCCTAGAAAGTCCGGATTCAGCAGAGCATCTATCTTTGAGCTACCCGTCCTCGGTCTACACTAAAAGCCCTGCCGGATCGACCTCTCGGGCCCTGAGGCGACCTCCACGGCTTGATGAAGCACGACTTGGCTCCTTGAGGGCCCACGCTCTCTTGAGCGCAGCGTCTCTCTTGAGCTATCCAATGGGAAGATATATCAGGAAAAGAAGTCATCTAGCGGATGAAGAAGCTTCGACAAAGAAGAAGGTGCGATGGCCGAGCGAAGCAGCGTCGAGGAAGGGATGACGCGCCGCTACAATCTCGTATAAGCCGCCGATCTTCTTCAAATCGTCATATTGCTCTCGAAATTGCCGAGTCACGGCCATACCTCTCTTATACTCGAACACCGCGGTTTGAGGTCTAAGACCTTAGCCTCGGCCTCGGAGATGGTCATTCCACCTTGTCGGCGAATAAATGCCTCGTACTCGGCGTGCTCCTCTATGATCGGTTTGGCCTTATCCTCTGCAATCTCGAGCTTCTCCTCAATTTCAAAATCCGAGCATGAAGCTCGTCCAACTTCTCTTGCGACACCCTGAGCTTGACTTCGGCCTCCTCCATCACATGGCCAAGCTCGGATTTCAAATGATAAACCTCGGCCTCCTTGGTTTCAAGAGCCGTGTCGAGGCCTCGATCCGATTCACCGGGGAAGCATCGGGCATTCGGAGAAGGCGAACAAAAGGCGAGTTTATTATGAACAACTGGTTTTATTAAGCCTCGGCGAATCGAGAAAGGACGTCTCTGTAGCGGCGTATTTACATTCAAAAATAAAATAAAAAATATAAGGGATCAAGCCCGGCCCGCCTTGTATCTCCATCCCGCACCTCCTCGGCATCCGCCCCCCGGCATCCTCCCGAACCTCAATAGCTGTAGCTCCGGCCATCCGCCGGTCTTGGGGACCTCGGCTTTGCTTGATTCAACAATCAAAGCCTCAAGATTGGTGTCCCGGTCCACCGAGCACTCGCGGATCAAATCGAGGGTCGCCAAGGCCGGAGGCGGCGGGGCCTCCAGCACGAGCATGTCCTCCGTGCCGGCGGCGAGGACCTTCGCGTAGTGCCGCACAGGCATCTTCCTCCGTCACCTCATACCCGTATTTGGACTTATCCAAGCTGCGGGTAATCCTCGGCGGCCGTGTCGAGGTGGTCGCTACCGCAGCGCTTGTTGAGCACATCGGCCAAATCTCCGCCAACCCGAGAACCTCCGGATAAGACGACCGCTGCAAAGCGCGGAGAAATTCACCTTGCGAAGCTACCGCCCCGGCTTCCCGACGTCGGGTCGCTTCAACCTCCACCTCGGCAGAAGCCAGCTTTGCCTTCAACAAGGTAATCTTGGCCGCTGCCTCCGCCTTCGCTGCCGCGACCCCCGCCCTCACTTCCTTCACCACCGCCAAGGCCTCGGTCTCTCTCTTCTTTGCCTCCCGAGCCGTCGCCTCGGCCTCGGCCACCTCCTGGACAAGGAGGGTCTTCTCATCCTCTAGATCCTTGGAGTATCGAGCCACCTCGTCGAACCGGGCGACGACATCATCCAAATATTCCACCGCCCCGGTGAGCTCAGCCTTCACGAGCTCGTACGCCTGCACATAAGTCACCCAGGTCAAGAAACTACATCAAAAGAAAAAAATTAGTGACGTGCAAATTTCAAGTTACCACGGGAGCGTCCGATCTGGCACGGCTACCGAGGACCTTGCAATCATCATCACCGGCGGAAGTGTCAATCGTTTCCTTCTCTTAAGGGGTGGAGGAGAAGGCGACCTCAACCTGGCCTCAGGCCTCTCAGAAGAGACCGCAACCACATCCTTCGGTGTAGCCTCAGGCCTCTCAGAAGAGACCGCAACCACATCCTTCGACGTAGCCTCGGGCCTCTCGGAAGAGACCTCAAAACCAACCCTTTCCTTGCGCCTTTGGCGAAGTTCTTTGAAAAGAGCATAAATACCATTAAAAAAAAAATTTCAACAAGGAGCTCAAGACAAGCAAGAGGGCCTCACCCTTCACCGGCTCTATCGCGGTGGCAGGATCATAAGGGCTCAGCCCCCCAGCAGCAAGCTCGGCCTCGGTGAACACCTCGTCCACAAGACCAATTTTATCCAGAGTGCCTCCTCCAGGCCACCGAAGCTTTCATCAGAACCTACGTCGGCAAGCTTATCCGATCGCCAGCCGAACTCCAAAGCTTCGTCAAAACGACAAAAGAAGAACTTCTTACGCGATTCGAGATCTTCGATTTTGTCTTCGCTTTGAAGTTGCGACGGGGTGAAAGATAGTACCACCCCGAGCTGCTACCCTTGATTGGAAAACCGGAGGACAAGCCCGGTGAAAGGAAAATCATGCCGATAGGCATAAACACCAAGCAAGTCAAATGCCGAAAGGAATTGGGTGTTATTTGGGAAGAGATATGCCGAACATCTCTTGGAGTTCGACATACACATAGGGGTAAGGGAAGCGAAGACCGCTTTTAAAGCTGTCTTTGTATACGGTGATAAACCCCTCCGGGGGAGCACTAGCCCTATCCCCCGGACGAGGAGCAACAAACTCAAAATCAGAAGGAATATGATATTGGGAGGCAAGCTCCCTTATATCCGAGGTTTCTAATATCGAAGAGAACAAAGAAACCCTACCAAAATCACTAAAAGGGGGGAATCTAATACTACGTACAAAAGGAGGAAGATGGTCGCGAGTAAAAACATGTAAAACCGCCGGCAAATCCGGCGGTGACACAGAGACAACATGAGGTTCATCATCAAAAGAGACTCTAGGAGACGAAGAAGAAGCCATGAAACTTACTGGTTTTATGTAATCAAAGGAGATGGCGCTAAACTCCGAGACGACAATGGCGACAGTTGAGCACTTTTTTCCAGAAAATTAGAGATTAAGCCTGAGAAATTTGAAAATGGCAAAAGTGATATGCGAAACAACGTATCGGGGAAGTTATTCCCCAATATGCGCTTTATCGGGAATCCAACCGCTGCCGCATTAAATGCACATTAAATGCATATCCCATATCCCGTGCATGACATCGGCAGAAAATCCCGTGTTCGGCCTCGGCAGGACGTTCCGCATTCAAGATAAGAACGCCGTATATCCGACCTCGACCATGAATTGCATAAACGACTTCGGCATAACACCTCGTCAGGTGAAGCCAGTCCAAAGACTTCGGCTAACGCCTCGTAAGATGAAGATCCACAAAAGGACTTCGGCTTAACGCCTCGTCAGGCGAAGCTACTCAAGGACCTCGGCATAACGCCTCGTAAGGTGAAGCCAGTCTAAAGACCTCGACGTAACGCCGTCGGCGCATGAAGCGAGTAATGAGAACTTGACCAAAGCACCGGCAAGAGACATAAACAACATCACGAGCTTGTCGCAACACATCGGAGGAAAGCGAATTTTGTACAACCTCGGCATGAAGCCTCGTAAGATGATGTCGACAGCGCGACCTCGACTAACGCCTCGGTAAAGTGAAGCGGACGCGCGCAACCTCGACCTACGGTAAAGTGAACCCGGCGCGCGACCTCGGCACAATACCTCAAAAATCGAGCCGAGCGACATGCCACCTCGAACAATGCCTCGGAAGGCCGGCCAGACGACGAAGTCGGCCCGAAAGGGCCCGCCTCATCACACACGTACATCGGGTATCACTACCCCCAAACCCGTTATGACCTCGACCTGCGTCTTTTTGGGAGGGGATGTGATAGATGACGACAACCGGGCCCAAACAGCGAGCCCAATACAAGTAAGCTGACATCAAGTTCGGCCCATGCAAGTTCGGCCAAGAAGACTCCTAAATCGGTGTGAGCGCAGAAGATTGACCATATATAGAAGAATTTGAAGAGAGATAGGAGGAAGATCCGATCTGAGGAGATCTTGGATTGAAGATCTAGGTCAATATAATTGTGTATAAATAGAGGATAGATGAGACGAGAAAGGGCATCTACACTTTTTGTAATCGCTCATCACATTATCAATACACGAATACTCTCTCTCTCCGTGGACGTAGATCTTATTCATAGATCGAACCACGTAAATCTTTGGTGTTCTTGTGCATTTAATTCCCTTACGAAAATAAGATCGATCATAAACTATATATTGTTTAATTTGAAATTAGCATAAGTAAGGGGATTATAGATATATTTTTTTTCTTTTTCTGGGAAAAGTAACGTGAGCTTTTTTAGATGGTCTAAAGGCTAAATTCTTGCTCCCTCAAAAAGAGAGGCTAAATTCTTGTATAGTCTATACTTTAAATACACAAACTTACCCAATGTTTTCTCTTTTCTAGTTATTGGGATAATCGCAAAAAATGACACAATGTTTATCTGAATTTGCAAACTTAACATGAATTTTAAAACGTTCCAATCAAAACACAAACTTTTTTGGTCAATTTAATATAGAAATTTTAAAGGCTACGTCACGGTGGACACGAACCCGAGACCTTTGGCCTCGAACATTAACCACTCTACCACTAGGCCAACACACACTCACAACACAAACTTTTAATGTTTTGTAATCACAACATATTTGTTAACAATAAAAGCAATTCTTTTTCGTCGTCTTAATTAGTGGTACATATTGTACTATATTCTCAATTTCGTAATTGCAATCTGCCATGTGAAAATTATAATTTTTGGATAAACATTGTGTTATTTCCAACAATTGACCCAATTTTTATTTTGCATTTCATTATCACTAATTAGTTTAATTAATAACTCTTGTGACTAGTTTTCTAACACACACACACACACACACACATATCTCTATCCATTCTACATAACCAGAAGATTACTTTTACATCACAGAAAACACAGTAAATTAACCAGATTTACGTGTTTTCTGTTTCGTTAAAGGGTCGATAACTCATGATAGACACTTGTTTGGAGGAAGGTGGAGCAGCAAAACATGTAAGAGATTGTTGTGGTGTGTAAGGATAGCGGCAGATCACTTGAGATCCATGTCTGATTATGAGCTTTTCTCGCGTTGCAGGTGAAGTCTGATGCGCAAGAAATCTTCCCTTTTGTTGATCAGGAAGGGCCCGGCCTTCGTTGCCAAAGATCACTACCATTTCTTTGTGACATGCCATTTTTGGGTAGTTTTTAACCTTGTTTATGAGAACTAATTTTATTGTCAAATCCTTTATATATAAGAGGGGAAAAAGGAAAATGGGAAAGGGCAGGATAGGAATAATTGAGAAGAAGATGCAGAGAAATTTCATTTCAGACATGGACGGTCTCAAAGAATCAATATTATCTTGGAAGATTCCATCTAGTCCAAAATATTTCTTCACTATTATCAGTTTAACGGATAAGAGAATCGTTTGAACAGAATTTCACGTATTCATACATGCGTATATTTTATATTATACCTTCCAAGAAAAATTGCGTCGACTAATTACTTCGTAGTACGATGTCTGGTTGGCAATGTATATTTTCGATTTTCTATTCACTCATGATCTGGCCTGGTCGACCGACCCAATCATGATATTGAAGGATGGGACCTTTTCTCAAAAAACTCCGGATCTCGATAAGAGTTGAAAATGGTGCAACATCGAATCATGTTACTTTGAATGGAATCTGAAGGTACTGCTGAAAAGCTCTAGGTGATAGCTTGGGTTCAGTTATCGGAGATGCATGGCCGAAATATGTATTTGGGATTTAGAATTGTTTTTTTTTTTTTGATATCACGGGAACCCTATCTTAATATTAATACTTATAATTATTTTGCATACGTTGATGACCCGAGTAACAACGATGAAAAAGTTTGAACGTTGTGATATAAAATTATACTTTTCCTACTAGAAAGAAAAAGAAAGTAACTTTGAAATTGTCGATATGAATGAAATCTAGAAATAGTCCAATAATTCCATATTCATAAGTTAAAATAATTAAATTAAACTCAATGAAAAATGAGACCTTTGGTGCAATATGAATAGGAAGCCATCAAAGATCAGAAGAATCTTGTGAGGGATAAAAATATATTTTTTCATGTGACGCAATAATGGTGACGATAGGTAATGTATATACATGCACGTCATATATATATATATATAGGGAGTGGATCAAATGAGAACTCCAACTTTTTTGAGAACTAAGAACTAATGTGGTCCATTCATTTTTATAATCTAATGGTCAAGATTAATTATAAATAGTTAATTATCCTCATAATTTAATGATAACCGTTTAGCCCTAAAATCAAGGGATTTGTATATTGATTTTCGTAATTATTCTCGTATGCATAATGACTACTATTATATGCATAACACCATGAATTAAATGAACATAACAATGAATTGGAATGAATAGCATGCACAAGAACTATGATTATATGCATAACAACATGAATTATATGAACAACGAAAAATAGAATGTTGAATATCCAAATAACGAAAATTTAGGAATTTGACTATTTTATCATTAAATAATTATGTGTCGTCGATCTTACTTAATCTAACGGTAGTTATTGGTTCTTAGTTCTTATCTAAGAGGTGGTCTCTCTATAACCAACCCCTATATATATATATATATATATATATATATATATATAAATTGGAAGCATAAAGCTCAATAATATGACTGAACAACTCAGAATTTATTCTTGCTTTACTTAAAGCTGCTGGAAAAGTCGGTGAAGAGAAACCATTATCATTCGAATTTGGAAACTAGATTCGAACAAGATTTGGTGCAGATTAATTCATTTCATGCAACTCTGTTTTTGTTGAAAATGAGAACTTTCTTGAGATATACTAATTGAATGGCGGATTCTGCTTCATCTTGATGAACAAAAATAGTTTGAGATTGTTACGAAAAACACATACCACAATCACAATCATGATAGAAAATAAAGAACACAAGAATTTTTACCTAGTTCGTCTTGCAACTACATCTGGGGGCGATGCCAAGCTAGGGATTTCACTATATTTTTCGGATACAGATTACAGGGAGAAACGAATATTAAATAGACAATAATCAAACCCTAACCATAAGTCAATTAGGGTTCCGTCTGGACCCAAAAAAACATAGGCCCAAAAAAGTTGGATCACTGAGACCGGATTTGAGTGTACAGTCTATTCAGGCTCCATACTCCAACACAACTTTCGGTTATAGTTACGTGGCAAGGATCTTGTTTTGTTTCACACTATTCATTCATTTCTTCAGATTTTTGCTCGATTGCGATATCTTTTTATATATATAATTTTATTTTTTTAGCAAGGTGTTTCATACTCAAAATCCCTACATTGGACATGTATTTAGAGATTAGTTTTCCTAGCTTATAAATCTATTTGTTCATATTTGTTGCTGTTGATATGCCTTTAAACTATTTTCCGACCTGACGGCATGCAGTATTGGGCTGAGTCCAGTTGGTATATTCTCTTAGTACTATATATATGGTTCTTAAGGGCTGTAATTGAAATCAAAAACCCTAGCCGTCTAATAAAATATGTTCTTCTTTTACGTCGTGGACGTAGTCAACTCATTGTTGGTGAACCACGTAAATCTGTGTTTCCTTTACGTTTTATGTTTCTTAATTGTTCAATAATGCTAATCCGTTACAATAGTTGGAGATTAGTTCACTACCATAAATAGATATAATTCGTTGATTATTGAAACAAGTTGCAAATATATAATCCAGTTAAACGTACCAAATAAGATTCAGATGCTGGATTGACTTAGAATTGATTCTATCTGTCTAATTAAGTATAGATTTGTCTAACACTAATCTGATTTCCAACAGACCAGCAATCAAAGTACTAGTACTAGGAAACGTATAATTAAATTTCCTTTTCTTTTCTGCATTAAGAATACATGGAGTGAACTTTCTTGTAAATTACAATCCAGAAATTCTTAGGATATTTAATGCAGATATTGTTTTATGCAAAAAACATTTTCGTTTTGGCAGAATAGAGTTTAAGAAATGCTACTACGTACAGGGCTTTATGCTAGATCAATTTATTTTTTATTTTTGTTAATTAACAGATCTTCCTATTTATGAGGACTAGCTAAACGGTACATGAGACGCATCTATAATGTAAAGAATTTCAATGATTTTTCTCTTATATCAAAATAAATAATATAACTAAAATAGGTAAGGATATATATATAGTATATCAAAATTTGTAAGAATAGACAAATAACTTTTGAATTGATCGAGTAACACAAAATCTAAAGAATGGTACTCCTCTATTCTTGCATGCATCACTTCTTCATTTCAAATCATGGTTGGGAACCTCTTTGTTTTTTTTTTTTTTTTTGTGTGTGTGTAAATATATAGTTTTGATAATAGTGAGCCTGCTTGAACTTATGATATAAGTTTGCAAAATACGAGGTGGTCTTATGCCAAAAGCACTTCCATATTCACAAAAGAAAAAGTGTTACACTTCTTCAAATTCTGAGGAGGATAAAACCACAGCTGCCACATATAGGTGCGTTCATCTCGTTATAATACAGTACCTACAAACCCTAGCTAGCAGATTACACACAGACAAGCACAAACTAAGCATGCTGGAGCTTTTACAATGAGCATCCTTTCTCTAAGACAAGCTCTAGCTAATAGCCCACACCTCTAGGCTTCCTCTTTGAGTAGTCCAAAATCGACACCGCATCTCGAAACTGCACTAATTCATGATCAGCTGCAGACAGTGGCTTCACATGGTGCTCAACTCCCTGGTTTGGGTGGTGCTGGTAGAGACAGCCATGGCTCTGGACTTGATGAGCAACGGGGCGCCGCCTCGTCGCTGCTGGCCTCACCATGTACTCTTCCAGTATTGTAAAGCCATCTGCACCTGCCTTTTTGAGCTCTGCCCGTGATGCCATTTTTGTATGTGCAAGAAAATTTAAACAGGTCTAGAAAAGTTGGAGAAGGTTTTGTATAGTATGTGTACCAGTTACGGAGCCTCTTTATATGGAGGTGGATAAAGTTATTAGAATTTTGGAAATTAGTAAATTAATTATTGATGATGAGATAGATATGGATTTTTTCTGGGACAAGGGGATTTCCTAACTCGTGTTTTGATTCTTTTAAGATAAGTTTTGAATGCTTTTTGAATATAGAAAAATCAAGATTCTTAGACAAAGGCTTTGCATATATCCTAGTTGATTTTACTGAGATGTTATCTTATGTTTTGTTCAATCATGTGATATGTCCCATGCTTCCATGTTGTAGATTTTTTTTTACAAAAAGTTGATATAAAAAATCATAACTTATGGTGATATGTGAGTAAGATTTGATTTTTCTGGAAGCCTATAATATGTGCAGAACTCTAATATTATGATAATTATTGAAAAACAATATTAATGTAAATTAAGTTAAGTTATTAAGTATCTGAGAATGACATTTTGCGCTTTTAAACCAAATATTTATGAGGGATATAACAGACATGAAAAGTTTTATGAGCGGTACTATATGACTACCTTTATCATAATTTTGGATAGAAAATGATTTCTATCAAAAGACCTATATATATATATATATATATATATTAAATTACTAAACTATATATTGTTTAATTTGAAATTAACATAAGTAAGGGGATTATAGATATATTTTTTTTTTCTTTTTTCCGGGAAAAGTAATGTGAGCTTTTAGATGTTCTAAAGGCTAAATTCTTGTATAGTCTATACTTTAAACACACAAACTTACCCAATGTTTTCTCTTTTCTAGTTATTGGGATAACGCAAAAAATGACACAATGTTTATCTGAATTTGCAAACTTAACATGAATTTTAAAACGTTCCAATCACAACACAAACTTTTTTGGTCAATTTAATATAAAAATTTTAAAGGCTGCGTCACGATGGACTCGAACCGAGACCTTTGGCCTCGGGCATTAACCACTCTATCACTAAGCCAACACACTCACAACACCAACTTTTAATTCACAACACCAACTTTTAATTAATGTTTTGTAATTACAACACATTTGTTCAACAATAAAAACAATTCTTTTTCGTCGTCTTAGTGGTACATATTGTACTATATTCTCAATTTCGTAATTGCAATCTGCCATGTGAAAATTATAATTTTTGGATAAACATTGTGTTATTTCCAACAATTGATCCACTTTTACTTTGCATTTCATTATCACTAATTAGTTTAATTAATAACTCTTGTGACTAGTTTTCTAACTTTTTCATGAAATGTTTTCCACATAATTCATGCTAAGAGAAGATGCTGCATGAGCAGATTTTATTCCGAAGCAGATCATATATATAAATTTCGATCTTTAAAGCTTTAATGATAGTTTTGGTGCTTTAACCGCAAATAACAAACTCATTTATGAGTTTCACATATCAAAATAACTACTTCTCCCATCATCTTAATGTTGCGAAAAACACACACGATAATCATGATAGAAAATAAAGAACACAAATCGTCTTACTACTACGTCTGGGGGCGATGCCAAACTAGAGATTTCACTATATTTTTCGGATACAGATTATAAGGAAAAACATCTATTAAATAGACAATAATCAAACCCCAAGCCCATTAGGGTTTCGCCTGGGCCCAAAAACATAAGCCCAGAAATTTAGTCCCCGGACCCCATCCAACTCTGCAGTGAGTTGGATCACCGAGATAGGCTTGAATGTACAATCCATTCAGGCTCCATACTCCAACACTTACAACCAAAAAGCTTGATATGTCACGTATTATGATACAGACGTACTGCTATATATATTTAAAATACATGTACAAGTTAATTACTATAATATTGTGATAACTAAGACAACCATCCTTAGCTAATACAAAAGGACATGCCTAGTTCATCTAATTATACACTCTTTTTCATAGGCTAATAAAACATAGGTGCATCATGAAACTGCATCACCTCTCGTTGGAATTTTCCTTGTAGACATGCCTCTGCTGAGGCTGGTACTGATACACACGAACTTGCCCTCCCTTTGGAAAAGTAGGAGGTTTTATTGCAGCAGCAGCGCCGGCATTCCTCCCCTTGTTGTTGTAGAGTTGATCAATTATATCAAAACCTTCTTTACCTATCCTAACAAGATCTTCCCTAGATGCCATCTTTAGTGTATATATGCAAGAAAATGTTAGCAAGAGATGTGTAAGAAGTTATGTTTCTTGTTTGAAAGTTGAATGAGGGATTACCCTTTTATAGGGAAAAAAATCAAGCACTAGTTAAGGAGTAGTTGCAAAAATTTGTGGAGCAAAAAAACAAGAAAAAATCTAAGTGTGGCCTCTAGCTTGGGTACAAGTGGTGATTCCTTTTGTGGAAAGTTCAACCTCTAGTTAAATGGGAGAAGTTTCCAGAATTTGTTGATACAAAAAATGTAAATGGGCCCTCCGTAGCTTGGCCACAAGTGGTGATTCCTTTTCGATAGGTATTGTGGTAGCTTGTTTTGGTAGGAAAATGTAGTGAGAAATCATCATCTCCTAAGATGTAAGGACTTTGTGAATTTTCACACAATAAATTCTGTTTAATCTAGAAAGCATTTTCCTAGTCAATTTGACTCAAGAAGAGGTAGGCAGACAGATGCTAGCTTTAATGTTAGAAACTTAGCACATGTTTGAACAGAATCTGATTTTCTTATACTGGACCTTTGTTGGAGATCGTGTATAGAGTAAAGTAAGCAACGGCTTACTTTTATCGAGATTTCTAATGTCAAAATGTTTAATTTTGTAGAATAAAACGATGTAAGATGGATCATGTTTTGAGTAGATGATCATAGTATATTCATATTCTTAAATTCGATTTTTGATGAGTGAGAATAGTGAATTGAACTTGATCACTCATGTTTGAAGTTATGTGATAAGAGGATAAGCATAAGTAGTGACGGAGCCACGTTGGGGCCTGGGGGGCCCTTGGACCCCCCAATATTTTTTCACATTATTACTATTATATACCCATGTATAAATAAATAATCTGTAGTAGTGCAGTTGGTTTAGAGATTTGTCTCTCATTCCATTTGGCGAGGGTTCGATTCCCTCCTAAGACTTATCTTTCCATTTTTTTCTCCACTTTTTCCTCCTTTGTTTTATTTGTTTCTTTTTTTTTCTCCACTTTATTCACTTTCTTTTCTTTTTCTTTTTTCTATAATTTATTTTATGTTGATAAAATAAAATATATATGCAAATAATAATTTTTTTATATAAATTAATAAAATCAATTCAATTTCTAAAAATATTATGATGAATTTATTATAATAGTTATAGGTAATTAATATTTGTTTAAATTATTTTAATAAGTTATATATGTGAGTTAATTCAATATTTCATTATATATTTGTAATGGATACAAGAAAATCAAGATTTGAGTTTTGTAAGATAATACAATTTACAATATCGGTATCTATAATTTTCTAATTATTTTAATTTTTGCAGATATTATTCATTGGTTGTTTAGTTATTTATAAGTTAATCTTATTATTTTATTTTGGAATATATTAGAACATAATGAAAAGAAATTTAATATAAACAATTACCTCTATTCAAATAATATTATGCTATTATTTAAATTATTATTATTATTTAATTATTTTTAAAATTATATTTTATTATCTTTTAAAATTATAAATAATTGGGCCCCCCAATTAAATTTTCACAGCTCAAAATCCTTGCATAAGATTATTAATGTTATTCCATATTGATTAATTTGTTAATTAATCAAGTATTTAAGTGTGTTCTACACCACTTAATATTTTTATGTGCACAAGTGATGGACCGTAATGCCTATCTGCTGTCGCTTTGCCGTTTACTGCGCTGGCGTATGTCGTCGGGCTCGAGCTCGAGTTCTATTCAATTCAAGTTCTAGATTGATGGGTCCCGCTAGATACATACTGGTGTATGATGCCGGGGGGTGGGGGTGGGGATACACCAGTTAGGCAAATTTTAAATATTTTTTTTAGAAAAGACTGACTGGCTACTAGGTATAGCTGGTCGAGTAACTGGCAGTCAAGTACTGAAGGCAGTATTGCGTTGGTCAGTTCGGATAAATGATATCTTGTATTAAGTGATATCAGACATCAGTTAACAAATCTACTGATTGCTAAGCTAGTGGTCAGTTGGACTGATAACTGATGTGCTTACGGAATGTGGTGGTTACTGTATTTGTCTTATTGAAAATTTAAAGTCGGTTTGAAACATTTAGCCAAATATGGATTAGTCGTTTTTAATTTATATCTCTTCAGTATCAATCGGATACTGATAGAGGGTTTCAAAACGATGTTGTGCTACTGATGACACTTCAATAACATGTAAACTTAAATAGTACATAAAGTAAATAACACGTTGATTTTTACGTGGTTCGGAGAGATCAACTCATATGTCCATAGATTGATTGCTCAGTCAATCCACTAATTTTGAATTAGGTGTTGTTTACGGGTACAAAAGTAAAACTAGATATTGAGGTCACCTTACAGTATCCCGCCTAACTCGGCGTTTCTCATGCACTTGCTGGTGCTAGGAAACTACTAACTGTTTTCGGATGCAATCGACTTAACCTCAATCTTACGGGTGCTAGACGACCAAGCTTTCAACAACTAACACTTCGTTGCCTACTTACCCAAACTTCTACTCAACTTTTTGGGTTTTCAACTATGGATCTGAGTTAATACATACGTCAAACTCAGTATATATAGGCTTAAGATATACAAGATGAATATCCCACACTTAAAGAAGTGTATATATACAAGATAAATATCCTAGACTTAAGGAAGTGTATACTCAAATCTCTATCTGATAAATATATGTGAACTCTTGAGATTTATTGATAACATTGTGAACTTTATTCTTTGAAATCGCTATTTGATTGGCTTGAGATTTGCGCTTGAATGCTTTAAAATTTCAATTGCGTAGTATTTCGGTAACCTTGATAGGTTAGATTCTACACGTATATATAAAGATGATGTCGAATAGTGCCGTTGGAGGGAGCACAAATTAGATCCTTCTATTTTTTATTTGAATTCTTCCCGTTGAGAATCCTCGTACGTCGTTGTCAGAGGTTTGCATCCGAGATACAGTCCAGCTCTGATCTTCTAGACTATATCTCAGATGTCTGCATGTTCTCCAATATTGAGTGATAGCAATCTAGAATACTGCAAAATTTTGCCTCCTATATCTTTCTATGTGATTTTCGAAAATCACAATAAGCATAGGAGTATCTGATTTTCTCTTACGTTGTATTTATAATATTTTCCTTAAAATCCTATTTAGATAGGACTCTTGCAAATCTAATAAATACAATAATTATCTGTTAGGTTGATTATACCAATTAGGGCATATAATTATTTTTTAGCTTTTTATTTAAATTATTTTAGGTAAACTAATATTAAGATTGAACATTCCATAATTATTATATATAACTTTTAAGCTTCAATGTTTTACAATAATGTTTCTTATGATTCATTATATTATATATATTTTTTATAATCAATACAATATTTATTAATAAAACACGAATAGCTAGGACACAAAAATGGTAAGACTGAGGATTCAAACCGGACATGCATGTGATAAATTATAAACCAAACCCATTATATAATCTTATCATACTCAAAATGAACACAACACACCCTTCCATCTCCATGCATGCATGAAAATCTCTCTACCCCACAATTTCCAATACCTTCCCTTCACTTTAGTTCCTTGTAGTTTTAGACATAAACAACCACCACCGCAAAACGTTGTCATCTCCAAATACTATATAACCATGAAATAAACAGATCTACATTTTAAAAAATAAATCAAAAAAATAAATGGCAGGTAGTTATAATCATAATGCGACGGCGGCCATGCTGGCCACCGTCCTCGTTGCGGCATGGATGGCCTCCGTAGCGACGGCCACCATCTCCATCGGCCTCGATGCCATCTGCTCCTCCACCGATTACCAAACTACATGCAAGACGACCTTCTCCCACGTCAGCACCACAAACCCTAAGGAGATCGTGAAGGCGGCGTTTCACGCCGCCATCGACAACATCGAGGGCGCCATCAAGCAGTCGGAGCTCTACGAGAAGGCGGTGACGGACGAAAGGACGAAGGACGCCTTATCGGTGTGCGAAGAGGTGCTCAACACCACCATCGACGATCTCCGGCGGTCGACCGACAAGGTCGACTCCTTCGACATCAGCAAGATCGGCGACTACATCGACGACGTCAAGGTCTGGCTCAGCGCCGGCCTCACCTGCAAGGACACCTGCCTCGACGCCTTCGAGAACACTACTGGTGTGAACAAAATTATTCAATTTCACTGCTAGAAAAACACACATAGATAACGGTTAAAAACTTCGTGGCAGGGGACACCGGGGAAAAGGTCAAGGAGCTGCTGAAGAGCTCAGGCGAGCTACTCTGCAACGGCCTCTCCATTGTCGAGAAAGTGTCGAAGCTCTTCGGCACGTTCAACCTTGGGTCATTATTCAGCCAGCGGCGGCTGCTCCGAGACGAAAGCAGCAACGGGGAAATCCCTAGTTTTGTCAGCCATGCGGCGAGGATGCTGCTGAACCAGACGGCAGGGGAGCTGACGCCGAACGTCACGGTGGCGCTGGATGGGAGCGCCCAGTTCAAGACGATCGGAGAAGCCATCAACGCTGCGCCGCTGAAGAGCAACGCGACGTTTGTGATTTTGGTTAAGGCCGGCAAATACAACGAGATTGTGATGATTCCGAAGAAATGTAACAACGTCGTTTTGATGGGAGAGGGGCCGACCAAGACCATTATCAGCGGCGACAAGAGCTTTGCCGGCGGTTTTACGACCTACCACACTTCTACGCTCAGTGAGTTTACGTTGCTCACAAGGATATGACTATTAAATCCTATTATTTTAGAATTCAACTTATGCTTTATCCACTTATTTCCTTTTCTATATTTTAGATAAAAAAAATCCAGATTGATCGGAACTAAAATCAAATAGACTTACTAAATTGGGACTTATGTCAATTCCATACAACATATATAATACGTAAAATATGTTGAAAGAATATTGTAGATTGATACATATATAGAACATTAAAACCTTCATCTATATTCTAGACATGGAAAACTTCATTGCATCCATTATCACTATTATAAAAGTGGTTATTCAATTCTAGCAAATTGTGATATATATACCTACAATATTTTTAGTTATTTAATTTTTAAAACAAAATATATATATTATTGAAATTCATAATTTTTTGACATGTCTCACGACATTTAACTAGCACCATTTCAGCCATCAACGGGGAAGGCTTCTTCGCGAAGGACATCGGAATCGAGAACACCGCCGGCGCCATAGGCCACCAGGCGGTGGCAGTGCGGGTCTCCGGCGACAAGGCCGTCTTCCACAACGTGAACATGGACGGCTACCAGGACACTCTCTACTCCCACACGTACCGGCAGTTCTACCGCGGTTGCCGCATCTCCGGCACCATCGACTTCATCTTCGGAAACTCCATCGCTGTCTTCCAGAACTGCGACCTCGTGGTGCGCAAGCCGATGGAGAACCAGGGCTGCATGGTGACGGCGCAGGGCCGCAACGAGAGCAGCAGCGTCGGCGCCACCGTCATCCAGAACTGCACCATCACGGCGGAGAAGGACTTCCTGGACGCCAACCCGCCGATCAAGGCCTACCTCGGCCGGCCGTGGAAGGAGTACTCGAGGACGATCATCATGCAGTCGTTCATCGACGGCTTCATCGCGCCCGAGGGGTGGTCGCCGTGGATGGGAGACTTCGCCCTCGACACGCTCTACTACGGCGAGTACGACAACCGCGGGCCCGGGTCGGACCTCTCGAAGCGGGTCTCGTGGAAGGGGATCCAGAAGATGACGCCGGAACTGGCGGAGAGGTTCACGGCGGAGAAGCTGTTCGCCAGCGAGGAGTGGGTGAAGAACACCGGGGTTCCGTACGATGGTGGAATGATGAAGATTTCAAAATAAATTGATTTTAGTGTATTATAATTTATTTTACAGTCAAATTACGATGACCTAAAAAATTAATGGAAAGATATATAGAGGATGTGATATTTACTTTATAAAAACATTTGTTATCATTCAATTGTGAGAACAATATATTCTTCATGAAATTTATTATACTAAAAATATAATTAAATTTTCGCTACTCATGAGATTCGAACTCGGATGGTACACAATGTATTCATCTAACAAAGTGATGCATCACCGTGGATGTTCGTAAACTTATGTTTGAAACAGGTTCTCACATTCTTATTTTGAACCGCCAAAGTCGCGTAATAAGTAGGTGTATTGGGAATTGGCCCTTAACTACAAAAGGTTGAAAAAGAGGAAAACAAGATCGCATATTCATTATGATGCTCAAAGTGATTGCAATTTTTTGTATAGCGTGCTTTAATTCATACGAGATTAAATTCAGTGTCCTATGAGTTTATATTTATCATCATGTCTCACCATTATATCTATATATTATGTTAATCTTTTTCTATAAAATATATTTTATTATAATATTATAAATCATATCTAATTTTTATTCAAAAAATTGAAATTTAAAAAAATATTATATATATACCATAACTTTGAATTGATCAACCTAATAATGATTTATTAACTAATAAAAATGGAAATAAATAATAAGAAATAATTATATACCTATTTGGATAGAATAAATCCTAGTAATTACAAAATTAATTAAACTAAAACATACAAAATTGAAATTAAAGAAAAAAAGACTATAAAATTGAAAATGGGACACAAAGTAAGACACCAATTATGCGATATTGAATCTCAACCCAATATGCAGTAACCATCACAAAGAAATTGAGATCCAATATCCCATAATTGATATCCCACTTAATTTTTACATTTAATGGGTTATTTTTTTATTTTGTAGTCAGTCCATGAGAACAACCGTCAGGATGCTTTATTTCAATATTTTATGTGCTTCACTTGTATTTTCATTATTAATTATCATTTTAATAACATATATTATAAGAATAAAAATTAGTATAAATTTATAAAATCTAACTAATATTTATTATTAAAAATCTAGTTTAAAAACTCTAAATATGGAGTAATAAATCATACTAATCAAATGTTAACTTATAACTGACATAATTAAATGCTAAAAATAATTATATAGTAACTGGATATATTCAATTCTAATTAATGATTACAAATTAAACTAAATTACGAGGAATTTTATTAAGAAAAAAAATGAGAAAAGTAAAAAATTATTTCTCTTCCACGTATCGATCATTCATAAAAATTAAAAATGTTGTGTGCGTGTGTTAACCTAGTGATATAGTGGTTAATGTCCAAGGCCAAAGGTTTTCAATTCGAGTCCACACGCAGCTTTTAAATTTCTATATTAAATTAACAAAAAAAAAATGTTACACAATCTTGCAATGGATGATTCGGCTTATCTCGCGAGTGGTAAGACCATCTTAACTTTCGTCATTTTTTCTTTTTTTTCTTTCTTTTGACAAAACAAGAATTTTCACTGGATAAATTAATCTCCAACATCGATCTATTATGAGTTTATACTTGTCTAAATTTGGAATTCTGAAATATAATTCGTTGGCAAACAAATCATGGGAGTTGTCATTGATACTTTCTTGCCCAGCAACAATCGATGGCAACTATATATGGGAATAAGTGAGAAGAAGGTTCTGGGAAATGACACGTAATATCAAATTTACTAATTATCAGCATAAAAACATTCTTGCTGGTTTCTTCTAAATAATAATAATAAAAGAATAAAAAAGGCAAATTTGAACTGAAACTAATTATTTTTGTTTTCAAATTAGGAAGCTTATTTATGTGAAGGCCGATATGGGTTCAACCTATGAAATCATGACTTAGTAGATGTTTGGCTAAACTTATTTTAAATAGCTTATAAGCTTCAAGAGCTTATAAGATGTTTCAAGAGCTTATAAGATATAATGTTTGGAGAATTTATAAGTTGTCAAAGTGTTTGGATAATTGAGTTTATAAGCTAGAGAAAGAATCGTGAGTTAAAGAGAGAAAATTGACGAGAGGTGAAGTCGATAGTGTATATATAGAAAATAACTAACCATAATAAGGTTATTTTGGTAAATTAATTGTTACTTATAAGTTTATGAAAAAATAAGTTGAGATTGAGCTACTTATTTTTATGAGAGCTTATAAGCCGTTATGAGCTTATTTTCACAGCTTATAAGTTGTTTAAGAGCTTATTTTGCCATACACTTAATTTGCATGAGCTTGTAAGCTCATAAACAACTTAAAAATTATTTTGAATAGCTTATAAACTTAGTCAAATACCTTCCTAGTCTCTCATAAAATCAAATCGAATCAGCTCGATATATCAAGCCATGATTGAATCTTCTATCTTCCAAACTATATCCCATTGTATCCCACAAGTACAATTAAAAGGATAATTAACTGTAATTTTGAACGTTGGGGTTTTTATAGTTTTGGAGATAAAAATGTTTGTGGTTGGTGGTGATTGCGCAATGTGTAAAACTAGAAGGAACTATAGAGAGCTAGAGATGTTGGAAGTTTTTTGGTAAATAAATCATCTAATTTATCCGAAATAAATTAAATTATTATATTTATTATGTTGTATGCTAAAAAAATGTATCTCGCATACTTAAGAAATGAATATGCATAAAATGTATTTTAAAGATTGATATGTATTGTCATTCATCTACTATAAACATGTATATACAAATGATTAATTAATTTGTCACCAAAAAATGAAAATTGGACAAAATCACTTACTAATCACACACACACACACACACACACACACACACACACACACACACACATATATATATATATATATATATATATATATATATATATATATATATATATATATATATATATATATGGGAGAGATCATATGAGAATAGATAATTGTGTGAGAAATAAGAATGAATTTCAGCCTTTTAATTAATTAGATCTATGGTCTAGATTAGATAATGTAAATGCTGTAAATTTTCATATCTTGTGCTATGATTTAAGCTTCATTCGATTTTAATGAGGATAAGTTTGTAATTTTAGGTTATATAAAAAAGGTAGTTACTACAATTATGGTCTTGTTTTATTTTTCGCAAAAAATATGTGTTCCTTTTCTCATTCTTTTTCTCGTTTACTATCAGTGCAACACATATCACAAATCAATACAGAAGATAATGGAGGATTTAGGTATGAGATTGAGTTTTTTTTTCTTTTGTAATAGGGTTTTCGCAGAAACATAGAGCTTTATTATGTAGCATATGTTATTTAAGTTTGTAGCTCTTTGTTTAATATAATGTTGCACATTATATATTTGTTTCTGTTATTTCGTATTCAATCGTTTTTAATTGATTCATGTATTTATTATTTCAGATGTCACAGATTCTCAACAGAATATGGGTGAAGTTCATATTCCAAATGAGTTTAATGGTATTTTCTGTTTATAGATAGATATTTTTTATCGTTTTTACAAAAAAAAAAAAAACAAAATTATGTATAAATACGAAATTCTTCAGTGTTAAAAAGTTTTCATTGATTGCATATTTCCGCAAAAGTGTAGCTCTCCGTGTTATATGTTATTGCATATAAAATCGTTTTTATTTCCATTTTCATATATTGTATTACAGATACTTGATTTTTATTTTTTAATTTTGTATTTGATTTCACAGATACTCAACAGAATGTGGGTGAAGTTCATCTTCCAAATGATTCGAATGGTATGTTGATGTTTGTTTTATGTTTTTATAATTTTTAAAATTTATTACTGTTTTTAGTTTACATTAAAAAGAATGACGGCAATTTCATAATGTTTTTGAGTTGTAGTTTTATTGCATATTTCCATATAAATGTAGCGTTTAATGTTATATGTGATTGCATATTAAATCAATTTTGATTTCCAGTTAATATACTATAACCCAAAGTTATAAAATTGTCATATTACAGATTCTTGATTCATTCTCTTTTTTTTTGGTACCATATGTCACAGATACTCAACAGAATGTGGATGAAGTTCATATTCCAAATGATTCTAATGGTATGTTTATGTTTTTTCTTCATCATGTTTCATTAATTATGTGATATTTTTGTCTGTTTTTCTTTCTCATTCTATAAAAGGTTTCTTTTTTTTCTTCCTAATGATATATGAAACAGTGATCTTACCTCGATCTATGAAAAAATATAATATTAACATTTGACAATAATTAGTTTAAATTTTTTGAAAGTTAAACGAAGTCACAATAAATGATACCAATATTAAATAATATGCAAAACTGATACAATATATGTGCAAAAAATAGTGGAAATATTCAATACATAATTAATAGAAACACAGATGAGAACAATTTTAAGAACAATATTTTTTGCCACAAATATACAATAATATGATATGACTAACCTAAACTATGATATTCAACTTATTAAGTTGTGTATATATTTTTAATATGATACATATATATAATTATATGCTACTCCTGAAACAAGATATGATATAAATATTTGATAAGTGATTCTAATATATAAGTAGTATGTGAATATAAGTATGTACTATATATGCGAATTCCAAACGTAATAAAAAAACCATTGTGGTAATTTAATAATTAAAACATTTGGGACCACCAATAACAATCCATACTTCTTAATTTGTTTGATTCTGATATAAAATTTATTATGTTTTATATATTATGTTTTAAAAAATATAACTAATTAACATATGCTACATGTACAACATCGTATGCTATTGTTATATAAAGATATGCTACGAAAATAAAATCAATATTTAAAAACGTTAGACAGTTACCACCTGATGTTAAAACATAATAATTAATAAACATATGCTACATGACAGGTGAGCATATTACAATGTTTCTGAGTTTTCGTTTTATTGCATACTTCTGTATAATTGTAGCTATCTTTTTAGTATGTTATTGCACATAAGAGCAATTCTGATTTACAGTTCATATATTATATTCCAAAGTTATAAAGAATGTAATATGAGTCATATTGTAATAGCCCCTAAATCCTATGTACGATTTAGCAGGGATTATTACTCTAAACAAGGATGAATAAACAATGAGACCATTTAACATTAAACTGTAATACATAAATCAAGTATGTTCACTACAAGAATTTCAGTTATAGACCACGGGGAATCCTCATTGTCTATTACAGAAAACCCCGTTGTCTATCAGGTATAGTCTATTAGGGTGGCTATGATCACGGAAATCCCCGTGGTCTATCACAACATAGACAACGGACAATCCCGTGGTCTATCATGTTATAGACCACGGGGCCTTGTAATATACAATGGATATTCCCGTTGTCTATAGCATCATAGACAACGTGGGTTTACCCGTTGTCATGTTGTTATAGACAACGTGTTCTAACTTTATACAATGGTTACACCCGTTGTCTATTGTGTTTTAGACCAGCGGACATCCCGTTGTCTATATATTAATGAACAACGGGGAGAAGCCCGTCAGTCAACGAAATAAATTTATTTATTTATTATATAATTCAAAATACCTGTTTCTGCCATTAAAAAATAATAATACAAAATAGATATAAAATATTTATTTTCTCATAAATAGATAAATCAAGGTACAATACATAAACGTTATATATCGGAAAAATTCTCAATCAACAATTGTAGCACAACAAATATTGTCTACCTAGCTAATTAAATTCGTCAACAAAACATCAATTTCACAATCTTGAACCTTTCATTTCACCATCTCTGCTCCAACATCCTCTCCATCTACATGATCAAAATAAGATGCAATATGTGAGAAATAAAATTTATTACCTCAAAAATATTCAATTCAATAAAGGTATCAAACTTACCATCATCAACAACCATAGAATCAGCGACTAACTCGGCCCACTCTATACGGACTTCATCGATTTCTTTTTTCGAGTAAAAGCCTTCGGAAAACTATTAAATAAACAAAATAGACATATTTCATTACTAAAAAATATTAAAGAATAAGTATTTAGAAAAACATCATCCCAAGGAAAAACATTAATTCTTTCCTGAATGCAGCACTTACCAAACTAATTTGTTGGTAACTTCTGAGAGAAATAGTATAGAATATTTCATTACTAAAAGATTCAGTAGTGCTCCTCTCTGTAACCAAGAACAACATCAAGGACATTTCAAAACATAGTATAATGTTCGAAGTTAGACAGTCAAACATATGTCGTAGTTCTGTGCTTAATGAATCATACATTTTGTATATGAACAGAGGGAGGTCAATTAACTATTCCTTCAAGAATACCACAAAATCTTGAATATAAAACTCACTCAAGATATAAGAATGTCAGAGTCTCAAAACATTTCTTAAGCAGTATACATCAAGTGCTTGAGAATGTAAAATAGAAGTATCCTTCCATATATGTGACAATGAAGTGCAGAAATAGATCTATATAATATTGACAAAGGCATGTATACTGTTATATTATGCAAAACTTGATTGAGTGTGACTTTATCAACTGGCAATTCAATTAGTTAAGGAATTTCGTATGCATCTTCCAAATTATTTAGGACAAAGAAACCTTTTTCTATCATTCCATGTCGGCAGATCCATTTTCAAATATGGATACATTAATGCAAGTGAGTAACAAATTGAAAGCAATTAGTTCAACTCATAATTGAAGTCACTTCACCAAAGAAAGATTCTAACAATAATCAAGAGTTTCTCATTTTTTATATAACCCCACGTAAGCAAATCTATATGTTCTCTAATCGCTAAACTTCATATAACTCTTGTTTAGTGTTTAACAAAGTTACAGATAAATTATTAACTGCAAATTATTCTCTGCTTGTATTATCTAATATTGGAGGGAAGACAAAAAGTACCCTCGAAAGGATTTCCAAGGTGTAACTGAAATACAAACATATACATAAATTGGTATCATCTGTAACCCAAGGGAGAGTGGAAAGTGATGAGGAAATGTCTATACCACTATATTTTCGCCGGGCCAGATTTCTGTATTCGTGCTTCATCAATTGATATTCACCATCATTAATCCCAGAGGCTTCAGCTTCAATATTTGCTGCCTGGAAAAGAAATTTTGAAAAATTCATCTTGCCATACTTCCTCTAAAAGTTGTTGAAATTGAATACTGTATGCTCTGAAATGCATATGCCCGATTCATAAATCATCCCAGATAAAAAGAAAAAGAAAAACCAAGTTGCCATGTTCGTTCCTTTGATTGTAAATGGATGAGGAGGAAAAATGCATTATTAGAAACTGATAGGAGCAGAGCAGTTGTTAATAACTCATCTTATACTGATATTGATGGTAAATGTGAACTTAATTGCTTGCAGTAAGGGAAATAAATTACTGATCCCATCAGAACAAAATAAGATACTACTCACAATATTATCCCCAGGAAGATTTGAGAATGAACGATATCATGTAGCACTTAAAGAACGTTTACTTGATATTACATCATCAAATTCAAGTTTGTAATGTCTCGACTTGGTTGCTCCTTATGGTACAAAAAAAGTATAATGCAGTTTCTGTCCAACTATAGTTCATACTTTAACAGTACAAAGTTATCTCCCCAGCTGATATACCTTGGTAGAAGCAAAGAATAATCAGTGACATAAAAATCATTTTATAGATTATAAAACAAAGAATTGCTACTAAGACATGATAGAAGCAAAGAATAATCAGTGACATAAAAATCATTTTATAGATTATAAAACAAAGAATTGCTACTAAGACATGATGGATGTGCTAAGTTGAAGATATAAACAAGAGATATGACCTCCAGTTGTCTCAATGTGTCCAGCAAATTCGAGCGCTCCTCGCAAAGAAGTTGAAACTGTCCTTGTACACCAGAAAATTCCGAGAGCACAATCTGCTCACAGTCCTTGACAACCCCCTCACCAAGACCCTCCTCGAGCAAACGAAGCTTCAGCCTTTCAGTAGATACCGACAATTCTCTAGTTAAAATAGGGGTATTGTCACTCTGCGGTCTCAAGCTTCTTGTGGAATTCAAAGCCTCTATCCAAGCCACTCTTTCTTTCTTGGAATTTGTCCGCAAATGAAGCGTCTTTGTAGCCGTGAATATGTTAAATCGTCGGTCATCCGACTTGCTCTCTCGAAATGACGAGATCTACAAAAAAATTCACAACAAATTCTTTATGCAATTACAATGTTTACTATACAAAAGCACCAAATAAAAAGAGCCCAATTTAGAAGAGAAGATTGAATTAACCACAGTAATACAAATTGAAGTAGAAGCCAGTACACTTACTAAATTAACATGCCAGAAGTATCAAGAAGAGGATGCCGTTACACCAAACAGCCAATTAAAATGCCAAATTAAGATTGGTTGTAACCGCCGATTGGATATTAGAAGTTACAACTTAGAAACTAAGAACTTCTAATCGTGGGAATGGGAATGGGAATGACTGAATGAGTGTTGGTGGAGTGGACGACGCAAGTTAGGGTTTAGTTTTTTTAAGTAATATATTTAAACCACGCGCATAGACCACGCGGACTGAATGAGTGTTGGTGGAGTGGACGGCGATAGACCACGCGGTTAATAACCCGTGGTATTTAATCAACACGAGACGAAGACGACGTGGGCTAAAGCCCGTTGTATATGAAATTTTTGCGCTAATAGACCACGCGGAATGAACCCCGTGGTCTATAATATGAAAACCACACTAGTAGACCACGGATTTTGACAGCCCGTCGTCTATAACCGATTGAAAAAACGGTTATAGACCACGCGTTTCACCCTGCACGTTGTCTATAGCATCATAGACAACTTTAGTATTAATGTATGTTGTCTATTACATGTAGGGGTGAGCAAAACCGAATCCAAACCGAACAACCGAACCGAACCGTAGCAATTTGGTCGGTTTGGATCGGTTTTTAACAACTTCGGTTCGGTTTGGATCCAAAAAATGAAAACCGAATTTTTTTCGGTTCGGTTCGGTTTAGCAATCCGAAATTTCGGTTCGGACCGAACGAACCGAAGTTTATGTATATATATTAAATTAAGTTATAATATATATATATATATATATATATTAAATTATTAAAATATTAAACCCTATTAATTAATATTTATCTATATATATATATATATATATATTAAATTAAATTATTAAAATTATTAAAAGTTCGGTTAACCAAAAACCGAACCGAAACCGAAGTTTAAAATTTGGTTCGGTTCGGTTTGAGTAAAATTCGTTCGGTTCGGTTGAAATTTTTGAGCAGTTCGGTTTTTCGGTTTTGGTTTTCGGTTCGGTTTTCAACCCAACCGACCAATGCTCACCCAATTACATGTGGTCTATAAGCTAAATTCTTGTAGTGGTTTTTGGGCTTTACTACATAACTTATGTTCTTTGCAATGAAAACATGTGATATGTACATATGACGATGTCTATCAGTATAAACTTTTCAGCAACAACATTCCTATTGCTCAACACTGCTCCATCGCATCACAAGCTCAATCTGCACATTTAAAAACAAATATGCAGGGCTGAGTACAAATAATGCACTCAGTGGACTTATGCCAAAAACATTTTACCTTCTTTAATTTACACTGCCCCATTATGGTAAGACACAAGGGTTTTATTTGAAAGGTCTTGTGCTTACTAAACATTTTCATCATTTTCATAAACGTTCGTCTGGCCAGACATTTTCCTTGTATGTATGATCCATATCCCTTCATTTCATCATAACATTATCATTTAACGCCGTAGAAGGAGGCCTCCCTCTACGTCGCTGTGACCGGCCGTGAATTTTTCTTACAGCACACAGTCACCATTAGGTGTACACGTTAATCCTAGCCAGGTATAAGCCTTCCGGCATAGGATCCGAATTCGATTTCATTCATAAGTCGGGAGCGACCCAACAACATTCATAATTCATTCATTCATGGATAGGATACATACATAAAACATAAACATTTTGGGCAGGTAATTTCATCATCATTTTATAATCATTTCTCAAAAGAGAGCATAATAAATAATTACTTTTCATTTCGAAGAAAGCATCATAAATAGAGCATTTTATCCTTGAGTATAAGAAAAGAAGCCCACCTAGTACGTAAACTTTCTTAAATCGTTTTCCTTCTACGCCAACGATCGCATCCGCATCTCACCTTTACGTAAAAACGATTTCAGGACGTCTATCACGTTTTTCGAGATTTTCAAAGTTTAAAAATAAACGTTGATAACTTATACTACTATCATTTGAATTCCTTAACGAATTCAATACGTCATCCAATCGCGTATCTTAACTAAACATTCCTCGTACTTCGATAGAGACGAGATATGTTCTACTATTTCATTTTAACCTTTTAGGTTAAACGTTCAACGTATTCTAACGTTTTTCGATATAAAGATTTCAATTATGAAATCTTTTCTCACCAAGAGATTTCCTTATATAATTAATACGTTTTACACGTATTAGCGTATTTATCGAACGTATTCCATACGTTAATTTAAAAAGTCAACAATTTTGACTTTTCTTAATAAATTCTTTAATAATTTATTTTTTTATATCTAATTTCAACATAAATCGATTTTTAATCGATTTCTTTTCATAAAGCCCTAATTCTCGATTTTTCACGCAAATCGATAAACTCTATTAATAATTTCTTAAATATTAATCAGCTTATTCATTAAGCATTATATTTCATTTCTAACGTTATTTAATATAACGTTTCGCCATAAACATAGTATACTATGTTTATAAAATTCCATAAATTCTTTATATGTCTAAAATAATTTCTAGACATATAATATATTATTTTCTTGATATTAAGGAATTAAAATCCTTAATCTCATACCTTAAGCATTCGCCCTCATACATTTTTTCACAAAATTCTTCCAAAATTCTTATAAAATCACATAATGTTCTATATTATCATAGGATCACTAATATGTATTAACATAAGCTATAGGAAAATTGGACATCATTTTCCTATTCTTTAAAACTCATGGTTATTTCTTAAAAATCATCAAACATTTTTCTAAAATTCCACTAAAATTCCACAATGTCTAAACCTTATCATATAACATTAATATAACATAATATTCAACATTATCAACTTACACATTAAAATACCAACCATAGTAAGTCTCGATTTTTAACAACACTTGAACAAACATTTTCTAAAAATTCTAGTAAATTTATGTAGTACTTAATTCAAGCTCTAGATCAACAGTAAGCTAGAACATCACTTAAATATAAATTGTACATTAACATCGGAATTTCATATATTTTCGGCAATATCACAAATATTGCATATAATTCCTAAAAATTCCTAAATAATCACAATGAACTCCATTCCCAACATATATCATAAATTCATCATCAAAATAAACTCTAAAATTTTCGATCACCTCTCTAAAAATCTTAGCATGCTTAACTTGCAATTAATTCATCATATGTGAAGCATATACACTATACTAAACATTATTAATGAACAACTTAGCACAATAGCATAATCTCCATAATTTTTCACATTATGAACCTAAGCATATATATATAAATCTAACCGTTAGAAATCGAAAATCTTAACGTATAAACAAAGATCGTTTGATTTCTAACCTTTTAACCGTTGTCGATTTTTAGTGCAAAGGATTTTGTATCAAGGTTTGGGATAGGAAAAGAAGAACACTTCCTATTTTCTCTCTTCTTATGCTCACGGCAGTGTTGTGTTTCAAAAGGGAATGGTGTTTTGTTTGATGTAATTATCACTTAAGTAATAAAGTTAAAGGAATAAAACAATTAATATACTAAATTCCTTCCTACATCATCTCGGTCCATCCCCACAATGCAAGACAATATCACTTTGTTTACCACTTCTTAACTTACGGTCATTTCACCAAGTGGGAGAAGATCTTTACTTTATGATGCAATATACATTTAATTACCTTTCATCATCAAGTTCAAAGAAAATACTTTCTTTTCTTTCCTTTCTTCAATACTCACGGTACATACAAGTTGCAAGGAGGAAGTTTTTAATTGTCTTAATCATAATACTCCTTAATTACACTTTTTATAGATATCTAATTTGAAAGTCAAAGATTGCAACTCCTCACTTAAATTTTCTTCATGTTCGGTCACTTCACTTTACAAAGCAAGACAAAATTTAATTGTGACTCACTCATGCAATGTCATCCCAATATTCCTTAGTAAATACACATCACCATCAACTTAATTGAAGAATAAAAATCCTTCATTCTTGATCACAATTGTGTCGGCCATCTCACTTGCACAAAGGGATGAGTTTTAAATTTTTTTGTCTTATGCTAGATATATAATATCTACACTCTAATTCATGCAAGCCATCACTTCCTAAGAGTTTCACATTTTCTTCTTACCTTCAAAGACTAACTACACGGCACTTTCAAGTGAAATGTATCCCACTTAATTTCTTTCATTAACTAATTTATTTTATGTGCCATAATATTCCATTATTACAAATATTACCATACATGATGGAAAATATTAAAAGTTGTCTTCAATTAATCCTAATACTTACAATTCACGGCACTTTTATATAATTAGTGCTAAATATTTTATTTTCATGATATCAATAGATATATATCATAATATATGTCCTAGATGACATATTATATCATAGGGAAAATAATTAGAAAGATTCATGTATCAAAACCCTATAATTTTCGAAATTAGGGTTTTCGAAAATTGCACACTTTAATCAATAATTATTCCATAATTCTCTAGCATTATTTTAATGCTAAATAAGACTCTTATTACTTAAAATAATCATAGGAATTTAATTATTATAATTCCTTGATCATTTATCTAATTTTTTTCTATTCGTCTCTAAACATTGACGTTTAAAACGTCTCAAAACGTTCATTATCGACCTATCTCAAAAAGGTCATAATAAAGTCGTAATTACTTTATTAAATTATTCCATTTAATATGGAATTTAATTCTAAGCTTCGTTGCTTAGAAAATTTTATGAAATTTTAACTATCGATACTCAATCGACGTTAAAATAATCTGTAAAACACTTTATAAAATTTGTTCCTTAATTCACAATCCTTAGTGAATATAAAATAGAATTCATTACTCGTAATTAATCGAAATCATTATTCGATAAATTACTAATTCAATTATTTCGGCGAAACCTTAATTTACGAATTTAAATATCGTAATTAGGCATTTAATTCTTCGGGATATTACACGTATTGTTATCATTCATTTTTTTATCAGAGTTGGGTTATAATCAGCAGAATACAGATGAACTTCATATTCCAAATTGTCATAATGGTATGAAACCGTATATTGGAAAGATTTTCAGAACGTTAAAGAATGGAGAACAATTTTATCGGGAATATTCTGTTGAATGTGGGTTTGAAGTGCGTTTGTCAACTGTAGTCAAAGGCGCAGATGATACGATTGTATGGCGTTATATTGTTTGTAACAAACAGGGTATTAAAAATATTGATTTCAGTGCTGCAAGCAAAGCACAAACTAGTTGTAAAAAACGCATGAGGATGTCCACCAGATCAGGATGTATGGCGCGTGTCGTATTTCGTTTGGAGGCTGGTGTTGGTTATGTGGTATCGAATTTCATTGAAGGTCACAATCATGATATGGTGTCAGAATCATTCAAACATCTTATGAAGTGTAACAAAAAGATTAGCCCTGCACATGAAATGATTATTGCTAAATGCAGGAGGGCAAACATAGGGCCTATGCGATCATTCAGACTTTTTAAGGAGCTTGTTGGAAGTTTTGAGGATGTCGGTTGTACTAATGTTGAGTTTAAGAATTATGCACGTGATATGAGGGCGTTTGCTAATGGAGTAGATTGTAAAATTTTATTACAGAAGTTGGAATGCAAACGTGAGTTTTGTAATGGTTTTACGTTTGAGTACGTTGTGGATGAGATGGAGCAAGTTAAGAGTTTTTTTTGGGCAGACGCACTATCCATTGAGAACTATCATATATTTGGTGAAGCGGTATCATTTGATGCTACATATTCCACTAATAGGTCAGTATAACAGTTAAACAATGTTATTAGGTTTTAAATTTATTTCATAATTACACAATTATTAATTGCATAGTGAATATATATATGTTATAGGATTATTGATTTTGTAGTATATCTATAATGTTATTATATATTTTGGAAGTAATGCAGTATAAACTATTTTTGTTATTTTTATGCAGTATAGATTGTTTTGCACTGAAACTTTGTATGTTCATATATTAGGTACAAGATGATTTTTGCGCCATTCACAGGCAGAGATAATCATGGTAAGTGTGTTACGTTTAGTGCTGGGTTGTTAACTAGAGAGGACTTTGAATCTTATTCGTGGTTGCTTACCAAATTTGTTGAATGTATGAAAAATCCTCCTAAGATGTTAATAACTGATGAGGATCCAGCGTTGAAGAAGGTGGTTGCAGAAGCTTTTCCGAGCACACGTCATAGATTTTGTATGTGGCATATAATGCAATGAAAGTTGCAGAGAAGATTCCCTCAACACTAAATGATGATTCTGAATTCAAACAAAAGTTTAACAACATTGTTTGGTCTGAGATTCACGAACCCGGTGCATTTGAGGCAAAATGGACAGAAATGATTGATGAGTACGAATTGTCAGGTAACAAGTGGTTTGGTAAGATTTTTCTATGCGTTCATACTGGATTCCAGCATATTTTAGAGATTTTGCTATGAGTGGTTTGTTTAAGACAACTCCACTTTCTGAGAGCGAAAATAACTTCTTCCGACAGTATCGTAATCTGAGCTCGGATTTGGCTGAGTTTTATATGCATTATGAGAGTGCTCTCGATGCGCAGCGAAATACATATGACAAATTAAGTTTCAAAGATGAGACATGTATACCTGATGTTAAAACACACTTTCCTATTGAGCGTCATGCAGCGGCTGTTTATACGAATAGTATATTCGTTAAGGTACAAGCTGAGATTGAAAGTGCTTTAAATGAGTGTCGTATATTGTCTATTATTGATCAAACTGATTTGGTGTGTTATGTGGTCGTTGACATTGATGGTTGCAAGTTTGAAGTTGCACGTATTGGCTCTGATGATTCATTTTCATGTTCATGCAAGTATTTTATAAAGAAATGATTATTGTGTAAGCATATATTTGTCATGATGCTTAACTTGAACATGAAAACAATTCCGGAGAATTACATATGTCGTCGTTGGACCAAGTTTGCATGTTATAATGCCAACAGAGAACGCAAGAACAATCGTTGTTCCAATGGTAATGGAATTAATGAGTTATTCTCTGAGGCATGTAAATGCATTGGGTTAGTAGATGGTGATCATGTTCGCAGCGCACAACTGCTGGAAATACTTAAAGAAGCTAGCTCTACATTTGCAGTAGGTGTTGATCACAATGTAGCTGATAAAGACAAAGAGGGTATGTTTGAGAAGTATTATGGTTTAGGTAAACCGTCAGCAGTAAGATTACAGCCACCGCCTGTAGTTAGTACTAAAGGAAGCGCAAAAAGGAAAAAATCTAATAGGGAGAAGGCCATAGCAGCTGCCCTCAAGCCGAAGAGACTTTGTTGTAAATGTAATACATTGACGAATCACGATTCCAAGAATTGTCCTGAGAATAACAAGTCTTAGATTTTATAAACATATATTCAGAATTTTTACCTTTATTATGCTATATTATCATTTGATAATGTATGGTATTACTTTGTTTTTTGTATTGTTGCTAATTTATAACAATGTTTTAAAATTCAGTTTGTTAAGTTTTATTTGATTTTTTGGTCGTTATTTTTTGAGATTTTATTTGACTTAAAATCTGATGCGGTATATATTTTATGCTATATATATTAGACAATATGATAGGTGTGTTAGATAATGTGCTATATATATTAGATAATGTGCTACGCATATTAGTTATATATATTAGATAATGTGCTATGTACGGTAGATAATATGCTATGTATTGTATATAATGTTATATGTATTGTAGATAATGTGCTATATATTTTAGATAATCTGCTATATATATTAGATAATGTCGCATAGTCTACTATTTAACATATATACTAATGCTACATTATAAAATGAGAAGTTAGTATTCTTTTTAAGAGCTATATATATTATATATCGTGTGCTATGTGTATCAAGTTTTAAGAGCTATGTATATTATATAAAGTGCAGTATACATTGTTATTTAATGCACAAGTTGATTAGGCGTATTTTATACGCATATTTTGGATGATTTTTGATTAGTTTAAATGCTTAATATCTACTTAATCATATTTTATGAAGTTAATTGCATATTTTGTGGATTTTGTAGGTGTTCATATTATTTTGGAAGAAAAGCAGGATTTTGGAAGGAATTTGAAGACAAGGAATTGAATGAAGATTTATTTGGTAGCTTATTATTATGTGATACTATTATTATTTGAAAGAATTTTTAGTAAGCATTTTTAGTTGGGTTTTAGTTTTGGCCATATATCTCTCGGCCCATTTGTGTTAGGTTAATATACATATATTTAGTTTTAGTTATTTAGGAATAAGTCACAACTCAAATCCCACACCTCCACACTATACAATTTCTCACGCCTACAATTTGATACAAAGGCATTATTCACGTTGTGAACTTTGGAGGCAGAATCAACCATTTTTCTTTCTTTTTTCATTCTAGCTGTCACTTTTCTTGTTTTCTTTTAATTATTTTTTGCTTTTATTCTATATGAGTTCTAGCTAATCTCTTTTATTCTAGCAACGATTAAGGAAGCCCTAGCATGATTCCTATGTGAGATCTAATTTGTTATTTATCCTTTAATTCGTATGCAAGTATTTGTTGTTCTCTATTTTCTCTGTGATTTAATTGTTTCAATCCGCTAGGTAGTCGCGAATATTTATTGAGTTGGAATTAATTAATAGCCAATTAAATCGGTCATACGTAATCGTGGTTTAGGTTTGATTAGTGGTAAATTGACATTCAGGTCAAGGGAATAACAATCTTAATTCGGTAATCCTGCGTCAGAGTTTATTGATTTTGAATCGGGTCTCTCTAGTTCTTAATGTTGTCGATTCATTAAATCTATAGAGCGTCTCTTACGGTTGTCAGTCGATTAGAGAAATAGTTAGTGAAGCGTCTTCCTAATTATCGAGAAGTTAAGGAGAGATAAGATCGCGTCAGAAGCGTCTTCGGTGGTCATAACTGGTTTATTTGCATGAGTTAAATTTATCTTTGCATCAATGATCAAAAGATCAAGCTAGGGTGGAATTAATTGGTTGCCGGAATATCTTCACGCATTTGTTACCTTTCTCAATTTTATTCTCTTTAATCAAAATTAAATTCATTTTTCTATTTCTCGCTTATTTAATTTTTCTAGTTTTTAGTAATCTCAATTTATTCGTGGTTACGTTGCAGGTAGAAAGTTTAGGAGAATTCTAGTCGGTCCCTTGGGAGACGATTTTGCTTACTGCTGTCTGCGCAGTTTGGGCATACCGATTGTCTGTCAATCGATTATTTTGCTTACTGCTGTCTGGGCGGTTTGGGCATACCGACTGTCTGTCAGTCGATTATTTTTGGTGAAAAGCGACGCACCACAAGTATTCCCGGATCAGTATTTTTTCGCTTTATTTTATATAGTAAACATGTAAACAAAATTACTTCAGGTTCTGTTCGTTCCCTCAAAGTTGGATCAATTGCATGTTCTGATCCAGATGCTCTTCCTTCCCGAAGCAAGCCTGACTGTAATAAGAAACTGCAGCAATATAATGGATAAAAAAATGTTATTCTATACGGAAGGTACATAAAACAATAATATTGAAAATAACAACATGTGCTTCCACTATGGTTGTGATGTTGTCTTGAGGATTATCTTTATCTCCCCCTCCTGTGTTGTCTGCAAACTGTTCATATTCAATGAACAACGTATTAAATATAGTAGTATATGAATTCATAAATTTATAAACTGAATTTAAAACTGTTGATAAGCATAAAAACATAATGTGCAACATGTTTTAGTGTTTGTGCAACACATAAATATGAATATGATACAAACATGTTGATAAGCATAAAAGAATAATGTGCAACATGTTTTATTAGAACATATAACTAATAAACATATGCTATAGGTATACTATCGTATGCTATTGTTATATAAAGATTTGATATGAATAACGTAATATATGACATAAAATTTATTACGTTATATATATTTTTAATATGCTACATATATAAACAAAATATGATATATATTTTGAACTGTGCAATAACAGATTAATGAACACATTTTATGATACACTACTATATTACATATCTTATTTTTCTAATAATATAAACCATTTGTTATGTCATTTTAATACACAATGTTCAATAATAATAATAAAGTACGAAACAGATATTTATGTAATACCATTTTAATACACAATGCATTCAATAGGTGACTACATAAAAATAAATATATGATATATTTAGTATCTCAACATAAATTATAGACGGTATAAATATAGCATATATCCTAAAAATATTTCAACATAGCAACACTTTATTGAGTAGAAACATTAATTAAATTTGAAATTAACATTCACCAATCCAAGGCTGATAACATTGTTTCAATGTCAATACATAAAAACTAAGAAAACTAAATCAACCAAACAACCAAGCATGATAATTTTTTGAAATGTCAATAAAGAAAAATCAATTAACCAAACAACATTGTTTCTACTTTTATATATGTGCTTGAAGTCACATCACGGTAAAACTTTTCTGCACCAGCCATTATTGTATCCTTCACTATATTTTGCTCCCAACAAATCATTTCTGCACAGTATCGAACTCGCATGGTTAGAAGTTGTTTGTAAGGATTTGCTGTAATTCCAGTCACCCATTTTCTATACACATCGCCCATGAATGTCTCAAGATGCCACATCAAATATATTCCACTATCTGCTAAATTGATCTTTCTTCCCATCTTATTGTTGGAATTTCAAACTTACCACTTTCAACAAGTTTAGCTTTTGTACGTTGTTCTCTGAAACTCAAGTATTCCGATAATATTGCACGCTACAAAATAAATAAGTATTGTTAGTAATCAAACAAATCAGTTTACATAATTTTTATGAATAAATATAAAAAAAATTAATGTACACCATACCAAATTTGTAAGTAAGTCGTCATAGTTTTCCGTTTGACATTCAATTGCAAAATCATTCATACTATCAATCAAAAAATTTTCCTCAAACTTCACATCAATGCATATGGCAAAGTGTTTCTTGCATTTGTATATTGGAAAAAAAACTAAAAAAAAAAATAGGCATTATTTTCGAAGTATATTAAACAACAACAAAAAAATTAATATTTGAAAACTAACTTACGATATCAATTTCCGTTAATTTGATGTGTTGGTTGCTCTCCAGTTCTGCTGAATATTTTCAAAAAAGGTATCCCTTCGAACATCGTGAGAAATATCTCTTTTCACCAGTGCATCAGTCTACATATCACACAAAATCATAAATTATAAATAACAGTAATTTTTTAACTGACAAAAACAAACTTAGTTTAATAAGTTATGTTACATATTATGCATTATATGATATACTTGATAACATAAGCAAGTATGTCTCATATACACGACAAATGTTATTCCCTACAAGATAATTAATAAGTCAGTTGTTATTAACAATTTGCTACACTTACTTGCATATATGCTACATATTATGCATTATATGATACAATAATATTACGAAATAATAACTACAGCAGGTTATATAACATAAAGTTGATACATACTAGTTAGTGTATGCAATAAAAATATTAATTTAAAATGTTAACAAAAAAATGTAATGAAAACTTACACCGACAAAAGTACTTGCAAAAAATCTTCTTGGTGGTCCGTCACCACGATACTTTTCCATATTATTGAGCATCACACACCATGCGTCAATTATACCAACTCCTATAATGCTAGCTTTGGACAACGAAGCCATATGCTTTCTTGTTCTATGTCTCCGTGCGCAAACAAAATCTCCTCTCTAATGATAAATAAAAATATAATCATTTAGCATTAAAGTAACGTGGTGATAGATCACCAAAAATATAATCATTTAGCATTAAAGCACTTAATGTCATATAATGCATAATATGTAGCATATGATGAATTATATGTAACATATAATGCTACATATTTAGCATATAATGCATAATATTTAGCATAATATGTAGCATACAATACATAATATGTAGCATAATAGGGAAAAATTGGAATTGTTCGTACTCATCATCTTTAGAGTTGCATAGCACGTAAATCCCACACTTTAATTCTTTTTTCGTGAGACTCTTGCATACGCTGATATTTCTCACCAAAAACGGAGATTTTAAAGCAACAGGCTTATTCGATACACTCTTACTTCTTGGCATTTTTTTTCCTTCAACTGTCACTGAATGTAAAATCTACAAACATATATAAATGAGTCAAAATACATATTTATATTGCAAAAGAAGATAGATATTGTTGTCTGCACAACATACTTGCTACATAATACAACAACAGAATTTCAGATTACTTCGAATAACATTCATATTCTACTTGTTTAAACTTAATACAACCATATCGAATCTAATTTTTCCTTTTTCTTTTATACGGAACAACCACCTTCTTTTTTCAACTACTTTAGGTTCTGTTCGCTCCCTCAAAGTTGGATCAATTGCATGTTCTGATCCAGATGCTCTTCCTTCCTGAAGCAAGCCTGACTGTAATAAGAAACTGAAGCAATGTAATTTATAAAAAAATGTTAATCTATACGGAAGGTACATAAAACAATAATATTGAAAATAACAACATGTGCTTCCACTATGGTTGTGATGTTGTCTTGAGGATTATCTTTATCTCTCCCTCCTGTGTTGTCTGCAAACTGTTCATATTCAATGAACAACGTATTAAATATAGTAGTATATGAATTCATAAATTTATAAACTGAATTTAAAACTGTTGATAAGCATAAAAGCATAATGTGCAACATGTTTTAGTGTTTGTGCAACACATAAATATGAATATGATACAAACCTGTTGATAAGCATAAAAGAATAATATGCAACATGTTTTATTAGAATATATAACTAATAAACATATGCTATTGGTATACTATCGTATGCTATTGTTATATAAAGATATGATATGAATAACGTAATATATGACATAAAATTTAGTACGTTATATATATATTTTTAATATGCCACATATATAAAACTATATGCTACACCCAAAACAATATATGATATATTTTTGAACTGTGCAATAACAATTTAATGGGTACAAGATGTGATACACCAAAAAACAAGATATTATACCCCACGGTTCATATGTGTTGTACGTAACAGTTCATAGGTGTTTTAATAGATATATGTTAAACCAAAAACATATAGATACTGTTTTAACAAGATATGCTACACCAAAAAACAAGATATGCAACACCAAAGAACAAGATATGTTACACCAAAAACAAGATATGCAACACCTCAGTTTGCAGACTTGCAACAATATTTTGTACAGTTTGTGTTGCATCAATTCCAAGGTCTTCATCACTTCGTGGAACATCAATCTCCATATGCTAACAAATATTTTTGTTAGTTATTTAACAAAAAAAACATAAAAAAAATGATTTTATTTTATGAATAATAAGTAAAACAGTACCTAGTCTGGGTCATTCACAGATTCACCAACAATCTTTTCATTTCCATGTGGTGTGCTCCACATTTGAGTTAATCCAAAGCTGAAGGATGGTGTTTCTTCAAGCTTGCTGATATAGTTGTCTCATTGTGCAACAGCAGCATCAACATCATCCCACAACTTTTGAACATCTTCATTTTTCCAAAAACACTCATCCTCTTCTGTTGGTTCTTGTGTCTGGACATTTCTCTGCTGTGACACCGACAGAGTCGAACATAAGATTGACTTGAAAGTTGTCTCGATGGTCCGTTGAAACGAACGAGAAACAGTTTGTTCTTTCGAAGCTGACTCAATAAGTTTCATCATTTCCACCGTCAGTGTTGCAATTTTCTTTGCATATGTCAACACCTCAATACTTGTCGATAAACCGTTTCTGCTGCCCTCACATAAATTTGTGATCTCTCTGTCTTCTTCATCAACAATCTCAATAGGTGGAATAGGATACCCATCACCAAAGACTCCACCTTTGATTTCAGATGCTTGTCTCTTTCTAAGAGCATTTGTGCTCCAATTACCTATTATTGGATAATGTCGGGGTACAGACTGCATCTTATATACAACTCTATCAACATAAAAAATCTGCAAAAAATATAAATTTTTAGCTAAACAATATGATAATAATAATAATAATAATAATAATAATAATAAAAGAATTAAATGTAATTAAATGAAAGAAGTGATTACCATCAAAAATAACATTGGACCAACAAAAACAGTAGCTTTCTTTTCAACAAACACCGTCTTGTGCTCAATCAAACTCCTCATTATGTACTCACCCCAATTCCAATTTCTAACTTGATCAATGTGTTCCAAACAATTCAATATGTATGGAATAATGTAACCATTCACAGTGCTCTCCATGAAAGATGATTGGACTAGAACGGAATCATAAAATGAATCTTAAACCAAATACCTCCATCTTCACAACTAAGTATAGCATCATGCAACTTGCAAGCACGTATAGACACTCTATGTCTATGTGTTCCGTGAAAAAAGCCATCCATTCATCAAATAATGGAGTCGTATGTGTTTTCCGAGATCAACATGGCTTGTCATTCTATGTTCCTAAAATGAAACTATGCACGCATGCATGTTTTCAAGGTACCCTTTATAGATTTCGCCTTCCGCATCAAGTTAACGACTCAAAAGTTGTTCCGTATTGTTACGTGTACTTGCAAAGATGATCGGTATAGTTGTTGGATCCGTAGATCTCTCCCATAGACGTTTTCCGGTATAGGTTGGTTTTATTTTGAGTACATATCTTGAGTTATTAAGCTCGATATTTCAAAAGAAAATGTGAATGTCCCTAGTACTCACCAAAATCTTTTCAAATGTTTTTAGGTTAATAAGCGGTTTGACTTGAGTTGTAGTAGGATGCTCCTACCCCAATTATTATTATTGGTTGTCCGAATCGTTCCCCGTGATTGTAGTCGGTTGTATACGATCAACGCGTGTCGAGCTTTCCGACACCAATGTTGAAAATATGTGTTTGTTTGCTTATTTTCGCCGCTTTTTTGATTTATCCTTTTATAGAGAGATGATGCCCATTTTTGCATGTAAGTGAACCTCATATATGTATATATATGGTTTCCCTTCTTCCCGCTTATTTCCAACCCTAGAAACCATAAACACGATAAACATCTTCTATACGACGCCTTTCGGGAAACCATAAACACGATAAACATCTTCTTTTATTACATGAATTCTCATATTTCCTGTTAGAATGAGCTCTGAACTGTTGTGATTAAAATTTTGCACCAGCCAATACGCAAGCCGCGAGAGCAGCTCCTTTATATTAACATCTCGGACATGTGCAAACCCTAACTCATCTATTGCAGCTATTTGTCGATCATTTAAACTTGCAAGAGTGCTAAAGAATGTATTCATATTACATCTAGACACTAGTTTTGGAAATAAATGATCAGTATTGCATTCCTATTTTTCTTCGTCATGTTGATCAATTACATCTTCATTAACATTGGCCATAACATTCCCCGGCTGAATAGATTTCCCCTTCGGATCGTTCTTTCTTTTTGTCCGTAATTCTGCCTCATTATCTAAAAGGAGTAATCTTTTCTTCCTAATGATATCTGAAACTATGATCTTACCTCGATCTATGAAAAAATATAATATTAATATTTTACAATAATTAGTTTAAAAACTCAGAAAGTTAAACACGGTCACTATAAACGATATCAATAATTAATAATATGCAATACTCATAACTTATATGTGCAATAGATAGTGATAAATATGCAATACACAAGTAAAAGAAACAAAGATGAGAACAATCTTAAGAACAATGTTGTGTGCTACAAATAATCAATAATATGATATGACTAACGTAATATATGATGTAAATTTTTTTAGGATGTTAATATCTTTTTAATGTTCTACATTTACATAACTATATGCTACACCAAAAACAAGATATGATATATAAATTTGATAAGTGTTTTATGATTAAATCAGATTATTAACATATATGATCATTAAAGACCACACTCGAATCGTTTACAAATAGTAAATTTTATGCTTGAAAAAATATACCTAATACGCATATGCTTTTGGTTCTAAACAACACAGACAAACAAACCCAACAACATTAATATACATAAAAAAATATAGACACTTGGTAAAAATGTAAGTACATATATCATTCATATGTGTTGTACATTACATGAACTGTGCCATAACATAATAATGGGTACAAGTTGTATTAAAACACAAATGCAATTTTAGTGTATAGATATGCAATATAAATACTTATTTATGCAACAAATTAACAGAACATAGCTTATTGAATGAGAATGTTTATTCAGAATGTTTAATCAGAATGTACACAATCATATGCTATTCTTATATAAAGATATGATATGGCTAACGTAGTATATGATATAACAGTTCTAAGGCTGTGTCTATATGTTTTTAATGTGCTACATTTATATACCTATATGCTACACCAAAAACAATATATGATTTAGATTTTCATATGTGCAATAACAGAACAATAGGTACACGACATGATTAACAGAACATAGCTTATTGAATCAGAATATTTATTCAGACATCAGAATGTTTAATCAGAATGTACACAATCATATGATATTATTATATAAAGATATGATATAAATAGTTCTAAGGCTATGTCTATATGTTTTTAATGTGCTAAATTTATATAACTATATGCTACACCAAAAACAATATATGATATAAATTTTCATCTGTGCAATAACAGAGCAATGAGTACAAGATATGATACACCAAAAAACAAGATATGATACAACACATTACATATGCGTATTAGATCATCACAGTTCATATGTGTTTTAACTAAATGATACACTTAAAACAAGATATGATACAACACATTTCATATGTGTTGTGCATTACATGAACTGTGCAATACAGAATAATGGGTACAAGTTGTATTAAAACACATATGCAATTTCAGTTTATTGAATATGCAATACAAATGCTTATTTGTGCAACAAATAAACAGGACATAGCTTATTGAATCATACAATTTATTGTGTTAAAACTTCTATACGTTCAACAAATAATTTACGAATACACAAAGTATAGTACATCATCCTTTGACAACTATAAGCTCACAGAAGACGTCGGATTTGGTAAAAGCATATGACAAAAGTTACAAAAAAAAAAAAAAGCAACTTGGATGTTTCAACGCATTTGTGAATAAATAAAACATTTGGGACCACCAACAACAATCCACACTTCTTAATTCCATAACTGACAAAAAGAAAATCAAATCTCGCATATAACAAAATCAAACCCATCTTTCTGAATTCAACCAAAACGATATCTAAAGAAATCCCAAAAAACCCAGCAAAAAAACTAACCATCTCCTTCTTGAATTTCTTTACCCTTGCTTTGTTTTTTTCCTTTGTTCACCATGATTTCAGTTTGTCAAATTTTATCATTAATGGGTGCCATATTTTGATACATGCAAAACGCTTCAGATTTTTCGAAAGATGGAAAGATATAACCATATCTTACAATAGATAGTGTATGTGATTTCACATAAATACCCTTTTACGTAATATAGAGGAGCAATTATTAGAGTATTTTTATTTGGGTTATTTAATCTCTGATTAAAAGTTGAACGTTGATTCCATTGAAATCAATGGATAAGATTTATTCTTATTTCTTACACTTAATACCTTTCTCACCATAACCCTCCCCTATATATATATATATATATATATATATATATATATATATATAGTAATGTTCAAATAAGAACTATATTTATCTTAAAACTAAGAACCAATCTTACACGTTAATTTGTGAAGATATGTGGATAAGATTTTTATGCTTTATATTTATTTACTTTAATAGTGAGGTTATCCATGTAATTTGATCTTTTTCGGTAACTGACCTCGATCCAAAAAATACGCTAATCATTATCAATAATTATAGTTATATATCATTTAATTTTTAATACAACAATTCATTAGGACGTATCTTCAATTTTTTATTGTTCTTATTGTTGCATAGTTTGTACAAGTTAGAAAATATGGAGATTTTAGAAAACAATTTGTATTTTTTTATTCTTTAAGTTATTTCATCGCAATATTAATTAATAGATTCATACAGTATGTTCAAAAATTCAGAACTACGAGGCAGAGTAAATTAATATTTATATTAAAAAAACAGTACAAGTTTTCAATTCATTTTTTTTCGATTACAGTGCATTTTATAACAAATAAGATTCATTTCAATTCAATCTTATTATTAACAATATTGAACAATGTTTAACATAAGCAGTAATTTATACAAATATGTTATATGAATTCAAATAATGGTTCACGAATTATTCATTCAGACAAGGGTAGCAATTCATCAATAAATACATGGTCATAATCATTCATGAACTTCATTGATACAATTATATTATAACGATTCAATCATCGATGAACTTTGATTCATCAATTCAGAGATAGTTATTCATCAATACATAGTTAGCGATTCAGAATATATCTAGTAGCGAACCAAAACAATTTAGCAAAATATTTGTTTCTTATTTAATCAAACTCATAATTTTAATCAGTTTCTTATTTAATCAAAAATATTTTTAATGTTGTCTACATTTGTAAGTGATATTTAATTTGAATACATTTCCTCGTGCGACCAATTAAGAGTAATATATATGTTGCAACTAGGGGTGAGAATCGGGTCGGGACCGGGTACCCGTCCCGAGTCCCGAGTCCCGAAGTCCCGAAATTTTGCAATTTTTGGGTCCCGATCCCGATCGGGACTTGGGACTCGGTCCGAAAATTTACAATTTTAGTCCGGTCCGGTCCGTGTTGAAATTTTCGAAAATGTCCCGAAGTCCCGAAGTCGAAATTGCCAAATGTCCCAAATTACCGAAAATGTCCGAAGTCCGAAAGTCCGAAGTCCGAAATTGCCGAAAATGTCGAAAGTCCGAAATTAAAATTAGATATATTTAAAATCGGGACTTGAGTTCAACGGACTCGGGACTTCCGACACCGAAAATCAAAATTTTCCGGTCCGGTCCCGAACCGTAAATTTCGGGACTCGGGGTCCCGAATCCCGTCGGGACTCGGGTCGGGGCGGAATTTCCAGTCCGGTCCCAAATTCTCACCCCTAGTTGCGATGTACGGGGTTAGGATTTTATGTTCGCAGATTTTCTACAAATAATAAAAAATCAATAATTATAAAATATGTAATAAAATTCCATCAGATTATTATTTGTGTAGAACATATAAGTTAATGGGTCTTTTATAATTTATAAAAATGTAAAAATTTATATTTGTTATTTGTGTGGAATGTATAAATTAATGGGTTTTTTATATTTTATAATTAATGGGTTTTCTAATTATTTGTAGAAAATTTCAATAAAACAGAAAATGAAATCCAGAGGTTTAATATTATCAAAATGAAAAGTAAGTTTCGTAAAAAAAAAATTGGTATCGTGGGGAACTCATAACCGCTACCGACGGTACGTACTGGGTAAACCACATGTTCATGTGCAATGGCCTGCAAACCACACAGAACAAGTAAATCACACTTGAAAAATCAGATGTGACAGATTCAAACTCATAGAAACGATTGATGAGATTCGAACATGTGACCTCTCAACCACAATAATTTACCTTTAACCATTTAGCTGTCCTTGTATCTTTTTAAATATAGGACTAATAGTATTAGCATCGCAGTCAAACTGAGAGACATAATAACGTAACCACGTACATTGCAACTCTCACATACTAGTTTTGGTTTATGTCCGCAACCGCCGCCACCGGAATTTGCATGCAAATCTCAACCCCACAACTTCCGACATCTCTCCCTCTTTGTAGTTCCTTCTAGTTTTACACATTGCAGAATCACCACCATAAACATTTTTATCTCCAAACTATAAAAACCCCAACGTCCAGATCCACTCAATAAACAATAAAGAGTACAGAAAAAATAACTGCCAAAATGGGCGATAGCAAGAATAATACGACCGTGGCCACCTTCCTCGTGGTGGCGTGTATGATCTCAGCGGCGGCGGCCCAAGGCGACTCCGCCAAGATCGATGCCATGTGCTCCAACACCGAATACAAGGAGACCTGCCAAAAAACCCTCGCCAACGCCAACAACACCGAACCCAAGGAGCTTCTGCTCTCCGCCTTCAACTCCACCATCAGAAACCTCAAGACCGCCATCAGAAAATCCGCTCTCTACAAAGACGCGGCGGCGGATCCCCGCACGAAGGGGGCCTTGGCCGTTTGCGAGCAAGTGCTCAACACCACCATCGACAACATGAGAAGATCCTTCAAACAAGTCGACAAGTTCGACGTTAACCAAGTCGACGACTACGTCGACGACGTCAAGGTCTGGCTCAGTGCTGGCCTCACCTGCAAGGACACCTGCGTCGACGCCTTCGAGAATACTACGGGTAAATTATGACAATATCACTAATTTTATAATTATTATTATTATTATTATTATTATTATTATTATTATTATTATTATTATTATTATTATTATTATTATTATTGTTTTTTGGCAAATTAAATGTGTTTTTGTTGGTAGGGGAAACCGGCGACAAGATCAAGGACTTACTCAGGACTTCCGGCGAGCTTCTCAGCAACGGCCTCGCCATAGTCGACGGCGTGGCGAAGCTTTTCGAGTCCCTTGATCTCGGAAAACTGCTCAGCGGCTCCAAAAGGGTCCTTGAACAAAAAATGATGGATACAGTCCATGGCGAAGCCCCCGGTTTCATCGGTCTTCACAAGAGGAGCCTCCTCGGCGCCGCGCCAGGGTCGTTCACGCCGAGCGCGGTGGTGGCGCAAGACGGCAGTGGGAAATACAAGACCATCGCAGAAGCCATCGCCGCAGCGCCCTTGAATAGCACTAAGCTGTTCATAATCCAAATTAAGGCCGGCGTTTACAAGGAAGTTCTCAAGGTCCCTGGCGGTGCCAACAATGTCGTCTTCGTCGGAGAAGGGCCGACGAAGACTGTGATCTCCGGCAGCCAGAGCTTCGCAGGGGGTATCCCAGCCTTCCAGACTGCAATACTCTGTGAGTGCTGGGAATTTTTATTCTGAAAATTGTGTTTCATCGTATAAAATATAATTTAGTTATATCTTTTTGTATCTTGTTGTAGCCATTGATGGGGATGACTTCATGGCGAAGGACATCGGGATCGAGAACACCGCCGGCGCTTCCGGCCGCCAGTCGGTAGCTGTTCGAGTCTCCGGTGACAAGGCGGTGTTCTACAACGTGCACATGAGCAGCTACCAGAGCACCCTCTACGCCCACATCTACCGCCAGTTTTACCGCGACTGCCGTATCACCGGCACCATGGACATCATCTGGGGCGACGCCGTCGCTGTCTTCCAGAACTGCGACATCACCGTCAGGCAGCCGCTGCCCAATCAGATCTGCTCGCTGACCGCTCAGGCCCGCAACGACAGCCGCGGCGTCGGGGTCACCGTCGTCCAGAACTGCACCATCACGGCGGAGAAGGAATTCTCGGCAGCCAAGCCCCCGGCGAAGGCGTACCTTGGCCGGCCGATGAAGGAGTACTCGAGGGCGATCGTGATGGAGTCGAGCATCGACGGGTTCATCGCGCCGGAGGGGTGGACGCAGTGGATGGGGACTTACGGCCTCGACACGTCCTACTACGGCGAGTACAAGAACCGCGGGGCCGGGGCAGATACGTCGAAACGGGTGACGTGGAAGGGTATTCAGAAGATGACGCCGGAGCTGGCTGAGAGCTTCACGCCGGCAAAGGTCTACGCTGGTGATGACTGGGTGAAGAACACTGCAATCCCTTATTCTGGAGGAATGGTCAACCCTAAATAGATTTTGTTTTAGAGCTAAATATATTGAGAATAAGTGAGACATGCTTGCAAAGGTAGGATATATAATCTCTTCTCTAGCGAATTTTGTCTCATTGTATCCAAGTAGATGTTTGGGATTTCTTTTTCATTTAATGTTCTGAAGTTTTAACATCGATAATATTCGATCTATTTTTTTTCGAAAGATGATGTTCAATCTTAACTAATAATTGCAAATTAATTCAACTACAAAAAACTTATATTGGAGAAAAATAAATGAACAAATAACCAAGAAAAACTAATTAGGATACACAAGCGAAATCAGATATAACGGCTGGCCTGACCTGTCAACTTTATAGGTCTAGGTATGATTAAAACAATTAAGTGTGAATTCACTATTTTTAATATTGTTGACTTAAAACAACAAAACATAGAAGTGCTAAAAATAATAAACCAATTAATAAAAACAAATATTTATATTTATACCTTGATAACATAATTAAAACTTTGTAACCTGTAACAAAATGTATGTAGCAGATAATATATATAGGGGGAGAAATTAAAATACCCATATCTCATAAGGTATATGTGGAAGTACCCAAATTAGATATATAAAACATACAAAATCAGATAGATATATTGAATGGATAGATATATCCTTAGATGATGACAAAGTTGTCTTGGTTTTTATTGTAAATGACGATAGTTAGTCAGTTTTTTACTGACAAACTAAAGACACATTGAAGTTAGTGGTGACAATTAAAGAAAAGATAGAACTCGATGCCTAGGAATCCGAACGAAATTTTGATCAGAATCGATTGGGTTAGATTGGCTTCGTGCGGAAACTTTCCGAATGAAATTTTGATTGAATTCGATTAGATTGATCAGTTTCGAACGGGTTTATTTTGTATTTTTGCTTAACACTATCGGTCGGTTTTCGGGTCGGATGAAGAATCCAGTTGATGTGCGGCGACCAGATATTTGATCGATTTTTGTTTTTTTAAATTTATTTCAACACATTTTTTTTTTGTTTATCATGATTCTCAATTTTTATTACTTTTATAATTAATTATAACAAATTTTCTTCCTATTGATAAGTGCATGAATTCTATTATTTACGTGAGTTGTCTTTCAATTATTATACCATCTACAATAAATTCAATCTGTAAATTCAATTCACTCATATGAAACAATTTACCTGAAGGATCCCGCTAGGTACATATTGGTGTATGAGGGGAAATGGGGGGATACACCAGTTTGATAAATTTTGAATACTTTTTCTTTGACAAGATTGGTGACTCTTGAGTATATTTGGTGATGGCGGCAATCTAAATGCGATGATGATGTGCAGTCTGTTCAAATAATGGATGTCTTGTACTAAGTATTATCAGTTAGCAAACCTCTTGGATGTTAAGATAACTTTGTCGGTTGGTGATAAATGATGTGCTTATGGAATGTGGTGGTTACTGTATTTGCCTTACTGAAAACTTAAACCAGTCTGAAACACTTAGTCAAATATTGATTAGGGAGTTTTCTATTTACATCTCTTCAGTATCAATCGCATACTGAAAGAGGGTTTCAAAATAATAGTGTGATGTTGTTTGCTACTGATCACAGTTCAATAACATGTAATATGAACTGGAAGTAAATAACACGTTGTTTTTTTCGTGGTTCGAAAAGATCAACTCCTACGTCCACAGTCTGATTGCTCAGTCAATCCACTAACTTCGGATTGAGTCTTGTTTACGGGTATAAGAGTAAACCTATATACTGAGGTCACCTCACAGTATCCCGTATAACTCAGCGTTCCTCATACTCTTGCTGGTGCTAGAAAACTACTAACTGTTTTCGGATGCAGTCAACTTAACCTCTAGCTTACGGATGCAAGATGACTAAGCTTTCAGCAACCGACACTTCGTTGCTTACTTGTCCAAACTTCTACTTAACTTTTGGAAGGGTTTAGTATAGGGGTTTCCAACTATGGATTTCAGTTGACACAGACGTCAAACTCAGTTTGTCTAAGCTTAAGATATACAAACTGAATATCCTAGACTTAAGAAAGAGTATACTAAAATCTCAAGCTAACATATATATGTGAGCTCTTGAGATTTACTAATAAAAATGTGAATTTTCTTCTTCGAAATCGATGTTTGGTTGGCTTGAGCTTGAAAGCTTTGAGATTTCAATTGCGCAGCATTTCAGTAACCTTCAAAAGTTGGATTATATCCATATATATATAGAGGATATAGAATAGTACCTCGGAGGAAACATCAATCAGATCCTTCTATTTATTGTTTGAATTCTTCCCGTTGAGAATCCTCGTACTTAGCTCTAAGAGGTCAACATCATAGTATACTGTAGCTCTGCAACTTTGAAAATATATTGTTACAAGACAGATCTTCTGCAGATACGCTAACACACGTGATGACTTAAATACTCAAGGCTTAATATATTTCGTGTTTATTCATTTGAGTTGACTCCTTATTTTATCGGCATTGACGTCAGGTTGAACCAATCGAGACTACTACGTCTTTTGTCAGCAGGCTGGACTCCCGTCATGCGGACACCTGAGTCAGTGATGAGCCCGTTTTTCATGCTCTTTTTGGGGTAGTCCTTGCCCTAGAAAGAGTACATTTTGTGTGTGTTCTTTGCGTGTGTTTGTGTCTAGGAGGACACGCTTGGGATGTTGCAGGTTGGGGTGGACTTTGGGCAAGATCAGGCCACCTCCCATGAGAGAGGTAAAAATCCCGAAGATTACCTTGGCAAGACATTCGACATCTTGCCAGAGACACATGCCGCATGGGGCCGAGCACGATCAAAGAGATGACGTGAAATCGAAGGTAATCGAGGCGAGGAAGAGGTGAAAGGACGAGGGTGATGCGAGGGACGAGGAGGCGGTGGGGATGCGGTGGGGAATCGCAGGCGAGGACTCGCGAGACTTGCGCAAATGGGAGATTCAGGTAAGATTCATCTCTGCTGCGCTTGATTTTTACCGAAAATGGAAAGGTCGACTGCGGTGCCGAGATGAGACAAATCTCGCGGGGCCGAAGCCGGAGGAGCTCTTGTCGGGGTCGAGGCCGAGCAGCTGTGACCTCGCCACTGCCACCTCGAGATCTGAACAACGACCAAGCTAAAGGGAGTTTGCTTAGGCTCCACAAGGATTCCAACCTGAGGACGGCATTCACAACATTCGGTGGAGTGGAGCATCGTCCGTAATTCTCTCTCAACTTCTCTCTTATTTCTCTTGCATTTCATGAGCGATTGGTGAGGAAGAAACAAGTCCTATGATGAACAATTTATTATTATGTATTTGGTTACCTCTGCTTGAGCAAGCTTGCTTGGAGAAGAATTTTGATTACGTTTGATTTTCTATTCAAGTATGGTTTCGATTATGTTATTTTTATTGCTTTTATGTTTATATCGATTATGAGTGAGTAGTCGATTCGGTTGGGCTCGGGGTGAAGCACGTTGAGTCGAGGTCATACAAGTCGTGAGGTCTAAATGTCCTTAGAACCTTGAGTGGGTGTTCAGAAGCTCTGGCCTTTATACACAAGTTATTGCTTTCATTGGCGTTAACTCGGCGGTAGCCTTGGGGAGGGTTAGCTACAAGCAATAGCAGGAGTAAGACATCAGTGTCTCTTAGTCCCGGAAATCTTGGTGGAGTGGGTGATTGTAGCCGTCGGCCTTGGGCAAGGGCTGCTGAGCCACTCCCTTGGACCGGGGTGTGGCTAGTTGGGCTGTCTAGTGAGTCAGTGTTGGGCGGAAGAACCGATCTTGGAGACCGTCTTAGCGAGGCGAGGTAGGGGCCTCATGCTTAGTCCTAAAATCTCTGGCAGGCGAGGGTGGGGGCACAGTGTGCGTGACAACCTAAAAGGCATCTACCCTTGGTACCTTTAACCATGACATACACTCATGGTTAAAACCATGAACCTATGACCGGCGTCTTGACCCGGTATCTCAGCGTCGAACCCTTTGTCCAACTACTTGTTATTTAATCTCTTTACCTTGTGTTTAAGTTTGGTTTACATTACGCTCAAGATCTATCTCACGGTACATTTCTATTGAGACCGTCGACTGGTGACACCTTGCCCTCTGGCAACCTCCTACTCAAGCTGTGACAACTCGGTGACAACCTGACCAGCTCTCTTGGGTTCGACCCTTAACTTGCCATATACGGAACTATATGTTCAAGTTGGAGGAGATTATAAATGTATCTTGGCGTCTTGGTACCTCTAACGGCAGGTAAACCCGGCGTCGTCAGTTGGCGCCGTTCTTGGGAGTTACGCTATTCTAGTGTTGTTATTCATTTTTTATTTTTGTTTGGTTTTGCTTGCTCCGACCTAACCTTGCGGCGGGACGGAGAGCTCTGTTGACCAGAGAACCATTCGGAGAAGAAGAGCAGGCGAGGGAGAAACGCCCGTCTTGAGGAGGCACGTGCAAGCAAGACAACATGGAGAGAGGAATCCACAAACCCACCACCTCCGGGAAGCGGGCGCCGGGAGATGATGTTCCCGAACAACAATTGTCTCGCCCCTGGGCATCACCTTGCACGAGATCGAGGACAAGCGGGGCTGAGGCACTCTTTTATCAGATCTTGCCAAGCTTGATATATTGGGAGAAGATCCCAGCGCCATCTCAAGACTTGAAATGGTGTGTAGCACCATAAGGTGTCGGATGAAGTCGAGAAAGAGTACATCAGACTCATATCCTTTCCATTCACTCCACGACGGTGCTCGAGGTGGTACACACTGCCTACGGGTAGTGTCACTACTTGGGCGGGGCTTCAACGAAGTTCCTTGAGAGATACTATCCCGTCTCGAGGATACAAGCGTGAGGAAAGGATGAGTTCCCTCCGGATGGGGAATGGCGAGGCAGGTGTCGACTATTGGTGTCGTTTCAAATCCATTTTGGCAAAGTGTCCCAATCACCAAATCTCGATCAAGATCTAATCGATATTATGTGAATGGCTTGAGGCGAGTCGGAGGCGGCTCGTGAGTGCGGCGTGCGGAGGTTCCATACTCGACAAGCAACCCGGTGAGGCATTGAACTACTCGCAGACTTGGTGAAGAGTCTCGAGATGATGCCAACGCAATGGTCGAGGCGATGCCCACGAAGCTACCACTGAGACGGATCCGACATGAAAGATATGAAGGCCGTGATGAAACAAATGATGGACGATGAGGCCCTCTATGGCGAGAAGAATGTCAGCGTGTCGGCTTTGCTTTGCCACCACCCACAACACGGACGAGTGTCTACAAGTGGATGAAGAAGAAGAAGTGAATGCCTTTGGGCATGTCGACAGCAGTGGTGGAGGAAGCGCTCAAGGTCGAAGGCCGTTTTGATCCGTACAACCACCGTGAAAAATCATGAGAACTTGAGGTGCGGAGGCATACACTATCAAGCACCTCACGGCGAGAATCCACCTCAGCTCGGCCATCTTTAGCGAGATAGTGCACAATCAAGGAGCTACCCAGGAAGGATAGTGCGAGACCCGACAAGTTCAAAGCAGAGACAAGGGAGTCCTACAATGCATCTTGACTCGGTTGAACACCTTGGCAAGAGATATCAAAGCTCGACCAAAAGCGAGGACAACTTCGCTTTCAGTGCAAATCGACCCAATGCGCGTCAATGCAATCAACTTGAGGAATGGTAAGAACTTGCCAAGCGGGGAGCCCGGTCGAGGGCGGTCGAGATGGAAGGCGTGCAGGAAGTCGAGGACTTGGTCGAGGAACTGAACAGGGTGAAGGCTCGCCTTGATGTAGCGAGCAGGCGGAGATCAGATCAGACCTCCATTTCGGGAAGGTTGGCAAGGAACAAGAAGGCGAAGAGATGAGCGAGATGATCGAGATCTTGAGAAGGAGAGATCAACATACCTTTGATCCTGCTTTGACCTCGATGCGAGGTGTGCCAAGTTCCTCAAGAGGCGTGTACGAGAGAGTCAAGTACACGGACGATGCCAAGTTTCAAATGGGGAGAAACGTCTCGGTAGTGCTCAGCGAGACCTCCCAATCAAGTGTCCGATCCGGAATGTTCTATATACCTTGCGTGATCGGGACGACAGAGATAGATCAAGCTATGCTTGATCTCGGGGCATCAATCAGCGTGATGCCCTATCTATCTATCGAAGTTGAAACTCGGACCTCTCAGAGCCATCTTGCGTTGAGATTCAATTGGCGAGACAAGTCAGTGTCTATCCGAGAAGGATCGTTGAGATGTGCTCGTCGAGGTGCAAGACCTTATTTTCCGGCCGATTTCTCGTTCTAAATATGGGCGTGCCGGACGAAGCGGCTCATCTTTGCTAGGCGGCCGTTCTCAAGATGGCCCGAACTTTAATCGATTGCGATACGGGAAGCTCGCATGCAAATTCGTTGGGGAGAAGGTCACGCTGACATCTACAAGGCGAGCAATTTCCGATTGACACCGAGATGGTGGACTTTTCGATCTCTTGAGAAGGATGTTGAGAGATACTACGCAGCGTCGTGGTCGAGGGCGTGTCGAAAGAGTCATCGAGGACACCGAAGATTTAGAGTATCTCGACAAGGAGGAGGTCGAGGCGGTGAAGTGCTTGAGGTAAGCCCGACCAAAGCGGGGACGATCACCAAGCTATCAATCACCGCTAGTGCATGACAAGGAGAGGATGCAAACTTCCTGAAGAAATCCACCAAGCTACGACTCAGCGCCTAGAAGCACTTGAAGTATATCTACCTCGGGCCAGCGAGGCGTTGCCGGTGATCATAAGCTCGGTGACGGTCAAAGAAGAAGAAGAGGCGAGGCCGTCTTGAGCAAGTCTGAGGAGGCCATCGGTGGACCTTGCCGACCTCAAGGGCATCGGCCCTCTTGTTTGTCAACACTACATCTTGCTCGAGGGCGAAGCCATACCGGTCGAGAGACCCCAGAGAAGCTCGACCCGGTGATGAAGGAAGTCGTCAGGTGGAGATACTCAAACTCCTTGAGTTGGGCCTCATTTACCACATCTCGGACGGCGGTGGGTCGGCTGATCACGTCGTGCCAAAGAAATCCGGCGTCTGGTGGTGAGAATGAAGGTAATTAGCTGGTCGCGATGAGACTCAGACAATTTGGAGGTTTGATTCTGAGCTCAACAAGGTGACCGGAAGGACCACTTCCTTGCAGTTCATTGACGGATGCTTGAGAGACTCGTCGGGAATAGGTATTCGCTTCGTGGCGGCTACTACGGTTATATGCAAATTTGTGTGGCGATGAAGATCAAGATAAGACTACATTCACTTGCCCATTTGGCACATTTTCATATCGTCGTATGCCATTTGGTTTATCTGATACTCGGGGACATTTCAAAGATGCATGATGATTATATTTTCTTATTTGCTTGAGCAATGCATTGAGGTGTTCATGGATGATTTTTCTTGTGTATGGCAAGGCGTTTAACCGATGTATAGAACATCTTGAGTTAGTTCTGAGAGGTGCGTGGAGAAGGACCTTGTCTTTGAATTATGAAATGCCACTTTATGGTGGGAGATGGAGTCCTTGGGCATGTTATCTACGAGAAGGGCATTGAGGTAGATAAAGCGAGGTGGAGATCATAGCCAAGCGCCTTATCCCACCAACATCAAGCGACTTGAGTTCCTTGGCCTGTTGGATTCTATCGGCGGTTTGTCGAGGACTTCGCGAATAGCACAACCAATGAACCGCCTCCTCGAGCGATGTACCGTGGGAGTTGACGACGCGTGTAAAAAGCGCTTCCGGATATTGAATGAGCACCTTGTCCGGCGCCCATCATAAGGCCACCAGATGGGGCATGCCGCTTTGGTGATGTCGACGGCTAGTGGATATCTTTGTTGGCGCGGTGCTTGGGCGGAAGATTGGCAAGAAAGCTTAAGTCATCTACTATGCATCGAAGACCCTCACGGACCACGGATCAATTGCGACCACGGAGAAGGAGCTTCTTGCCGTGGTGTTTGCCTTGAGAATTTCGCTCCTACCTCTTTGGGAGCAAGGCGGTGGTTTACAAACCACGCCTTGAAATATCTCATGGCAAAAGAAGGACACAAAGCGAGGCTTATCACGGTGGATACTCTTCCTCCGGGGTTTGGCGTTGAGATCGAAGACAGAGTGGATCTCAAAATCAGTGGCGACCATGGCGAAATTTTGAGAAAGGATGAAGGAGATCAATCCGAGCAACATTTCGAGACGAGCTACTCGAGATCTACACCAGGAGCCGTGGTATCTTGACTTGGTGAACTACATCGTGACAGTGTTGCCCGTGGGGATGCCAGCGCGCAAAGGAACAAACTCGAAGGAGAGTCGACAATCGTATGGGATGACCCATACTTGTGGAAGCAATGCTGAGACTTGATCTTGAGGAGATGTGTTCGGAAGGTGAGCAAAGAGCATCCTTGAGCCTTGCCGTGAGAAGGAGTGCGGCGAGACATTTTGGGCACAAGAGAGCGGCGAGGAAGATCGCGATTGTGGGTTCTACTAGCCCACTATCTTTAAGGATAGCTACGAAGTGCAGAGAATGCGATAAGTGCTAGCGAGGGCAATGTCTCAGGAGGAATGAGATGCCCTTGGTAACTATCTTGCCGGTAGAAATATTCGACATGTGGGGCATGGTTTCATGGTCCCTTGCCAAACTCTAGGAAACCAATACATACTCCTAGCGGTGGACTACGTGTCAAAATGGGTAGATACCAAGGCCACGGCCAAGGCGGACGCAAGGACCGTAGCCATTTTCTCAAGTCAAACATCTTGAGCGGTTTGGTGTGCCAAGAGCCATGTCGGTGATCGGGGCACCCTTCTCAATGCCACCATTGGCGACTTACTCGAGAAGTATGGGGTGCATCATGGGATGTCCACGCATACCATCCTCAAAGCCAATGGCGGTGAGCTCTCAAATCGCATTGTGAAGGCGATCTTGAGGAAGGCCTTGGGAGAGAGCAAGAAGGTGGAGCACTCACCTCGACGATGCACTATGGGCATATCGGACAGCCTTGAAACACCATTTGGAATGTCTCCTACTGGGATGGTGTTTGGCAAGATGTGTCTGCTTGTCATTTGGAACCAAAGCATCTTGGGCGATCCATAAGCTCAACTTTGGTGGGATGAGGCGGAGAGAAAGCGCAAACTTGACATCTGAGCTCGAGGAGATTCACCTCGAAGCATATGACAATCTTGTATATCTGAGGATAGGCTCGAAAGATCTCATGATCTTTTAATCAAGAAAAAGAAAATCGAAAATGGGTAAATGGTGCTACTCTATCGAATAGGTTCATTATGCCTCTGCAAGTGACCACCAAGTGGGTGGGACCTTACATCGTGCCGCCCAACATCAAGCGGGCCGTGGAGATAAGCGACATGGACAAGAAAGTGTTGAGGTGAGCAGGCGGACTTAAAACCTACCATGGGCACGCCGAGACTCGGAGAATGGGGCCGAGCAAGATGAGCCTACGAGGTTCCCCAGAGGATCCTCAAGATGCTAGCTCGAGGAATACGTCGAGCTAGCGGCGTTAAACAACGGCGCTTCGGGAGGCAACGGCATGGTATGATTTTAACGCGTACATTTCATTCCATTTTTGTCGAGGGTGGTCACGACCACTTTTAACACTTGCCTCGAGGCAAAGTGTGTGAGTGGGAAAGCCGCCCTCGTTATTTGACTTGCTCCTTGGCGGATTGATTCTTCCTCGAGGGCGTATTTTCTTAAGCTGCGGTCGAAGGAACTCGAGATAAAGGCGAAAAGGAGGCCTGCGGATGGCAAGGCAACAACCAGCTAAGAACACGGAAGCAGTGGTGTTTGAATTTGGTGGTGCGAGGCGTCCCATCATGTCGAACCATGACTCGCATTCTTTGCCCCCAAGATTCAGTACCCACTGCATCCCCTAAGCTTTCCTCCCTTTTGTTTTTTGTTTTTGTTTTTGTGTTTTGTTTTGTTGTTTTTACATTTCTGTTTCTGTTTTTGTTTTGTTTGTTTGTTGTGTGTTTGCGTGTTTATGTTTTTAGGGACCATACTCGGTCTAACACTTTGCCACGAGCAAAGTGTGTGAGTGTGGATGGCCCCCTGTTTTTTGTTGTCGTTGTGTGTGTTGACCAGCATGTTGAGATGAGCATGATAGTTATGATCTTGGCATAGGCTTTGTAATACATGTTTAGCTTGTATCAATAAGGTTAGTATGGCGGAAAGGGCATAGCATGCACTGTGAGAAATTGAGCTGTATATGCTAAATCATTGCAAGCATGAATTCTATTACGTGTGATATTCGGATGCTTGACTTGGTTGTGCTAGAACTTTTCTTGTCTTGATCAAGCCCAGCTGCTATAGTCAAGTGCTCTAGATGATTTAGGCTTTCTTTTCATAGCCATGGTCAACAATGAAAATAAACCCAGATATATATATGTCCTTTGCTAGCCCCCTTTGAGCTGTTCGTTTTCTTTTAAATTATCTTGTGCTCTTCCCTGACCTGGGGATTGAGAGAAGAAGAATAGGGGAGGGATATATATGTCTTGGGTATCATTCTGGGCAAAACACAACATTAGATGCCTTGGCCTTCGGCCGGCACAATGAGCTTAAATTCAAAACGTGTAGAAAATAAAAGAAAAAGGGTGGGGGAACATGTGATAAAAAGAAAATATAAAAAAAAATAAGAAGAAGTTCCCCAAAATATAAAGTGTGCTCGGGGCGTAAGTATCTTGCAGGAAATGGGAAAATATTACGCCCAAGACCTAAGTCGAGACAACCTTACCCCAGATTAAATACTTCCAAATCAGCCGAAGCCACTCAATACAACCTAAAGACCTAAGGATAGAGAACTTTGACCAAGGTATATGGCGAGAGATAGTAGGCGGCGAGCATGGCATTTCCTTGATCAAGTCATCATTGGCGTGAAAACCCTAAACACGGAGAGTTTGAGTGCTTGAGAGGAATTCCACAAACTTGCTTTGCCCGATCTTGACTAACCTTGATGCATAGTTGTATTAATCGCCTATGCACGATTATCTTTGTCGTGTTATCATCTTATCCTTCTTTGGTTTTTTCGTGTGTTGTTTGTGTGTTTGTTTTCTTTTGGGCGAGGAATGCATATGCGCTTGAGGACAATCGTGTTCAAGTGTGTGAGTGTGACGAGCCGTTTTCGATCTTTCTTTTGGGGTAGTCCTTGCCTAGAAAAGTACATTTTGTGTGTGTTCTTTGCGTGTGTTTGTGTGCGGGAGGACACGCTTGGGATGTTGCGGGTTGGGGTGGACTTTGGGCGAGATCAGGCCACCTCCCATGAGAGAGGTAAAAATCCGAAGATTATCTTGGCAGACATTCGACATCTTGCCAAGACAGCATACCGCATGGGAGCTAAGCGATCAAAGAGGCGGCGTGAAGTCGAAGGTGTCGAGAAGAGGAAGAGAGGTGAAAAGGACGAGGGTGATGCGGGGATAGAGGGGCGGTCGGGATGCGGTGGGGAATGCGGAGCGAGGACTGCAGCGGACTTGCACGCAAATGGGAGATTGCAGGCAAGATTCATCTCTGCTGCTTGATTTTTACGAAAGGAAAGGTCGACTGCGTTGCCGAGATGAGACAAATCGCGGGGCCGAAGTCGGAGGAGCTCTTGTCGGGGTCCAAAGCCCGAGCCAGTGCTGACCTCACCACTGCTACCTCGAGATCTGTGTGACCAAGCTAAGGGGAGTTTACTTAGGCTCCCACAAGGATTCCAACACAAGGGACGGCATTCACAACATTCGGTGGAGTGGAGAGCATCATCCATAATTCTCTCCCAACTTCTCTCTTTTATTTCTCTTGCATTTCATGAGCGATTGGTGAGGAAGAAACAAGTCCTACGGGCAAACAATTTATTATTATGTATTTGGTTACCTCTGCTTGAGCAACTACTTGGCAGAGAATGCTTTTGATTTACGTTTGATTTTCTATTCAAGTATGGTTTCGATTATGTTATTGTTTATTGCTTTTATGTTTATGTCGATTATGAGTGAGTAGTCGATTCGGTTGGGCTCGGGGTGAAGCACGTTGAGTCAAGGTCATACAAGTCGTGAGGTCTAAATGTCCTTAGAACCTTGAGTGGGTGTTCCCGAAGCTCTAGGCCTTTATACACAAGTTATTGCTTTCCTTGAGCGTTAACTCGGCCGGTAGCCTTGGGGAGGGTTAGCTACAAGCAATAGCAGAGTAAGACATCAGTGTCTCTTAGTCCCGGGAAGTGCTTGGTGAAGTGGGTGATTGTGGCCGTCGGCCTTGGGCGAGGCTGCTGAGCCACTCCCTTGGACCAGTTGTGGCTAGTTGGGTACATCAGTGAGTCAGTGTTGGGCGGAAGAACCCGATCTTGGAGACCGTCTTGGCAAGGGAGCAAGGCGGGGGCCTCGTACTTAGTCTAAAATCTCTGAGCAAGGCGAGGTGGGGGCACGGTGTGCGTGACAACTGAAAAGGCATCTACCCTTGGTACCTTTAACCATGACATACACTCATGGTGAAAACCATGAACCTATGATGACGTCTTGACGGTATCTCAACGTCACGGAACCCTTGGTCCAACTACTTGTTATTTAATCTCTTTACCTTGTGTTTAAGTTTCAGTTTACATTACGCTCAAGATCTATCTCTCGGTACATTTCTATTGAGACCGTCGGCTGGTCGACACCTTGCCCTCGGGCAACCTCCTACTCAAGCTGTGACAACTCGAGTAACAACACAACCGACTCTCTTGGTTCGACCCCTTAACTTACCATGTACGGAACTATATGTTCAAGTTGGAGGAGATTATAAATGTATCTTGGCGTGTCTTGGTACCTCTAACGGCGGGTAAGCCGGCGTCGTCGGTCGATATGGCGTTTTACTGAGACTTAAATAGATAGCCGACTTTAACCTTTCATCAACCGGCTTTGACTATCGATGGCGGTTTTGACTCGATAGCCAAGCATAGACTTTCAGCGAGGACAATCGGCTGCGATATGACACTTAGTCATATCGACTCGTTCATCTCTTTCAAGCCGGAGTCTCGATCTCGATCTTGACCTTGGTCTTCAACGTCGATCTTCAATCTTCGACTTTACTCCAGTAGTTCTATTCATCAACATCACTATATTTCAGTCCTTCAGACATTATTTGGCCTTAGTGATTCTTGGTTCTTGATCTGCGATCCTTGATTGAGTTTCTATCGGTTGTCTTGATCACGATACTCTATCGGGAAGGTTGGCTTGATCGCTTGAACTCCTTGATCTTTGCTTTGTCAAGTGGTAGTTCTTGGTGAAACACAGAACAAAAGCGCTAGGATGTTGGCTTACGGAATGTCGGCAGATTTACATGACGAATACTTACGAATGAGTTCACCAGTCATTCATAAATCGTCCATCATATTCATTGAATGTGTAATTTCCAACTTTGATATTAAGTATCTCAAAAAGCCCACTGAAGAAGACATTGCAACTCTTTTCAAGTCAGAGAACGATGAGACTTTCCTAGCATGTTGGACATGATTGGTTGCATGTACTGGGAATGGAAAAATTGTCCTAATGCATGGACAGGGCAATATGCAGGAAGAAGCGGTACGCCAACAATCATTTTGGAAACAATTGCATCACAAGACCTATGGATCTGCCATATATTTTTGAAACCCCGGGTTTAAAAAATGATATCAATTTACTTGATCAAATCTCATGTTTTTGATGATATCTTGGAATGTCGAGCACCAAAGGTCAATTATGTTGGAAATAGCCAAAAGAGAATATGAGATATTATCTCACTATGGCATATATCCTCAATGAGCAGCATATGTCAAATCCATTCCTACCCCACCACTTCGAAAGCACCAGTTGTTTGCTCAATATCAAGAGACTGTCAGAAAAGATATTGAGATAGCATTTGGCATTCTAAAAGCTCATTTTGCTTTTATCAAGCACCAATGTCTTATTTGGGATCGTGATATTATGGGAAACATAATGATTGCTTGCATCTTCACGCACAATATGATAGGTGAAGATGGAAGAAGCACTTACTTAAGCTATCATGATCCAACAAAATTTATAGAAGACCAGCTTAGATATAATAATAGCCGAAGTGAAGATGAAGAAGAAAATAATGATTTCGTAACTCTACGAATAAGATTATAAGCCTATCGAGCTATATGAAAACTAGGTCACAACTTCGCAATAGAGAATCTCATGGTCTTCTCTATGACTTGATTGAACATATTTGGCAAAAATTCAACAATCGAAACTGGTTTATCATCTATTTTAAGTATTGATTGTTTATTTTCAATTTTGTATTTAGATTTTTGTAATTTATATTCTTAGTTTATTCATTTTGTATTATGTCAAATTTTTTATTTTATATCAATTTTTTATCTTTGAGTTTTTATCATTTTGTAATAATAATAGTTTATTTTAATTATTTTTATTACAACTAATTATATATATGTATTTAAAAAATAAGATAATAATATAAAATTATGTGTGGTTGGATGGTTGGATAGTAATTGATAAACAATCAAAAGTAGATGTAATTGGGTTTGAATAAAAGTAAGCTATGAAGAGGATAGAGAAATTAATTAAATATTATAGAGGTTGGGTGGTTGGATTTTTAAGTGGTTGCTAATAATGGTAGTTAGGGAGTCCAACTAATTATAATTTTATGAAAATAATTTTAAAATTAAAATTAGAAATTAATAATAATATTAAACAATTATAACACTATTTAAATATATAACAAAATAAAAAAAATCTAAATATGATCATCTCATAACATTTCTTTTTATTTTTTAAGGTTGGATGAGTAGGTCATTAACTGCTGAAAATGAAATATCCATAATTGAATATACTTTCGCATAAAATGTTTCATCTAAGTAAATAATAATAACCATATCAAAGTTCGAAATGAATCCTAATTTTCAATCTTCTAAATTGGAAAGTATGAATCACGGATAAGACTTTGTTGAATTTGAACTTCAGTTTCTCGTCTTGTAGATAATATAAAACTAAAATATCTTTCTAATTCATGACAAACTATTATAAACAAGAATTAAATGATAGAATAATATAATAAAACACAATCTCAAGTTGTAGGATATTAAGTTTCTTATTAGAAAATAAAAAATACAATACTTGTATACAAGTGAAACCATATTGTTCATAATTGGCACATCATGAAAATTAGATGTAAACATGGTTATATTGATGTACTAGATCATTTTATTAGAAAAATTTAACACCCATAATAACAAAAGAATAGTCAACTCAAATTTTCTATCACACAAAAAATAAAACCACTCAGCAATAAATAATATTATTTTTTCATGATTAAATTCAAAAATTACATATAAATACCTAATATTTTTTAAAAATCTTGGTGGGTCAAACATAAATTCAAAATTACATATAAATACCCAATTCAGAATTTAGTCAAACATAAATTATTTCAATTTTACTAACACTATAATTGATCCTTCAATAGAATTGAGCAAACGGAATTGGAAATAGGGAAACTTGTATCAAGATAAAAACACAAGTACATTTAAATGAGCTTTCTAATAGCACTTCCAATCTGATCATGAATGAGGATTGGTCAATCTAGTGATTGGATGAAGAAATTGGTGACATGAGTCTGAACAACGATCGAGTGTCTAGACGATCTTGATTATTTTAAGCAAGTACATTTCATTATATCATAATAATGTTTATATTTATCATAAATATGTTAAAAGTGTTATATATCCTTTACAAATTCTTATAATTCTCGTATTACATACATTTTCAATATATATTTTACTCAATTAGTATCACCAACAAATGTTGCTAAACACTTATCAAATTAAATGTCACAGTGCCACTATTAGACGAGCATATCATAATAAAATCTGGATCTTGTAGATTTAATTTGCAATCACTTTCTACTTTCCGAAAACCTCTCATGGAAGATGATCGATCTTTATTTCGTTAGGGAATTAAATGTGCAACGAACACAGAGAATTAACGTGGTTTGATCTTTAAAATAGATCTACGTCCATGGAGCAAGAGAGAGTATATGTGTATTGAGAGTGTGAAAGCGATTACAAAGAGAGTAGTTGATTCTTTTCCGTCTAATCTAGCCTCTATTTATACACAATGATATTGAGTTCGACTCTAATACAAAGTCTTCTCTTATAAGGATTCTTTTAGATATGCATCCAAGATTCCTTTAGATATCCGAATCTTCTACGTCTCTGCTTGCGAGATTTGAGTTGTAGTTGGTTTAGGAGTCTTCCTGGGCCGAACTCGCGTAGGCCGAGCTTAATGTCTGGGCCAATTTACATTGGGCCCAATGCTTGGGCCGTATCCTATCATATCCCCCCTCAAAAAGACGTAGAAGTGAGGTCGTGATGGATGGGGGACATGGTTCGTTGGAGTTCGCGATCTAGCGAAGTGGAGTGCGCACAACACGTAGGGCTCGTTCTCTTGAAGTTGTATGTCGCTGGCTTCACCTTGCAAGGGCGTTATGAAGTCGCATGTCGCCGCTTCACCTTGCCGAGGTGTTATGCGAGAGTTATATGTCGCTTAGCCGCCTACCGAGGCGTTATGCGAAATTGCATTTCCTTTGGCCGCTGGCCGAGGCGTTATGCAGAAGTCGCATTTCGCTTCACTGCCGAGTCGTTATGCCGAAGTCGTGACGTTGCCGGCTTCACCTTGCCGGTGTTATGCGAAGTTGTCGTTGCTTGGTTTCACCTTGCCTGGGTCGATTATGGCTTCACTCAACCGAGGTCGGATATACGACGTTGTGGTTGAATGCGCAGCGTCGTGACGATGTTAATCACGGGATGTCCTGCCGATGTCGAACACGGGATCCATCATCATATTTAATGTGCATTTAATAAATGCGGTTGGGTTCCCGATAAAGTGCATATTGGGAATAACTTCCATGATCGCCTTTTCTCATATCACTTTATCGTTTCCACTTTTCAAATTCCTCCAACTCTCGACTTTCGGAAAAAGAGTGCATTATGCCGCCATTGTCGTTCTCATGACGTCTTCGCCATCTTCTTCGATTTCGTGCCCCAAAACCGAGAAGTTATTCATGGCTTCTTCATCTTCTTCTAAATCTGAGGATTCTCACTGCCATGAAGGCCGTGTTATTAGTCGATGTCGCCACGAATTATCTGGTGGATTTAGAAGTTTATACCTTTGATTCCCTCCCACCTTTTGTGCGTAGAGTTTATTTCCCGCCTTTGAGGGATTTTGGTAGGGTTTCTTCTATTCCTTCGATTCTAGAAGCCCCTGCAATATTAGAGCTTGCTTCTAATTTTTCTATCCCAAAATCCTTTGAGTATGTTGTTCCGGGATGGGGATAGGGCTAGTGCTCCTCCGGAGGGTTTTATCACGGTTTACAAGGATAGCTTCGGTGTGGTCTTCATCTTCCCTTTCCTTCTGTCTATGCCGAACTACAACAAATGTTCGGCATTCCACTTGCCCAGTTAACGCCAAATTCCTTTCGGTGATTAACGGCCTTGGTGTCTATGCCCATCGGCATAATTTTCTTTACCCGCGGGCTTGTCACGAGGTTTTCATGCTTAAATCTAGCTTGGGGTGGTATTATGTATCACCCGTCGGTAGTTTCAAAGTAAAAGCGAAGTCAAAATCTCGAGCGGCAAAGAAGTTCTTTTTGTCGATTCGAGGACTCCTCCATTTAAATGCGGAATACCGATAAGGTGGTGGATGTAGCGATTGATAACAACATTGGTGACCTCGGGGAGGTTACCGAGGCCGAGCTTGCTTTGCTGCGGGGCTGAGCCCTTATGATCCTTCTACCGTGATGGAGCCGATGAAGGGTGAGGCCCCTCCCCCTATTTTACTTCAGCTCTGATCGATTTATTGTTATATGCTTTAACTCGCATTTATCGCTGACTCATGATGGACTTTGTTCCTTGAAGAAGGAAAAGATCGAAGTCGATATTGAGCCCCGCCTGCATGCTTGAAGGATGTGGCGAGGCTTCCTACGAAGGCGAGGCAAAGTGAGGTCGCCGTTGCCATCTATGCCACGTGCCATCAAGGGAAGGTGCGTGGTTTCTCCTCTTGTCGGCGATGATGATTGCGAGATCGTCGGCACCCAGGTCGCAAGTCGGTCCTTCCCCGAGGTAAATTATTTGCTTGCACGACTTCAAGTTGTGTGTTGGTGTATTTGTTTGACGTGCTTGGTGTTCTGTATAAGGGACCGAGGACTTGAAGACCGGGCTCACCAAATATCTGGATGACGTCGTCGCCCGGTTCGACCAGGTGGCTCGGTATTCCAGGGAGCTGGAGGAGGAGAAAACCCTTCTCATCCTAGAGGTGTCCGAGGCCGAGGCAAAGGCTCGGGATGCGGTCGAGAGGGCTATGGCTTTGGCGGCGGTTGTGGGCTGGGGGCGGCGGCGCGAGTCGCTGCTGAAGGCCGAGGTGGAGGCGGCCAAATGTAGGGAGGCCGAGGTGGCTGCCTCTCAAGGAGAGCTCCTTCGTGCCTTCACCGAGAAGCTATTTTTGTCTCGGAGGTTCTCCGGGCTGGCCAGTGAAATGGCCGAGGTGCTTAATAAGAGGGCGATAGCAGATGCACTCGATGAAGTCGTCGAGGATTACCCGGATTTGGATAAGTCCAAGTATGGGTACGAGGTGATGGAGAATGAGGCCTTTCTGCGAGCTTATGCTGAGGTCCTCGCTGGCGGCCTGAAGAGCTTGCCCGTGCTGGCAAACCTGACGTCCTCTCCGACCTTGTTGACTGTGGAGTTAGTTCGTTCATGCTCGGTGGACCGGGACTCTCGGATCGAGACCATAATGGCGATCGGCCAGGGCCGAGGGCGGTGGTTGCCGAGGTCGCGAAGAGGCGTGAGAGGCGCGGTGGAGGCAGCGAGGCCGAGGCCACGGAACTCGGAGGAGGCCGAGGCTGAGAGCTCGAGCAAGGAGGCTGGCGGAGGGTTAGTTGATCCTCCTTTTTTTGTAAATGTAAATGTAATTCGACAAAGTCCTGCGCTTAAAAGGCTATAATAAAATTCCCCAATTTTTATGGAAGAAATCTTGTCTTTTGTTTTGTCTCCGGTCTTCTCACGAACTTTTTGATGTGTCGCCTTGGTTGGATCAAATCAAAGCGTTGACTCGGCTCTCGAGTCTAAAGAGGTCAAGTCCTTGGTTAGAGGGCAGACTTGGCCATGTACGGGAGGAGGTCGACGTCCAACTCAGGGTTTCTCAAGAGACGTTTGACGAGCTTCAGGCTCGATTTTTGGAGTTGGAGGAGAAGTTCGAGATCGCAGAGGATAAGGCCAAATCGGTCGTGAGGAGCATCTTTGAATAAAGCGGTTATCCACCGAGGTGGTGGAATGACTATCTCGGAGGCCGAAGCTAAAGTTTCAGAGCTCGCAGCCCATTGTTGGAGGTATAGGGAAGAGTACGGTCGGGACTCCTGGCAATTTCGGGGAGCAGATGCCGACTGAAGAAGCTAGTGTTGGATTTGTATCTTGAAAGCGGTTTGGTTGAGCTTGTATACAATGTTTCTGTTACCACTATTACAATCTCTATCCGAATTGATTACTTGATTGCATATATCGTGTCCCCTTATCTCATATATAAGTTAGATCATACGATGTGTAGAAGATCACGGAAGTGCTGTATGATTGGTCGTTTTAGTGAGATATAAAAGAATCACGGTGAGACAACTTGAGGACGAGTTGTTGGTATAGGCTGCGGTATAGATAAGAAGTGACTTGACTTGGTTGCTTGTCTATCTTTGATGCGTCTACGATGTATTGATGGATCACGGTGAGATGAGTTCTTCTATCGACCGTCGTGAAGAACCTAGATCTCGGTGACTTACGATGATCTAAACCTCGATAAGGTATTAGGTGAGTATGAGTTGTCGACCATCACTTTGACTTGTTATGGGTGAGGTTATATGTTCTAACCCAATATTCTCCGCATCTTGGGTGGTGGCGGTGCTTGTATGTCATGCTAGTTATCTCGTATCTAGTCACCGTATCCGTTTAGGATGATGGCGTCCCTTAAGGAGCTCAAGGTTTATTGTACTAAACCCCGAGTTGAGTTAGCTCAAGTACAATAATAAGGTTGAGTGGTACTACTTAAGGAATTAAAGATATTAATTATTTTAAGCGATCGTAATGCTCTAAATAATTAATGGACGTGCGATATCTTAAATACGGGATTCAGTAATGTCTAAGTGCAAGCCCGACTCAACTTCGGTAATAAAGGGGTAAGTCGGCATTTATTCTCTAGTGGCATGAATGAATGTTTATAAATTAATTTATGTTACAAGGGTGAACATAAGATAATTAATTTATTTGAGGCTCATCTTTATTCCTTGCATTTGATCCTCGCCTCGGCCCGTCCAGCCCGGAGCTTATGGAAATCGCGCCTCTCTCTCTCTAAGGATGAGGATTTTATTCTCTTTATCCTATAAGGATATTATTATATTTATGGGATATGTATGGATCCTTTCCTTGTGGGATTATGGTAGTGCATTATAAATATAAGGTAAGAGATAAGATCAAGGTTAATCCTCAATTACACATCCTAAATTTCGAAAATCACTATAGCCTTAGTGAGGATTTTTGAAAATTATTAGAGAGAAAGAGGTGATTTTACGTAGCATTCTCCATAGATTATCCTCACCGATATGGAGATTGGGCAACCGGATACAGATCCGGAAGATCAAAGCACGAGTCTCGATCCGTTCTACCTCGGACAGATTCAAAGGTAAACACGAGAAAACTCCTCGTGTTGCAATTAATTATATAGGTGCATGATAGGAATATAATCAATGTATGGTGAATTAAACATCCAAGATAGATCATCGGGAGAGGGCTAAACCTAGTTTTCCCTACAGCTAGGTGGCCTCTACAAGATCATCGTAGATCGTCATCCTTTTCTCGAGCAGGTGCTTCGATCGACGATCGAGGCTTCTTAAATGCGCGAGCTCCTTCTCCTGCCGAGACATCTTCTTCTCTTCCGACGACGTGGAATGTCGACGACACTTCTCTCGAGTTTTTATGCAAGATAGACGCCGCCCATCGAGAAGGCGAGGTTGTGTGTCATCAAGCGACCGAGGTGGATTCGGTGAGGCAAAGAGGCCGAGTGGTCGAACTCCGGCATCGATCGAGGGACGAGGCCGAGGTAGGATAGGGTTAGCATAGATGATCTGTTGAACCACGACTTTCCTAGGGATTGTCTTAGCTTTTCCACCTCCGGACCTTCATCGTCCTCGTAATATATGCGTTGTATACTTTGGAAATAAGAATGAATTTTTCTTTGCCTTGTGTTGAAGCGATATATACATTTAGTCCTCGTAATCAAACGAAGGTAGGTCATCCTCGTAATAAGCGAATGTAGTTAAGTCCTCGTGATTAAGCAGATGTAATTCATCCTCGAAATAAGCGAAGGTAGTTCATCCTCAGTATTAAACAAAGGTAATTCATCCTCGAAATAAACGAATGTAGTTAGTCCTCAGATTAAGCGAAGGTAATTCATCCTCGAAATAAACGAAGGTAGTTCCTCCTCGTATTAAACGAAGGTAATTCATCCTCGAAATAAACGAAGGTAGCTCGTCCTCGTATTAAACGAAGGTAATTCATCCCCTCGTCCTCGTATTAAACGAAGGTATGGGTTCCTTATTTGGTAAGAAATATCGCTAGGGGTGGTCCCCTCACGCGCGTTTAGATCTCCTCCTCATAGGGTATAGTTCGTCCTCCTTAGAGGGTAGAGTTCGTCCTCCGAAGAGGGTATAGTTCGTCCTCCGAAGAGGGTAGTTGCATCATGGGGAAGAGGTAGTATGCATAAGTGACAAATGAAATATGCAATAAAAATATTTAATTGATAAAATACGACGTAACAATAGAAAAAGACCGAAAAGAAGACGTCTGTACAGACTCAACCTTTGATGCGACGTTACAAAAAAACGCGACATGAACAACCTGACACTTATGCAAAATATTTCTTGAGATGGATGATGTGCCACGTATTGGGTATTTGCTCACCGGATATATGTGAGAGCTTATATGACCCTTTTCCGAGGACTTCTTTGACCTGGTAAGGTCCTTCCCATGTGGCTTCCAATTTACCAAGCTTTGCGGCTTTACTGACTTCATTATTTCGAAGTACGAGGTCGCCTACTTGGAACTGTCGGGATTTGACACGCTGGTTGTAATACCGAGCTACTTGTTGCTTGTACCGAGCTTCTCTAATGTAGGCGAGCTCTCTCTTTTCTTCAATCAGATCTAGGTCAGTTCGTAGATTTTTCCCATTTACTTCGGCTGAGAAGTTGATGATGCGGGGACTCGGCATACCGATCTCTGCAGGGATTACTGCTTCGGTTCCTTACACCAAACTCTAGGGTGTTTCTCCGTTCGATGTCCAAGGTGTTGTTCGATACGACCATAAGACTTGCGGCAAATTTTTCACCCAGTTGCCCTTCACTCGATCGAGGCGAGTTTTTAGTCCTTTCACGATGGTCTTATTGGTGACTTCGGTTTGACCATTTGCCTGAGGATGGGCCACCGAGGTGAATCTTTGTTGGATTTGAAGCTCTTGACACCACTCTTTGAAGACCTTATCCGTGAACTGTGTCCCATTATCCAAACGAGGATATGAGGGATGCCGAGTCGCGACACGATGTTCTTCCGCACGAAGTTGAGGCGTTTTTTGTGATTTTCACCGAGGTTCGGCTTCCACCCACTTCGTGAAGTAATCGATTGCGATAATCAGGAACTGAAACTGCCCTGGAGCTTTGCAGAAGGGGCCTACGATATTGATCTCACATTGCATGAATGGCCAAGGGCTTTGCATGCTGGCGAGGTCGGTTTGAGGTAGCCTCGGCACGTTTCCATGAATTTGGCACTTCGGACACTTCTTGACGAGGTCAATTGAGTCTTGGAACATCGTTGGCCAATAGTATCCCCATCGCATGACTTTCTTCGATAAAGCGCGGGGTCCGATGTGACTTCCACATGATCCCTCGTGTACTTCTCGTAGTACGTAATCAGCTCGGTTCGGACCCAAACACCTTAGGAGAGGCTGGAGGTATGATCTCCTGTAGAGAATTCCCTGCTCGAGTGTATATCGCAGAGATTTGCTCAAGATTCTCCTAGCCTCGAGCCTGTCATGGGGTAGTTCGCCCTTCTCCAAATATGTTTGGATGGGGGTCATCCAATTAGGTTCCTCGTCCGAGACTATGTTGACTTCGACCTCGGCATCGTCTATGCTTCTGCTCTGGACTTCTTCTACTGGTGGGCTTGTTAAGCAGCGAGGCGGTTTGCTCAAAGTGTCACCGACTATTTTGCTCCTTGGGATGCGAACCAACCGGAAGTATGAGAAAGATTGTTGTAGGCTTTTAGCTTTTCAAGGTATTTCTTCATCCTGTTGCCTTTTGCTTCAGATTTTCCAAAGATGTGGCTTACTATAACTCGAGAGTCATTTGTGGACTTGCACGGCTCGTGTCAAGACTTTGAGCTATGCGAAGTCCTGCGATTAAGGCTTCAGATTCCACTTTGTTATTCGTATTTTGAATGTAAATCAAGTGCGTGGGTTATCTCTTGTCCATCCGGACTTATGAGCAAGATGCCCGCCATTGCCGCTTTTTCCCAAGCTCCATCCACATAGATTTGCCAAGCCAATCTTGGATGGTTCCTTTATGAGTTCGGCCGGCGTTGTACGTAGTTGGCTAGGCGGTTTGACTTTTCGCGCGGTTAGCCTCGACAAGGAAGTCCGCAAGGCCCGACCATGATGGCAGCGAGGCGTAAAGATATAGCGTGTTCTCCCGGTTCGATTGCCCACTGCAATTCTTCCCGAAGCTTACGGCCGTCAACACTGCGAAGTGGATGATCGGTGAGAACTTGTATGGGATGCGCGTGGAAGTAGGGTGTAGTCTCCTCAAGCATTTACTAATGCCAAGACGAGCTTCTCCAAAGGCGATATCTCGTTTACGCCCTTTTAGTGCTCGGTGATAAAATACCGAGTCGACATCCGTCTTCTCGTACCAAAACTGCACTTATGGTTTCGTCCGAGGTGGCGAAGTATAGGGAAATGACCTCTCCTTCTTTCGGGACGGATAAAGTGGGAAGTTTGGCGAGGTAGTTCTTGAGATCTTCAAAAGTTGACTTGTGTTTATCATCCCGGAGAACTCCGAGCTTTTTGAGTATTTTAAAAATGGGAGCTACTTATCTCGGCTTTAAAAGAAGCGGCTTAGTGCAGACTATGACTGTCAACTTATGTACGTCGTGGATGGTCTTGCATCTTCATTTCAAAATGGTTTGAACCTTTGACGGGTTGGCTTTTAATCCTTCTTGTGAGACCCAAGACCCAAAAATTTGCTGCACTAAGCTGCGAATGTACACTGGGATTTAGCTTTAGGTTTACCTTCAAGTAAGCGAGGACGATCACGAGTCGGCAACACATGTGGCTTCTTTACTCTCGACGACGATGTCATCTACATATACTTCCACATTCGACCTATGTAGGGTTGAAATATCTTGTCCACCATTGTTTGATAAGTGGCCCTGCATTCTTGAGTCCGAATGACATCTTCTTATATGCAAAGACTCAAGTCCGTTATGAAGGCTGTTTTGGATGCGTCCTCGTCACTCATCAACACTTGGTGATATCCTTGTATAAACCAAAACGAAGACTTCGTGATCCGACCAGAAAGGCGTCAACCTTTTGTCGATATTTGGAAGGGATAACATCCTTGAGCGGTGTTTATTGAGATCGGTGTAATCGATAAACATTCGCCATCCCTCCTCCTTTCTTGACCATCACCGGGTTGGCAATCCGGTCGGATACTGACTTCGAACAATATGTGTGCTTTTAATAGTTGGTTCACCTCGTCATGTATGACTTGATTCCGTTCAGCTACAAAGATCATTGTATCGCCGGCGGTTTTATGCTTGGGTCAATATTGAGCCGGTGAGTAATAATACGTGGTGAGACCCCGGCCATGTCGAGGTGTGACCAAGCAAACACGCTCTCAATTCCTTAGGAGTTGGATGATTTGTTTTCTTAGTTGAGGTACTTCGGCAAAACCTACTTTGACGACCTTGAGTGGATCGTCTTCATATAACGTGACCTCCTCTGCCGGACTTTCGGGAGCAGTCGACGTCCTTTCCAGTTCCAACTCCTTGGGTTTCTTTAATTTCTATGCTTGTGGGTGCGGGACCGAAGTCCCTGCACCTCTCAAGGTGACCTGCATGCATTCTTTGGCCTGTTTCTGATCTCCCCGGATCACGGCTACCCCTCCTCGTGTGGGGATCTTCATCGTCAAATGGTATGTTGAGCATACCGCCCTCACCGCATTTAACCAGTCCCGTCCTAGTATGATGTTATACGGCGAGTAGGATTTTACCACGAAGAACTGCACCACCTTGGTGGAGCTCGTCGGCGCTCTTCCTACCGTGACGGGTAGTTCAATGATTCCTTCCGGGCGAGTCTCTTCTTGCACGAAGCTTCGGAGTGGTAGTGGAGCTGGTGTGAGGCGCGCCTCCTCAACTCCTAACTTGTCGAAGCATTCCTTGAAAATGATGCTTACCGACGCACCACTATCGATGTACACGCGTTTTACCAACTTGTTGGCGACCACTGCCTGGATTACCATCGCGTCCTGATGGGGTACTACGGCTGGTACGGGGTCGTCCTCGGAGAAGGTGATTGCCTTGTCCCTTTTAAACCTCTTGTTCACATGTTCGCTAGTATAGGGACTTCGAGCCTCAAATTTTGAGGGAGGACTTAGTAGCTCATGAGGAGCCCTGTGATGGTGGAGATGATCCCATCGTATTGGGGTTCGTCATCTCCTTCTTCATCAGTGTCGCGCCTTGCTTTCTTGTGAAGGTTATAGTTACCCTTTTGCTTCTTTCTCTTCTGACCTCGGTGGGGGGCTTCGTACTGACCAGCTCGTCGGCCATGGCCTTGGTACTTTTTTAGGACTCCGTCCTGTACCAACTTTTCAATGTCTGCCATGAGATCTCTGCACTCCTCCGTGTCGTGTCCATAATCCTCATGGAAGGAACAATATTTATCTTTGGACCGGCGTTTCGATCCCCCTGTCATTGGCCGAGGTTTCTCGAACATGTTCATGTGGAGCTCATAGATCTCCGCCCTTGACTTCGTCAAGGGTGCATACTGGGATCGCTCTGAGTTATTACGTGGCCCGAGCATGGACTCTATCGGGCGACGTTGTATCCTTTCCAAGGCACTTCGTCGTCCTTGGTTCCGGTCTCCTCGACCATCTTCTTTTCTCACCTTGTCGGAGGTTACGCTGCGCTTTTCTTGTCGGCCGTCCGCTTTGGCGAACCGGTGCGCTATCGTCCACAGCTCCGGCCTTGATGCGGGCTCGATTGACGATCTCCTTATATAGGGCCCCGCAAGATGCCGTTCTGGAAGGCCGAGATGATGAGAAGGTCGTTTATATCTTCGACCTTGAGGCATTCCCTATTGAACCGAGTCATGAAGTCGTTGATGGACTCGTTTCGGCCTTGTCTCACCGTAAGGAGGTGAGCCGATGTCGTTTTGGACTCGGCCTTTTGGAAGAACCTTCGATGGAAGGCTTCCATCAGGTCGCGGTAAGATCCAACACTCTCGGGAGGTAAACTGTCGAACCACTGGCGGGCGTTGTCGACCAGTAACTCCGGGAAGAGTTTGCACATATGGATGGTGTTGAGACGTTGGTTAATCATGTTGTATTGGAATTGTGAAAGGAAGTTCTGCGGATCTCTCAGTCCGTCATAGGGAGCGATGCTCGGCACCGCACCGCTTATGCGGGAGTGGAGTGTCGAGTATCTCGTCGGAGAAGGGGTAATTATCCTCCGTATCCATCGAATCCCCTTCCGAGAAGCGATGCGGAGTTAGTCGGCCGAACTCATTTTGGTGGTGCGGGATCGACCCGCGGCGATCACGACGTCTTATCTGTTGCTCGTCCCTTGCACGGTCGGTTTGGGCCCCACCCGTGTAGAGGTATGGCGCTTATCATCCGGAGGTGGGGATTCACCTCATTGTGCCGCCGTGTTTTGATGAGGCTTCGGCGTCCTTGCCTCCGTGATGATGCCGAACTTGTTCTCGGCTAAGGTACTGGACGAAGCTCTCCTTGTTCTTTTCGAGGAACCCTTTAACTGCTTCGTCCAGGTTTAACTGTGGTGCTAGGGGTTCCTCTCGGTTGCTGTTGCGACCTCCCTCACTACGGTACTCTTCTTCTTCATGCGGGTGGGATGGCCTTGCTCGTCGAGACTTTGGACATGCCTTTGGGGTCGTATCTCGACCGGCTTTTCCCAGCCGAGCTCGGCGCCCCGCCGCCATTGTTGCTGTTGTTGCGGCGCGCTCACGGATGTAAGACTTCTTGTATTCATCGTCGTGATTGATTCCCAGTAAACAAAGGTTGATCGAAAACGTAATTAAAATTCCCACGCAGGCGCGGTGATCGATCTTTATTTCGTTAGGGAATTAAATGTGCAATGAACACAGAGAATTAACTTGGTTCGATCTTTAAAATAGATCTCGTCCACGAGCAAGAGAGTATATGTGTATTGAGAGTGTGAAAGCGATTACAAAGAGAGTAGTTGATTCTTTTCTATCTAATCTAGCCTCTATTTATAAACAATGATATTGAGTTCGACTCTAATACAAAGTCTTCTCTTATAAGGATTCTTTTAGATATGTATCCGAGATTCCTTTAGATATCCGAATCTTCACGTCTCGCTAACTGTAGATTTGAGTTGTAGTTGGTTTAGGAGTCTTCGGAATCGAACTTGCGTGGTAGAGCTTAATGTCTGGACCAATTTACATTGTCCCAATCTTGGGGCCTGGTTGGTAGTATCCTATCAGAAGATTAGATAGTTCATACCAAAAATACAAGAAACTATAACTAATATTGTACGTGGCGTGAGATCTATAGCTACAAAAGCTATATATTAAAATGATCAAATGACAAATTGAGAAATTAACGATGATCACTATATAAAAAATTATACATGAATAGATGACCATGTAAACAAACTTATAACATGTATTACCACAATTAGTATCATATTTAAAAATATTGAAATTATACACTAATTAAAACAATTTATCACGTAACCCTTATCCAGAAAATATACCATAAATTAAAACATAGCAGAAAATTTCATACGGATAACCTCGTCAATATGTCCGAAGACCAAATCTCCACGCCACAATTTCCAACTATCTCTCCTTCCATTTTTAGACTCGTACAAATCACCACCACAAACGTTGTCATCTCCGAAACTATATAAACCCCAATCCCCATATTTCCAAAATTAATCAACTCAATAATACAAAAATTAAACAATAAAATCAATAAAGTGTATAGAAAATAATTTGCCAAGATGGGCGATAGCAAGAATAAGGCAATCCTCGTCACCTTCTTGTTCGTGGCGTGCATGGTCTCCACCGCCGTAGCCGGCGCCGGCGAGGCCGCCGAGATCGACGCAATGTGCGCAAACGCCGAGTACAAGGAGACTTGCAAGAAGACCCTCGCCAATTCCAACAACGGCGAACCCAAGGGGCTCCTGCTCTCGTCGTTCAACTCCACCATCGAAAACCTCCGTACCGCCATCACGAAGTCGAAGACGTACAAGGACGCGGCGGCCGACAAGCGCACCAAGGGGGCCCTGGCCGTCTGCGAGCAGGTGCTCAACACCACCGTCGACAACATCAAAAGATCCATCGCCAAGATCGACAAATTCGAGGTCAGCGACGTTGACGACTACGTCGACGACGTCAAGGTCTGGCTCAGCGCCGGCGTCACCTGCAAGGACACCTGCGTCGACGCCTTCGAGAACACCACCGGTGGATTATTATGATAATATCACTAATGTTATCATTACTTCTTGACCCTAAATTTATGTATATGTTTCTGGTTGGTAGGGGAGACCGGAGATAAGGTGAAGGAACTGCTCAAGACCTCCGGCGAGCTTCTCAGCAACGGCCTTGCAATAGTCGATGGCGTGGCGAAGCTTTTGAGTCGCTCGATCTCGGAAAACTGTTTAGCGGCTCGAAGAGGGTCCTCGAACAGATCCCGGGCTTCGTCGAGCCGCACCAGAGGAGCCTCCTCGGTGCCGCGCCGGGGAAATTCACGCCGAATGCGGTGGTGGCGCAAGATGGCAGCGGGAAATATAAGACCATCGCGGAAGCCATCGCCGCCGCGCCCATGAATAACACTAAGTTGTTCATTATCCAAATCAAGGCCGGTGTTTACAAGGAGGTTCTCAAGGTCCCCGGTGGCGCCAACAACGTCGTCTTCATTGGAGAAGGGCCCAGAAAACTATTATCTCCGGTAGTCAGAGCTTCTCTGGAGGTATCCCGACCTTCCAGACTGCAACACTCTGTAAGTATTGTTATAAATTATGTCTCATCTTCTGTTCTGATTATTTAAATTTTAATATAAGTAATTTATATTTCCTGGTGTCATGTTGCAGCCATTGACGGTGATGACTTCATGGCGAAGGACATTGGGATCGAGAACACCGCCGGGGCTTCCGGACGCCAGGCGATAGCAGTTCGAGTCTCCGGAGACAAGGCGGTGTTCTACAACGTGCACATGAGCAGCTACCAGAGCACCCTCTACGCCCACATCTACCGCCAGTTCTACCGAGATTGCCGCATCTCTGGCACCATGGACATCATCTGGGGCGACGCCGCTGCCGTCTTCCAGAACTGCGTGATCGCGGTCAGGCAGCCGCTGCCTAACCAGGCGTGCACGCTGACCGCCCAGGCCCGCAACGACAGCCGCGGCGTCGGGGTCACCGTCGTACAGAACTGCACCATCACGGCGGAGAAGGAGTTCTTCAACGCCAAGCCGCCGGCCAAGGCGTACCTCGGCCGCCCGATGAAGCCTTTCTCGAGGACGATCGTGATGGAGTCGAACATTGAGGGCTTCATCGCGCCCGAGGGGTGGACCCCGTGGATGGGGTCGTTCGCCCTCGACACGTGCTACTACGGCGAGTACAAGAACCGTGGGCCCGGGGCGAATACTGCAAAACGGGTGACGTGGAAGGGTATCCAGAAGATGACGCCGGAGCTCGCCGATAGCTTCACTCCAGGGAAGGTATACGCCGGCGATGATCACTGGGTGAAGAACACTGCAATTCCTTATGTTTTTGGAATGGTCAACAAATAAATATAATTTAGTACTATGCTAAGTGAGACATCCAAAAATAGGATATAATATTATCCTCTTAATTTGCGAACTTAGTCCAGTGATAATTTAAGAGAGTTGGTATATTTTCTTTTTTGTTAATTTTTAGAAATTAGTGTGTCACATGCACGATGTACGGGTATTAATTTTTTTGAAGTTGGATCGACTGAAAATAAGTCGAATTATATTAGTATTATTATAAAAAATATTTTGTCATGTTGTCTTTTAATTTTGTTATGTTTTCATTTTCAGTCTACAAAGAACATAACAGATTTTTAAGAAAGGAGTTCTACGTGTTATCAGCAAATCCTCAGAGCTCAAATATATTTATCAGCTCAGGATTTAAGTAGTAATCTTATAATATTTTAAGCTAGAAAACCTTAAGTTATCGCATGTGACAGCTCAAATCTAATTTGAAAACATCCTCTACCAAAAATCTCAAAAGTTAAAGTAGAAGTCGAGCAAGTAAGTAACAAAGTGTTTGTTGCTGAAGGTTTGATTTTTCTTGCACATGTAAGCAAGAAGGTTAGGTCGACTACAACCATAAGTAGTCAGAAGTTTTCTAACACTAGTAAATTTAGGAAGATATGACATGTTAGCCGGGGTACAGATAAGGTGAACTTCTATAATTAGGTTTTCTTTTGTACGTGTAAACAAGACCAAATCTCAAGTAGTAGATTGACTGTGTTATCAATTCGTGGGCGTAGAAGCTGATCTCTTCGATCCAAGTTAAAATCTAAGTGTGTAATTTACTTTCAGTACTTCACATCTCATGTTATTGAACTGAACATCACTCAGCGCAAGCAGCACATTATATTGTTTAAAATCCTTCATCAGTATCAGTTTGATATTGAAAATAAAATTGAAACTTGCTAAGTCAATATTCGACTACGTATTATCAGTAATAGAATTTTCAGTAAAGGAAAAACTTGACCACCATAATTCCACACCTATATTAGTTTTTAGTCCAACTGATCAGCTGACTTAGTAGTTAGTAGGATTGCTAACTGATATACTCGGTACAAGACTTTTTCAATCTGAAGTGATCAGTATTATTGACATCAATACAGAACTGTCATCAGTAAACTGAAATTTACTAACCAGTAGAATGTCCACTTTTGTTTTAGAAAAAAAGCTTGCCTTTAGTGGTGTATTCTTCCTTCCCTTCCCCCACTCTCATATACACCAGTATGACTTCCAAGGGACAATCAATAATAAAGATCAAATCTTTAGAATTGACATATTCACTTGGACCATACAGTTTTCAATTCAATTTCGTTTGTCATCTTATTTTACATTTATCTCTATAGAACTTATGAAAATCATATACACAAACCACGTGAGTGGATGTTTATGCATAAAACTCTCATTTCTCAATAGATTAAAATATTTTATTTAAAAATCTAATCTAACAAACTTATGATAAAAATACAATAAAGTCGCGCATGTAGATGTTTACTCACAACTATCACCACTTTGTCTAGAGACCAAACAAGTGGAGGTCTTGACGATTTTAATTTAGTATTAATACGTCGAGTTTCTTGTTTAGTTTTTTATTTCAAAAGATTTATCCTTGCGGATCATGTTATTCTAAATATGCTTTTTCTAGAGCTCAGCATGTAAAAGCAAAAGTGTAAATTGATTCTTAAATTATATATAAAGTTGTATGGAGCAGAAAATTGATTCTTAAATTATTGATAAAGTTAATTTTCATAAATTGATTTTTAAATCAATAATATCAGAAAATTTAAATATCTTTTGTATATTTGTATATTTGATCTAATCGTGGATTTTATTTCTTATTATTGCTATAACAAAAGCAGGGAAAATGGAATGAAATTAGGGCAAAAAAAAAATTCCCCCTTTTAGAGCTATCTTCAAATTCCTCTTTTCCCCTGCCCGAAAATCAGAAATTATCTTTTCAGATAGCTTTTTTTTACTCATTTTTCGGTATCATCATAAAACATCAAGAACATCCTTTCCTTTTACTCTCAAGAAAAATCTCCTAAAATATTAGTGTAAATGATATTTTTTACTCTCAAGAAAAATCTCCTAAAATATTAGTGTAAATAATATTTTTATTCAATATAAATATATAATTTTAAAATAATTGAAACCTTTGGATGTCGGTATAGGAATTTAATTGGTAGAATTATATTGTTTAATTCTCGATCGTGTCTGAGTCAAAATATGTCAAACATTTTAAATTGTTTTCTCACTTACATATATTTTATGGAGGATGACGTGTCGACACGTTTATTACTGTATATATGTATCAAACCAACTAATTAAAATAATGTTTATATATATACTAATCTGATAATAATTACAAGCTATGTGACGTTATCCATCTCAAGTTGCTTTCCGTATGTCGCCAGCGAATGGCTGGTAAAATTAAATTTCCAAGTTTTATAATTAACGGATTTGTACAACACATCATACATGTTCATGCGCTCGACTATAATAATTTGGAAAATATAGTTCAATTTACAAGTGACCCCTACAATTTTCCATGTATGTGCATCATATTTGAATAGAATAAGAGGGTGTTTGACTAAGCTTATTTTAAAGAGCTTAGAAGTTCCAAAAATTTATAAGATGTTTCAAGAGCTTATAAAACATAATGTTTGAAGAGATTATAAGTTATCAAAGTGTTTGGATAATTGCTTATAAGATAAAGAAAAAATCGTGAGTTTGAGAGAGAAAATTGTCAAGTGTATATATAGAAAATAATGAATCATAGAGATGAAGTCTTATTTTAAGGAGCTTATAAAAGTGTTTATATATAGAAAATAATGAATCATAAGTAAGATTATTTTGATAAATTCAAAATGAAAAGGTACTAACACCAATTACTTATAAACATGCCCAAAAAATAAGTTGGGGTGAGCCCAAGCGAGCCCCTAATCGCCCCAAAACCCTGCCCCGAACCGCCACCGGCCAATATTTTAGGCGCCACCTCCAGGCGACGTAAGCGAAGGTCCCCGCTCCCGCCAATATAAATTATTTGAGCTTATCTTCTTATAAATTGTTTATGACGTAGATCTCATTAACGATAGCCTTGGTGTTCTTTTTGCTTTACATAAAGACTTTGATTTATCATGTATATGGCAAGATCGTGATATAAAGCTAATTTTATTTTGAAGAATTTATAAAAATCGTCGCTTCAACCGAACACTACCTCTAATTAGGAAGAGATAATGTATAAGTGAACCATACCATTGTCCATCTCCGCCGTGCATCGGGCGAGTGTTATTCTAATATAAAAAGTAAATCAACTATATCCCAAAATTGAAAAGGTACTAACACCAATATATCTCCATTTTATACAAGCATAACTCACCGCTTGAGTATTCTTAAAAATACTCATCGGTGTTATTCATGACATTTACTTGCATAAACCCTAGTCCATTCACTTAAGATTTATCAATCTCCATGTTATACAGCATAACTCACCGCTGAGTATTCTTAAAAATACTCATCGGTGTTATTCATGGTGTTGCGATGGTGTTGCAAAAAACACACACCACAATCATGATAAAAACTAAAAAACATAAGAGTTATTTATCCAGTTAGTCTTACGACTACGTCTAGGGGTGATGTCAGACAAGTGATTTCATTATATTTTTTCGGATATAGATTACAGGAAGAAACGATTTTTAAATAGATAATAATCAAACTCTAAGCTTACGTTGGACCCAAAAATTTGATCACCGTGAGTTGAATCATCGAAATCGAACTTAAGTGTACAATCCATCCAAGTTCCATACTCCAATAATTATGTGATCGGATTCAAATTATTACTTTTTATATTTGATCAATTTTCTTTTTTATATTTATATATGAAATTCGAATTACAATCTTCCAACAAAACCACTAATTCACTCAGTGAATCGATATTTACGTATACAACTTTTACTTGAAACGAATAAATAGAATACAAGTGGATGTCGAGAATTTACTTCCTTTTAGAAACAAATAAACATATATTTTTTACATATAAAAGGACATCATAAGAAATCTTCACTATTTGATCATTTCATCCACGTTTTCCTATACATAAAATCTACAGTCAATTCCCCAGGCGGCTCCGCGAGGGAATCTCACCCATCCTCTCGCATGCAACGTGTCCAAAATGCTTCGTTTTGCAGGAAACATAAAATTTGGACACTAATACAATGTCGTTTTCCTCGAAAATACGGCGTGGTTTCCTCGAAGACAACCTCACCTCGGCGACTCGACCCCACCGATTCCCAGATTGGACTCACCGATCCCACTCTCCAAATCCAACTCACCAGCCCCACGCGGCGTCGTCGGCCCCCCTCCGCCGCTGGAGGAGGCGGCCGCCGCGGGGGACCTCCTTCCCATGCTGAGGATCCTCTTGAAATACGCCAGCCCACTGGCCGGCGAGATCTGAGTCAACTCGACCGCCGCCTCGGGCCGCCTCGGCGGCACATCTATCCATACCCTCCCCAAATCCGCCCCCTTCATCACCCCCACCGAGGACGACGTCGTTTCTTGACACGCGTGGCACGAATTTAGACCGGGCCCCGAGCTCGAACCCGGTTCGGACGAATTTGACTCTTCCACCGGTTCAAGCGGCTGCACAGCCGCTTCGGCGCCCCCCACCGCCTTCTCCACCGGCGAGCGGCAGAGCGGGCAGGTGGAGTGTGACCGGAACCACATATCTATGCATTCTATATGAAAGGAGTGGTTGCACTTAGGCAGAAGCCTCAAACTTTCCTTCTCCTCAAACTCCGACAAGCAGACGGCGCACTCCGCCGCGGCGGCGGTGGTGGAGTGGATGAACACCGGCAGCGAGCTCAGCACCGCCAGCTCGAGTCCCCGGTCGGCGGCGGAGGGGAGGACCCTGTCGGCTTGCATCACAACGTGGGCCCGGCCGCGACGGTGGCGGCGCCGCTCGAGCTGGCGGCGGCGCAGCCGCACGAGGTACAACCGCGCGTAGAGGTGGAGGCCCACCATGAAAACGACGACGGTGAAGAGTATAACAATGGCGCTGAGCATTATTTTCCCGCTCAATGCGTACCCCTGCCCCGGATCCGCCGTCATCAGCCGTTGATTCTCGTCGGTAGCTTCCGCCATGCAAATTAGAAAAACCGAAGAAATTTGTTTGATATTTTTAGAGAGAGAGAATTAAAGGATGAGCGAGTAAGCAACGAGTGATGACTTATGGATTTATACACGCGACAAAATTAAAAATAATACATAAAAAGTGGGAGATGCGGAAATTTCGCGATGGTTTCAACGAGTCAAGAAATTTAGGTCCAACTCTAACTGATACAAGACGCCATGGTTGACGCGGTGACTGGTGGAATGACGGGAAAGGGTCTGGAAGTGGAGGGGTTTATGGTGGAGTGGGTGGGGTTTGGTTGGGGGCAGATTAGGGATTCGGTTGCGGCGGATTAAATGTGATCTTATTGCGTGGAAATGAGAGGTCAAATTTCAGTTATTTGTTGCCCTGTTTCTGGGAAATGAATGATTTATTAAATGAGTTATGCTTCAAAGTCCTTATCTCTTTGCCTTCTTTTCTTTTTCCTCTTTCCCTTTGGATAAGTAGAAACCTGTCTAAGGTGAGTTGCTGATGGAGAGATCAAAGGTTCAAATTCCATCAAATATTATTATGGATTTGAATCTGTTATATCTGGTTATTCAAGTATGATTTATATGTCCTATATAATTTGTAGTTTATCATATAAGAACGTGGAGTTTACCCAGTGTTCATTATATATAACGATTATAGATTTTTCATGATACCAAAAAGAAAAAAAGACTGTGGTTTTATTTACCATTAATAACAAATTATAGCTAAAATTTTAGATAGAGTTGAAAAAATAGCATGGCTTTTAAAATATGTGAAAAAGAATTCGAGCATTTCCAAAAAAATTGTAAATACAAGACCTGATAATTCGATTTATAAAAGACGGATCGAACACATCAATAATTTGTTACAAAGTTTGTTCAAACATGACACGAACAGTCGAATTCATTTTTTTGGATGCTGGAAATTTAATACCTAACAATTAATATTTGTAAGTTCTTTACAAGATTATAACTTTTTTTGGTATATATTTTGAAAGCGAAACTATTTTTTTCAACTCAACCCTTAAGACGAGCCCTAAAATATAAATAACCCGTTTATTTATGTGCAATAATATATATATATATATATATATAGGGTTGGGTGGAGTTAGCATCTTGGATCAGAGATAATATGTAGTACTCAATCTAAACCACACATTTTGAACACGTGGACGCACCAAAATTTGACACGTGGCAACCCATTTTTCGCTCAGGGGCAAAATGGGAAGGCACCACCCATGGCGTTGGGTGCCGTCCGTACTGGTAGGGAGTCCGCGAGCGTTGGGGTCTCCGCAGCGTTGAGTTTGGGGAAAGACACTACAAAACACAGATAATGCATAGAGAATAACGTAACAATGCATAGAGAATAACATAACAATGCATCGCACACAACCGGTGTTGGGTGCGCGTTGTGCGCTATTGACGTTGGATAGGACGCCGAGTGCGCGCCGATTTGAGTAGGGATCTTGGGTGGGCTCCGACGCTGGGTGGGTAGGGAGGCTGGGTGCGCGTCGGCGCTAGGTTTGGGAATAGCCACAACAAAACATAAATAATACATATGAAATAACATGTCACTGCATTTAAAACAACTAAATACTACATTTAAAACAACATAACATCGCATCGCACCCAACCAACGTTGGGTGCGTGCTGGCGGCGCGGTGCGTGAGCAGGTACTGGAGTGCGTGCAAGCGGGCGCGGTACGCTGGAAGGGCGCCGGATCTTGTGAACGAGCGTTGGGCAGCGTTACATCATGCATTAAAATTGAAACTCATATGCATGTTTGTGTTCAGTGAATGCATTTTGTGTTCATTTGAATGCATTGTTCGATTCAACTTAATGCATTGTTTGTTTTCGCAATCACATAACAAATCAAATTACTAATTTACCCTTAATAAAGCGAAAATTAACGAAATTAAGCTTAAAAGTCCGAAAAATCTGAACCATCGGATCTATTAGATGAGTGGATGAGATTGAGTACTACATACTATCCGGGACCAAGACTATTTGATCCCCCTATATATATATATATATATAACCCTTATTATCCTACAAACGTGAGAATAATGCATTCTCCATGAAAATTACTACACTAAACAAAAATATTTGAATTTTCGTTCATCGTAGGATTCGAACTCGGATGGTGCACAATGGACTCATCCAGCAAAGTGATGCATCATCGTAGATTTTCACGATCTAATGATTGAAAATGGCTCTCACGTTCTTTCTTTAACTAAGTTTTTTATTTGAACATACTCCTATATATATATATATATATATATATATATATATATAGGAGATGGATCAAGTAAGAAATGATAATTTGGTAGGAAATGAGAATTAATCTGGACCTTTGATTCGCTGGATCAATGGTTGAGATTTAATTTCGATTGTTCTACAGTTTTGTGTTTTGTGTGCTACGCGGATTATTGTGCAACACTAGAACCCTTCTTGTGCTACGCTATAATAAAAGATGTGCTAAACTAAATATTTAGCATATGTGCTACGAAGATATGAAATATGTGCTAAACTAATATATGCAATATAGTAATTCGATTGTCTACACAAATATGAAAGATATGATAGACTTAAATATTTATTCCTATTTCTACACTTATTTTCATTCTTACAGAACCATCCAATATATATATATATATATATATATATATATATATATATATATATATATATATAGGGAGGGTTAAATGAGAACCATTTTATTGTGAAACGTGAACCGATGAATTCACTATGAAAGTTAATGAACACTGAAAAATTATCGCATTGGGATTTGAAGAATTTCAATCCCATTAATATATATATAATATTGAATTTATAATTTCTCGATTCAAAATTAATCTACTTCACTAGTAAGACCCTAATAAATGTGCCTCCCCTTTTTCTGGAAGATGTTTCACAGTCCATCGGCTCCATATTCAACACATATATTGTGAGAATTGAAAAAATATTTCATATTCTGTTTTAGTGCCATATTAATAATTAATTATGAATATAAAATGCAAAATTAAGGCTAACAACATTTCTTAATATTTTGCGATTATTGAAGTTCTTGGAAACCGCAATAATTTTGGGCATATTTTGAGCAAATCTTAGCAACCTTACATTTAATAATTCTTGCAAGTTTGATGCAGATATTCGTGATGCAATTATGATGTATGTGACTAATTATATCATGATCATGTTCTAGGAGATAATAGTTTGTGTGTTATATCATTAATCTGTTTCAATGCATAATAAGATTCTTTAATATTTGTCGGTTGTACAATTACAATAATTGAGGTGAGTTTTAGCAACCCCATTAGCCCACATTAAAAGTTGTGCTGCTTGTTTGATGTATCATGAATATTAGATTATGATATTATTACGTTTGAAACGTAATATTAAGAAATATTATATTTGGTGTTGGGGTTGTTAGTTGATAGAGCTTTTGGTAACAACTTTTTGCCGAGTAACACTTTGTGAGTGTATAAATCAATATAATTCGTAATGATATACCGTGCATGGATAATGTTTTTGGTGTTGTCAAGAGAAAAGAAAATTACAAGAATAATCAAATTTATTTATGTATGTATGTATATGTATATATTAAGAAACAATTTATGAAAAGCAATTAATCAATTTGTTGAAGATTTTTATTAGAAGACAACCATAACTAGGCTTGGTAGTGTTGGGCTTGGAGTGGAGGAAGCAGTGCAAAACCTCTACTAAAATGGGTATTTTAAGGGAATATTTACTTTTTATGATTAACATTTTGAATGATTGAGTATTTGGTCAATTAATATATAAATTTTAAAGACTGCGTCGCGCCACATGACTAGAACCGGACACTTTGGCGCCGGACATTAACCACTTTACCATTAGGCCAACACACACACACACACACACTTTGAGTATTTGATTGATTAAAGATGTAATAAATAATTTTTATCTATCAGTCATTTGTTTACTACAAAGGACTAGTAGATGATTAAAATTAAGATAAATAATTCTCCTTTATTTGAAAAATTATTCAAATCCTACATATATTAGTTGGATTAATATTAATGGAAAACAATTCAAATAATTATAATAATCCCGGACTTAAGGATATCTCAAATGTTAATCCTTAAAAGTAAATATTTAAAATTAATGGAGAACAATTCAAATAATAATTAATCAAATATTAATCCTGCTTAGCCTTTTACATTTTTATATTATATGCAGAGTTATATTCTTTCTTTTATCACTTGGGAACCGTGTAATGTGGAACCGTGTAATGTTGACCTGTATCTATTTTTGTAATATGAAAATGAGAAAATGGAAAAGCCCCGTGACCCCTTCGATTTGTCTCAACGTGATCATTATCAAAAGTAAAAGATCTCTTCTTTTTTATAATTATTTACTTAATTGGTGGATTCTTGGTGCTATTGGACCATTTGTATCCATATGCATCTTTTACATATTAACACGTATGAAGATTTCTCTTAGGCCTTGATTGCACGTGCTTTTCGATAGGGGTATGCATCGATCGATCGGTTCGACCGATCAAAATTTTTCAAATCAAAAAGCGAACCGAACATATTTTTTAAACCAAACCGATTTATAGTTTCGGACCGACCGAAAACCGATCGATCGATCGATCGGTTCGACCGATCAAAATTTTCAAATGAAGAAAAGTCATGAATCGAACATATTTTTAAAGGATAGGATCTCGAATCCTAGTTAGAAGACTTATAGATCAGGTCAATTTGGAGGCTAGATTAGACGACATAGAAACCGATCGATTTTGATCGGACCACAAATTTACCGAAATTAAATCATATATATATATATATATATTAAATAAACATATTTTAATCCTAATTATTTAATTAAAATATTAATTAATTATTATATAAAACATATAAATATATAAAAATAATATTTTTGAACCGAACCAAAAACCAATTTTCTCAAAACCGAAACCGATCGAAACCGATTGATTCGATCGGTTTTTTGATTCGATTCGGTCACACCCCTATTTTTCGAGCAAGAAAGAGAAAGATAGTAAAAACCCGAACCTTCTACAAGTATATATAGAACAAAAAGCGAGGAATAACAGTGAGATACAATATCAACAGTCGGATTCAGATCACGAGCACACCAAAACACCGCTTATTATCCTTTTATTGGGGGAAGAAGCAGTTTACATTACCAGAAAGAGATTATTTTGATGGGAGCGATCAGAACTGCTTAATAAAAGCATATATATGTTCGTTGATCTCATCCGGCCTTTCTTGATTGACAAAGTGGGCAGCACCTTCGAGCACGACGACATCCTCCAACAACGGCACGAATTTCTTGAACCCACCTCCGTGGATGAAATCTTTGGTCCCGTGAATATGATACACCAGGTCGAATTCCCCTGTGATAAACTTAGATGGCACTGTTACTCCGGCTCCAGACCATGGCGCGTTCAGTTCCCAGTTTCTGTGTAGCAGCAGCGGAAATAAGCAAAAGCCATCGGTCATAATATTAGGCATCTTAGATAAGGCTGTAAATGAGCTAAGCTACTCAGGTATCCTCGATAAGCTTCGTTATTTAGCAAAGCTTGTTAGATAAGCGAGTCAAATTTGAGCCTGACATTGCTCATTCAATGTGTTAGCTTGAAAATTAAAAAATACGTAGTACAACTTATATTTTTATACTATAATTAGCAATAATTAGATTACATCTCCGGTTACTCATTATAAGAAAATAAAGAAATTTAGTTTTCTGAATAAAACAATTTATATTTAAAAGAAAATGATGAGTATTTCAAAATTAATTCTAAATTTAGAAAGTCCATTTCAACTCAACTAAACTCACGAGCCTCAAAATATTCAATAAATAAAGCTCAGATTTGATTTGATAATAACCGAGTCAAGCTTCAACTTGGCAATAACTGACTTGGCTTGGTTCGATTACACCCTAAGTCCAAAGCAACATCATAAGAAGATGCCTAATGCAATTTCTACCAAAAGTGATGAAAGCAAAAAACCTACTTTAAATTCGAAAAGATCACAAAAGTGATGAGGAAATACTCACAAGCCAAACGCACGATAGTAATTCACTCCTCCGGTGAAACCAATCTTCTCGAATTTGCTAACATAATAATCAAGATCATCCTCTGTCAACCAAGGTGCCCTATCAATGGAATAGATAAACCCTTTGCCCTTAGGGAAGAAAAAGGGAGCGGGCTCGCGGAACGAAAGCAGGTTCTTGAGAACCTCCTTGGTGCCAACTTTTTCAAACTCTGCTTCTATATCACCCGGTTCCTGCAAAATTTATACGAATCAGTCCCTAAGTTTAAAGTATTTAGTTAAATTTCATGGTCACAAAATGCTTGTAAATAGCTTCTTTTCTTTTCATCTAAAACTTGCCTCCAAGATCAGAAAATTTTGTTTTGAAAGAAATGAGATATAGTAAAAGATGAGATTGCAGGTAAAGGATTTAACATTCTCTACGAAAAGCCAATCTACGATCTATGGCTCTTCTTCTCTAGTCTTTACCTTAAGGGGCCATTTGCTTCTCTAAAATACACTAATTTAGGAATTGACAAATACATATATAAATTAGAGGATGAAAACAACCACATATTCTTTGGTTGGATTATATCCAAGCAATAGTCCAAAATCTATATAAAAAAATATAACAGGACCTTGAGATATCCCTCATTTGTTATCCAATAAAGTTAATCCGATAAAATTAATCAATCCGACCTAATCACAAAAGTAAACACCCCCTAAAACCATATCCATTCAAACAGCCTCCAATCCAAGCACAGCTCCAACAGATAAACCAAGGTTGTATAGTCAATCAATAATTCTACCTCCGTAGAAAGAGAAGTTAGGCAACTTTAGGATCTTGCAGGAATCAAATTAAATAAACGGAATACAATTTAAAGCAAGCAAATTATTATGTTTTCCTGCAAAAAAGTTCAAGCATAGAGCAAACCAATATCAATTAAAACAAGTAAATCATTCTAATTTCCTCACTGACGTTCAAGAACCAGGTAAATTGTTGACCTCACAACCTATGTGAAGCAAGTCTATCTAATTTTCCTCACTGAAATTCAAGAACCAAACCAACCAATAACTTTCCTTCAAAATCAAGCTTTACCGCAAAAAATCCAAGAGCAAAATCAAAAATTTAAACAAGATTTAAGCTAGGTAAGAAATCATTCAAACAAATAAATCAAGGTTCTGCAATCCAATCAATAGTTCTACCTCTAACTAAAGAAAAGTTAGTCAACAATAGGATCTTGCAGGAAAAAAGACAAAAAAATGGAATACAACTTAAAGTAAATTGTTCTATTTTCCTGCAAAAGCTTCAAGAACAGAGCAAACCGTTGATTTCACCATTCAAAGCAAGTAAATAATTCTAATTTCCTTAATGAAATTGAAGAATCAAACCAAAATCATATCTTTAAGAGCAAAATCAAATTGCAAACAAAATTTAAACTAAGAAACAATCCCCAACCTGAAACCTGCAGATATAGTGATCATCTCCATACAATTTCCGAAACGACTCAACCGGATTCATCTCCGGATTCCTGGGAGTAAACGGCACGCTCAGATTCACCAAAGCCTTCACCCTGTCAGGCCTGAACATACACAAATGCCAAGCCACGTAAGCGCCCCAGTCATGCCCAACAACAAACACCTTGTCTGCATTCGGCGCGATGGCATCCAGCAGCGCGATCAGGTCGCCCACAAGGTGCATCACGGTGAACTTCGACGGGTCCTCGAGCGGCGCGCCGGCGGTGTCACCATATCCCCTCATATCCGGCGCCGCAGCGCGGTAGCCGCGCGCCGCCACGAACGCCATCTGGTGCCGCCACGAGTACCAGAGCTCCGGGAAGCCGTGGATGAAGAGGATTAGAGGGCCCTCGCCGAGCTCCGCCACGTGCATCTGTAAGCCGTTGACCGGTATGATTTTGTGCTGAATTTTGTCCATTTCTTTTAGTCGGTGATTTTTCTCGGCGCAGTGGAGTGGAGATGAGCGCTGAATTTTTATGTCAATCCATGAAAAGCTTACTTTTGTAATAACATTTCATTTTCGATTTTGTCGCATGCCATTCACATCAAAGGCTTATCTTAATTATCTGCCAACCATTCCCTATTTCATATTTTAATAATGTTTATTGGATTATTTGTTTGTAAATTACATGACTTTTACTAAATTTTTATTTTGTATACTAATATTAAAATTTATGCGATAATTATCGAATTTTTGATTTGTTCTGATTTTATACACGAGTGTGAATTCGGCCAAACTAACGCTAACATGGAACGTTGAAAAATATGAATTGGCGAAATCGTCCGATGATTAAAACAACATCATTTTTTAAAACCAAAACAATGTCGTTTATGACATGTCTTTAATATATTCACCTATAAAATAGATTGAGAATTAGTGATGCCTTTCAAATTAGGACGTAGAACATGAGTTCAGAGATTAAAGAGAGAGATCGAGAAGCAACAAGCTAGAGACACTGGAAATGAGAGAAAGTTGATGGGTTCTGCAATGGTTACTTCTTCATCCTCTAATTCGTCAAACTCGCATAATCCTTTTAGGTTATGCATTCATGAAGTTCCCGCTACGTTAAAGACATCGCACACTATTGCAGAATCCACAAGTTTTCTCTCCTCTCCAACTTCTCTCGTTAGTTGCCTCTCGATCTCTCTTCAATCCCTGATCCCCTTGTTCAACGCCCTAATTTGAAGAGCATCAATATTTTCAATCTATTTCAAAGGTAAATATATCAAGTTTCAGCCCTAAGCGACGACCTTTTGGTTAATAAAAATGATATCATTTTAATCATGGGATAATTTCACCAATTCAGGTTTTTCAGCGTTCCATGTCAGCGTTAGTTTTGGCTGGAACAACACTTATGTGCAAAATCAAAACAAATCAAAAGTTGTACATATTTTTAAATTGATATGCAAAACCAGAATTTGGTGAAAGTTCAATAATTTAAAAACAAATAACACTTATTATTATTCGAATGATAAATTATCCTAAAATAAAATAGTATATTCATTTTTGTTGAATAACAAATTAAACTTATTGGATAGTTAATACACTTATTATTAATTAAAGTATAAATCAATTAAATATAAGTTAAATATGACAATTTATTAGCAGCTCATATTTTAAGGTGTCAAATACAATAGTGCTAAAATTTATTCATATTTGTGTTAATGAACCTTATCAAGTACAAATTGAGTAGTTCGACCGATTTACCTGATATCTTTACTTGTTCCCATATTTCTTAGGTTCATTCCTTCATGCTATAGAAGCTGTTAATGAAATGCCATTTTAAGGTAAAATAATTGCATTTATTGTATATCGGTTTGTGATTTTTTTTTCTCTTTATAGCTTTAGATTATTTACTTTGAGGATTTATCTTTTAATTTATCAATAGCTTAGCCTTCCACGAGTTCAATCATGTACACAATGTTATGCATTAAAAAGAAAAAAATATAGTGTGTGTGTTGGACTAATGGTAGAGTGGTTAATGTCCGAGACCAAAGGTCTCGGATTCGAGTCCACCGTGACGCAACCTTTAAAATTTCTACATTAAATTGACCAAAAAAAAACAAATATATATATATATAGAGAGAGAACCAACTCTTAGATATTTCTGCATTAAATAGAGAGACAGAGAGAACCACCTCTTATATAATAACTAAGAACCAAAGTTAAATAATTGATAAGTTGAGCTTGGCCCGGTGATAGTCTAAATTACTATAATTATTCTTAGCTTTGCTATGGAATGTTATACAATATACGAGTAAATTCATAAGGTAATACATTACTTGATCAAAAAAATTGAATAAAAATATAAACATGGAAAGCTTCTGTCCAGATCATAATTTGTTCCAACTAAGGACACTATAAACATATTTTTATGTATACACTAGGTCAGTTGTAATTGTTTGTCTTTGGTCAAATCACACCTTTTACTCCACGAAATTTTTTCTAGGATCACTGACACTTTTTTATCTACACTTGCAGTCCAAACATCAGTTGCAAAATAAGACTGGCCTTCTTCAATTAATTCGGACACGTCCAGAGGGCGTTGCTGTTATAGATCTCAAGGATTCATACACGGCTGTATTAGATGATCTACATGTATCTTTGGCTATAGAAACTTCGAATTTTGCTAGGGAATTATGTTGCTTTGAGTTGCAGTTTTCACTGGGATGGATATATTTGTTTCTTAATTTGTAGAGGTGTGAGAGAGAGTGGCTTGTAATTAAGTAAATTAAAAATTGTATTCTCCAAAATGAAAGATTTGGAAATCCTTTCCTTATTTATCATTATGGGTAATTAAGTAAATTATAAATTCAATTAAAATATCATTAATCTCTTAATTCCTAAAAATGTGTAAATGACAAAAATGTCTAATTATGTACATAAATATTATGTACATTTAGCATTTTCCTAAACATATTAGACGTAAAACACACTATAAACAATACTTGGGAATATTTACTTTTAATGATTAACATTTTAAAAGATTGAGTATTTAATTGATTAAAATATGTGATAAGTAATTTTTATCTATCAATCATTTGTTTACTACAAAGGACTAGTAGATGGTTAAAATTATGATAAAAAAACTTTCCTTTTATTTGGAAGATTATTCAAATCCTACCTATATTAGTTGTATTAAAGCTAATGAAGAATAATTCAAAGGATTAAAATAATCATGGATTTAAGGATATCCTCAAATGTTAATACTTAAAAATAAATACTTAAAATTAATGAAGAATAATTCAAATGATAATTAATCAAATATTAATCGTGCTTAGCCTTTTACATTTTTATATTATATGCGGATTTATCTTCTTTCTTTTATCACTTAGGAGCCATGTAATATTGACCCAAACGAAGAAAAGCCCGACGATCCGCTTCAATTTGTCTCGACGTGATCATTATCAAAAGTAAAAGATTTCTTCGTTTTGATAGTTATTTACTTAATTGGTGGATTCTTGCTTCCATTGGACCATTTGTATATATATATATATATATATATGCATCTTTTACATATTAACACGTATGAAGATTTCTCTTAGGCCGTGATTGCACGGTGCGGTTTCGAGCAAGAAAGAAAGTAAAAACCCGAACCTTCATCTACAAGTATATATAGAACAAAAAGCGAGGAATAACAGTGAAATATAATATCAACAGTCGGATTCAGATCACGAGCACACCAAATCACTGGCTTATTATCCTTTTATTGGGGGGGAGGAGTTTACATTACCAGAAAGAGATTATTTTGATGGGAGCGATCAGAACTGCTTAATAAAAGCATATATATGTTCGTTGATCTCATCCGGCCTTTCTTGATTGACAAAGTGGGCAGCACCTTCAAGCACGACGACGTCCTCCAACAACGGCACGAATTTCTTGAACCCGCCTCCGTGGATGAAATCTTTGGTCCCGTGAATATGATACACGAGGTCGAATTCCCCTGTGATATACTTAGATGGCACTGTTACTCCGGCTCCAGACCATGGCGCGTTCAGCTCCCAGTTTCTGTGTAGCAGCAGCGGAAATAAGCAAAAGCCATCGGTAGACATCTTAGATAAGGCTGTAAATGAGCTAAGCTACTCAGGTATCCTCGATAAGCTTCGTTATTTAGCAAAGCTTGTTAGCTAAGCGAGTCAAATTTGAGCTTGACATTGCTCATTCAATGTGTTAGCTTGAAAATTAAAAAAATACGTAGTACAACTTATATTTTTATACTATAATTAACAATAATTAGATTAAATCTCTGGTTACTCATTATAAGAAAATAAAGAATTTTAGTATATATCATATTTTTCTGAATACAAATATTTATATTTAAAAGAAAATGATGAGTATTTCAAAATTAATTCTAAATTTAGAAAGCTCATTTCAACTCAACTAAACTCACGAGCCTCAAAATATTAAATAAATAAAGCTCGGATTTGATTTGATAATAACCGAGTCAAACTTCAACTTGGCAATAACTCACTTGGGTCGTTTCGATTACACCCTAAGTCCAGAGCAACATCATAAGAAGATGCCTAATGCAATTTCTACCAAAAGTGGTGAAAGCAAAAAACCTACTTTAAATTCGAAAAGATCACAAAAGAGATGAGGAAATACTCACAAACCAAGCGCACGATAGTAATTCACTCCTCCGGTGAACCCAGTCTTCTCGAATTTGCTAACATAATAATCAAGATCATCCTCTGTCAACCAAGGTGCCCTATCAATGGAATAGATAAACCCTTTGCCCTTAGGGAAGAAAAAGGGAGCGGGCTCGCGGAACGAAAGCATGTTCTTGAGAACCTCCTTGGTGCCAACTTTTTCAAACTCTGCTTCTATATCACCAGGTTCCTGCAAAATTTATAAGAATTTGCCCCTAAGTTTGAAGTATTTAGTTTATAAGATATCACCTTGAGATATCCATAATTTGTTATCCAATAAAGTTAATCCGGATAAAATTAATCAATCCAACCTAATCACAAAAGTAAACACCCCTAAAACCATATCCATTCAAACAACCTCAATTCAATAATCCAAGCACAGCTCCAACAAATAAACCTCTATAGAAAGAGAGTTGGGCAACATTAGGATCTTGCAGGAATCAAATTAAATAAATGGAATACAATTTAAAGCAAGCAAATTATTCTATTTTCCTGCAAAAAAGTTCAAGCATAGAGCAAACCAATATCAATTAAAACAAGTAAATTAAACCAATATCAATTAAAACAAGTAAATCATTCTAATTTCCTCACTGACGTTCAAGAACCAGGCAAATTGTTGACCTCACAACCTAAGTGAAGCAAGTCGATCTAATTTTCCTCACTGAAATTCAAGAACCAAACCAACCAATAACTTTCCTCCAAAATCAAGCTTTACCGCAAAAATCCAAGAGCAAAATCAAAAATTTAAACAAGATTTAATCTAGGTAAGAAATCATTCAAACAAATAAATCAAGGTTCTGGAATCCAATCAATCGTTCTACCTCTAACTAAGGAAAAGTTAGTCTACAATAGGGATCTTGCAGGAAAAAAGACAAACAAATGGAATACAACTTAAAGCAAATTGTTCTATTTTCCTGCAAAGCTTCAAGAACAGAGCAAACCGTTGATTTCACCATTCAACGCAATTAAATAATTCTAATTTCCTTAATGAAATTCAAGAATCAAACAAAAATCATATCTTTAAGAGCAAAATAAAAAATACAAACAAAACTTAAACTAACTAAGAAACAATCCCCAACCTGAAACCTGCAGATATAGTGATCATCTCCATACAATTTCCGAAACGACTCAACCAGATTCATCTCCGGATTCCTGGGAGTAAACGGCACGCTCAGATTCACCAAAGCCTTCACCCTATCAGGCCTGAACATACACAAATGCCAAGCCACGGTAGCGCCCCAGTCATGCCCAACAACAAACACCTTGTCTGCATTCGGCGCGATGGCATCCAGCAGCGCAATCAGGTCGCCCACAAGGTGCATCACGGTGAACTTCGACGGGTCCTCGAGCGGCGCGCCGGCGGTGTCGCCATATCCCCTCATGTCCGGCGCCGCCGCGCGGTAGCCGCGCGCCGCCACGAACGCCATCTGGTGCCGCCACGAGTACCAGAGCTCCGGGAAGCCGTGGATGAAGAGGATTAGAGGGCCCTCGCCGAGCTCCGCCACGTGCATCTGTAGGCCGTTGACCGGTATGATTTTGTGCTGAATTTTGTCCATTCTTTTAGTCGGTGATTTTTCTCGGCGGCGGTGGAGATGAGCGCTGAATTTTTATATCAATCCGTGAAAAGCTTACTGTTGTAATAACATTTCATTTTCGATTTTGTCGAATCATTTTCGATTTTGTCGAATGTCATGTTTGTTGGAAAAATCTTAATTGGACTCACATATGTTAAAATTAAATATGCATAGTTATTTTTTAAGTAATCCAATTAAAATATCTATTAAGGAAATATTATAGATTAAAAGGATATTATTTAATCATGGAATTAATTGTATAGATACCATAAAGAGATTTGTATTTTGTTGAGGGATAAAATTACAAATCTAGTTTTAATTACTTATTATATAAGTAGGGTTATGGTCCCCAAACGACAGAGAGAAAAATCAGTAATCAGTATTCCTGCGATGTTACATCTGAACCCCAAAGAAATCTTATTCGTTTGGAAGATCCATACAACCACAATCAAGATTCAAGATTTCTACGTGGATTCAGTGCAGACTCCGCTTTGGTTATGATTTTCCGGATTATCGATATAGAGTTATGAATTCTAGGGTATAAATTGATAATTGGAATACTCTATTATGTGTATAAATTTTCTAACAAGTGGTATCGGAGCCACTCTATACATGATTATCTGAGAATTATGAATTGCAACCGGCAGTTATTATTAATTTTTATATGGATTCATCGCCGAAAAATATCGAAACATGTTTACTGAATTGGTTTCAATAATGGATTCAGTTTGGCCGAGAATTAGATTTTGTGCAGTTATCAAAATTTTATTCCGCAACATGTTTACTGATCTTCATGAATATGCATGAATTTGTGCGCCACATGTTTATCGAAATATTCATGAATAGGTTCAATTATGGATAAGTTCAATGGTTTCAATTATGTTTCGATATGCGTGATTTGAAAGCATATGGTTTGAAAGCCATAAAGGTAATATGCTGTTTCCGTAAATATGCTTATTGAAGAAGTCAAAACAATGATGACAATGATTATAATAATATTTTGAATTGTTCTTCCATTAGAAATTCGAAAATACATACAGGTATGGTCTGTGAATGATGATGATTGTTATATTCAATGTTTCTTTTAGAAATCAAAACATGATGTTCACTGAATAATTGAATGTATGCTTCCCAGTATGATATTATGTTACAGTTTTGTCAATAAAAATGAGTGTTTCACTATCAGGTTATATTGAAGTAGTTGATTATTTTGTGGAAAAGTTTAATGATACGGATCTTGGTTTGCTGATATGGATTTTGCTGATATGGATGAATTTGAATTCTTAGTTATCTCATCTCTCACTTTACAGTTTTAAAAAAAAAATTGAATTACATTGATTTCGAAAATTTTCGATTATTCAGTTTTGTTTCCCCACATTATAATTTAAAAATTGATCATTTAATTTTAAATTTGTTTGATACATCTCATGTTCCTATTAGATTTATTAGTATTCGAGATAAATTGAAATAAGATGTCGCCACAATAACCTCTCTTGTAAAAATTTATTTATTAAGAATATTAAGATGGTTGTGTGAGTGTATATTCATGCGGGTATTAGCCGGCCTACGGGAAGGTTAATGCTTGGCTGAATTTCATAAACACTTGTGGTGGTAAATACGTGACAATTTTATGGTAATTCATGTGAATAATTTGTCATTCCACAGGATGACAATTGTTTGACAGGACTTATTGTCAGTATTTGATCACTACACATAGAGACCTATTTATAAGTTAATATTACTGTCCACAGACTTGATATTAATGTTATGCCGGGTTTCTCGAGATGTTATCTTCTTATTTGAATTTTATGATTAATTGTTGTTTAATTATGTGAGCAAAAAAGTTGATTTTGATTTTGTTCTCTGTTCAGCTATGATGTCTGCTACTTCTATATCTGCTAATACCAACAACATTCCCATGCTTAATGGGTCAAACTTCAAGGATTGGAAAGAAAATGTTTTGATCATTTTGGGTGCATGGATCTAGACTATGCGCTAAGAGTTGAAAAACCCGCTCCTCTGACGGATGCAAGTTCTCACGAGGAAAACGGAACTTTGAGAAGTGGGATCTACGAAATCGCGTTAGCTAATGATCATTAAGCGGCATTCGAAGCCTTCGAGGCACGACACGATGAAATTACTACACCGGTGAGTACCTTGCGAGATTGAAAACGTTTTGTAAAAAACGATAAGGCCGAGACAAGTACGCTTTTAGCTAACTTGATCTCACTAAAGTATAAGGGCAATGGAAACATAAGGGAATACATCTTACAGATGTCTCACATTGCTTCAAAGCTAAAGGCACTAAAGCTCGAGGTGTCTAATGACTTACTCGTGCATTTAGTTTTGATATCTCTTCCTGCACAATTCAGTCAATTTAAGGTCGGTTATAAGCGCAAAAAAGAAGTGGACTCTTAATGAGTTCATTTCATATTGTGTGCAAGAAGAAGAAAGGTGAGCATGAGTGAGAATGAAATTGCTCAATGGCAAGTACTTCTAAAGACAAGGGCAAAAGAAAATTTGGCGTTGGGAAAAGTGCTAAAGTTGATGGTCCACCACAAAAGAAACAAAATGCTGAAAATTGATTTTAAAGGTTGTTTCTTTTGTGGCAAACCCGACACATGAAGAAAGATTGTACCAAATATCGTGCTTGGCGTAAAGAAATGTACATTTCTTACTGCAGTGCATTATGAAGTCAATTTAGCTTGATTGCCTAGAAACACTTGGTGGTTAGATTCGGTGCAACTACTCACATAAGTGTTTGATGCGGGGTTGCTCGAGCTACAGAAAGCCAAGTGATGGTGAAAGATACATCTATGTGGGAGATGACAAATCGTTGGAAGTGGAAGCGATTGGGCATTTTAGATTGTTGTTAAGAACCGGATATTTTTGGATTTGAAAGACACTTTTATTGACCGTCATTTAGGCGAATTTGGTTTCTATTTCCTTATTGGACAAATATGGTTATTCTTGTTCATTTGAAAATTACGAGTTTTGTCTTTCATTAAATTCCAATATAGTTGGTGGTGGTTCATTAAATGTCATGACAATCTATATATGCTTGATATTGTGCCTTCATATAATGAATCCTTGCATGTTGAATCAAGAGGTACTAAGCGAAAATAAGTAAACAAAATTCACAAAATTATGGCATAAGCGTTTAGGTCATATCTCAAAAACCAGAATTGAGAGACTCGTGTCAAATGGTATATTGGATGCACTTGATTTTTCAGACCTTGATGTTTGTGTTAAGTGTATCAAAGGAAAACAGACCAAAATAAAGAGATTGGGTGCCAACAGAGCTACAGACGTCTTACAATTGATACATACGGATATTTGTGGGCCATTTTCTAAGGCTTCTTGGAATGGTCAGCGATATTTTATATCTTTATGAGCGATTACTCACGATTTGGGTACCTATATCTAATTCATGAAAAATCAGAGGCACTGGACATGTTCAAAATTTTTAAGGCTGAAGTTGAGAATCAACTCAACAAAAGAAATAAAACTATCAAATCTGACTATGGAGGTGAGTACTATGGCAGATATGATGGTTCAGGAGAACAACGTCCAGGGCCTTTTGCTCTCTTCCTAGAGGAACGTGGAATTGTCCCACAGTACACCATGCCAGGAACACCTAGCATGAATGGTGTTGCTGAAGACGAAACAGAACTCTAAAGGATATGGTGAGAAGTATGATTAGTCATTCGTCTCTACCAGAATCACTCTGGGGAGAAGCACTAGAGACTGCAGCTTATATTCTCAACAGGGTACCAACTAAAGCAGCTGCTAAAACACTTTATGAACTTTGGAATTGGCAAAAGCCTAGTCTAAATCATTTGCATGTATGGGGATGTCCGGTTGAGGCTAGGCTTATAAGCGAATGAAAAGCTGGACTCCAAAACAATTAGCGGCTATTTTATTGGTTACCCAAAGAGATCAAAGGGTTTCAAGTTTCTGATCCCACTAGAAAAATCATTTTGAGGCGGAGCTGCGGTATTTTTGAGGATGTTGAGCTTTGGGGAGAAATAAAGTTAGAGACATTACCTTTGAGGAGGATTCAATTTCGACTCCTACTACTGCTTCTAGTAACGTGCAGGCTCCTATTTATGTCGTTACTCGAGAAGCAGATTCAGAACCTCAACAGGATGATGTTGAGGATATCCCCACTCTGAATGATCAAGTTATCCAAGAAGATCAAACTCCGGTTGATCAAGTTATTCAACAAGATCAAACTCTGGTTGATCAAGTCATTCAAAAAGATCAAACTCAACAACCTCAAGAGCTAATGCAATTAAGAAGATCCACTAGAGAAAGGAGAAATACCATTACGAATGATTACGAATTATATTTTCAAGAATGTGAGGAAAATAATGGATTGATGATAAATGATCCTATCAATTATCAGCAAGCCATGCAATCTCCAAACTCTGAAATGTGGAATGAGGCTTTGATTGAGATGCAGTCGATGTTAGAAAATGATGTATGAGATATCGTTCCATTACCTCGGTGTGAAACCTATTGGTTGCAAATGGATTTTTAAAACCAAGAGGATTGAGAGGTAATGTGGAGCGATATAGGGCTAAATCTTGTAGCAAAAGGCTATACTCGAAGGAAGGCATTGATTTCAAAGAGACTTTCTCTCCGGTTTCCTCGAAAGACTCTTTGAGAACAATTATGGCATTGGTTGCATATTTTGATCTTGAGTTACATCAAATGGATGTGCAAACAACGTTTCTCAATGGTGACATTAAAGAGACAATTTATATGGAGCAACCAGAAAACTTTGTGGTTGGAGACCCAAAGATTATGGTTTGCAAATTAAAGAAATTCATCTATGGACTCAAGCAAGCTTCTCGTCAATGGTACCACAAATTTCATCAGGTAGTAGTCTCGTTCGGATTTGAAGCTAATATTGCTGATGATTGTGTGTACCAAAAGTTTTGTGGGAGTAAGTGTATTTTTCTGGTTTTGTATGTGGATGACATTTTGCTTGCCACGAATGACAAAGGACTGTTGCACGAAACCAAGGAATTTCTATCAAAGAATTTTAAGATGAAAGATCTTAGGGAAGCTTCTTTTGTATTAGGAATCCAAATACACCGAGAACGTTCTCGAGGTATTCTTGGATTGTCGCAAAGGATATATTGAAAAAGTGCTACAAAGATTTGGCATGCAGAATTGCAAACCAATTGATAACCCTATAGCTAAAGGAGACAGTTTAGTCTCAATCGGTGTCCTAAAATCATCCGAAATTAAGGAAATGGAAAAGATCCCATATGCTTCCGTTGTTGGGAGTCTAATGTATGCTCAGGTCTGCACAAGGCCAGATATAGCATTTGTTGTTGGTATGTTGGGCAGATATTTAAGTAACCCTGGTATGGATCACTGGAAAGCGACCAAACGGGTTTGAGGTATTCTGAGAGAACAAAGATTTCATGCTTACATCTGTAAAATCGGATCGGTGAGATCATTGGGTATTCGATTACGATTTTCTTTGGATGCCAAGATAGTGAAGATCTACTTGAGTTACGTTTTCCTATTGGTGGGGAGCCATTTCATGGAGAAGTGCTAAGCGGGCATTTGTAGCACCTTCTACCATGGCGTGAATTTGTGGCATGTTACGAGGCATCCGGTCGAGGAATATCGTTGCGAAATCTTGTCATTTGGGCTGCACATTGTTGGAAATATTGAAATACCAATAAAGTTATATTGTGACAATAACTCAGCAGTACTATATTCCAACAACAACAGGAGTTCTACTAAGTCAAAGCACATTAACATTAAGTACCTGGTTGTGAAGGAAATAGTACAGAGTGGTCAGATTGCTATGGAGCATATAGGGACAGACTCGATGATTGCGGATCCGCTAACAAAGGGATTGACACCTGATAGGATACGGCCCAAACACTAGGGCCAAGCATCGGGCCCAATATAAATTGGCCCAGACATCAAGCTCGGCCTACGAGAGTTCGGCCCAGGAAGACTCCTCAACCAACTACAACTCAAATCTCGCAAGTGGAGACGTAGAAGATTCGGATATCTAAAGGAATCCTGGATGCATATCTAAAAGAATCCTTATAAGAGAAGACTTTGTATTAGAGTCGAACTCAATATCATTGTGTATAAATAGAGGCTAGATTAGACGGAAAAGATCAACTACTCTCTTTGTAATCGCTTTCACACTCTCAATACACTTATACTCTCTCTTGCTCCGTGGACGTAGATCTATCTTAAAGATCGAACCACGTTAATTCTCTGTGTTCATTGCGTATTTAATTCCCTAACGAAATTAAGATCGATCACTGGCGCCGTCTGTGGGAATTGAAATTTTATGTTTTCGGTCAACCTTTGTTTACAGGGAATCAATCACGACGATGAATACCAGAAGTCTCACATCCAGAACCGCTATCGGCAACAACAACGGCGGCAGGACGCATCGAGCTCGGCCTGGGAAAATCCCGGTCAGAGAACCGACCCCCGAAGGACATGTCCAAATCCTTGACGAGCAAGGTCATCCTATCCTGCATGAAGAAGCAAAGTATAACAGCGAAGGAGGCCGTAACAGCAACCGAGAGGAACCTCCAGCTCAGCAGATAAGCCTTGATGAGGCAGTTAAAGGATTCCTTGAAAAGAACAAGGAAAGCTTCCTACAGTACCTCAGCCGAGAGCAAGGTCGGCACCATCACGAAGATAGGGACGCGAAACCTCGTCGAGGCACGAGGCAAAGACCTGTGGTGAATCCCCGACCTCCGGATGATAGGCGGCAGCGAGCCCAAGTTTTGTGCTATTTTTTACGTGTCTTGTCTAGGTCTAGATCGAGTCTTTTGTGTCTTTCTTGTTGTGTTGTGTGCGGGAGGACACATTGGTCGAGGGACAAGGCGAGGCGAAATGGGCAAGAAGAGTGGAACTTGCATGGCGGATGAATAGAGATACGATGCACCTCGAGGGCACAAGGAGCTTAGCTCACACTGGGCTTCAAACCCGAGTGGTGTTTCGTTTTGGCGTGACCTCCTTCTGAGACCGCAAGTTCAATCTCCGGAAGGGTAGGCTAATGGGCAAGCGGAAGTGAAGAAGGCGGCGAGACAAGAAGAAGAAGGAGGCGAGAGAAGGCGGAGGGAGGCTAATGGGCAAGATCGCGAGATGCAGGCGAATCTCGCTAACTCCGGAAAGGATGCGCACGACACGAATCTCATGATATCAGGAGGAGATCGCCTCGGATCCGTCTGGGCAAGGAAAGAGCGCCGATCAACAAGGAAAACCTACAGATTGTCCAGCCCATGGGCCATTACCATCGTCGGTCTCTCGGCCTATATATATGGATGAAGGCGCGACTTGTGCGTCTCTTCCGTGTTCAACTCTCTCTCATTATCAAATTCATCCAGACACCACATACATTAAGTCCCTTGGGCAAACACTTTTATTGCTATTCGTATATTTTGCGGTGGCACTTTGGGCTCATGGTTTCTATTCGTTCGATTAATAGTAAGTTGGTTCCGTTTAATTATGGTTTCAATTAAGCATTGCATGTTTATTTATTTTATGTCTAGTTAAGTCTTTATTACGGTTTGGGTGTGACTATGTGGAGCATGATTAATATAACTCGAGAGGTCTAAGTAGGGCATTACGATCTGCATGCGTGTGTTCCGAAACACTAGGTCTGGGCAATATATAACAACCAAACTCGGTGTGTTAGTTGCAAATAACATAGTGGGTAAGGGAGGTTGCAAGTAATAATTGGATTAAGGTGTCGGGTGTCCCGCACCCCAAATAATCTGTTGGTGTGGGCGAGTTGGAGTAGTCCTAGCATTTGCCTTTGCAATCTGGGTCCATCTAGATCATACTTATTTGTAGGTGCGCATGTCTTGAGGTGTCCTCGTGCGTGGGTATTACGGGTTAGATAGTTTGCATAGGGTGTCCCTTGCCTTTTTTACACAGAAAGGATAGACTTGGAGGGGTGCGTCGTGGGCGTGACGCGTGACAACGGGGTCACGACGTATGTCTCTTATAACCGGTTGATGCATGTCATGTAGAGAAAACCTTTGCACCTAGGACCGAGTGTTAATCGTCTTCACGAAGTTGTTGCCCAAGCCAGACTCGTCTTAATATTTGATATTCCCTTTGAGTTTGTTTCAGGTTATTTTAGTCTACCTATAGTGACCAAGATAGTTACACAACTCTCATTCCTTTTAAGTGACATCGTGACATCAGAGATTGCTACACCAACTCCTCGTGGGATCGACCCTATACTTATCGCTGGCTACGCCTGTGATGGGCAATAGGTTATAAATTTATTTTGAACGCTAAGCGACAGTGTCGAATTGGCGCCGTTGTCGGGGAGTTGCGCATTCGATAGTATCTATATTTCTTGATTTTATATTGCTTTCTTTATTGTATGCTACGACCTAACCTTGCGGGGAGAGAGCGGAGGACTTTTATGCGATCACGAGATCGAAAAGCACGCAAGGCGGAGGAGAGCGGCGATGCGGAGGGCACGACAAGCTGCGAGGCGGCTAATCGAAGAGAACCCGAGAGGCAATACGATGGGCGAACAACCGCAAGTAAGCGGACATTAAGGAAATGGTGTTCTAACAACCATAACACGAGGCCAGCGGGCATCACTTTGTCCGCGATCAATGGCAATGGGAGATGAAGCATTCCTTCGTCAAATCCTCCCGATTTGATGACATGCCGGGAGGATACATAAAGGCATTACAAGATTTCGAGATGGCGTGTGGGACTATCCGCGCCAATGAAAACCTTGGAGAATATGTGAGATTAGTATCATTCCCTTCTCTCGCATGATGGGGCAAGAGAATGGCTCACACCTTGCCGTTGGAAGTGTGACCACGTGGGCACAACTTCACCGAAGTTCCTCGAGAAGTACTTTCCTTCCGCCCGTATTGAACATGAGGAAAAGGATAGCGACATCAAAATGGGCACGGAGAGACCTTTTATGATTCTTGGGAAGGTTTAAGCATTGCGGCGAAATGCCCTCAACATCAAATTCGGATCATGATCGATCCAATATTTCATGGCGGGTTGAGGCAGCAGAGAAAATTTGGGTGAATGCGACTTGTGGAGGATCAATCTTGAATAAAGTTCCAGTGAGGCCTTTAGGCTGCTGGGCGAGATGGCGAAGAAAATAGAGGCGAAGGAGGAGAAGTTAGAAAGCAAGCCACCGCTACTTCTTCAACCGTGGAGACCAAGTGGATAAACTACGTAACACATTCGACAAGTTCATAACCAACACAGGACCGGGACGAGGGCAAAAGAAAGCTAAAGTTTGCCAAATATGCTGCTGCCGTGACACACACGGATCGATGCCCTTTGTTTGAAGAAGAAGAAGTCGATGCGGTGGTCGGAATGGTAATGGGCAATCTGACGAGAGGAGGTATGATCGAACTCTCGGACCTACAACCGGGATGGAGGAACCACGAAAACTTTAGGTGGTCTAACAACCCGGCGAGGCGGAACAACGGCGGCGATGCGGAGGCGGGACAACAACGACCATACGAAATAATCGCGTGACCAAGCGGTGGGCCATCGTTGGCTGAACTTGTGCACACTATGGCGAGAAAATGTGAAGGCTCAACAAGAGAGCGAGAAATTCAAGGTCGAGATAAGGGAGCCCTCGGAGCCTTGGGAACCAAGTTTCCCAATTGACGGTCGTCGTAGCGTCTTGAGAAGAAGAAGGAAATTTACCTCCTCAAGTAGAGGTAAGCGAGTTAGCCAATGAATCTTGTAGTCCTAAGAAGTGGGAAGAAACTACGGAGAAAGTTTTCATGCTAAGGACGACGAGACATACGAAGTGGAAGATCTCATAGAACACAATGGTCGAGATGTGATGATCGAGAGGAAGCCCAAGGAAAAGGCAGGAAAAAGAAGAGGCAATCATTGAGCCGACCTATGTCAAACCTAATCCTAGGTTTTACCTCCCTTCGAGGCAGTTGGCGAAGAACGAAGAGAGGAAGAAATGGCGAGATGTATCGCGTGTTTGAGAAGGTGGAAATTAATATACCGCTCATCATTTGCTCTGGGCACGATGCGAAAATGGGCAAAGTTTATGAAAGAATTGTGCGAGAAAGGTGAAATACAAAGATGATGCAAAATTCAAGTGGGAGAGAATGTATCCGTAGTCCTACGGAAATTGCCGAGAAGTGTGGAGATCGGGGATGTTTTTATTCCTGCGTAATAGGCAATCTGAGGATCGAAAGGGCCATGTTGGTTGGGGGCATCTATAAGCGTCATGCCCTTGTCGATGTTCGATGAATTAAAGGTGGGAACCACGAAGCCAACACAGTGGTTATTGATTAGCGAGACGGGTCAGCGTCATCCGGAAGGAATCATCGAAGACGTATTGGTCAAAGTGGAGGAACTCATATTTCCAGCGGACTTCTACGTTTTGGATATGGGCACGATGGGTAACAAATCCTCAGTTATGCTCTTGGGTCGACCATTCATGAAAACAGCAAGAACTAGGATTGATTGCGACACGGGCAAATTATCATGTGAATTCGACGGCGAGACGGTGACCTTCAACATCTTCAAGGCCATGGAGCATCCTATTGATATTGAGGTCGTGGAATTCATTGATCACATTGAACCCATGGTAGGAGACATCACGCGAGATAGGTTTACAAGATCCATTTGGATGCGACAATTCAAAGTGGTCTTAAGGGTGAGACACTCGAGGAGAAGCGACTTACGGACAATGTCGGGAGGCCTGCTTTATTTTCGGAGGCGAACCGAGGGACTCAGTGGTCAATATACCAGAACATGCCCAAGTGAAGGAAGAAGAAAAGCTCGTTCCATCCCATGAGAGCACCGAAACTCGAGCTAAAGACTCTTCCTCACCACCAAGTACATCTTTCTAGGGAAGGGCGACACTTTGCCGTGATCATCAATGCTAAACTCGGTCGAGTCGGGAGGAAGCTGTAATATGTGTTATTGGGCAATCTGAGGAAGCTATTGGATGGACATTGGCCGACATCAAGGGCATCGACCCTTCCATATGCGTTCACAATATTCGATGGAAGAAGAAGCCGAACCGATCTGCGATCAACAAAGGAAGTTGAACCCGGCTATGAAGGAGGTAGTCATGAAGGAGATCTTGAAGCTTCTCGACTTGGGCATCATATATCCGTGTCGAGACGGTAAATGGGTCACCCGGTACACGTCGTGCCCAAGAAGTCGAGCATTCGGTAGTGAAAAGCGAGAAATGAGAGCTGATCCCAGCGAGACTCCAAGCAGGTTGGAGAATGTGTATTGACTATCGAAAGCTCAACACGGTGACCGAAAAGATCACTTCCATTACCTTTCATTGACGAGATCTTTGGAGAGGTTAGCGGAAACAAATTCTTTTGTTTTTAGGCGGATACTCGAGCTACATGCGAGATATGGGTTGCCCAGGTGATCGGGATAAAACTACTTTCACATGCCCATTCGGGACATTTGCCTGAGAAGAATGCCTTCGACGTGTAATGCCCAGGGACATTTCGGCGATGCATGATGAGCATCTTCTCGGACCTATTAGAGAAATGCATCGAGGTCTTTATGGACGACTTTACCGTCTATGGGGAATCATTCGATGAGTGCTTGACAAATTTGGAGGTAGTCCTACGAGATGTGTCGAAAAGAATTTGATCTAAATTATGAGAAATGTCGTTTCATGGTACAAGAAGAGATTGTTCTTGGGCGCGTGGTGTCGAAAGAGGATAGAAGTAGATAGAGCTAAAGTAGAGATCATCGCTAAATTGCCTATCTAGCTTGATGAAAAGCAGTGCGAGGTTTCCTTGGGCCTGTTGGGTTCTGAGAAGATTTGTGAAGGACTTTGCAAAGATCGCCTGACCCATGACACAACTACTCCGAATGATGTACCATGGGAATTCGATGAAGAATGTAAGATAGCTTTTGAAACTACGAAGAATAACTTAATTTCAAGACCGATCATTCAACCCACGATTGGGGCATGCCGTTTGAAGTTATGTGCGATGCAGCGGATATGCCGTGGGAGCCGTCTTGGGACAACGAAGAGGAAGGAAAGTCATGCTATATACTATGCCTCGAGAACTCTCAATGCCGCCCAATGCAACTCTGACTGGCAGAAAGAATTCTTGGCGGTCGTCTTTGCCTTTGAAAATTTCGATCATATCTCATCGGGGCGAGACAATCGTCTACACCGATCATCGCCACGAGGTACCTAATGGCCAAGAAGGAGTCAAAGCCACGGTCGATCGGATGGATCTTGCTTCTCAAGAGTTCGATGTAGAAATCAAAGACAAGAGTGGAGCACAAAACCTTGTGGCCGACCACTTAAGTAGGATATTGAAGGGAAGACCGGTGCCCATTCAGAGACCTTCCTGAAGAACATATGTACTTCATTCGAGGCACTGACGGAGTTCGAGCCATGGTATCAGATTTGGTTAATTACAAAACCAATGGAGAACTCCGTGTTGGGCTCACTACTTATCAAAGAAACAAGATCAAAGCGGGGTATCGCACCTACGTATGGGATGATCCTACTTATGGAGAAAGTCTGTTGATCAAGTTTTGCGACGATGTGTGCCCGGCGAGATCGAAGACATTACGAATCTTTGCTACTCCAAAGAATGTGGAGGTCACTTTGGGCACAAGAGGACAGCGAGAAAGGTTTTAGGCAGTTCTTACGGCCCGATATTCAAAGATGCTTATGGTGTGTAAGCAATGCAAAGAGTGTCAGCAGGAAGGAAATATCACAAAGAGGAATGAGATGCCCATGATACCTATCCTTCCGGTCGAAATCTTTGATGTATGGGGATGGACTTTATGGGACCATTCACAGAGCTCGAGGGTAATCGTACGTCACCTTGCGGTGGATTATGTTTGAAATGGGTTGAGGCCAAGGCAAGTGCCACTAATGACTCAAAGGTAGTTTAGCTTTTCTTAAAGCTAATATCTTCAACAGTTCGGCGTACCCAAAGCGATTATCGGCGATCGAGGAACCCATTTTATCAACACTACTATCACCAAATTGTTAGAAATACGGTGTAACCCATCGTGTGATTACTGACTACCATCCACGAGGCTAATGGGCAGTGGAGTTGTCAGCAGAATAATCAAGACTATATTGAGGAAGGTAGTGGGACCTACGGTGGGGCTGGAGCACTCGTCTTGATGTGTGTATGGGCATATAGAGCGCATCTGAAGACCCCTTGGGCATGTCACCATACGAATTGTGTTCGGCAAGATGTGTCACTTACCAAGAGAACTAGAGCACTGAGGCATTTTGGGCGGTGAACAAGCTCAACTTTGATTGGGACCGTGATGGCAAGCTAGAAAGCTTCGACTTCAAGGCTGGAAGAAATAAAGGCTGAGGCCTATGATGATGCCGTTCTATATAAAGAAAGATTAAAGAAGGCACATGACCATCTTATCAAAGCCAAGTCATTCGAGTAAGGGAAATTGGTGCTTTTATACCGTCTCGATTCAAGTTGATGTCGGGCGAGTTAACAAGCAAGTGGTGCGGACCATATGAAGTCAAAACTCAATTTCGAATGGGAGTCGAGATCGCGAGATCGAAGATGAGAAAAACCTTCAAGGTCGATGGGACGTCGAAGGCTTACTATGGGCATCACGAGGTAGATCCGGGGAATTGCATCGAGTGCAAGCCCTCGACGGGAAGAGTAATAAAGAGGTGCAGTCGAGCCACGGCGATAACCAAAGCGGCGAGAGGCAACTGGTATTTTATTTGCTTTCGTTGTTGTTTTCTCTTTTGTTTTTGTTTTGCCCGTTTTGCGTGTGGTGTTGTGTTGGTCAATCTACGAGGAGCAGTGTGATCATGATCGAAGAGGCGAGATGAGGCGCTAGACATTCGCCGTGGGCGAGAGGGTGAGAGTTCGGAACAAGTGGCGGGCGGTTGTCGGGAGAAATGACGTGCGTCCCTTATAGCGGCCACTCCATAATTACCTCGCCACGTCGCCTCAACCTCTGCAAATTCCCTCTCTCACTTTGAGCCTTAAAGAATAAACCTCCCATTTTCAAAAATGATGCCAGTAAAACCGAGCCAAAACCACCAAAAAGCTCCGATTCCCTCCGAGACCAAAGAAAACCACAGAGCTAAAATCAGCAATGGCGACCCTACGAGACTCCTACTACCCCGAAATGCCTAAAAGCCGTCTCAGGTTAACTCAGGGACTGGAGAAAATAATAGAAGAACAGCGCCTCTCCCGTAAAGCGACGTCGGAGGAACCACGAGAGAGGCGGCGGCGAAACCCAAGAAGAAGAAAGCGAGGCCAACAAGGAGAAGGCGTCGGTGACGGAGAATGAAGATACCCTGCGGAGGCGGAGAGTCCACCTCGGACGAAGGCGGCGAGCTGGAGCCCTCGGTGAGAAGGAGAAAGCGAAGAAGAGAAGAAACCCGGTCGAAAAAGACTCGGGGCACCACCACCACCGAGAAAGAAGCCTCGTCGGAGCTACCTCCACCTTCAAGGAAGAGAACAGGGGTACCTTGCGAAGATGGCATCACCCTCCTCTCGAAAAGGGAAGCCGTCACGACCACGAAGAGGCCACCCAGGGTTCAACACCACCTCGATGAGGCACATTGTAAAGCCAAGGCGCTAGACATGGAGGTCTTTGGAGAGTGCAGGGGTTAAGGATGAGGTGAAGAAGTTTTTCGCAAGGATTGGATGGGGGCGTTTTGGAATGGCGGGACGGTACGTACATCACATTGGCGAGGAGTTTATTCAAACTCTCGAAATAAAGAACCCGAGCAAAGTAAAGGCGACCACAGGCGCATCAAATTTAGGCGATGGGCAGCGAACTCTCGTTCTCTGTGAGCGACTTCAAGCGCACCACAGGCATTACAAAAGTGTTTGAGGCGAAGACCACGAGAATCTGAGGAGGCTTTCACCTCGTCCCCGAGGACACAGGGGAGGTGGAATGAAAAATGGTCATCGATTGGTGCAGGCTGGCGTTTAAGTCCGGATACACTAAAGGCGATGGTGAGGAACAGCAGCTGCTGAATGTGCCATCGCCTCTGTCTTCTGACTTTTTGGGAAGGTGGACAAGACAACTCCATCTCCGGCGAGGAGTTGTTCATCTTGTGGTGCATGTGGCATGGCCACAAGGTGAACTTTGCAGCGTTTTCACCTGCCCATTTCAAGGACATCTGACTCGTCCTAGCGGAGGATCTCTCTTGCCCATTTGGTGACCGTGTTGGCCACGGTGAAGGTCTTTGGGCAGGCGAATACCGACACGGAAGTGGAGCCAGGCGTATATTGACACGGCTATGTTGGAGCGGATGAAGGACATATACTACGACCGGGGCGGAAAACCGGTCTTCACGGAGCCGGCCTTGGCGACCAAGCAGCCCTCGCGATCGCCCGGTCGGCGAAGAGGATTCAAAGATAGCGGGAGGAGGATGATGACATCAAAGCCCGCTTGACCGGGATAGAGGAACAACGGCGACCCATGATGCCACGATAGCCTACTTTTGCCTTTGGATTCGGTATCCGGCTTCCCTTGACCTTTGTCCTCCTTTTTGTTTTTGTTTTGTTTTGTTGTGTTTTGTTTTCTGTTTTGTTGTGTTTTGTTTTGTTTTGTTGTTTGTTTTTTTTTTTTTTGTTGTTGTTGGTGGTGACCCCTTTCCTCACCCACTTTGCCCTAGGCAAAGTGTGTGAGTGAAAGGTTCGTCTGCTTTGTTTGTTTGAGTTAAGAGAGTGGGTCCCCACTCGACCCACTTTGCCCAAGGCAAAGTGTGTGAGTAGGGGCGCCACCTTGCTCGGTTGTTTCGTTGTTTGTTGTTTGTGTTCCTCCTTGTTACCCACTTTGCTCAGCATAAAGTGTGTGAGTCAGGAGGGTTTTCGATTTTGTGTGTCGGTTGGCATGTTTAAATTGGTGGGATTGATTGGTGTATTTTGCTTTGTTGTGAATAATCTAGTAGTTTTAAATTACGTTTGAGCATGACCGTATGTAAATAAGGATGGCGAATTGAATTTGAGCACACATGGTGAGATTTGAGCTTAAGCTGTTGTATCTTGATCAACCGGTTTCCTTTCTTGTGTGATTATTGACATCTTCATTAGGCTTTTGCTAGAACTTGCGTGCACTCTTATGTCGAGGCCTTATTGACTTAGTTAAAACATTTAGATGACTTAGGCATATTTTTCTTTCAAATAGCCCACCGGGCCAAAATGTCCTACCTAATGTTAATCCTCGTCAGCCCCCTTGAGCTTAATAATTTCTTTCATTCACTTAAATTAGCACGGAAAAGAAGCTGCCGGTCGATTAGACTCGGGAGTTAATAGAAGAGAAGGCGAAAGGAAGAAACGGTAGCCTCGTAATGGGCGAGAAAAAAAGGGTTTACGAATTTCAAAGAAATGGGCAAAATGCCCAATATAAAGAAGGTACCGAATTGAAAAAAAAGGACTTGAAATAAAAGAATATATATATTGATGAAGTCTAAGATGGTTGTCTTGAGGCAGTAAGAGAAAGCGAAAGGAAATCCATGGAGGACAAAATAAATTCCTCGAACACGAGTCCGTGATGACCTTAGCCTCGTTCCAAAAATTTCCACCTATGTCTTAAGCCCTATTACAACCAAATAAAAGACCTAAGGATGAATGTTTAAAACTTTGTCTAAGCGGTGGAAATGGTAGAGACGCATAAGCTATGGCATAGTCGAAATGAAAGATGTCTGGCGTATACACTAGCCTATACACAAGAGTGCGAGTGTTGGTAAGGAAAATGCCCAATATGCTCAAATTAGTATTTTGACTTGTTTGATGGTCGTTGCTTGAATGGAGTCTATGTTGGATTTGTATCTTGGCGGTTTGGTTGAGCTTGTATACAATGTTTCTGTTACCACTATTACAATCTCTATCGATTTGAATACTTGATTGCATATATCGTGTCCCTTATCTCGTATATAAGTTAGATCATACAGTGTGTAGAAGATCACGAAGTACGTATGATTGGTCAAGCTTAATGAGATATAAAAGTTTCACTGGTGAGACAACTTAAGGGCGAGTTGTCGGTTTGAGGCTGCGATATAGATAAGAAGTGACTTGACTTAGTTGCTTGTCTATCTTTGATGCGTCTCGGCGTATTGAAGGATCACGATGAGATGTGTTCTTCTTTCGACCGTCGTGAAGAACCAAGATCTCGGTGACTTACGATGATCTAAACCTCGATAAGGTATTAGGTGAGTATGAGTTGTTGTCCATCACTTTGACTTGTTATGGGTGAGGGTTATATGTTCTAACCAGATTCTCCGCGTCTTGGGTGGTGGCGATCTTGTATGTCACGCTAGTTATCATGTCAGTCACCGTATCCGTTTAGGATGATGGCGTCCCTTAAGGAGCTCAAAGGTTTATTGTACTAAACCTGCGAGGTTGAGTTAGCTCGAAGTACAATAATAAGGTTGAGTGGTACTACTTAAGAAATGAAGTTATGTCGTTTTAGCGATCAGTTGCTAGAAATGATTAATGGACGTTCGACATCTTAAATCTGAGGATTCGTAATGTCTAAATGCAAGCCCGACTCATCTTGGTAATAAAGGGTAAGTCGACATTCTTTCTCTAGTGGCATGATCGAATGTTTATAAATTAATTTATGTTGCAGGTGAACATAAGATAATTAATTTATTTGAGGCCCATCTTTATTCCTTGCATTTGATCCTGGGGTGGCCCGTCGGGCCCGTAACCTTTGGAAATCGGCGCCCCTATAGCTCTCAAAGGCAAGATTTTATTCTCTTTATCCACAAGGATATTATTATATTTATAGTATATGCATAGATCCTTTCCATATAAGATTATGGTAATAATCACGAGTATGAAAATAATCACGAAAGTATGGAAATAATCCTAAGATTATGGTAATATTCCATATAGGATTATGGTAATTTCCATATAGGATTATGGTAATTTCCATATGGGATTAAGGTAGTGCATTATAAATATAAGGTATGAGATAAAGTCTATGTTAATGCTCACATAATTAACCTAAGATTTTCGTCCCCCTCTTGAGAGAAAAAGAGTGTGATTCTCGAAAATTGTGAGAGCTCGGGTGATTTTCCGGTGCATTCTCCATAAGATCGTCCTCACTTGACGTTGGAGATTGGGCAATCGGGATACGAGTCCGGAAGGTCAAAGCACGAGTCCGATCCGTTCGATCCGTTCATCTCGTTCCATCGACCTCTTCGGATCGAGTAAACACGAGAAAACCCCTACGTGTTGCGATTAATTATATAGGCGCATGCTAGGTTTATAATCAATGTATGGTGAATTAAATATCAAGATGGATCCTCGGGCGAGGTTAACATATGTTTTCCACGCAATTGGTATCGAGCACAGGATCGAGAATCTTGGCTCTGTTGGATTCACGTTTGATTATTACGTCGTTTAATTAATTGTGGATGCATAGTTCATCGTGGCTCGTTTATTATTTTGTCGGATGTTGTTGTTTTCCACGAGAAAATCCGTGGTTAGATTAGATTTTATTATGTAAATCTTATCGTAAAAGAGAACGAGCGAAAGAACGAAGAAGAAACGGCGGGAAAAGCAGTCTCGGCGGTCCACAGGCGGTATCTCATGGCGAGCCTCGCGATCGCGAGAGAGATCGCGAGGCGCGGCGGCGGCGGGCGTGCGTTCGCGCCACGAGATCCCTGGCGCCACACGGCGAGCTAGCGGTCGCGAATACGGCGCAGCAGCAGCGGCGAGCGAGCTAGCGGCGGCGGGCGCGTCGCGCGAAACCGGCGCTTGGCGAGCGGCTTCGCGATCGCGAAGTTTCGCCGTGGCGGCAGCGTCTCGGCGGGCGTTCGGCGCTCGGGCGGTGGCCACGCATACGCTCGTCGGGTCGCGATCGCCTTAGCGACCGCGAGGCCCGCGAGGACACGCAGGCGGTGGCGCCTGAGAAGGTGGGCGGCGGTGGCTTTGCCCTGGCCGACCCGGCCTGGTGATTACCGACCGGCCCGGACCCATTTTTCAGATTTTTCGGTCCGTGCCCGCACGCGAGGCCCGTTGTTGAATCGGTCCGTGCCGCGCGAGGCCCGTTTTCAAGTTTAATTACATGCTTTGTAAATCTATGTAATAGATTAGATTTAAATGTGCGGGTTTCACGATTGGGCGCGATGAGCGTTTTATTTTATTTTTATCGTTCATATGCATGTCGTGGATGTTTAAATTATGCGGTAGCATGCTATGTATGTTTATATTACGTTGACAAACCTTTATGTGTTTCACGTGAATTGGATGCGCATAGTAAGCATGCTAGGTTTATCGCGTTTATCAAGAATATTTTAGAATTACGAGAGCATGTTTTACATGTTGAGTTCTATAGAAAAGCATGCTAGGATTACGTGATCTGCATGGACAAACCTTTTGAATAAAAAGGTAAGCAAGCAACCCGACAAATTAATTTTTCAAATTAAAATGTCGAGACCTCCACTTTTTGATCTCTAAACAAAGTGAGGCCTTGCTGTGAGTGGCGATCCACACGTGTGGCTTGCTTGCCTTGTTTATCATAAGTTTGTTAGATGAGATTTCTAAATAAAGCTGTTTAAATCTATTGAGAAGTGGGAGTTTCATGTGTAGCGATCCACAGCGCGGGCTTGCATGTGCGATTTTCATAAGTTCTCTAGAGATAGATATAAAATGAGATAACAAAAGAATTTGAATTGGGCGGTATGGTCGAGAGAGTATACCAATTCTAAGAATTCATTTCTCTTTGTTAAAATTGTGGTCGATGCTTAGACATCACCTCAAGTACAACTTCATGAAGTCCTTCTTGCGATAGTGATGTGGTGCAGTAAGGTCAATTGTTAATTTCATTTGTCATAAGGATAAGTTGACATGGATTGAAATTAAGCGACTAAAGGTATATTTTAGTGCAGTCGGGGGTTCATGTGTGGCGTCCACACGCGTGGCTTACATGTGGGATTCCTTGGGCGATTGGAGGTTTCAATTAATATTGTTTTATCAAAGTTTACAATATTATTATTCACAATTATTGCGATCGTATGCTTATGTGTTTTACATTATCGTTTCGAGATATGTCTCTTCGCCCGATTATCAATATGCTCGCACAAAATCCGTTATCGGTCCAATTTTATCAGTGGAAGCGAAACATGGAATATGTTCTTATATTTGAAGAACACATGTTTGTTCTCACTACTCTAAACCCGATGCCCTCTCGACGATCGACTAATGAGCAATGCGGTCGGCGGACTTTGGAATAAGTCGAACAATATGGCTAAATGCTATATGATGACTACTATGTCCAAAGGCTTGCAGTGCTGACATCGATCGATGGTAGATCTGACGATATTTGGTCGAGTCTCGAGTAAGTTTGGGCGGTCGGATCGGACGATCACTTCCACACAATGAGAGAAATCTTGGCGTGTAAGATGGAAGAAGGAAGTTCGGTCCATGAACATGTCTCCCATGACTCATCTCATGGATAGTCTTGATCGGTTGGGAGGAGGTATTGGCGTGCCGAGGTCGATATCATCCTCAATACACTGCCCAAGTCTTTTGAGAACTTTCGGCGTGAATGCGATCATGAGCAAGATCGAGTTTACACTTAGTCGATTTTAATGATCTCGTTCTGCGGAAGGAGTTATGGGAAAAGGAGCACATGCTCTTGCTAGCACATCTAAGGGCCCAAAATTTTCATCGCAAAATGGAAATAGAAAAGGGTGCCAAAGGTGGTAAAGCGAGGAAATAGTGGGAGTAATGGGAGCAAGAACATGGTTGCCACGGAGGCTTGAAGAAGCGAAGGAGAAGGGCAAGTGCTTCAAGTGCGGTGGGCCCGGGCATTGGAAGGCCAAGTGCCCTATGCTCGAGGCTCAAGGTGCGCCGCTTGCTTTAATGTGAAACATGTTTAACGACTTGTTCTACCCGTTCTTGGGTAGTAGATCTGGTATAATCGATCATGTTTGTTACACCTTGCGGGGTTCCCGCGGACAAGGAGGCTGTTTGATGGCGAGATAACGATCTCCATGGGCATGGCGAAAGTCAAGCTGCTGCAGTTGGAAATGTTTCTTTATGTTTTGGGACAACAGTTTTAGTTTTGAAAGACGCGTTTTATATGTGCGGATTTTCGGTAGGAACCTTGTTCTGTTTCAAATTATTTACTCATGGATATTACATTATTTTTGATAGTGGTGTTTCTATCATAAGAAATGACGAAGTTATACGTGTTGGCACCTTATATAATTAAGCTTTATACTATTTCGCAAAACATAATACCTATAACTATGTTGCATCTACATCAAACCCTAAAAAGAAAGTTTTCTTGCGAAGATGACTCTACTTTTCTCGGCATCTTAGATTAGGTCACATCAATCTAAATAGGATCCAAAGACGGCTAAGAATGGGCGTTGGGTAATCTCACGGTTACTCAGTTCCGGTCTGCGAATCTGTATAGAAGGTAAGATGTCGACCGGACCTTCAAAGCGAAGGGTTATAGAGCCAAAGAAATGTTGGAGTTAGTCCATTCGACACGTGTGGACCGATGTCCACACAAGCTCGTGGAGTGCAGTATTTTGTCACTTTCATTGGCGATTACTCGAGTGCGGATACGTATACCGCTCGCGCAAGTCCAGAATGCTTTGAAATTCAAAGAGTTTAAGGCGGAAGTGGAGGCGAAGCTAGGTAAAGTATCAAGTCCTTTGCGTTACGATCGCGGTGGCGAATACCTCGAGAACGAGTTTATGGACTATCTAGTGAAGTGTGGGATTACGTCAACAAGACTTCAAGGGCACACCACTGACAAAATGGTGTGTCGGGCGAAGAAATAGGACTCTTTTGGAAATGGTTAGATCAATGATGAGCTATGCAACATTGCCTATTTCGTTACGGGGTATGCCTTAGAGACGGCGGCATACTTGCTAAATCTAGTACAGGTCAAGTCGGTCGAAAAGACCGCTTCGAGTTGTGGTTTGAGCCTGCCCGGTTTAAGCCACATAAGGATATGGGGCGATCCACACTGCGTCTTTGAACAAGAAAGCGACAAGTTGGAGGCTAGATCCGACGCAAAGGCTGTTTATTGGCTATCCTAGAGGAGGCGAAGGTGGTTTATTCTATAGTCCTAAGGATCGGAAGGTCATTATTAGCACTAATGCCGATTCTTAGAAGATGATTATATGAAAATCATAAGTCCAAAGTTGAAATCATTCTTCAAGAATTAGAAGATGATCATATTCCACCACCGATTAGGCGAAAGGTGCGAGATGTCGAGTCTAGTGGGAGGATCGACACCGAGATACTTCAAGAAATTGAAGTGGGTCGGGTTCATTGGAGATACCGACCGTCATAAGTGGTACCTACACGACAAGTTGTGTGAGTTAGAGAACCACAAGTATCTGCTCCACCGTTGCCATTGTGCTGTAGAACCTCGTCGTAGTGGGAGGGTTGTTCGTCGACCGGCGATTTATGTTAGTGGGTGAATCTTGGATTTAGTCAGCAGACGAACATGCAATAATCGACCCATGGACATACAAGGAGGCGATACAAGATAATGATGCAAGATCATAGCACCGCTATGGACTTAGAAATGGAGTCCATAACGACTATGGATGTATATGAAAGACACCTCTACCGGATGGCAAGGGGCCATGGGTAGTAAGTGGATATCTGAGGAAGAGATTCTCGATGGAGGTTTCGGCTTTTAAAGCCGGGCTTGTGGCGAAAGGGTACACTCAGTTGAGGGCATCGATTTCGATGAGACCTTTTCGCTGTAGCAATGCTCAAGTCCATCGTAATTCTTCTAGCCATAGTGACCACTTGAACCTAGAGGTTTGGCAAATGGATGTTAAAACCGCTTTTCTAAACGGTTACCTTGAGGAAGGTAGAGACATGTATATGCAAGAACGAAGGTTATGTGGTAAAGGGTGAAGAGCATCTAGTATGGAAGCTTAAGAAGTCCATTTATGGACTTAAGCGAACCTCCCGATCATGGAACTTACGCTTTGACGAGGTGGTAAAGTCCTATGGATTTACCAGGTTGCTAGCGAGAGTTGTGTGTATCGGTTAGATGTCAGCGGTGATGTGGTATTTCTTGCACTTTATGTAGATGACATCCTTCTAGTTGGCAACAACGTGAAGTCGTTATCGAGGCGTAAAGAGTTGGCTATCCGATCGTTTCAAATGAAAGACTTAGGAGATGCAACGTACATTCTTGGGATCAAGGTTTACCGAGATCGCAAGAAGAAAATGTTGAGCTTATCTCGGGCGTCTTACATTGATCTTGTAATTACTCGTTTTAGTATCGCAGACCGCCAAGAAAGGATTGCTACCTTTCGGACATGGCGTTCCTTTATCTGAGACACGATCACCTATGTTGACCAAAGGAGATAGAGGAAATGAGACAAGTTCCTCACGCTTCCGCCGTAGGAAGTCTCATGTACGCAATCTTGTCTGCACGAGGCCCGATATACGCTATCACGGTGGCATAGTAGCTAGATATCGATCTAACCTCGGACAAGCTCATTGGACTGCATGAAAGCATATACTCAAGTACCGAAAAGGACTCGAGATTATAGGCTAGTTTACCATGCGAGATAGTCTAATGCCTTTGGGTTATCTGCACTCGGATTTCCAAGCCGACCGTGATGAGAAAAAGTCGACCTCGGGCTATGTGTTTACCTTGGGAGGTGGAGCCGTATCTGGCGGAGTGCAAAGCGGCGATGCATTGCGGACTCTACCATGGAAGCCGAATATGTAGCCGCTTGGAGGCTTCTAGGAGGCAGATGGTTCAAGAACTACCTCATGGATCTAGATGTGGTACTGGTTTGCCCAAGAGTATCATAGTTTCTCGTGATAACTTTCGGTGCGAGGGCAAACTCGAAGGAACCACGGACCCACAAGGCGACCAAACACATGAGAGAAAGTACCATGTCATACGAGAAATCGTTAGACGAGGTGACGGGTTGATTGAAAAGATTGATACGACGGAAAATCTAGCGGATCCATTCACGAAGAGCACACGCAAAAAGTCTACGATGAACACGTTAGAGGACTTGGATTGCGCTGATGGCACCCACTTAGAAAGGAAACTTTTGTATAAGTGGGAGAAGCAAAGTGATGGTTGTTTGTAATAGCTAGTAGAAAGACACATTGTATACTAAAAGTTTGCTTTAGTATAAGTGGGAGATTGTTGGTTTTGTATCTTGAAAGCGGTTTGGTTGAGCTTGTATACAATGTTTCTGTTACCACTATTACAATCTCCTATCCGATTTGAATACTTGATTGCATATATCTCGTGTCCCTTATCTCATATATAAGTTAGATCATACGATTGTGTAGAAGATCACGAAGTCGTATGATTGGTCAAGCTTAATGAGATATAAAAGTTTCACACCGAGACAACTTAAGGGCGAGTTGTCGGTTTAGTCGCAGATAGATAAGAAGTGACTTGACTTAGTTTCTTGTTTATCTTTGATGCGTCTCGACGTATTGAAGGATCACGATGAGATGTGTTCTTCTTTCCGACCGCCGTGAAGAACCAAGATCTCGGTGACTTACGATGATCTAAACCTCGATAAGGTATTAGGTGAGTATGAGTTCTTGTCCATCACTTTGACTTGTTATGGGTGAGGTTATATGTTCTAACCCAAGATTCTCCGCATCTTGGGTGGTGGCAATCTTTATGTCACGCTAGTTATCTCATGTCAGTCACCGTATCCGTTTAGGATGATGGCGTCCCTTAAGGAGCTCAAAGGTTTATTGTACTAAACCCCGCAGTTGAGTTAGCTCAAGTACAATAATAAGGTTGAGTGGTACTACTTAAGGAAATGATGTTATTAATCGTTTTAAGCGATTGATTGCTAGAAATGATTAATGGACGTTCGATATCTTAAATCTACGGGATTCGTAATGTCTAAATGCAAGCCCGACTCATCTTCGGTAATAAAGGGTAAGTCGACATTCTTTCTCTAGTGGCATGATCGAATGTTTATAAATTAATTTATGTTCGGGTTGAACATAAGATAATTAATTTATTTGAGGCCCATCTTTATTCCTTGCATTTGATCCTCGGCTGGCCCATCCGGGCCCGTAAGACGCGGGAAATCGCGCCCTATAGCTCTCAAAGGCAAGATTTTATTCTCTTTATCCCACAAGGATATTATTATATTTATGGTATATGCATAGATCCTTTCCATATAAGATTATGGTAATAATCACGAGTATGGAAATAATCCACGAAAGTATGGAAATAATCCTAAGATTATGGTAAATTCCATATAGGATTATGGTAATTTCCATATAGGATCATGGTAATTTCCATATGGGATTAAGGTATTGCATTATAAATATAAGGTATGAGATAAAGTCTATGTTAATGCTCACATAATTAACCTAAGATTTTCGTCCCCCTCTTGAGAGAAAAAGAGTGTGATTCTCGAAAATTGTGAGAGCTCGGGTGATTTTCCGGTGCATTCTCCATAAGATCGTCCTCACTTGACGTTGGAGATTGGGCAATCGGGATACAGTCCAGAAGGTCAAAGCACGAGTTCGATCCGTTCAATCCGTTCATCTCGTTCCATCGACCTCTTCAGATCCAAAGGTAAACACGAGAAAACCCCTACGTGTTGCGATTAATTATATAGACGCATGCTAGGTTTATAATCAATGTATGGTGAATTAAATATCCAAGATGGATCCTCGGGGCGAGGGTTAACATATGTTTTCCCTGCAGTCTACTTGAATTGCTAGTTTGTTCTGATGAAGCTTATATTGGCCGAGATATCCCTTTGGTGGAAATGTGCTAACCATTCTCTGTTTTGAGTCTTTTCTTTCTTTCTTTTGACTTGGGCAATTGCAGCGTGCATGCTTGAGGACAAGCATGTTTAAAGTGTAATGTGTGACGAGCCCAAGTTTTGTGCTCTTTTACGTGTCTTGTCAGGTCTAGATCGAGTCTTTTGTGTCTTTCTTGTTGTGTTTTGTGTGCGGGAGGACACATTGGTGCTCAGGGACAAGGCGGGCGAAATGGGAAAGAATGAGTGGAACTTGCATGGCGGATGAATAGAGATACGATGCACCTCGAGGGCACAAGGAGCTTAGCTCACGACACGGGCTTCAAACCCCAAGTGGCTGTTGGTTTCACGGGGTGACCTCCTTCTGAGACCGCACAAGTTCAATCTCCATAAGGGTAGGCTAATGGTCAAGCGGAGTGAAGAAGGCGGCGAGACCAAGAAGAAGAAGGAGGCAAGAGAAGGCGGAGGGAGCTAATGGGCAAGATCGCGAGATGCAGGCGAATCTCGCTAAATCCGGAAAGGATCTTGTGACACCGAATCTCATGATATCAGGAGGAGATCGCCTCGGATCCGTCTGGGCAAGGAAAGAGCGCCGATCAACAAGGAAAACCTACCAGATTGTCCAGCCCATGGGCCATTACCATCGTCAGTCTCTCTCGGCCTATATATATGGATGAAGGCGCGACTTGTGCGTCTCTTCGGCGTTCCAACTCTCACTCATTATCAAATTCATCCAGTGACACCACATACATTAAGTCCTTCGGGAAAACACTTTTATTTGCTATTAGTATGTTTTGCCGTCGGCACTTTGGGCTCGCCATTTCTATTTCGTTCGATTAATAGTAAGTTGGTTCCGTTTAATTATGGTTTCGATTAAGCATTACATGTTTATTTATTTTATGTCTAGCTAAGTCTTTATTACGGTTTGGGCGTGACTAAGTGGAGCATGATTAATATAACTCGAGAGGTCTAAGTAGGGCATTACGATGCGCATGCGTGTGTTCCCGAAACACTAGGTCACAGGCGATATATAACAACCAAACTCGGTGTGTTAGTTGCAAATAACATAGTGGGTAAGGGAGGTTGCAAGTAATAATTGGATTAAGGTATCGGTGTCCCGCACCCCAAATAATCTGATGGTGTGGGCGAGTTGGTGTAGTCCTAGCATTTGCCTTTGCCAATCTGGGTCCATCTAGATCATAACGTTGCTGTAGGTGCGCATGTCTTGAGGTGTCCTCGTGCGTGGGCATTACGGGTTAGATAGTTTGCATAGGGTGTCCTTGCCTTCTTTACATAAAGGATAGACTTGGAGGGGTGCGTCGTGGGCGTGACGTGACAACGAGGTCCGACGTATGTCTCTTATAACCGGTTGATGCATGTCATGTAGAAAACCTTTGCACATAGGACCGAGTGTTAATCGTCTTCACGAAGTTGTTGCCCAAGCCGGACTCGTCTTAATATTTGATATTCCTTTGAGTTTGTTTGAGTTATTTTAGTCTACCTATAGTGACCAAGATAGTTACACAACTCTCATTCCTTTTAAGTGACATCGTGACATCGTAGATTGCTACACCAACTCCTCGTGGGATCGACCCTATACTTATCGTGGCTACGCTGTGATGGGCAATAGGTTATAAATTTATTTTGAGCGCTAAAGCGGTGTGTCGTCGCTCATACCTCTACGGGTTGGGGCCCAAACCAACCGTGCAAGGGACGAACAGTGGGCGGGACACGGGACATCGAGATCGCCGCGAGGTTGGCCCGTCGTCAAAAGCGAGTTCGGTCGACGAACTCCGCCTCACTCCCGGTGGGCGGGTTCGATGGATCGGGAAAATAATTACCCGTTCTCAAGCGAAATACTCGACACTCCATAGGACAAGTGCGGTGCAGAGCATTGTTGGGAAAACTATGTTTAGCCTCCCGAGGATCTATCTTGGATGTTTAATTCATCATACATTGACTATATACCTAGCATGCACCTATATAATTAATTGCAACACGTTGGGGTTATCTCGTGTTTACCTTTGAATGCTGTCGGCGGAATGGATCGAGACTCGTGCTTTGACCTTACGGGTGTATCCGGTTGCCCAATCTCCAGCGTCGAGTGAGGGCGATCTATGGAGAATGGTTGAAAAATCACCTCAAGCTCTCAAGAATTTTCTAAAATCTCTCAAAGGATGAACCCTCAAATTCTCGAAAATAATGATGATGATTATTAATCATTGACCTAGATTTAATCTCTTACCTCATATTTATAATGCATTACCATAATCCTATATGGAAATTACCATAATCCCATATGAAAATTACCATAATCCCATATGGAAATTACCATAATCCTTTATGGAAATTACCATAATCCCATATGAAAATTACCATAAACCTTTATGGAAAGGATTATTACCATAATCTTATATGGAAAGGATCTATGCATATCCCATAAATATAATAATATCCTCATAGGATAAAGAGAATCAAATCCTTGCCTTGAAGAGCATAGGGGCGCCGATTTTGCCTAGCTTACGGGCTGGATGGGCGACCAGGATCAAATCTGAGGAATAAAGATGGGCCTCAAATAAATTAATTATCTTATGTTCATTGAACATAAATTAATTTATAAACATTTATTCATGCCACTAGAGAATAAATGTTGACTTACCCTTTATTACCGAAGTTGAGTCGAGCTTGCACTTAGACATTATGAATCCCGTATTTAAGATATCGAGCGTCCATTAATTATTTATAGCATTACATTGCTTAAAATAATTAATATCTTTAATTCCTTAAGTAGTACCACTCAACCTTATTATTGTGCTTGAGCTAACTCAACTGCGGGGTTTAGTACAATAAACCTTTGAGCTCTTAAGGGGACGTCATCATCCTAGCGGATACGGTGACTCGTCTGAGATAACTAGCATGACATCAAGCACCGCCACCACCCAAGATGCGGAGAATATTGGGTTAGAACATATAACCCTCACCCATAACAAGTCGAAGTGATGGTCGACAACTCATACTCATCTAATACCTTATCGAGGTTTAGATCATCGTAAGTCACCGAGATCTTGGTTCTTCACGACGGTCGGATAAAAGAACTCGTCTCACCTGTGATCCTTGATACGTCGAGGCGTGCCGGCATAGACAAACAACCAAGTCAAGTCACTTCTTATCTATACATGAGCCTATACCGACAACTCGTCCTCAAGTTGTCTCGGTTGTGAAACTTTTATATCTCATTAAGCTTGACCAATCATACAGACTTCTGTGATCTTCTACACACTGTATGATCTAACTTATATATGAGATAAGGGGACACATATATATGCAATCAAGTATTCATTTCAGATAGGAGATTGTAATAGTGGTAACAGGAAACATTGTATACAAGCTTAACCAAAACTGCTTTCAGTATACAAATCCAACAAGCATCGCCCCCTATGACGGACTGAGGGATCCGCAAAACTTTCTCTCACAATTCCAGTATAATATGATCAACCAACGCCTCAACACCATCCATATGTGCAAACTCTTCCCGGAATTACTGGTCGACAACGCCAGCCGGTGGTTCGACAGTTTACCTTCCGGGAGTATCGGATCATACCGCGACCTGATGGAAGCCTTTCATCGAATGTTCTTCCAAAAGGTCGAGTTCAAAACGACATCGGCACATCTCCTCACAGTGAGGCAAGGTCGAAACGAGTCCATTAGTGACTTTATGATCAGGTTCAACAAGGAGAGCCTGAAAGTCGAAGACGTAAACGATCTTCTTATCATCTCGGCCTTCCAAAGAGATTGTCAAGTCCGAACCCCGTACTGCGTCAGAACTATGGCGCATAGCAGACCGATTCGCCAAAGCGGACGACGCTGATAGAAAAAAGCGCGAAGCAGAAAAGGTGGAGCCCTCTGACAAAGGGAGGAAAGAAGATGGCCGAGGAGACCGAAACCAAGGCCGACGAAGTGCCTTGGAAAGGATACATCGCCCAATAGAGTCTAGGCTCGGGCTGCGAATAACCCGGGCGACCCCAAAGATACACCTTGGCGAAGTCGAGGCGGAGATCTGAGCTCCACATGAACATGTTCGAAGCCTCGACCAATGACGGAGGGTCAAAGCGCGATCAAGGACAAATCTTGCTCCTTCCATGAGGATTATGGGCACGACTTTGAAGAATCGAGACCTCATGGTCGACATCGAAAATTTAGTGCAGGACGGAGTCTAAAAATACCAAGGGTATGGCCGTCGAGTGGTCAAGACAAAGCCCCACCGAGGTCGGAAGAAGAGGAAGCAAGAGAAGAGGGAAAACTGTGCCCCTCACAAGAAAACAAAGCGCGACACCGACGAATAGGGAGATGACGAGCCCCAATACGATGGGATCATCTCCACCATCACGGGGCTCCCTCGCGGAGTTACAAAGTCTCTCTTAAAGGTGAGGCAGAAGTCCCCATACCAGCGAACCTGTAAACAAGAGGTTTAAAGGGATGAGGCAATCACCTTCTCCGAGGACGACCCCGTACCAGCCGTAGTACCCCATCAGGATGCGATGGTGATCCAAGCAGTGGTCGCCAACAAGCTGGTAAAACGCGTGTACATCGACAGTGGTGCGTCAGTAAGCATCATCTTTAAGGAATGCTTCGACAAGTTAGGAGTTAAGGAGGCACGCCTCGCACCAGCTCCGCTACCACTCCGAAGCTTTGTGCAGGAAGAGACGCGCTAGAAGGAATAATCGAACTACCGTCACGGTGGGAAGAGCGCCGACGAGCTCCACCAAGGTGGTCTGAGTTCTTCGTGGTGCGCCTACTCGCCGTATAACATCATATTGGGACGAGGCGGCTAAGCGCAGTGAGGGGTATGCTCAGCGTACCATCGACAATGAAGATCCCCACAAAAGGAGGGTAGCCGTGATCAGGGAGATCGAAGCGGGCGAAAGAATGCATGCAGTCGCCTAAGAGGCGCGGGGACTTGACCCGGCACCCACAAGCATAGCAATTAAAGAAACCCGATGAGTTGGGCGGGAAGGCGTCGCTTTGCCCCGACAGCCCGATAGAGGAGGTCGGACTGTATGAAGACGAGCCGCTCAAGGTCGTCAAAGTAGGTTCTACCGAGGAACCTCAATTAAAAAAATAGATCATCCAACTCCTAAGGGAATTCAGAGACGTGTTTGCTTGGTCACCCCTCGACATGACCGGGGTCTCGCCAAGTATTATCACTCATCAACTCAATATTGACCCGAGTGTAAAACCAGTTCGGCAAAAGCAACATTTTTGCGGCAAAGGAATCAGTCGTCCATGGCGAGGTGAATCAATTATTAAAAGCTCGTATATTGTTGAAGTCAGTATCCGACACGGATAGCCAACCGGTGATGGTCGAGAAAGGAGGAGGGATGGCGAATGTGCATCGATTACACCGATCTCAATAAACATTGCCCAAAGGACTGTTACCCCCTATCAAATATCGACAAAAAGGTTTACGCTACGGTGGGATCTGAAGTCTTGACTTTTGGATTTATCTGAGGATATCACCAAGTGTTGATGAGTGAAGAGGGCGTATCAAAACAGCCTTCATAACGGACTTGAGTCTTTGCATATAAGAAGATGCCCCCGGACTCGAGAATGCAGGGGCCACTTATCAAAGAATGGTGGACAAGATATTTCAACCCTACATAGGTCAGAATGTGGAAGTATATGTAGATGACATCGTCGTCAAGAGTAAAGAAGAGGCCACATGTGTTGCCGACCTCAGGATCATCCTCGGCTTACTCCGAAAGGTAAACCTAAAGCTAAATCCCCAGAAGTGTACATTCGCAGTTCGATCTGGAAAATTTCTGGGGTGCTGGGTCTCTCAAGAAAGATTAAAAGCCAACCCGTCCAAGGTTCAAACCATTTTGGAGATGAAAATGCCGAAGACCATCTATGACGTACATAGATTGACGGGCTGCATAGCCGCACTAAGCCGCTTTCTTTCAAAAGCCGCAGATAAGCAGCTCCCATTTTTCAAAATACTCAAAAAGGCTCCGGAGTTCTCCTGGGATGATAAACACAAGTCATCCTTCGAAGATCTCAAGAACTACCTCGCCAAACTCCCCACTTTATCTATCCCAAAAGAAGTAGAGGTACTTTCCCTATACCTCGCCACCTCGGACGAAACCATAAGTGCAGTTTTGGTGCGAGAAGATGGATGTCGACTCACATATATTTTATCACCGAGCACTAAAAGGGCGTAAGCGAGGATAACCCTTTGAGAAGCTCGCCTTGGCATTAGTAAATCTTTGCAGGAGGCTGCGTCCATACTTCCACGCACATCCCATCTGAGGTTCTCACCGATCATCCACTTCGGCAAGTATTGGCGACGGCCGTAAGCTTTCGGGAAGAATTGCGAAGTGGGCGATTGAATTGGGCGAACACGATATATCTTTACGCCTCGTCAAGCCATCGAGGTCGGGGCCTTAGCGCAGACTTCCTTGTCGAGGCTAACCAGCGAAAAGTCGAAACCCGCCGAGCCGACTCGGACAACGCCGGCCGAACTCATAAAGGAACCATCGAAGATTGTTGTCAAATCTATGTGGATGGAGCTTGGAAAAAGCAGGCGATGGGCGGGCATCTTACTCATAAGTCCGGATGGACAAGAGATAGCCCACGCACCGTTTCACGTTCAAAAATACGAATAACGAAGTGGAATCTGAAGCCTTAATCGTAGGACTTCGCCAGCTCAAAGTCTCCGGATCTGAGCCGTGCAAGTCACACGACTCTCGGGTTATAGTGAGCCACATCTTTGGGAAAGTATGAAGCAAAAGGCAGCAGGATGAAGAAATACCTTGAAAAAGCCAAAAGCTTGCAACAATCTTTATCATACTTCCGGTTGGTTCACATCTGACGAGCCCGTTTTCGTGCTCTTTTGGGGTAGTCCTTGCCCTAGAAAGAGTACATTTTGTGTGTTCTTTGCGTGTGTTTGTGTGCGGGAGGACACGCTTGGGATGTTGCGGGGTTGGCGTGGACCTTGGGCGAGATCGGTCGCTCCCATGAGAGGTAAAATCCGAAGATTACCTTGGCAAGACATTCGACATCTTGTCGAGACATTGTACCACATGGAGGTGAGCATGATCAAAGAGCGGCGTGAAGTCGAAGGTGTCGAGGCGAGGAAGAGGTGAAAGGACGAGGTGATGTGGGGGATAGAGGAGGCGGTCGGGATGCGGTGGGGATGCGAGGCGAGGACTCGCGAGACTTGCACGCAAATGGGAGATTACAGGCAAGATTCATCTCTGCCGCTGCTTGATTTTGCGAAAGGGAAAGGTCGACTGCGGTTGCCGAGATGAGACAAATCTGCCAGACCGAAGCAAAGGAGCTCTTGTCGGGGTCAGGCCGAGGCAGCTGCACGACCTCACCACCGCCACCTCGAGATCGTGCACGACCAAGCTAAAGGGGTTTACTTAGGCTTCCACAAGGATTCCAACTCCACATGACACAAGATCGAGATTTGAACACAACAATAGGTGGAGTGGAGAGCATCAAGTCCAGAATTCTCTCTCAACTTCTCTCTTTTATTTCTCTTTGCTTTCATGAGCGATTGGTGAGGAAGAAAAAAGTCCCACGGACAAACACTTTATTATTATGTATTTGGTTATCTCTGCTTGAGCAACTGCTTGGCAGAGAATGCTTTTGATTTACGTTTGATTTTCTATTCAAGTATTGTAATAACCGAAAAAATTTAAACTTTTATTTGTGGTGATTAAACCAATTGTTGATGGTTCTAAGTCCTTAAATATGTTTAAGGTGACCAATGAAACGAATTAGAATCGATTCTGAGATCGAAAACTAGAGGAATCAAAAACCAGTAACTAATCCAATCGGATTAGGGTTTTCTGAATAGTCTGAACCGAAAATGAAAGATCTAGAACGAATCTCAATAAACGGATTGCGTTTCTAGAATATTCTCACGAAATTATGTGAGAAGGCAAAGAGTTGGAATTTTCGGGTATACTTGTCGGTCAGTCTCAAAAGTACTTTTCACAAGCCGGATCGAATTCCAATCCGAGCTAATCAGTGAAATTAATGGGAACCACCAAAATCATGAAGAAATATATTATTATGAATTTATATTTCATAAGAATCGAATTCTGAATGAAATTTCGGAAGAACTTACCCGAACGCCGGATATATTTACTGGAAAAATCCTAAAATGATCCGAATGAGCCGAAACTAAAACCAAGGATCTAAATCAATGAGAAATTATTTATAAGACTAAAAATAATTATGAAAGATCAAGAATTCAAGAGAAATTCGGAGTAACCTAATTTAATCGACGGATGCTATTTTTCAGCGATAATTCAAAATTGACTTACCGGATCAAATCCAAACTTCATGGAATTATTATAAACTATGAAATAAATTATTTTAAGGCCATTTAAGGTAATGGAACCTTAAGGTCTCGAGAAATCAATAGAAAGCGCGATAAAACTTAAAGAACCGGTATAACTTACCAGATCCGGACTTGGACCGGTCAAAGGCCACCTAACAACAAGGGACAGCCATAATAGCTGCCCCAACAGCTCATTTGGGACAGAATCATTCAGCAAAACCGAGCTCCCCTTTTTTCTCTCTTTAGAAAATATTCTCTCATTTGTTCTTCAAAATTCTTCACCATTTTTCAATTTTTCATGGTTTGATCTTAGATCCCAACCTTCCCAACCATCAAAATGATGTTATAAGACCATACAAAGGTATAATATATCATTCTCTTCAATCCTAATGGAGTAGAATAATTTTTAGAAATTTATTTTTATATAAGCATTATTTTTGGTCTCAATTTTTTTTGTGACTTTTGAGCCAGCAAATGCACTCAAGCCATGAATTAAATATGCTTATAAATATGTTCTAAGGATGTATTTAAAGTTTGGGAATTTTTGGAGCATATTTTATATTTTTGATTTATGCTAGAATTTATTTTATAGAAGATAAAGCATGATTTTATGAATATTATTTGATATTGTTGCTTGTAGATGTATTAGAATCATGTAGAATAAATATGAGAATTTTTGAATTATTTATTCTATTTTCTTGAGATCTATTTTGATTTTATTTGTTGGAAAATAGTTGAGGTATAGTGTTAAATATATGATATGAACATCATATATTAATCTTGAAATTATTCAAACACTACTCCTATTTTCACAATTGGGAAGAATTTATTTGAGTATTTTTAGGCCATTATTTGATTTTATTTGTTGAAAAATAGTGGAGATATAGTGTTTAGTATATGGTATGAACATCATATATTAATCTTGGAATTTTTGAAACACTTCTCCTATTTTTCACAAAATGGCAGAATTTATTTAAGTATTTTTAGGCCATGGTTTGATTTTATTTGTTAAGAAATAGTTGAGATATAGTGTTTATTATATGATGTGAACATCATATATCAATATTGGAATTATTGGAACACTCCTATATTTGCTCAAAGTGGCCGAAAATAATGTATATATTTTAAGGTTACCTTGATTTTTAGTTGTTGAAAATAAATGATATGTGATGTTTAGAAATAATATGAACCTAATATGCATTGTTGGAAATTTATTGAACACATATATAATATATGTGTGAGGACAAAAAGAATTCCAAGCATTTGGTTCATATTATAAATATTAGTTGATGTTAAAGTTAATATTCCATGTTTAATGCATATTATAAATATGTTATGAAGTGTGTGGAATTTATTGAACACAAATATTCAATATTCATAAATGCAGAAAATAAATGCTCTATTTTAGCTCATGATTTAATTTTGTTTGACGATATTGAGTTGATAATTAAATTCTATAACATGATAGGAGTATATCATGATTTTATTAGAATTTATTGGACACTTTTGCTAATTATTGCAAATCATCGAAAATTATGCAAAAGAAATTAAATATGAGTTTGATTTTAGTTATAAATGTGATTATGATGAATGTATGAAACACTTATGCACATATACACAATAGTTGAGTATGATATTAGAAATTAGGAATTTCTAATGCTTTATTGTGATATATGTTGTATATGATATTGTGTATGATGTGGTATGATGTTGTGTAGTTTATATTGTGTTATATCGACAAACAATATCTCAAACGCAAACAACATAGTACACGATATACAAGAATCCAAAAGAAATCGACAATTTCGATAACTTGAGAAAGAATTAAAGAGAATCGAAGTTAGATACAAATTAGAATTCTCGATTAACAATAGGACACTCAAACGCGAGTTCCTAAGTTAAAGAAATCAAAAGTTGATTTACAAGCGTTAATACTCAACGACGACAATCTAATACGATATTAGATTGAGTGTTAAGACAACACAATACGAATAACGATTTTACAACTTACACAATCTTCGACGTGTTACGAGAAACACATGATGTCGAAAAGCATAAGTAAAATATTCAAACATAAAACGTCGATACTTACGTCTCAAATGTCGAGTTAGTGTTCACAACGAACTTCGTTAATCACTAAGTGTTTACTTACGTGATAGTATGGGATAACTTAAATAGTAAGTTAAGACTTCATTTTGTTCGTCGTGTTAATACGACAAGCCGTCAAGCATAACATGCTAGGACGTAACTACAATTGTTGTCTAGCTAGTGGCTTGAGAATATCATAACTTAAGTATCAACGATCTATAACGTGATGACGTTTAGAAGAACACTAAGATTAGAGTCGAGGTTAGACTCAGAGTATATGACTCATAAGTTGAAGTTCATCTATGAATGATGAAGGAATATAGATTGTGAGTTGGAAATGTAAGATAATAGAAATTATCTTAATACAATCATATGAAATCACAAAGAAACCCTAATTGGGAATTGAAGTCGTAATTTCTAAACGATCTTCGATCAATAGAAGGAATCTAAGAGAAGTTATTTTCTTGTGAAGGACATGTTCGTACGTAGTTGTCGAGGAAGGACAATCATACCCTACTTTGCCTAGAACGTATAGCTCAGGACTAGCGGTGGGCATCTCTTCAAACAAAATATTATGCATATCTGAAAGCATGATTTACAAAAGCCTTATGAAATGTTTATTGCATGAACTGTTGTTGACTGCCAAATGATTTATGTTTTGTTGTGATCCTATCGAGGTTGGTATATCAGCGTGGTATGAGAATGAGTTGGTCCACCAGCGTTAAAAAGGGTAATGAGTCGTCCACCAACGTTAAAAAGGGTAACGATCGGATTCGACTTAGTTAAGGACTAACTCGGATTATGTACACGGGTGTAATCGTGTGTTAAGGTTAGCTACCTCGATCGGTCACTACGACTATGTGTAGGTGGCCACTCCATTGTTCGCATACATGCACGAATGAATGAATGAATGATCGATATGGAACAACATGGATCAAAATAGTCCCACGGACACTTTGGAAAAATGATAAAATATTTTGATAGGCATGGGTCTTTACAACAAAACCCCATGTGCTATTGTGGGCGCTCAATAACTTTTACAATAAAAATATTTTCGCAATGTGTCCATCGAGTACTTTGTACCAGCCCGCATTTCGCTGACGCGTGCGTCGGTTGAGCGAGAGATGGCGATGAGTGTGAGGTGGTACAGAGTGGCAGGTGTTTTATTGTGATTTCGAAAGGATTTCTAGAACCTTGAGCATGCATCGTCATATGTATGTTCACACGTTTATTGCTGCCAAACTCTGATGTCTTTGTTGTGTCCTTTGATTATGACCGTTATTTACTTACGCTATCGAACTTGAGGTTGTACTCGCTCCTTGAATTTGTACCATGATCGAGTTATATTTCGATGTTGAACCTGCTTGATAAGTCCTTTCGTAACTTGGAATTGTAGTTGAAATAGCTTTATCCATTTCAGCTCATGATTATGAGTAATTTGATGACCATTCGTATTGATTTAGTTATATTTATCCATTGATTTATCATACCGGTGGCGATCCATTTAATCCGCGCTTCCTTGAGAAGTCGATCGTCACAAGTATGGTTTCGATTATGTTCTTGTTTATTGCTTTTATGTTTATGTCGATTATGAGTGAGTAGTCGATTGGTTGGGCTCGGGGTGAAGCACGCTGAGTCAAGGTCATACAAATCGTGAGGTCTAAATGTCCTTAGAACCTCGAGTGGGTGTTCCCAAGCTCCAGCCTTTATACACATGTTATTCCTTTCCTTGAGCGTTAACTCGGCCCAGCCTGGGGAGGGGTGGCTACAAGCAATAGCCGAGTAAGACATCGAGTGTCTCTTCGTCCCGAGAAGCGGCGGTGAGTGGGTGATTGTAGCCGCCGGCCTTGGGCATGCAGCCACCCTGGACGGTTGTGGCTAGTTGGGTACATGTCTAGTGAGTAAAGTGTTGGGCGGATTTAACAAATCTTGGAGACCGCTTGGCAAGGGCAAGGGTGAGGCCTCGTGATTTAGTCCTAAAATCTACGGCAAGCCGGGGTCGGGGCCCGTGTACGTGACAACCTAAAAGGGCATCTACCCCTTGGTACCTTTAACCACGACATACACTCATGGTGAAAACCTCGAACCTATGACCGACGCCTCGACAAGATATCTCGCGCGGAACCTCGCCCAACTACTTGTTATTTAATCTCTTTACTTTGTGTTTAAGTTTCGCTTTACATTCGCTCAAGATCCGCCTCAAGACATTTCTCATCGAGACCGCCACCGACCGACACCTTGCCCTCTACGCAACCTCCTAATCAAACCGTGACAACTCGAGTAACAACACAACCAGCTCTCTTGGGTTCGACCCCTTAACTTGCCATGTATGGAACTATATGTTCAAGTTGGAGGAGATTATAAATGTATCTTGACGAGTCTTGTTACCTCTAACGAAGGGTAAACCGAGCGTCGTCACATCCTAAGGGAGCAAAATAGCCGAGCTGACACTTTAAGCAAACTGGCCTCGTCGTCAATGAGCCCGCCAGTAGAAGAAGTCCAGAGCAGAAGCATAGACGAAGCCGAGGTAGAAGTCAACATAGTCTCGGACGAGGAACCTAATTGGATGACCCCCATCCAAACATATTTGGAGAAAGGCGAACTGCCCCATGACAAGCTCGAGGCCAGGAGAGTCTTGAGCAAATCTCTGCGATATACACTCGAGCAAGGAATTCTCTACAGAAAGTCATACCTACAGCCTCTCCTAAGGTGTTTGGGTCCGAACCGAGCGGATTATGTACTACGAGAAGTACACGAAGGATCATGTGGAAGCCACATCGGGCCCCGCGCCTTATCGAAGAAAGTCATGCGATGGGGATATTATCACAACAATGTTCCAAGACTCAATTGACCTCGTGAAGAAGTGTCCGAGTGCCAAATTCATGGAACGCGTCGAGGCTACCTCAAACCGACCGCAAGCACGCAAAGCCCTCGCCATTCATGCAATGGGGATTGATATCGTAGGCCCTTTCGCAAAGCTCCGTGGCGCTTCAATTCCCGATTGTCGCGATCGACTACTTCACAAAGTGGGTGGAAGCCGAACCATTGGTGAAAATCACAAGCAAAACGCCTCAACTTCGTGCGGAAGAACATCGTGTCGCTTCTAAGATCCCTCATATCCTCATTTCGGACAACGGGACACAGCCACGATAAGGTATTCAAAGAGTGGTGTCAAGAGCTTCGATCCAACAAAATTCACCTCTGGCCCATCCTCAAGCAAATGGTCAAACCAAGTCACCAACAGACAATCGTAAAAGGACTCAAAACTCGCCGACCGAGTCAAGGACGATTGGGTAGAAAATTTACCGCAAGTCTTATGGTCGCACTGCATAAACACCCGGACATCGAAGCGAAGAAACACCCTACAGGTTTGGTGTATGGAACCGGTAGTAATCCCGCGAGAGATCGGTATGCCGAGCCCCGCACCATCCACTTCTCACCAAGCAAATGGGAGAATTTACGAACCGACCTAGATCCGCTTGAAGAAAAGAGAGAGCTCGCCACATTAGAAGCTCGCTGACAAGCAACAAGTAGCTCAGATTACAACCCGTGTCAACACCGATAATTCCAAGTAGGCGATCTCGCATTTTGAACAACGAAGTCAAGAAGTCCGCAAAGCTCGGCAAGTGGAAGCCACATGGGAAGGGCTGCACAGGGTGAAGAAGTCCTCGGAAAAGGGTCATATAAGCTCGCCACATATCCGGTGAGCAACACCCAACACATGGCACATCATTCATCTCAAGAGATATTTTGCATAAGTGTCAAAGGTCGAGTCCATGACAATCGTGTCTTTTTACGTTGTTACGTCATTTTCGAGTCCAGACGATCGTGTCTTTGTCTTTTCTTACGTCGTATTTTATTAATAAAATATTTTTATCAGATATTTAATTTGTCACTTATGCATACCACCTCTTCCCCATGACACTATACCTTCTTCTGAGGATGAAATAACCTCCGGAGGATTATACCTCTTCGGATGACTAACTATACCTTCTTCGGAGGGCTAAATAACCTCTTCTGAGGACGAAATAAACGCGTGAGGACCACCCCATCGATAAAACTCGACAAGTAAGGAACCTATACCTTCGCTTATTTAGGAAGAGGGACCACCCTAGCGATATTTCTCGCCAAAAAAGTGAACCTATACCTTCATTTATTTCGAGGAAGAGGACCACCCTTAGCGATATTTCTCGCCAAAAGGAACCCATACCTTCGCTTATTTCGAGGATGAATTACCTTCGTGAGGACGAACTACCTTAGTTCGACTACGATGATGAAATGTATACAAGATTTTCAACGTAAGAAGAAATATTCATTCTTATTTCCAGTATAACACATACATTACGAGGACGATGAAGGTCCGTGAGGTACCGAAAAGCTAAGCCAATCCCTAGCGAAGTCGTGGTTCAACAAATCATCTATGCTAACCTATCCTCGCCTCCGCCTCGCCCTCGATCGATGCGGGAGTTCGCCACCTCTTTGTCTCGCCAAACCACCTTGGCCACCGACGATGCACGACCACGGTCGCTCGATGGGCGACGTCTCTCTGCATAAAAATTTTCTCGACATATCGACTTCCAACGCCGGGATACAAGAAGAAGCTGGCGGGAGGAGTAGCCTCACAGAGCGAAGAGGCCTCGTCCGAAGCAAGCACCTGCTCGAGGAAGGGATGACGAGCTACAACGGTCTTGCATAAGCCACCTATTTTCTTCGTGTCGGCATATCGCTCCCGGAATTGCCAAGAGACTCGACCATACTCTTCCCTATACCTCCAACAACGAGTCATGAGTTCAAACTTTAGCTCGACCTCGGAGATAGTCATTCCACCACCTCGCGGATAAGCGTCAGATTCGTAATGCTCTTGACCACCGATTTGGGCTTATCCTCACGATCTCGAACTCTCCTCCAACTCCAAGAATCGAGCTTGAAGCTCGTCAAACTTCTCTTGTGAAGTCCTGAACTTGACGTCGGCCTCCTCCTGCACATGGCCAAGTTTACCCTCCAGGTGCATGACCTCGACCTCTTTAGATTCGAGAGCCCGAGTCAACGTTTTGATTTGATCCAACCATGGAGATACATCAAAAAATTCAGGAGAAGACTGGAGACAAAGACAAAAGACAAATTTTCTAAGAACTGGGAAATTTTATTAAAGCCACCAAGGCAGAAATGACGATGTACATATACATTTACAAAAAAAAAAGGATCAACTGACCCCTCCAGCAACTTCTCCCCCGGGCCTGGTAAGCTCGGCCTCCTCCTAGGTTCGGGAAGCCTCGGCCCCTCCGGACTTGAAGCCTCTGGCCTCCCGGGACTCGAAGCCTCGGCTTCCTCCCATTTCACAAGCCTCGGCCTCCCTCGAACTTCCAGCCTCCGCAGCCCTCGGTAGCCCGCCGCCTCGATCCCTTAGTCGGATCAGCCATTATAGCCTCGATCGTGGCATCCCGATCCACCGAGCATGCACGAACCGACCCGTGAGTCAAGCAAGGTCAAGAGGAGGCCAAGCTCTCCAACACGGCAAGCTCCTTAGCCGCTGGCAGGACCTCGGCATACTCCTAAAGTTCAGGCTTCGCTTCCACCACTCATACCCGTGCTTGGACTTGTCCAATCATGTAATCTCGATGACTTCATCGAGTGTCGCGACCACGCACTTATTCGTAACCCCGCCAAGTCGCCGCCAACCCGAGAATCTCCTCGATAGAACAACTTTTCCGCAGCGCGGAGCATCTCTCCTTCGAGGTTGCCACCTCGGCCTCCCGACGCCTGCCGCTCTACTTGGCCTTTAATAGGCCAACCTCGCCTCCGCCGCCTAGCGCGCCGCCGCCACCGCCATCCCCGCCGACCGTGATCTCCTCTCGCCGCGTCCCGAGCTTCGCCCGGCCTCGGCAACCCTCTTGGGCGAGGGTCTTCCTCCTCCATCTCCTCGGCATAGCGAGCAACCTGTCAAACCGAACGACGCGCGCTTCAAGTAGTCCGTCACATGACGTCGCCACCAATTGGGTGGACACCTTAGCCACTGACCGATATATCCTCGACCCGCGTGCAATACCAACCGTGTCAAACAAACACAACGAATACTTCACTTCGCCAATTGAACAACAATGGCATTACTGGGAAATAAAGACGAACGGCTGAGAACCGACGATCTCGCAACTGGGGTCGGCAACCGTGGTATCGGAATCGCACGCCTTATCCTTTAAAGCGTTGGAGGGCACGGGCGAAGGAGACTTTGGACATCTTCGGCCCTCGGAAGAGGCCTCGGCTACCTCTTTCAATGCCAAGGTGGAGGATTCGAGACCGTAACTCGACCTCGCCCGCTTGCTTTCCTTTCGACAAAGTCCACCGCAAAGAATAATAAGCTCCAAGTTAGCACAAAGGAGAACAAAAGTAATAAAGCGACAAAGTGAAGGAAGGGGAGGGGGCTCACCCTTCACCGTCTCCACCGAAGTGACAGGATCATAAGGGCTCAGCCCCGTAGCAGCGAGCTTGGCCTCGGTAAGCACTTCCTCAACAAGACCGACCTTGTCCAACGCCTCCTCTAGGCCACCGAAGCTTTCATCGGTGGCCACATCCGCTAACTTCTCCGGATTCCAGGCAAACTCTATGGACTCATCAAACCAAGAAGAAGAACTTCTTCTGCCAGTTCGAGATTTTCGACTTCGCCTTTACTTTGAAGCCACGGACGGGTGATACATATATCACCCCAAGCTAGATTTTAGCATGAAAACCTCGTGACAAGCCCAAGGGTAAAGGGAAATTATGCCGATGGGCATAGACACAAGGCCGTCTGCTAACCGAAAGGAATTTGGCGTTAATCAAGAAGAGGAATGCCGAACATTTGTTGTAGTTCGGTATACACATAAGGAAAGGAGATGAAGACCACACCGAAGGCTATCCTTGTAAACCATGACAAAACCCTCCGGGGGGGCACTAGCCCTATCACCCAATCGAGAATCCACATACTCAAAGGATTTTGGGATAGAAAATTAGAAGCAAGCTCTAATCTTGCGGGGCTTCTAAAATCGAAGGAATAGAAGAAACCCACCAAAATCCCTCAAAGGCGGAAATAAACTCTACGCACGAAAGGTGGGAGGGTATCAAAGGTATAACTTCTACATCCACCGAATAATTCGTATGGCGATAATAACACGACCATCATGGCCGTGAGACTCCTCGAGAAGAAGAAGACGAAGCCATTAAATATAACTTCATTGGTTTGTGGGTGGTAGATCAAGAAGATGGCACGACGCCAGCAAAAACAACGAAGACGACAATAGTGAAGCAATCGACGCGCACTTTTTGGAAAGTCGGAGAGTTTTGAGGAATTTGAAAATAGAAATGGATAAAGTGATATGAAAATGGCGATCATGGAAGATATTCCCCAATATGCACTTTATCGGAACCCAACGTCTGTCCGCATTAAATGCGTATTAAATGCACGACATATCCCGTGATTCAACATCGGTGAGAACACCCCGTGTTCGACCGCCACGACGCCACACATTCAACCATAACGTCAGACATATGACTTCGCATAACGCCTCGGTAAGGTGAAGCAAGCAACATATGACTGCATAACGCCCGGTAAGGTGCGGCGAGCAACATACGACTTTCGCATAACGCCGGCAAGGTGAAGCGAGCCACATACGACTTGGCATAACGCCAGGCAAGGTGAAGCGGCGACATTTAAGCTCGGCATAAGACCTCCGCAGCACGGAAAGTATTCGACTTCGCCAATTGAGCCGAATCGCGATCCACTTCGCCGCATCGTGAACCCAAAGAAACCACCGCCCCCATCCATCACGACCTCACTTCTACGCTTTTGGGGAGATATGATAGGATACGGCCCAAACACTCAGCTTGAAGATCGGGCCCAATATAAATCGCCCAGACATCAAGCTCGACCTACGAGAGTTCGCCCAGAAGACTCATAAACCAACTACAACTCAAATCTTGCAAGTGGAGACGTAGAATATTTGATATCTAAAGGAACTCGGATGCATATCTAAAAGAATCCTTATAGAGAAGACTTTGTATTAGAGTCGAACACAATATCATTATGTATAAATAGAGGCTAGATTAGACGGAAAAGATCAACTACTTTCTTTGTAATCGCTTTCACACCTCAATACACATATACTCTCTCGCTCCGGACGTAGATCTATTTTAAAGATCGAACCACGTTAATTCTCTGTGTTCATTCGATTTAATTCCTAACTAAATTAAGATCAATCAACACCCAAGGTCTTTCATGGGCACACCGCTCATATGGGTGTGTTATTGATTCGAGGATACTGGTTTAGTGGGAGTCTCAGAATATATTAATGCTTTATAGTTTATTTTGGAATCATTTGTGTATTTTGGTATTTTAAATCGCATGACATAAAGTAATTGATTATCAGCACTCTGTCATTTTATTATTATTATTGATCTCCGAGGAATAAGGTGGACCAATTGAAATAGATATGTTAGATCACATTGCATATAATATCCAATGCTACGATCTATGATTGATCTATGTCATTTGATTATATTAGTATTCGTGATTACCGATGGGTCTAGTCACGCTTAAAGTGATTATGGCCTCTTTAGTCCCATACCAATATGATCAATGGACTAGATTGCTTCGTAATATCCTATATGTGACAAAGAAAGTTTGAGCTCATAAGGTGATGATGTTTGTTCGGTAACATATGTAGTCCAAGTGGGAGATTGTTGGAAAATCTTAATCGACTTACATATGTTAAAATTAAATATGCATAGTTGTCTTTTAGTAATCCAATTAAAGTGGTCTATTAAGGAAATATTATGGATTAAAAGGATATTAATTAATCATGGAATTAATTGTGTAGATACCATAAAGAGATTTGTATTTTGTTGAGGAACCAAATTAAAAATCTAGTTTTAATTACTTAATATATAAGTAGGGTTATGGTCCCCAAACGACGAGAGAAAAATCCGTAATCGTGATTCCTTCGCAACGCTCTATCTGTAAACCCTAAAGAAATACTGTTCGCTTGGAAGATCCATACAACCACAATCAAGATTCAATATTTCTATATGGATTCAGGTACGCTTCCGCTTTGATTATGATTTTCTCGGATTATCAATATAGAGTTATGAATTCTAGGGTATAAATTGATAATTGGAATACCCTATTATGTGTATAAATTTTCTAACAATTTTCTCACATCAAATGCCTATCTTAATTATCTCGCTAACCATTCCTATTTCATATTTTAATAATGTTCATGCTATAGAAGATGTTAATGAAATGCCATTTTAAGATAAAATAATTGCATTTATTGGATATCGGTTTGTGCTTTTTCTCTTTATAGCTTTAGATTATTTACTTTGAGGATTTATCTTTTAATTTATCAATAGCTTAGCCTTCCACGAGTTCAATCATGTACACAATTTTATGCATTATATATATATATATATATATATATATGAATGAGATCAAATACAAATCAATCTTAAAGTATAAAATAAGAATCATTTTAGCTTTTGATTCAGAAAGATCTACAGTAAATTCATCACCTTACTTGATATATTCAAACGCATGAGTTCGAATCTCATGAGGGACGAATTTTTAATTTTCTGGATTCAGACGCTTCACCACCTAATTCATATGATTTCAAAAGTTCGTAGTTTGTAAGTTAAGGATGGTTGAGAGGGTTCAAATCAGAATCATTTTTAATGTAAGAATTAAGAACCACGAAAATTCAGTGTAAACAAAATGAATTCCCTATAATTGTTAATGCATCCGTTGGAAAAATTATTGAATCCAAAAATTTAAAATTTTCACCTAGGGTTCAAATCCCATGAGTGAATAAAATTTTATTTTTTTGGATTCAATTACTTTTTGAACTGATTTATCAACTTTCACTTCAAATTTATCACTTTTTTATTCTTATGTTCTCAAGATAAAAATGGTTTATGCTGAGAAATACATAACTCTCATTTGTATTTGAATGCTATTTAAATAATCTTCTGAATATTGCTCTAAAAAAACTTCTCAAAATAAGTCAAATATATGCATTTTATGGATGATATACACGTGTAAATAAAAATTAAAAATCTATCAAATTTACACAAGCAAATTATCAACATTTTCATAAATTTCCATTAAGATAACAACAAACTATATGTTTCATACTAAATAGTAAATTCAAGTCTCACACTTTATTCAATATGTGCACAACATCATACTTAAGTGAGTTAAGTCTCATACTTTATTTCACTTATGCAAGCATAATATACTTAATTCAAGTCATGTGCTTTATTTCATCCATACACAAAACACACACACACGCATATCGAAAATATACAAAGTGAATAAACACGAGACTCAAACACGACGTAAAATAAAAGATGTTGTGCAAGAGACGACCTTATAATGTCGAGCACAAGGAGGAACAAGAAGAGCTCTTGAAGAAGGAAAGAATGTGTTGATTAATTTGAGTGGGCTTCTCTTCATGGATAAAATGACCAACACCTTCCATCACAACAACCTCCTTCAACAAAGGGCAATCCTTCTTGAACCCACCTTTGTGAATGTAGTCTTTGGCGCCAGGAGCATTGTAGGTCAGGTCAAGATCTCCCACCATGAATTTCAGGAACTTGGATCGCACCTCCGTCCATGCCGCCGTTAGCTCCCAATTTCTACAACTCCGAAGAATATTATTTCAACCAACATCTTGAACAATAACACACTTTGGTTGAGCTTATAAACTTTTCAAAACAACTTATAAGCTCTTGATAAGTGTTTGACAAAATAAACTCCTCAACAATTTATAAGCAGTGAAAGTAAGGTCCAACAGCTTATAAGCTCTCAAAAAATAAGTTCAAGTTCCTCAACTTCAACTTATTCTTTCATAAGCTTATAAACAATAACTTTACTATGGTTTGTTATTTTCAACATATATCCTATCAATTTCGCATCTCTTCAATTTTCTCTTTCTAATACACGATTCCTTCTCTAGTTTATAGACTCAATTATCCAAACACTTCCACAACTATAGGCTGTTCGAGGTTACAAATTCTCTAAAATAAGGTTAGCTAAACGCCCTCTTAGTTGGACTCTCATTACTTCACACTCCTCCCAAAATCAAGATACATGAAACCATCATAATTAAGAATCAAAGATATAAATGAGCCAACATACTTGTGAGTAAAGAAAAGTAGAAAAGAAAAACTGACATGTCGAGGGCTCGGTAGTAGTTCAAAGCTCCAGTGAAACCAGCAGCATCGTATTTGGTAGCGTAGTAATCAACATCTTCTTCAGACAGCCAAGATGGTAAAGTGATTGGAGTATCTGGGAAGGCTTTATCCTTCGGGAGGAAAAGTGGGCCGGATTACGGTATGTTAGAAAGTTTTTAACACATTTTTGGTTCCTATTTGGGCAAACTCATCTTCAATCTGCCCTGCTTCCTACAAGAGATACAAACAACAAACACTAATTATGTAGTGATGAAATTTGTCATTTGTATTTGTTTTCAATCTTATTGTATTTATGACAGACTCAGATATAGTATGAACTATGACATGGCATATGTTGATGTTAGAATTCTTGCAGCTCTCTCTTCAAAAATCAATTCAAATACTCGTTCCGTTTCAATATTGTTGGTTCCTTTCTTTTTGTATTTAAATTAAAGAGAATTATATTTTGTATGTCGATATGTGATACGAAATTTGAGAGAATTTTTAGTATAAAATTGTTTTTTTTTTAACAAGTCAATAATAACAAGACAAATCCAAAAAGAAAAATGAACTAACAATAATGACAAAAATTTTAGTACAACTCCATGAAAAAAGAAATGAGATTATAAATCTAATCAAACCAATTCTTGAATTTGAAGGAGGAGGAAAAAATGATATCCTTAAAATAACTACTCGTTTATGATATCCACGAAACAAACTAATTATTTAATGTTTAAATTAAGTAATATTTATTTTAAATAAAGTAGCAACGAACTAAATCAAACTAATACAAAAATGGGCTAAACCTGAAATCTGACGATATAATATTCATCTCCATAAACGCTGCGCAAGGTCTCAATAGGCTTCTTAATCGGGCTTCTGCGGCTGAAGGGCACGCTCAAATTCACCAAAGCCCGAATCTTATCGGGCCGATACAGGCACAGGGCCCACGCCATCAACGCCCCCCAATCGTGCCCCACCAAGAACACCTTCTCCCCCGGCGGCGCCTCCGCGTCGATGAGCGCCACCAGGTCGCCAACGACGTGCAGCGTCGTGAATTTCGCCGGGTCGCTCGCCGGCGCGCCGGTCGTGTCGGCGTAGCCGCGGAGGTCCGGCGCGATGGCACGGTAGCCGTGGCCGGCGAAGAAGGCCAGCTGGTGGCGCCACGTGTACCAGCATTCCGGGAAGCCGTGGAGGAAGAGGATGATCGGGCCCTGGCCCGCTTCTGCCACGTGCATGTTGAGCCCGTTTAGGCTCAGTGATTTGTGCTCTATTTGCTCCATTTTTGGGGTGTTTGTGTGTGCGTGTCGGTGAGCCTATATACTGGTGGAGGAGGGATAGTTTAAAGAGCGGCAGTTATATAGTATTATTCAGTTATGAATGTCAAATTATAGCCACTAATATAAAAATATCAAATTATAGCCAACTTAATGGTCCTATTGGGATTATTATCACCAAATAGTACCAATAAGACCGACTATTTGGTTGGACATATTGATACTATTTGATGATAATAGTCCCAATAGGACCAGTAAGTTGGCTATAATTTGACATTTTTATATTGATGGCTATAATTTGACATTCCTTAACTTGAATGGCTATATATATGAATTTTCACTAGTTTAAATGTGGGATTAAGGTTTGCTAATCACCATTAGTTAGGGTTTGGAATAATAATTACAAGTCTAAATTGAGATGATACATAAGTAGAAGCTTAATGGGTAAGTTCTGCTCGAAATATTTAATTTTTGAAGTGGCAGTGATAATGCATATTATGTTGAAAAAACATATACCAAAATCCCGACAGAAAATATCAAAATCACGATTGAAAATAAAGAATACGAAAAATATTTACCATGGATTTACTATGATATTTTGGATGTAGGTTACAAGGAAAAATTATCATAAATAGAATAATAAACAAGCTCTAACCCTAAATTCATTAGAATTTCGTCTGGATCAAAAAACATGAGCCTAAAAAATCAAACTTTTCCATACAATTCATTTAGATTTCATACTCTAATATATTAGTAATTATCCACGATGCAAGTACTTAAACCGTTCAATTGGCTGAATGACTTGTAAGGATGTATAAACTACACGATGTACTTAACTAAACAAATGATATTCACAATACATATTAATATGATCGTCGTCTATAAGTGTAGCTAGGGTTGGTAATCCGTGCGTCGAGTTGTTATCGTATCGACACGATAACTATACGATACTATACGATAAGGTCAAATACGAACACGATCCGTTAAGGTTTTGTCCAATACGAATACGAACACGACACGAAATGTACTGACACGGACATGACACGAGCACGATACGAACACGAATATGACACGATTTTTTTCGTATTGACACGATACGAAACTATAAATTCAAATCAAAATTAAAAAATAAATTAATAAAAGAAATAAAAATATATAAAATATAATTAAATTAATATTACATTTATATAAATATTATTGAATTATATGAAACGATACGACCGACACGAACACGAATACAACACAAAAATTAGCATGTTACATGAATACGATACGGATCCGACAGGAACAAGTACGAAATTATCACGTCCTTATCGTGTCGACACGATAAGGACACGAACACAATAAGATTGAACATTAACCCGTTAATTTCGTGCGTATTCGTATGGTGTTCTCGTGTCGTGTCGAAAATTGATAGCCATAAATTTAGCCATTCTCTCATATTGAATTACTTTTAGGGAGCTATCTAGACATTTTTTTTTATATGTAATGTGTCTCAATTTATTATGAATTATTTGAAGAATTCAATATAGTTGATAATATCATTTTATTGGTTATTTTTCATGAAATTTGTCGTTTATCATTATTTACAAATATATATTTAATGAAGCATCACACCCATCAAGTCCTCTTTTAAAAGAGTACGAAATTGTTAAGAAAGAAGAAGAAAGAAAATAATAAAACTAAAAGATATAGACTTGTAAAAAGAATATAGAAAAGTTTAAAAGGTGTACCTATTTATTCTCTTTGTCCCAACATTGTTCGTTCATTTCTTTTTATACGTAAATTAAGAAGAATTATGTTTTATATGTAAAATAATGTATAGCACGAAATTCGATGGATTTTTAGTGTAAAATTATTTATTTATTTTTGAATTAGCCAACAATAAGAGGACAATCTGAAAAAAAGAAGACGAATCAATAATAATGGGACGAATGGAATAATAGTTATGATAATCCCATTTACACTTTGTGAAAGAGTGGTTTTATGAAAATAGACCGCGAGAGAAAAAGTATTTTAGAAAAGTTCGTAGAATTAGATGAATTCCTCGTCTTGTAAGAAATGAAACGTTTGCTTTAAGGATGAGACAAAGAATAGTGAGAAATGGGCCCCACAATTTCAATGATTGTGAATGAAAGGAAAAGGATAATAATTGAAAAAAGAAAACCTCCAACGTTACGCAACTTTAAACTTCATCCTTTCACATTTAACTGTAATAATACAGAGACTCGTGTCATATTGTTTAATTAATCAAATTCAAATTTAAATACTACTTAACATGAAAACATCAGCTATATATAATTATATCATTAAATATAAGTTTGGGTTGAAATTTAAGCGTTGTCAAGATAGATATTGACCTGTTAGATTATCATACACATGTTTTTGTGCTATACTAATAAATGTTTTTGAATAATCAATTTGATTGAGGATCAACTTTGCAAGTGGAGTAAGCAACTAATAAAAGAATTTTAGAAAGAAGAGTCTTATTTGTACCTAAGATAAAATTTGGAGCTTATTAGCACTTTAAGAAAAGATAAAGGAATCCCAACTTTTTCTAGAAAAAGAAAATTATCTTATTTAGCAAACTTGAAGGAAATCCACATAATAAAATATGTTATATGAGTAAAAAAAAAAGAAGGAAATTAAATTACCCAAACTGATAAAGTGTATGTAATATATATCCAATGCGATAAAACATGCATAATATACCAATTCCATTAAAATAGTATTATCCTACAAATTTCAAGAAGCAAAAGCATTAACACGAAAAGAAACCGAAAAGCGAAAAGAAGGTGAAAAAAAGTCGAAAAGAGGTGAAACAACAAGATCTTGAAAAAGAATCTCGTTGACTACCATAAATTCTTCCACCCACCAATTATTTATGCACAACCCACCAATTATTTATGCACAATAAATTCGCCCACCCGCCACTTCAACTCTCTTCTATTTATTCAAAACAATCGATCGGTTTTTCTAACTTCTCCAAATTTTCTTCCACCCACCAACCGATCGGTTTTCAACTTCTTCAAATTTTCAAATTTCTCTCATTTTTTTTTTCTTGTGTTCATTTGGGTTCCTTTCAAAATTTCTTCAATCCCGCATCAAAGCGACTATTTTCTTTCTTCAATCCCGCATCAAAGCGGTTATGTCTCAACAACAAGTAAGTTATTGAATTTTGATGTATTTAGGTTGATTAGATTTTGATTTAGGTAAAATATTCGAATTTTGATGTATTTGGGTTGATTAAATTTTGATTTAGGTAAAAAGCGTCGAAAATTATTTTAATTGCAAAATTCGATGGAAATTATATTTAATTGCAAATAACTATCGGTATTACCATAATATCGGTCGAATTTCATAAAACCGGTCGACCGGTTTATGAAATTCGACCGTATTATGGTAATACCGATCGCTTATTTTGCAATTAAATATAATTTTGTGATATTTTTAATTTATTATTGTTTATGATATTTATTTTGTTTAGATTTATTATTGTTAATTTTGTTTAGATTTATTATTGTTTCGTTGGATTCGTTTGGAATTATTGTGGATAATTGGATATATGGCATTAAATTATTTTAATTGCAAAAAATCGGTCGAAATTATATTTAATTGCAAAAAACCGGTCGAAATTATAATTAATTGCAAAAAAACGATCGGTATTACCATAATACCGGTCGTATTTTTCAATTAAATATAATTTTTGACCGGTTTTTTAATTTATTGTTGTTTGTGATATTTTTTTAATTTATTATTGTTTATGATATTTATTTTGTTTAGATATATTATTATTAATTTTGTTTAGAAGGATAATAATTATTGCATAATTAATTATTATAATTTAGATGATTGGATATAATTGCATAATTAATTATTGTTATTGCTCTCATCGTAATCGTTAGCTCCCATATAAAAATTTCGATCGGTTTTAATTTATTGTTTAGATTTTGTTTAGATTTATTATTGTTTCTTTTGAATTGGATAATGATAAATGATTAGATAATTGGATATAATTTTTGGATAATTAATTATTGCATAATTTCGTTAGATAATTGGTTATAATTATTGGATAATTCGTTTTGATAAATTATTAATTTCGTTTAGATAATTGGTTATAATTATTGGATAATTCGTTATTATTGCATAATTCGTTTAGATAATTGGATATAATTATTGGATAATTCATTTGGATAAATTATTGCATAATTTGTTTAGGTAATTTGATATAATTATTGGATAATTCATTTGGATAAATTATTGCATAATTGGTTTAGATAATTAGATATAATTATTGGATAATTAATTATTGCATAATTTAGATCGGTTTTAAATTTATTGTTTAGATTTTGTTTAGATTTATTATCGTTTCTTTGAATTGGATAATTCGTTTGGATAAATGATTAGATAATTGAATATAATTATTGGTTTAGATAAATTATTGCATAATTCGTTTAGATAATTTGATATAATTATTGTATAATTCGTTTAGATAATTGGATATAATTAGTTTAGAAAATTAATTATTGCATAATTCGTTTAGATTAGTTATTGCATAATTCGTTTAGATTAATTATTGCATAATTCATGTATTGTTTATTGATTAATTATTCTTTTATTATTTATTGTTTAAAACAGGATCATATATTTTGAGACCCGACACAATTAATATACCTTCTGATCACCACTTATTATAGAGTTGAATATTTAGATTATGTTAAGGCGAGGTTGCTTGAAGTTGGTGGTCGATCATTACTCGATGATTCTTAGGAGGATGTTTTGGTCACTTCATATATTATAAGCCGTGAATAAGTGCGCTATGGTTATACACCATGCTGTTTCCGTCGAGAGAGAAGCGTAAGCCAAGAGATGTTATTTTATATTAATGAAAGGGCGCGTTGTTTTTCTATTAGAGATTATGCGCTTGTGACTGGCCTGCAGTTTGGGTCGTCTTCATTTGATACATCAGTAGATTACGACTTGCGACATTGTGAAGTCTACATGACATTTTGTCGTGGCCGACAAATGACAGCTGCAGAACTATTAGATAGGTTCTGCAACGCTGACATTAATGACCAGGATGGTCATTTATACCTTCGAGCTGCACATGTTCTAGTGCTTTATGCCATGGTGTTTGCATATGATGCTTCGAAGACCTTGGCTGACTGGGTTTGGGCCTTAGTTGATGATTTAGATGCTTTTGGCCGATTTCCGTGGGGTGCATACTCATATCAGATTTTGAAGTACTATTTGAAGTATTGTAAATCAACTAGGAAGTACCATTTTTACGGACCCACCCGGGTGTTATATGTTTGGTTGCTTGAGGTCATACCAGACTTGGGCAGTATAGCGGGAAAGAATGTTAATGGCAGCTTGCATCCGAGATTCAGAAGGTGGCCGTTCCGAGGTAGACCTGACGTTGCTAGATTACAGACCCTGTTTGAGCGAGAGGTATTAAATATATTAGTTTACTAGTTTATTTATAAATTATATATATCATGTTGTTATATATTTATTATTCGATTTACTGATATGTTTTAATTTATTGCATTATTGTAGGAAAATTATTTTATTGAGATCATGGCCGACGAGACGGAGCTTTTCTCCTCTTATTTGCAATCCGTCTCATACCCTTATCCACTCGGTGTGCACTACGAGGAGCCGAGCAACCCATTGAGAGAAGGATTGCAGTTCACTCGTCGACACACCCGCCCCGTGATGGAGAGTTATGAGCCGGACGTAGAGGCTCCACCTTCAAGACCCAGCCAGAGGACATCGTCGGCTGAGTTTGTTGAGATTGCGGTTGCTGAGGAGCCGCAAGACCAATATGTGGATAGCCGTCGATCTGTTGAGAGATGGGATACGGGGAAACGTGTAAGGCAGCCAACTTCTTCTTCTTCTTCATCGAGCAGTGGTGGTGAGCACCACGGCGGCGTCTTAGTTCCGTCGATCGTCGTTGGATCCGAAACTATTCGGAAAATATTCGGAGAGTGAAGACGGAGCGAAGGCAACGCATCGAAGTCTATCAAGATAAGTGGATTCTAAGATTAAGAAATGGTTTGAAAGTTTCTTAGAAGACTCGATGTGGTTGCGCACATAATCTTGAAACGTCTACACCGCACCTCGTGCCCCACGCCATCCGACGACGACGACGAGAGATGTAGATCGGGAAGCGGCAGGCCGGTCGAGATGAAGATCGGGAGCGGCGGCCCGGTCCGGATGTCCATCGAGACGGTGGACATATTGAGCGGTTGAGCCGACCTACATCGCCCGGTGATACCCCCTCGCTACTCTCCTCGGATCCATGGTTCCGATCCCGGCGCATCTCATCATTCCATCTTTGGACCGGACCTATTTAGTGATCGGCGCCTCGAGCGTGGTGAGGCGGACTTTCGAGCCTATCTGACAGGTTGGAGCAACGGTAACTATTAAGTCTCATATTTGGCGGTTTATAATATTTCATTATATTTGTTATGTTTTCATTTTGACGACTCATATGCTTAAATGTTTGTAGTTGGAAGTCCGGAGAGGTGAACGGGCATGGAGACCTTCGGCTGCAATGAGGTCACCATATGTGAATAGCCCGCCCCACGTCCATTATCCGAAGATGTATTGATAAACTACGGCGTTTCTTGATGATGAGAAATGACACGGTGGTGGTTGTTGAGTGGTAATCGATTGTCAACCTGTGTTCGATGGTTCGTGTATCGAAACGCGGAGAGGCCTTTTGATGTTCGGGTAAGCGCGCTTTTATACAATATGCTTCGTTTTTTTGAAGTACATCTACTTATATTGATATGTATCCCTAAAATAATTTTGCAGATGATCGATCTATTCATGATGTATTTGAGGACGAGACTCGATACCGGGATCGACTTATTGGATGAGGTGGATTCTCATAACACAATCATCCTTGATACTGATTTTTTCGTAAGTATTGTGTCTTTAATACAATCAATATATATTATATATGTGTAGTATCTGGAATTAATTAATTTTCAATGTTGAATAGATGTTTCTGCAAAATTCATGGTCCGAGGTATACGCAATGCTTTCGTCCTACATTGTAGACGTGCGTGAGGTGTAGGGAAAACATATGTTAACCCTCGCCCCGAGGATCCATCTTGGGTGTTTAATTCACCATACATTGATTATAAACCTAGCATGCGTCTATATAATTAATCGCAACACGTAGGGGTTTTCACGTGTTTACCTTTGGATCTGTCGAGGTGGATCGAACGGGATGAACGGATCGAATGGTCGAGACTCGTGCTGACCTTCCGGATCGTATCCGGATGCCCAATCTCCAACGTCGAGTGAGGACGATCTATGGAGAATGCTTCGGAAAATCACCCTTTGCTCTCTTCACTAAAACTCACGAAAATTTTCTCTCTCAAACACAATGAGATGACCGAAAATAGTGTGTTAATTATGTGAGCATTAACCTAGACTTTATCTCATACCTTATATTTATAATGCACTACCTTAATCCCATATGGAAATTACCATAATCCTATATGGAAATTACCATAATCCTATATGGAATATTACCATAATCTTAGGATTATTTCCATACTTTCGTGATTATTTCCATACTCTCGTGATTATTACCATAATCTTATATGGAAAGGATCTATGCATATACCATAAATATAATAATATCCTTGTGGGATAAAGAGAATAAAATCTTGCCTTTGAGAGCTATAGGGCCGATTTCCTCGATGCTACGGGCTGGATGGGCGGCCAGGATCAAATGCAAGGAATAAAGATGGGCCTCAAATAAATTAATTATCTTATGTTCACCCGAACATAAATTAATTTATAAACATTCGATCATGTCACTAGAGAAAGAATGTTGACTTACCCTTTATTACGAAGTTGAGTCGGGCTTGCACTTAGACATTACAAATCCCTTTATTTAAGATATCGAACGTCCATTAATCATTTATAGCAATGATCGCTTAAAGCGATTAATAACTTCATTTCTTAAGTAGTACCACTCAACCTTATTATTGTACTTGAGCTAACTCAACTGCGGGGTTTAGTACAATAAACCTTTTGAGCTCCTTAAGGGGACGTCATCATCCTAAACGGATACGGTGACTCGATACAGATAACTAGCGTGACATACAAGATCGCCACCACCCAAGATGCGGAGAATCTTGGGTTAGAACATATAACCTCACTCATAACAAGTCAAAGTGATGGTCAAGAACTCATACTCACCTAATACCTTATCGAGGTTTAGATCATCGTAAGTCACCGAGATCTTGGTTCTTCACGACGGTCAGAAAGAAGAACACATCTCACTGTGATCCTTCAATACGTCTGAGACGTACCAGCATAGACAAACAACTAAGTCAAGTCACTTCTTATCTATACTGCAACTAAACCGACAACTTGTCCTTAAGTCGTCTCATTTGTGAAACTTTTATATCTCATTAAGCTTGACCAATCATACGGACTTACGTGATCTTCTACACATCGTATGATCTAACTTATATATGAGATAAGGGGACACGATATATGCAATCAAGTATTCAAATCGGATAGGAGATTGTAATAGTGGTAATAGAAACATTGTATACAAGCTCAACCAAATTGCTTTCAAAGATACAAATCCGACATGAGGCACCATTGATCATTACCCCGAGCATTGCTTCGTATGGCAGCCACCATCGCATTAGATGGCGGTTGTCCTCGGCTTTGCGGTCATAGATCATGGTTACGTGCCACGCAGTAACCTATTTAATCTGATAAGTTGCAAAATTGAAATTTTTCTTGTTTATTTTCTCTAAATATTAATTTTATAGATCATCATCCCACGCGTCGATGACGAGCGCTTCGTGATATGTCGCGTGGATATGCACTCGGGTCATGCGTCTTTGTTTGACTCGCGTATTTGGCGGATGGACCGGGATCAAGTGGATGCGAGGATGATGGACTTCGTGTGCTGAATAGATTATTGCGGCGGTTCGATCTTCACTAGATGGTTCGAGAATAACTCCCACGAATACCACCATGAAACAATGGGCGATTATTACACGAGTGATCCTTCGAGGTATTTGACCGGGAAGGCGATTTGGTGATGGTCCATTTGCGTGCATGATCAGAGAACGTCTTATTTCGGTTCACCGAGTATCGAGCATGGCACGTCTAGTGATGCGGTTGTAGCATATAGACATAAAATAGGTGAAAATATATTTGAGTTATGTGAGCCATATAAGAATCCGAGGAAGAGGAAGAGCATCGACTAGTAGACGATAGCATAGAGATTTTTAATTTCATCTCATGTAATATAGGCGTGGTTGAACATGTATTTAGATTTATTAATTTCAATCTTAATTATTTAGACTTAATCTTCAATCTTAATTTAAATTTCAATCTTCAATAATTATTTCAAATGGAATTACCGCATCACTTCTACTATCCACTACTATCGAAATTTCAATGGATCTCAATTAATTATTTCAACCGGTTTACATATCTAAAACATAATGACAATTTATCACATAAATTACATTAATCACTTTCTTGTAGCTCAACACGTTGTGGACACCTTCTTTCGTATGTCCCAACTCCCTACGGTGACTACATCTTTTTGGTGCTCGGCGTCTGGCGCTCGAGATTCACCTTCTTGGGTAGTATTGCGTCTTAAATGCGCCTCTCTCACCCCCAGATGGAATTCGACTCGATCTTGGACGTCCAGCTTGTCGTTGCACAAGAGGTGGCATGACAATCACGTGAGCTATTTCTTCTGGTACAACCCAATCACATAGGTTTGGAAGAGGATTAACTGTGGCTGAGTACGTCTCCACTAAAGTTTCTTTCGTGTAATAGGTCTCCACATAATCTAAGATTGATTCGCCAGATTCACTATCACACAAGACATAGTTAATATTATAAAGCATAAAACTTATTATATATAAACAAAAATAAAACATACTCAATTGCAGCGATCGCATGTGAACACGGCAAGCCATCTAGATCAAATTCATTGCGAGGGCATGTTTGCTGTTCAAGATCGACCACATAGGTTACGTACGCCATCGACAATCTTGTACCTTCGATCCGCAATTCTCCTCCGAGTGTAACGACGACTTTTGCCATTTACGCACTAAGCTTTTGTACCGCCACTTCACTCAGTCGTCTTCACCGTTGGGCATTGCTCGTCTATCGGTGAACCATCCTCAATAATCAATCGATTGCTTGATCATCGAGCAAATTGGAAGACGTCTTGCCCACAACAACCGCTTGTTGAATGACTCCACCGATTCGATGTAAGAAAAGCGAAGCGGCTACGGGACATCGTGATCGAGCCCACCTATGTGGTCCAACATTAATCAACCGATAGGCTGCTAGGCTCATGCTTATAACAGACATAGCATGTTCATATTCTCATTGCTGGTATGCATATGCGACTTTGTGGTACATGCTCGCCACATCGCCACCATGATGCTTAATCTTACCAAGCGGATGATAGTAGCATAAGCCGTGGAAAGCATCGGAAATACGATTTACGGCGTTTGCTATGGAGACGTGTGCGTGCGAGACGATCAATAAGGAATTCTTGGACCGAACGCTCTGCGAACCCGCGAGAGGAACCAAATCCACGATTCATCATTTTCAATAGGCCCAACACCATATGCCAAGCGGAAAAACTTGCTCATTGGCATCCTTCGTCACAAAGAAGAAATAAAATACCTTTATTAGGCCTTTTAGGTGAGTTCCATCAACTACGATCAACGGTCTTAGACCAAAGTAGAAATACCTCGTAGGCGATGCAAGAGCAACAAATAAGTGCTCGAATCGCCATCGGACCCCACATCTAAATCGTGAATGTTCTTGGATTTGCTTGCCGCAACATATAGAGATACTTGCAACAACGAAATGATTCATCATGGTTACCGTATATCATTTCAATTGCGGTGTTTCGTGCTCGTAGTGCGACATCGTAGCGATACGGATACCAAAATCACGTTGCAGCTCTATCATAATGGACTTTCGCTTCATTATTTCACCATCGTTCGCATTTTCCTAGCAAAAATACGGCCACCACTTTTACATGTGCCTTAACTGGAGCAACTCGACTCAATCACGGTGGCATGTATGCTCGGGAGTAAATTTATGGACTCCCAGGCGGTCCCATGTCGCGTGGCACGAATTGAAAATACAATTGTCGCACGCTTGCATCGAAATGTAATGCGCGTTTTGTGTCCGAGCGTCGATTGTATATTCTCGCCTCTGCGATATGCCAAATTCAACACAAGACATAGATCTTGTTTGTTGTAGTAATAAGAATTTGGCTCAATTCTCCTCCCTTGTCGATCGCAGATCACGAGCCACAAGTGATGCGAGTCGTCGATGGAATAACCGGAACTAACCAATTGGTTAGTTCATTTGCATCGATCCGGATGTCATCATCGGATTATTCTTGGGATTTATCAACGACATCGTCTTCCAATCCGGCTTCTCGACGGATCCAACCTGCAAAATCAAGAAACGTAAATTTTATAAGCGTTTCCTCGTCTTCGTCCTCCGTTGCGTCTGAATCAGTCTCGATCTCCGGAATATAATCTGAACCACTTTCATCTGATTCTGTTTCAATAACAGGCGCTGGTTGGGGTGGCACTACAGCGGTAGGTTCTCCTTGTGTGGCTCCTGAACCTGAAGCAAAATTTTGATCTCCTATATAAGAATCACCAAACCAATCAGACGACGCCAACCTCTGGATTTGTTCGATCGACTCATCAATTTGAGTGACAGGTGCACTATTTCCATAGGATGAAGTGTGAGGAAAATCGAACGAAGGAACGTAGGGTTCTTGTTGTGATCCAAACACTTCGTTCGTAACAGTGTGAACCACATATACCGTAGGATATGATTCATTTTCGCACAATTGAGCCAATTGATTGTCTGTACTCAATAGAGATTTTACTAATCGACCATATCGAGACGTAGATATATAAAATAATTGGAAATTTGTGCTTAGAAAATTTGATCGCATCAAGTGAGTGATCTTGTATAAGAGGTTTAATATGGATGATTATGAATTTGAAGAACATGCTCAACGCCATCATGGTAGATACACCCATCAAGTATCCCCCATATTTGACATTTATCAATTTCAATTCTCCATCTATAACAAATAAAAATGAAGTAAATATCGATTCTTCTAAATGAAAATCCAACTAGATATCAAACGATTTGAAATTACTAAAAATAAAACCTATATATTACCTCAAATTGTGTTGATCCCAAATTCCTTCACTTGCACTTGCTATCAAATTGTATGTGTGCTTGTGTGTCTTGGTAACGAATTGTATATATGTTGTGTGTTATGTTGATTTTATTGCTCTTTTATAGATTGTAATTCACTCAATTATTGAACGATGAATTCAAATGTATGAATGATGAAAGTTCAATAAAAGTGTTCAATATCAATTCATATCAATTATCGTATGTCGATAGACAAGATCAATTCATATCAATTATCGATTGTATGAGGATAGTAGTGGATAGTAGAAGTGATGCGTTGTAATTTCATTATCAAATAGTACCGATTCACATGGTGGAATAGTCTCCATAGTCTCAAATCATATCGTATCGGTTGACATTAATAGTAAACTAGTAACAATTTCTCATCAATCAATAATAGTTCACGTGAATAAAGTCTGCAATAAAGATGTAAATATAAAAATGAATCATATTTCAAACCATATATTAGTAAAATAAATTGAAATTGATTTTCGATCTTTTCAAATTGAATTAAAATTTTATTTTCAAATAATTTAAATTCCCTAAATTTAAAAATAAAATGAATTGATTTTTCATAAACGATCGGTTTTTCATAAAACCGATCGGTTTTATGAAAATCAATTCATTTTATGATTTTCAAATTGAATTTAAATTTTATTTTCAAATAATTTAAATTTCCTAAATTTAAAATAAAATGAATTGATTTTTCATAAAACGATCGGTTTTTTCATAAAACCGATCGGTTTATGAAAATCAATTCATTTTATGATTTTAAAATCGGATTTAAATTTTTATTTTCAAATAATTTAAATTTCCTAAATTTAAAAATAAATTGAATTGATTTTTATAAAAAACCGATATAAAACCGATCGGATTTTTGAAAAAATCAAGTTTTATGATTTTCAAATTGAATTTTTATTTTCAAATAATTTAAATTTCATAAATTTAAAAATAAATTGAATTGAATTTTATAAAAATCGTTTTTTCCGATCGGTTTGATGAAGAATCAATTGATTCTTCATCAAACCGATCGAAAAATAAGTTTTATGATGTTCAAATTGAATTTAATTTTTTATTTTCAAATAATTTAAATTTTCTAAATTTAAAAAAAAAATTGAATTGATTTTCATAAAAGATCGGTTTTTCATAAAACCGATCGGCTTTATGAAAAAACAATTCATTCTTCCTAAAATCGATTTTTATGATTTTCAAATTGAATTAAAATTTTTATTTTAAATAATTTAAATTTACTAAATTTAAAAATAAATTAAATTATTTTTTATAAACCGATCGGTTTTATGGGGAATCAATTGATTCTCCATAAAACCGATCGGTGTTTATGGAGAATCAATTGATTCTCCGGTTTTTTTATAAAAACCGATCGGTTAAATTAATTTAAATTTAAATTTTTAATAATTTAATTTTACTAAATTTAAATATAAATTGGAATGATTTTGCATAAAATCAATCGGTGTTTTCATAAAACCGATCGGTTTTATGCAAAATTAATTCATTCATCATAAAACAATCGGTTTTCAATAAAACCGATCGGTTATTAATTGTAATTTAAATTTTCGATTTTTGTCAAAAAATCGATCGAATTTGTTAAAAACCGATCAATTTGTATAAAACCGATCAATTTTAATGAATATATTTTCAATTGTTGAATCAATGATATTTCGTTAACTCCAAAAATAAAATAAAATACAACTATCAATTCACACCGAAATCAAGAAAACGTATTAATTTTCTATGAAATCTAAAACGATGAAATATGTAAGACATGCGATCGAAATGTAAGAAAATGTAAGAAAAGAAACGAAAAAGTAAGGGTAAATTAGACCATTAACAAATAAATGGGTATGTACTGCATCTTTTTATGATTTTGGATATTTTTTGCATATGTGTTATGAATTTGGTCATTTATTCCTATTTACACTAAAAAAATGGGTTATAAGTGATTTTTCTGTAAATAAGTAGATTGAGTGTAGATAAAAATATTGACTTTTGGATGAGGTCAATGTCTATATAAGGAAAGTGAACAAATTTTATGTACGTAATGAAATAGAATTAAATATAAATAAATATCAAGGATGAATCAAGTGATTAATATAATAAAATATAATTTATGGAATGTACATATATATGGATGTATATCAAATTTTTTTGAGACTATATCCATCTACCATACACAAATCTAACCACCATCAATACAAAAAAAAACATTAAAAAGAACGCGGATTACATAATTTACATTCTTTAAATCCTCCCAATAATCTCTCGAACAAATTGCATATTAAATCCTAAATTATTCGTCGTGTATCAAAAATGTCATGAACTATATATTGCAATCAAATGTTCAAATTATAATAAAACTAACAAAAATATCCTAAAAATAAATTTACTGTACCAGAAAACTAATGTGGCTCGCCAATCTACGAGAAATTTTAACTAAATTTATTAGGAAAAAAAATCCACATATTTCTCATCCGCCTCTCATTTCTCTTTCTCATTTGAGCTGCAAACTTCTTCGGCAAAAGCACACAAATATTGCAGACTGTTGGATCACGACTGTCAAGGAAGAACCAAAGAGTATTTCTCACTCTAACATAATATGATTTCCTCATGGCTCGAAGAATTGACCCAAAACTTCATTCTTGGATGTAGAGAACGACTTGGTACGACGCGGCTTAGGGAAGAATGAGGAGGGCTTTGAGAGTTTTGGAGGCAACGACGAAGGGGTGAAGGTGTTGGGTTTCACAACGGAGGAGGAGAAGAGGGATTTTATAGTTGTCGCCGCCGCTTCGGAGGCAGAGAAGGGGTGGCGGGATGATGAGGGGGTGTTGGAGGAGGAGTTGTCTAGAGTGGTGAGACGCTCACAGAGGTACGCGGGACATAAGCAAGTGAACCGTTTGGTGGGATGACGGTCGCAAGTGAAGGAGGATCACGGTAGCTATGACAACGAAGGAGGTGGCGATGTTGGTCTGCGGAAGAAATAGGATGATTCTAACCGTCATGTCCCCCGCCCCTCCCCTGGTCCCTGTTCAGTACTGCAATGTGACTTCGTGTGTGTGTGAGAGAGAAAGAGAGAGAGAGAGAGAGTAGGAGGAGACAAGAACTATAGAAGAAGAAAAAAGGATAAACGTTTTTCATTTCTCTCTAGTAAATTTAAAGTTGTCATCAACAAGCCACATCAGAAATTGAGTTTCAGGTTTTGTTAGTTTTTAATAATTTAAATATTTAATTATAATTAGCAATAATTTAGGATATTTTTGAGATAATACCAATACTTTTCCCTAATCTCTCCATCTTCTTATTCCAACAATGGCCAACCGAACCCCAAGCTGCATGATTCAGAAGTCATGAACTTATCCACCATCGCCTGATAGCCCTACCATTGCTGTACAAAAATTTCCAAGAGAATAATATATTACGGGATGAAATCATCGACTTGTTCAATCGAATAATGATTTTTCGCAGACAGATATTTTGAGGTTTTGCCTCTTGGAAAACTATCCGCTGCCAAAAATTTACAAGCTTTTCTTGAAGATGAAGCAGAAGGCCCCTAACAAAAATGGCGAGGGCGAAGAGGCTGTTTCAAAATTCCACTGTCGAAGAGACTAGTTCATAACTTTAACATGCGCCACAGGTACCATTTTACTAGTAGCATACAATGGGTAATGGGGAAATCAAGAACCCACGATAACGTTCATCGGCAATCGATCAAAGTAGTCGAAGACAAGGAAACAATAGGTAGCAAGAAAACACTGATTTCATTCATATATCAACTTAGCGTACCTCGCATACGTTACAGTTTCTGCTTCCAACGTAATTGTATGAGGAAGCAATTTATTGCAACGTACCACTTCTTCTTCTTGTATCGGTGTTTCGTATTTAGGCGACGTCCTCGGACATCCATGCAAGAGTCCCTAGCGATGCAGATAGAGATGAGCGATCATCTCATGTGAAGCATCAGGAGCTCTGGCTTCTCGATGAATAGCTTCCACTCGTTGCAGAACTTCGCAACGGTTGCACCATCAAGAACTCGGTGATCGGAGCCTATATTTACCTGAGGAAGATGCTGCAGATTAGAATTTTATGCGTCTAGCCAAGATCACTAGGTAACAAAATAGTGTAAGAACGCAGTCCTGACGGGTCAAGATTTGTCAGACGGATCATGACCTAGATCCAAACATGATAAAACATGAGCATAATTACAAATATGTCACTGGATATGGGTTTGAATCCGAATACTTAACCCATCTGGCAGATCTTGACCCGACAGACTGCCTTATAGGATTTTCTTAGGGGCGTACCGTCATAATTGAGGCGGGATACACTTTCCCGTCTTCATCAAATTGCGGAACTTTCTGGATTCTTCCCAAGGCGATGATGGAAACTTCGGGTACATTGATGAGAGGGGACCCGAATTTCCCTCCAATTGCACCGATGTTGCTTAAAGTGATAGTCCCACGCAATATGTCGTCAGAGCTGAGCTTGTTAGCCAGAGCCAACTCTTGCAGTCGCGCCAGCTCCTTCGTTATCTGGTTGCGTACAAAAAATGAGTGCAAACAATCCGAATACATTGGCATGACAGCCGACAGCGAAAACAAAACACTAAATTCCAGATAAATAGCAATAGCAGATCATGAAGAGGGAAGAGAGCTCAACACTCAGAAATGATGAAAAGTTACCTCGAAGATGGAGAGAGACTGAACTTTCTTTATGTTAGGTACTACGAGACCGTGTGGAGTAGCCATAGCGATACCAATGTTATGGGACCCTTTTGACATAAAAAAGGAGTTACAACAGCTTAAAACTCGATTTCTTTTAACCCAAACCTATAACCAAACGACATTATATCCATGAGACGAGTAGTACCACACTCAACGACACCAAACAAGCCCGTGTTTTGGACGTTACCTTTGAGAGTCACCTCTTGCAGTTCCTCACTAAAGCGACTATTTAGCATGGGATATTTGCTCAATGCCATCGAAAGGGACTTTATCAACACGGGAAGGAAAGTATACTTAACGCCTGCATCTGAATTCTCTTTTTGGAAAGATGCTTTGAGCTCAACAAGGGCATTGCAGTTTATCTCATCAATGTAATGAAAATGTGGAATCTTTGCAGCCAAAGACATCGATTTGACCATAGCACGCTGGAATCCCCTGAAAGATGAAAATACTCGAGTTTCTAAGATGCATGACAGATTCAAAATAAAAACTGCATCCACCCCAATTAGGGTTCAGCAATCCCAGTTAGAGTTTATTAATCCTCAATTAGGATTCGCTAATCCTTGTTAGGGCTTATTAACACAATTAGGACTAATTAGGGCGGATGCACCGAAGTTTGCCTCCTTATTTTATGTGTCGATATTCATAAATCATGAATATACCATGCACCCGAAGCATGCAAGAAAATGGGATATAAACGGGCATGTTCTTGATCCACCTAGTCGATGCCGCAAAACTCACAACGTTAACTGATGCATGCTATACCTCAGAGGGATCTTCCGATCTTCATACTCCCAGCCATATGTTGAAGAAATACTCGGGAAGATCTGATTTCCTTCAAAATTTTCGGCGGGAGATGAAGAATCGACGGAAGCTGCGCTTTTTCCCCCAACACCTCTAGACGCAGCATAGTTGAGGATATCCTCTTTCAACACTCTCCCCTCTTCCCCCGTTCCACACACGTCATCGATATTTACACCGTATTGTTTTGCAAGATTACGAACAGCAGGAGTAGACATCACACCACCAACCTTTGGTTTCCCGAGCCCTGAATCAGCATCTTCTAGTTTTCTTATATTGGAATCTTGTGCCTTGATAACTTCTGCTATCTCAGGAGGTTGATTGACGAAAGCTTGTTCGTCAACAACCATCTTCAAAAGAGTTTCTCCGACCTACAAAATGGTCGAAAACCAATGCAACTTGATAAGGCACAAACTTTGTGTCAAACGAAATGGCAGTGCAGTCACTCGTTTTTATCCGAGAGAGAACTACATAAACATCATAAGGAAAGAAAAACATGCTTCTAGTATCCTCCCAAGGCATATAATACTTAATTCAGCAAGCCTGCAACTACGAGCCTATCATTGAACACTGGTAAAGCATATATGTTTAATTTCAACGAGGATTCTTTCAACTAAAGTCCTATCGTTACCTTTACAATATTGCCGGGGACATGAAGAACCTTAGAAACTCTTCCTTTGTAACGACTGGTTATCTCTATCGTTGCTTTGTCACTTTGAACCTCACAAAGTGGTTGGAATTCTTCGACTTGGTCGCCCTGCTCGAATTCATTTTTCTTTAAATTTTACATATATAATAATTACAATATATATTCAATAACCAACCACCACGAACACGCAGATGCATTTGAATCACATAAAAGAATCATAAGGAAAGAAAATTCACAATATATTGAACAGAAAAAATTCCAACAATAAAACTGATTTCTACACAAGCCAGAAGTACTCAAATTTCCACACGAACATCGAACAAGCAAGTGAGATCATCCACTCACCTCATTGACAAACCATTTAAGAAGTTCGCATTCTGCAATTCCTTCACCAGTTTGTGCCAGAGGCACGTCTACCACCCCATCAAATGGGACCTCGGCCGTAGTTTGAGTAGTAAATTTATACCTTTTAATCCCAATCGGAATGCTCCCCTGCGAACAATCAGGAACAAATATAGAAATGAATTGATAGTTCTCACAACCACCAAAACTCATCAACAAAATTCAGTAGAATCTTAATCTCCAAGCATAATTAAAGCCAATAATTTCCGGAATTCATCATATTTGAGCAGAAAAGAATCAAATGAAAGAGGACCTTCCCTCCTTCTCTCACTTCGGAAAAATTTAGCACTTCCTTTATTGAAAAAAATAAATTTCCAGACAAAGTATTCTAAAAAACAGAAAAAATGAGAACTAAAAAAGCAAGAAATAATCTTCACACATCTTGATCAACAGTATGCAATATTCTTTCTACTTAAGCATCTCCAATCCAAAATTATACACACACACACACTTTGCTACACAAAGGAGAAAGAGTTCACAAGATCACAAACACATTCTAGTACTCAATCATTTGGTGATAATGCCTCATGCACAAAATCAGTAGCTTGTATTCTCTTTCCTCGGTCAAGCAACATCATATAGCAATTAGGCAATTCCTTTTTTTAGAATTAGGCTTGTGATAGAAATTCAATAATTTCAATTGATAAATACTACTCCTTCCGTCCAATCACGACGGACTATTTCTTTTCGATACGGTTATTTATGAAAATGATATAAAGTGATTAAAATGATAAAAATAAGATAAATAATTTTTAAAGAGATAATTATTTCTTAAAAATGAACCAACCATCTCGAGGAACAACTCAAAAAAGAATAAGCCAATATTAAGTAGGACGGGAGGGAGTAATACTTTATCGAATTGAAACTGAACCAACATACTTACAGAGCTTTCTTGGCAACGATTGTTCGATGAAAACAATGTTCTGGGCTTCTTAAAAATGTCATCTTGAGCTCGAAAGACAGAACCCAGCTCCGAGTTAGCTCTTCGAGCGCCGGCGCCGGCGACCATCGACGGCGGAATGGTGGCGGAGCAAACAAACCGCCACCACTGGCTGAAACTCCGCGGATTTTTCTGATAGAATTTTCGACAAATCATTATTTTGTTCGATTGAGTGTATGAAAGGGAGCTGGATGAGTTGTCTGATCTCCTTGATTAAATTTGGGAAATTTTGCAAACAATTTTGCACCGATTACTTATACAATTCCATAGTTTCTCTTTTAATTCAACCCATTCCAGTTTACAAGTAACCAGCAGTTTAGTTCCGTGGTCTATTTAATTTCTGATTGTGTCAAAACTACTTCGCTTATTTATTTTTATTTTGCCCCTCAGTTATTGATCACTTAGTATTTCAGCCTACATTTTAAACTTTTAATTAATTCACACTATGTAATAAAATCCAGTCACATCAAACAACAACTGCTTTCCAGACCAAAAAAAAATATAAATAAAAAGTACTACTATGTCCGTCTACTATTTTCATTCTTTAATTTTAATAGCATGAATTTTGATATATTATTATCTCCGTCTTATTATTATTGGTTCATTTTTTCTTTTTGAATTATCCCACTATTATTGATCCGTTTCACAAAAAATTACATTAAAAATATTTCGAATTTCGTATCACATATTATTTTATATATAAAACATAATTTTTCTTAATTTACGTGTAAAAAAAGAGCCAACAATATCAGAATGAATGGAGTATTATAATAAATATAAAGTGAATAGAAATAATAAATAAATTAATTAATAGATAATAAAACGAAAGAGGAATTATAGAGAAAATAAATAAATATATTAATATAATGAGAGAAAAAATATGGATCATGAATGATTTTTTTTATAAATTAAGGATAGATTTTTTAGGATAAAAATTATGAGTTGATATTTTTAGAAATGAAAGTGAACTTTTTCTAATAGAAGTATCAAAACGGAATTAAAAAAACACATTTGATGCACGAGGGAGTAATATTTTTATGATAGAAAAATTAATGTTTATCTTTCTAGAACTGCTTAATTTATAGAAAAGTGTTAGGTCAGATTTTAAATTCTTAATTCCAATCATAAATTTATTTATCCCTCCATCTTTAATTTTTTTAAATGAGTATGCATTACCACGCTCGTTCCATTCTGCTATTGACATATTTTGGTGTCTTAATTATATAATATTGTTTTCATGGAATATGTATGTAAAGTACATGAATCTTTTACCATTATAAATTCTAAAATACTATAACCCAATTTATGAAAGTTAGGTTTCACCAACATCTACATGGTAGGGTATTGCTAGTTATTCTAGTGCTTTCACTAAAAGATAATATGATAATATAAAAAATTTATTTTAAATTATTGGAATTATGGGATAAATCAAGATTAAACTATGAATTCGTTCATTTCTAATTCATTGAGCACACCAAGTATATCTGTACATGAATTGTATAGTATTTATGTGATTTTTGTTATTTTTTTTGCCTGATATACATTATTTCATTTCCGAATTCATTTGATTTAAAATTGAGTAAGTCGGTGCTTTTTTTTTTATTGAATTATAAACAAAAATTATAACTATTTGTGCTTCAGAACCTTGTCAGCAGAGCATAACTCATCTCATTTTAGGAATTTGTTGAGGTAATGGATAGGATTGAATTTTTGTAAACTTGAAATCAATCATTTGAAAATGATTTAACTATTCAAAGAACTTATAAATAACAATAATTTTACAACTGGAATTCTAATACAAAAGAGCAATAGGATATATTTTCTGGGCATTCTATATAGTTCCACCAAAAGATGTTAGAGAAAATATTTTAGTCACGAAATAGTTCGCTTGACCGAGTAAATTACCCAAGAAAATCAGTTCATTTGTATTCTTTTTTTACAACATACAAAGTTATATTAATTTGTTGTCCTATATCACCTATTCAAATAAATTTATCATTTATTGTATTTGTTAGGGTTTATTATTATAGGCTCAATATTAGTTAGGTCCATTATATTGTAATTTTAGGTTTCTATTCCCTATATATATGAGCAGCGGCGGACCCAGACTTTTTATTTATGGGTCCAAATAATTCTCATTTAAATCTACCAAATCGTTTACAAATTTTAATGGCAAAGTTTTAATCATTCCGTAAGAGGAAAGTAAACGCGTTTCGTTGATGGCGGAGGAAATAAGTAAATAAATTTTGTGGATGGAGGAATATATAATTTATAAATCTATAAGAAGAATTTTAAAATTAAACTTTGAAATAAATACTAAGCAAAGTTTTAAGAAGTTGTATTGAATATAAAATTAGTGGAGAAGGTACCCATAACATATGAGGGGTTATGTGGGATCATATCCGTAGAGAAAAGTAAACGTTTCGTTGATGGCCCAAAGAGAAATAAGTAAATAAATTTTGTGGATGGAGGGAATATATAATTTATAAATCTATAAGAAGAATTTTAAAATTAAACTTTGAAATAAATACTAATTTAATACCACTATAACTCTATTTAAATTATATCACTATATCAAAAAAGGTTAAGTATGACAATCTCACAATATTTCTCTTTTATTTTTTACTTTGGATAGATAGGTCAATTAACTACTGAAAATGAAACATATATGCTTTCTTCTACCTAAGTAATAATAATATTTGAAATGAACTCTAATTTACAATCTTCTAAATTATGAAGAAGAAACTATAAATAAAGTTTTATTGAATTTATACTTCAGTTCTTGATAGTATAGTGCAAAAGTAAAATATATTTCTAATTATTGATACATGCGCCATTATAAACAAGCATCAAATGATAGAATAATATAATAATAGAAAATATTTAATGGTATAGGATATCAAGTTTTCAATTAAAGAATAAAATATATAATAATTGTATACATGTAAAAGTCGTATTGTTCATAACTTGCACATCATCAAAAATTAGATGTAAATATATTTTCACTAAGATACTAAAAAACTTAACACCAATAATGACAAAAGGAAAATCAACTCAATATCTCTATCACACAACACAACACTACCACAACAAAAAAGTATTAATCTATTTTAACAATTATATGAAAAATACATATATATACCTACTAATTTTAAAGATCCGGGGCCCGGTGGTTCCGCCCCCTTCAGGTCCGCCTATGTATATGAGAGTCTCTTTATTATCAATATACAATTCATTCATTTCTCCTAAATGATTTTATTATTACTGCTTCACATGGTACTCCCTCTCTGACTTAATCTGCTACGATGATCTTTGTTGGAGTCATACTGTTCTAATTTGCTCTGAAGGTGGAGTCACTCTGCCTAATCTGCTATGTTGCTGCTGCTGTAGCTACTCTGTCCTAATTTGCTCCACCGCTGCCACTCTTCTCTAATTTGCTCTGACTCTGATGCTCTGTTCAAATCAGACTCAATGCGATTTTTTGATATCACTCTGAATTCCTCCTTTAATGTCGAATTCAGATTCTAAATCTAGTTTTGGGACCTTGTCCCAACTATCCTGCCGACTTTGCCTATCATCGCCACACAGTCTTGTTCTGTTGTCGTTACTGCCAACTGTTGTACCGACTTTGCTCGATTACTACTATCGATTTTTCCAGGTTAATACTACCAACTGCTCTACCGACTTTGTTTGATTTCTACATGTCGTCGTCGCCGCAGTCCTGTGCTGCTACCGCTGTTGTATCGACTTTGCTCTATTACTATTACCAATTGTTATGTCGACTTTATTCAGTTTCTGCATGTCGCCGTTACCGCATTCATGTGCTGCTACCGCTACTGTACTGACTTTGCTCGGTTACAACTAACAACCACCTTATTGATTTTGTTCGGTTTCTGTCTGTCGCTACCGCCACAGTCCTGTTCTGCTGTTACTTCCAACTATACCGACTTTGCTCGGTTAATACTATAACTTCATCTTCCTACTATTACTACTGCTGTTGATGTCTTCTCTAAATCTTGAGGATGAATCGATTCTCAAAACTTTATAACAAGCTTGACATAATTGATATATATGCTCCGGTTTGAGGGAAAGTGTTAGTGTTTATTCTTATAAGCCCAATACTAATTAGACTCATTATGTTGTAACCAAAGGTTTCTACTCCCTATATATAATGAGAGTCTCTTTTATTATCAATATACAATTCATTCATTTCTCCAAAATAGCTTTATTATCAATATTACTAGTTGGTGGAGTAAAATCTGGTCTTTTACTTTATGAAATTAAACAGAGTTGCTCTTGTAGCCAGGAGCCACCATAAATGTTGAAGCTATAACTCTAGAAGGCTGATTAAATTTCACCTAAGTCAACACTTCACAAATTAAATGGTTTGTCTGCGGGAAAAATAAAAATAAAAATAAAAATAAAAATAAAAAAGGTTTAAGCCAATGGGCTTCTGATCCAATATGTGGTTTCTTCTATAATTGCTTAGTGAATTTAGTGGGCCAAAAGGTTGAGGCCCAATATGTTTGGAGACGTAACTATTAAGGAATAATTAGGCCCAACAAGAAATAAAAAATATCAAACTTAATAAATTCAGATGTTCAAGTGGTGGGATTGTCGTAATAACAAGAAATAATTGTTAGTTCGTTACTTCAATATAGTATATTAATTTTTTTCAGTAGAAAATATGCTCAAACAATAAAAAGTAAATTCCGCAATTCGGACTGTGTTTTATTTCTGAAGTTGTGAATTTAATGTAAATACAATCATATGGTGAAGATGGAAATTACAATCTTAAAACTAAATATATATCAAGCTTCCTACTAGCCTAAAAATAAAGGTTGGAGAATATATTATTATTATTATTATTATTATTATTATTATTATTATTGTTGTTGTTGTTGTTGTTGTTTAAAATGTCGACTGAAGGTTAGGCAAGAACCTTACCCATTTATTATTATTTCTCAAATTTATTTGTAATATTATTATATATTGCACATGTAGTTAGGTTTTCCTCTGCCTAACTTTTTCAAAAACAACATAAATAGAGATAAGTTCCTGCCTAACCCTAAATAAGTGCGTCGCTTTTGATCTAAAAAGAGTAGTAAAACATATTTTTCTCCAAATAAAAGATATGTATGCTTCTTTTACAATTGGCATTATGAGGTGACATTTGATATGTGCAAGTATTTAAAGAAATTATTGACGTAATAGTTGCTCACTTTTCATTGATTAATTAATGATAAGTTATTTTTCTAAGAGAACACCATACTTAGATCCGCTAATAGCTATAAAGCATATTAAGCTAATCATAAATACTTACTTAATTTAACATAATTACTTAAACTATAGTAGTTCAACCTTGTCACATTTGGCAACATATCCAGTTCAAGATAAATGTGAAATAGAGAGAAATATTATTTTGGAGGTAACATTAATTACGATCTAAACTTTTTCCCTATCCTAATTTACTAATTGTTTATTTTGAATTTTAGCAATTTGTTTATCTTTCTTTATTATATTTTCTATCACTATTACCAAAAAATACAATCATCTAAAAGTAACTAAAAATAATCATCTAAAAAATGAAAAATAAGTCATATTTCATAATAGAAGCCTTAAGATATTGATTGATGACTTAACAAGAATTGAATTATTAAGGCAAGATAGAAGGTGGTCCAAACACTTAATTCTCATATCAAAATGAAGCCACATGGTTGAGGTTGATGAAATTCTTGATCATATCATACCCTATTTCTTGGAGTTGATTGGTAACTAACATCACATGAATGTGACCTCACTTTATCCTTCATCAAATTATTATAAAAAGTTCTCAAAAATTCTAAAAGAAAAAAAAATCATACATGACTTAAGCTTTGCTATATTTGAAAAACCTTTTAGCCACTTTTTGGTATGGAATCGAAATTAAATTGAATTCCAATACAAAATGGAAAACCTAGTGTTTCCCCTAAAATCCACTCCTGTTATCATGGAATGGTGAAAATTAGGATAATGTCATATCAACTTACAAATCCAGGTTACATGATAATGCACCCCACCCCACCCCACCCCACCCTCACCCAATCACATGATAATTTTGCATCATATATAAGTTTTGTGCCTGAGCCCTTGAAGAACTTGTTGAGCATGTTGAGTCCTATTTGGTAAACTTCATTTATCTTACATGGTCCATGATATCGATGATGCACATCCATGCATCACATGTCATACCAACCCCATCAAGAAAATGATGGATTCTTTACTTCAAAAAATAGATATTATGATGAAGAACATGGGGAAAAGTATTAGTAATAGTTCAGAGAGCATTGTCAAATATTCATGATTGGCAATATATATAATTGAATATTTTCATCTTTGTCATAGGGATTTCTACAATCCTAGTCCTTTCAACCAAATTAAATTATAGAAATAATCAATAGTTTTAGGACACCTACAGTTTTAATCCTCATAATAAACAATAGATTAACCTTTATATACTATTTTAATTGATAAATCTACACTAATCCTCAATAATAAACACTCTTATTTCACAACCCTTGAACGCTCAAGTAAAGTGTACAAAATTTTGAATACATAAAGTTCATAATAATTAATCTAAGTTGGTTTCTTTGCTTGCTACCGTCAAGGACTAGTTAGATTTGCTACTTATCTAACCACTTGGAGTTTTTGAGACTGCCCCTTTGAAAATTCATAGCAAAATTAACACATGTACACAATATGAAACATGAGGTATATATATATATATATAAGGGTTGAATCCAGTGAGAACTTATCTTTTTTGAGAACTTAAAAACCATGCATGTCGTTGAAGATGATGCACAAAAGCAAGTATAAAGTTATGCATAACGAAAACTTTCTAAAAGTGTTGCACAACAAAATAATTTTAGAAAGTTTTCGTTATGCACTAATTTTATCTTGTTTTGTGCATCATCTTCAACGTCTTATCATGGTTCGCAGAGTCGCAAAAAGATGTGGTTCTCATTGATCCACTCCTATATATATATATATATATATATATATTATACCATACATTGTGGTCATGTGGACATACCAAAAATTGACAAGTATGGCCCTATTTTCAAATTTATTTTTTATTTTTGTTGGGGAAAAGATGGGAAAGGGACACAAAAACAATCTTCTTTTCCTCTCATCCGATCTTCTTCTTTTGCGACTTCTTTTAATACCGGAAGCGGTAGACAACAATGGATGACGGCAGCTAACGAACGCAAGTTCTCGCCTAAATTTGAGGGAAAATGAGAAGGGGATTTTGAGAGAGATTAAGGGATAGAGAGAGAGGTGGCTCGGCGGTGGTTTCTGAAGTTTACGGTAATCGAGAATGACACGATGATTTGGCAGACCAGGATGAGAGAGAGTTTTGTTGTCAGTAAGAAGAATATGCATATGACAAAAATAAAGTTATGCATATAACAAAACAGAAACCTATATATTGGTCAACGGGTGCTTGGGAGATGCGCCAATGCACGCTGGGCGCAACGTACCACAAAACAAAAACATGCATATGATAAAACATAGTCATGCATATAACAAAATAGAAACTTGCATATTGGTACCACAAAATGAAATCTACATACTTTAAAACAAAAACTCATATGCATGTTTGTGTTCAACCATATGTATAAATCTATTTAACAATATGCATGTTTTTTTCTATCACATAGCAAATCAAATACGATTCTACATTTAGTGCAGCGAATCAACAAAAATCAGCTTAAAAATTTGAAAAAAATTCCACCATAGTATCTATGAAATGAATGAATAAGATTGAATGTTATTTACTACATGAGACTTGATTATGATATGATCTATTCTCTATCTATCTATCTATCTATCTATCTATATATATATGTATGTACACTCACTTTATATAATATATATATATATAAAGAGAGAGGGAGAGAGAAGACATACATATATAAATGTGTATATATATATATATATATATACTGTCCTCTGTGTGTGTGTGTGTGTGTGTGTGTGTGAGTGAGAGAGAGAGAGAGAGTTGAAGCACGTTAGGATTACCTAAATTTGACATGCATGTGCATGCATGGAAGGGTGCGCATGGTGGCATCCCATCAACAGCCTTTCACCAGGAGATATGAATTGGAATTCCATATCTTTATGATCCTCGCGACAAATGCCAAAGAAAAATGTATTGAGGTTACTTAGAAATATTCTCTAAGGGGTTATCGAGAAAAACGTGAGTGTTATTTCTCTACTCGACGGAAGAAATCTTCTAGTCTCATAATTGAAATCTTCTCTAAGGGGCATAGAGAGGGAAAAATGTGAGTATAGGTATGATTAAAATGCAAACAAATAAAATAAAATAAAGTATAGCTGTGTACCCGACGACATGAAATCTTCTAGTCTCATACTTGAGACCACTTTATATGGAAACTATTGAAGATCGACCAAGGAGTCGACTTGCCTAATCTGCCATGTATAGGTAAGTTTAGAGTATTGTTGAATCTCAACTAATTATTAATAATGCTACTACCTAGCTACCAAGTTTTCTAACCAAAAGTTGGCCATTGAATAACGTAATTTCGAAGTGAGATGTTTTAAATTCAATGCAAATGTAGAGTTGTTTCATTAAACACAACTTATCAAGTCTCTACTCATCTACCATAAAATTGGATATGAGTACTATTAATCAGTGAGACGAAACTCCATATATAAAGTTGAGCCTATTGATCCTCCATCAGTGTCGTTACACACTGCTAGTTGGGCATTTTACGTCAGAATCCATGCGCGCAATGCCTAACTAGGCTACTTTTGCAGCTTTCTATTTGTACAAAAAAATTGCCAACAGCCCCAACTACAGTGTGCACCCCACAAAGAAGCACCACTAACAAGGTCATGTAAAACAAGGAACGAAAAGTAAAAATCAAGTGCTAGACAATGGACAATTCTTGATCTTCTTGTATTTGATTTCTTGACATTTCATGATGAAGTGAGACCAAATAATGTGGACAATCTAGCCATAGCAGATTCTCTCCACCAAGCCATGAGCTGCCTCCTAAATCATGGTCAAGATTATAGTGCCAATAAGAGCATTCTCACTAAGTCACTATCCCAAAACAAGACACAAAGTGCTATACATCTAGTTTGCAATTTCAATAACCATGGCCCTACAAGGAGTATTACGCACTACAGCATTATGTTCGGATTGCATTTGGATTGAAGAGGTATCCAGTGCAAGTCAGACTGAAAAGTCTAGATTGTCGGACAAGTCATGATCCGAATCCAAACACTAGAAAACATAAATAAAATTGCAAACATATTATTGAATGAGTTTGAATCTAAATATTTGTCCCGTCTGATGAATCTTAACTAGATGAGCTTACACATGTTTTTGTCAAAGTTGGAATACTTCACTGTCATTTCGGAGGATTTTTAAGGTTTGGGACATCCAAATGCGGCCTAAGAGTATTATACTCTCCTCAAAATAACTATCCCATTAGGATTCATTCTTGCTTGTCAACAAACTACATTAAGCAAAGTGGATCTGGGGCAAAGGCATCTTAGCTAGTGTCAACTTTCTGCAAGTAGTATTTCAGTAACTTAAGTTTTCAGGGAGTAACTATTAACATTATCGATATAGATGTGACATGTATGTATTGCCCCTTTTGGGGTTCAATTGTGAATGAGTGTGAAGATACACTATCCCATCCCATCCCATCTTTCAATGGTGAGAAGAAAAGTAGATGCTTGAGATGCAATTTGCCTACAAGATTATGAGAGGTGGAGATAATAATTTACGTGCGGGCTTGATTTTCGCTCATTTGGTGCAGCAAATGAGCACATGCATGGTTCTTTATGAGCATGACAAATTGTTCTCATGTTGCCAAGAGATCAGACTTCTAATCAACCAATTACTCTCAAAAACTGGCACCATATGTTATGCTTTCAGCAACATATAAGGGGTACAAAAATTACATGTAACGTGCTATGCTTTGGGATAGATGGTTTCACAATAGACATGGGAATGAAGGGTTTTTAAAATGAAGGGTAAAATGTTTATTTTTGCAAGAGACAAGATGGGTAACAGAAAAACATACAAATACGATTTCCTAAATAAATGCAAAAACAAATTCAGGATTGCATGAGATATGCATATATGAATATGCATGTGTTTATAGAGATTATGGTATATGATGGCAACTTGTATACATAACTCCAAAACTAACTAAATCTAGGGTAGCAGCATTGTTCACGTTTTTTTACTACAGAAGATGTGGAAATTGATGGGGCAGAGAGGGTGTGTGATTGTGTGTGTGTCTCTTTCTCAAAGAACCTAACTAGTACAAAGAGGAAATGGGGCAATGTTTACAGAAAGAAGGCTTCTAGTAGAAACTTTACTGGATAAGATACATGCTATAGTTGAAAAGGAGATTTCCCGGGGATCTTGGATACACTTGTGATGTAAGCACAAGATGGAAGGTTTTTGTTTACTCGAAAATAATAGCCAGAAGGCGACATGGACCTGAACAAATTCCTTCCACCACTACAAATAGATTCTTCCCATCATTAAGTGACTAGGGCACAATGGCGATATTCTGCAGATATTTCGGTAAAGGTGCTTCACAATATCAAGAATTCTTAACTCTCTTGGCAAAAAAGTAGTTCAACATTCTTTATAACAAACTACTGATACAAAATCAACGTTTTTAACATTTCAAAATGAATTAGTGACAAACAAGCTTGGACCAACTTACCAGGTGACACCTAAGAACCACATTGGAAGAGTGAAAATCAATAATTACATTTAACCATAAGGGTAATCAGCTCTTAAAAATAATACAACTAATTGGGCCAGCAGAAATCGGACTATACATTAAGAAATGACAATTATAAAATTAAAAACTCTACATTTGGAGATAAATCGTAGATTTAGGTCCATATTATTATTCTGCAAGATTCTTTTATTTGAGGAAGCAGATATGCTCAGATATATTTGGCAAAATGACAAATCAAAGTTTGAGGATCTTTAATTATATGAGATTAGAGCACAAAGCCACCATAGATTCTTGCTTTACCATTAAATTAGATTTGGAAAAAGAAATTTGAAAATCCACCACTCCGAGGGCCTATAAAAACACCTTACTGTCTCATGAGATGTCACTCCCATCACAGCGTGGGGTAAGTAAGCTGTGGCGTGCATGTTGAGGTGTAGAAAAGTGTATATGAGCTATGAGATCCTCAGTGCCACATAATTCAACCAAATAAGAGAGAGAAAAGAAGAATAAACAAAAGGAAAAAGATGGCAGCAGCACAAAACAAAAAAGCCTGACAATGATAGAGGTAAGAATAACAGAATCTTCAAAACTCAAAGAACATTATGCTATGCACCAATAAGATTTTTTTCTTGCTGACAATTCTTTTATGCTAGGTAATAGAGGAATTGAAGAATGTAGTTGACACTGGATTTCCAATATTGGTTATGGGCATATTAAGTTACCTGAAAAACATGATCTCTGTAGCATGCATAGGAAGGCTACGAAGCTTTGAGCTGGCAGGAGGTGCATTAGCCATAGGCTTCACCAACATTACAGGTTACTCTGTGCTTTACGGCCTTGCCATGGGAATGGAACCACTCTGCAGCCAAGCTTTTGGATCGAAAAACTTCACCATGGTGTCTCTCACCCTTCAAAGAACAATTTTTCTGTTGCTTCTTACATCTATACCCATTGGGATTATTTGGATTTATCTTGAGCCTCTCTTATTATGGCTGAATCAAGAACCACAAGTAGTACACTTTGCTAGCCTTTACTGCCGCTCTGCAATTCCTGATCTTTTTGTCAACAGCCTACTTCATCCTCTACGTATCTACATACGCAGCAAAGGAACAACATGGCCACTGCTGTGGTGCACTCTGCTGGCAACACTACTACATTTTCCCATTGCCATATTTTTTACTTTCCATCAACGTCTTGGAATCCAGGGGATTGCAATTTCCACATTTATTGCCAACCTTAACATCTTGCTACTTCTTTTAGGGTATATAAAATGTTCTCAGGAAGAGAAGATTCATTTGTTTAAATCCTCAGCAACACCTTCAAACAAGCCAGACTTGACCTCACTCTGGGAGGAATGGGAATGTTACTTGACTAGCAATTCCTACATGCCTAGGTGTCTGTTTGGAATGGTGGTGGTACGAGTTGATGACACTTCTATCTGGTTACCTCTACAAACCCCAAGTTGCACTGGCAACATCAGCTATTGTAATACAAACCACATCTCTTATGTACACATTGCCTTCAGCACTTAGTGCAGCTGTTTCAACTAGAGTGGGCAATGAACTTGGAGCAGGCAGGCCACACAAGGCACGCTTAGCAACTATAGTAGCCATAGCATTGGCATTTTGCTCATCAGTATTTGGATTTCTATTGACTACATTGGGAAGAGAAGCATGGGGCAGCGTCTTCACCAATGATAATGAAGTTCTTGAGCTGACGGTGGCAGTGCTGCCTATTATTGGACTTTGTGAGCTGGCCAATTGTCCACAAACCACTTGTTGCGGGGCTCTCCGAGGAAGTGCCAGGCCTAGCATCGGTGCAGCTATAAACTTTTGTTCATTCTACATGATGGGAGCACCTGTGGCAGTAGCTCTGGCCTTTTTATGGAATCTGGGGTTCGTGGGCCTTTGCTATGGGCTTTTAGCCGCTCAGGTCGTATGCTTATTATCCATTTTATCAGTAATTAATAGAACAGATTGGAAGAAGGAATCACTGCGGGCAAATGACTTGGTTGGTGTAAGCGATGAATATGTGCAAGCAGATTTATTAGTAAAATGTGAGGAAGGAGTAGTTGCCTCTTAAAAATATGACAAGTCCAAATACATAAAATATAGGCAGATAAGAAGCGAGTAGTATAGCAACAAGGAGGTGATTATTTGTCATTCTATTAGAAGTATAAAGTGGAACCATTCCTTTGTATGAAAGGTGTACTCTTTAAAACAATATAAGCTGTAATTTGGTTGACTGTATAGCAATTTTTTATGGTACATGATTTGTGAAACAGTTTCCTGCTTTCACTTGCAAGGTAATCCATATCATTTATCAGATGATTTCTTATCAGATATCAGATTATTTCTTATCACTTATCAGAAAAAACTCCACAGACCCCGCTTACTTCACGAAACATAAACCATCGATCAACAATCTAAATATACCATTTCACAATGCAAGATGGTTCGGACATTCACCTATTCCTCTTCTATTTTCTTTCTTTTCTGAGCAATTAGACTTTTCCTCTGCCCAGAATATTAAATGGCAAAATGAAATCCATTTCTAGTACCAATTATTCTTAGAAAACAAAGAAAGATTCTTGAATATCTAAGTGTAATCTCACACACATCTGTCACTGCCATGTACTAATGTCAAAATTTTAAGTAGGCAAAGATGAAATCAAAGAACATGATATAAAATTAAGGAAAATAATTAGTCCTTCAAGCCTACTAATAGCTAACGCCTTAGCATCCAAAGATCAATCACGTCTTCTGCTACCTATTTTAGATTTTCCTAAAACTTATAATCCCTATGGCATTAAGGAACTTAATGGTACTGATTATCAAGTGAATGTCCAATCACTTTTATTATGCCTATTTCTCTATTCTGAAATTCTTTATGATAATATATTTGTACATTCACCTTGTCCACGAGTGATAGGGGCTGAGGTTGAAAAGTAAAAATCTAAACCAAAAAGTTATAATATATTCGCTTAGCTAATAACTCAAACAGAGGGTTAGTCAAGCTTTGGGACAGTAGGAAGTTTAGACATTTTAGAAGTAACACATTTCCGTTGGGATGACCTTTTCTACATGATAATGGATATAAATATCAGAAAAGGTTTATTTGGCATATTCAAGACCAGATTGAAATTAATCAACGAATTGATATGAAAATTAAGAGATGACTAATTGGCTCGTTATTCATTTATTTAGGTGCATATTACACTTACACCTCAAAACTATTATGTCAGTTTTCTTGAAGTGCTTTCAGATAATTAATGCTGTCTTCATGCAGATTCCCCTTTGTATAGAAAATGAAGCAGTACAAAAGAACATATTCCAAGGAAAATTAAGAAACAGAAAGCTCTTTATATCTTATTTATACATATGAGCAACACACAATAACAGCTGTTGATGAAACAGGTGTCCTCTGAGACTCAAGTCATGAACATTAGACCTTTCCATACCCTTATCCGAAAAAAAAATTAATTCCCAATCTATTAGACCAATGGTAATCTCAAGGTGGCAGATATAGGTTTCAACAAGAGGCGATATTCAACATATTAACAATAAATCGGACTAATAAGCATTGTTCAAACCTACCAAATGCAGAACAAGAGAGAGAGTGATGAGAGTCTTGCCGTGCTCCTAACTTTGCACATTATGAACCCCCAAAGCTTGTTTGTGAAACGGCTGATTTCTCTTCTATGCTTTTTTAATCTCCCAAAAGAAAGCCTAGGCTCACGGATATTGCCTTAGCAAGTTTATATTTATAATCCCAGTTACATGCTCCCTCTATCTCTCAAATTTCAACACTCTTAACTAATAAGGGAAATCTAAAACTTCCTAAATCCCAAGTTCGGCTGAAATAGTATTTCAATCAGAAAAGAAGATCAAATGATAATGATGGTCAAAATCCTGAGCATGACAAAGATTTTTATGTTTATTTTAAAGAGAGAAAGGAGGAGAGCTCCCACTAGACGACATGCCTAATTTTCCAAAATGCTTTATTCACTATCTATCAAACATCACACCAACTTTATCCATTGCAAATCCATCATCTCACAGCGGATTGGAATTCTTTCTTCTTGAATTATTAATAGAAATGCCTGCTTTTTTAAACGCAAAAACCACCAATCACATCATAAATCTCCCAATTACTCTCTAATAGCACCTAAAATTCAAATTGAGCGACTAAATACACAAACAACGAAGCATCTGCATGCAATACCGCACATGCGTTACCAATAACACAGGGACATCAATCAGAACACAGCAAAATTCTAAAATGCGAAATCATGAAAACCGGAACAACAAAATTTCAGCTCGCAGTAGAGATAACGATTTTCTTTGTGGAAAATCAAGCTCGCAATTAAATTTCATGTTTGAAAAAACAGATTTGACAATTGCTACCTGAAGAAGAAGACAACCAGCACTGATCGCATTGGGCCAGAACGAGATTTATGCAGATAAATATACTATTTAATAATTAGAAATCGGAATTTTAAAATTAAATTGTGAAACTTAATTATGGGCTTACTTAATATGTTTGGAACTTAAAATAGGCCTAGTCTTATGGCCCAATTACAAATTTGTTGATGGGCACACAATAATTGTAGCCCAATTGGGTCCCCCAATAATAGCCAAACTACCCATAATTGGATCCTTTTTCTAGTGACCCGAGAGAACATTTGGTTGGATTAGGCATGACAATTAGTGTGTGTCGAATCGTTATCGTGTCGACACGATAGTGACACGACACGATAAGGTCCAACACGAACACGACAAGTTAAGGTTAAGCTAAACATGAACATGAACATGAACACGAACACAACCCGTTATGAACAAACACGAACAGGAAAATAACATGATTTTTTTCGTGTTGACATGATACGATAACGATACAATACGATTAAAACATTAAAACCTGAGTATTGCACGACACATCTCTGCCTTTTGGAATCAAATTCGGCAACTGAGGACATCCTTCATCTTTTCTTGAATAATCCTCCATGAGAGAGAGAGAGAGAGAGAGATGTGTATATCTAAGTAAAAAACTATGCAAACATGATCACAATCTATTAGACCAACGGTAATCTCAAGGTGGCAGATATAGGTTTCAACAAGAGGCGCATATTCAACATATTAACAATAAATCGGACTAATAAGCATTGTTCAAACCTACCAAACGCAGAACAAGAGAGAGAGTGATGAGAGTCTAGCCGTGCACCTAACTTTGCACATTATGAACCCCCAAAGCTTGTTTGTGAAACGGCTGATTTCTCTTCTATGCTTTTTTAATCTCCCAAAAGAAAGCCTAGGCTCACGGATATTGCCTTAGCAAGTTTATACTTATAATCCCAGTTACATGTCTCCCTCTATCTCTCAAATTTCAACACTCTTAACTAATAAGGGAAATCTAAAACTTCCTAAATCCCAAGTTCGGCTGAAATAGTATTTCAATCAGAAAAGAAGATCAAATGATAATGATGGTCAAAATCCTGAGCATGACAAAGATTTTTATGTTTATTTTTAAAGAGAGAAAGGAGGAGAGCTCCCCACTAGACGACATGCCTAATTTTCCAAAATGCTTTATTCACTATCTATCAAACATCACACCAACTTTATCCATTGCAAATCCATCATCTCACAGCGGATTGGAACTCTTTCTTCTTGAATTATTTATAGAAATGCATGCTTTTTTAAACGCAAAAACCACCAATCACATCATAAATCTCCCCAATTACTCTCTAATAGCACCAAAAATTCAAATTGAGCCACTAAATACACAAACAACGAAGCATATGCATGCAATACCGCACATGCATTACCAATAACACAGGGACATCAATCAGAACACAGCAAAAATTCTAAAATGTGAAATCATGAAAACCGGAACAACAAAATTTCAGCTCGCAGTAGAGATAACGATTTTCTTTGTGGAAAATCAAGTTCGCAATTAAATTTCATGTTTGAAAAAACAGATTTGACAATTGCTACCTGAAGAAGAAGACAACCAGCACTGATCGCATTGGGCCAGAACGAGATTTATGCAGATAAATATACGATTTAATAATTAGAAATCGGAATTTTAAAATTAAATTGTGAAACTTAATTATGGGCTTACTTAATATGTTTGGAACTTAAAATAGGCCTAGTCTTATGGCCCAATTACAAATCTGTTGATGGGCACACAATAATTGTAGCCCAATTGGGTCCCCCAATAATAGCCAAACTACCCATAATTGGATCCTTTTTCTAGTGACCCAAGAGAACATTTGGTTGGATTAGGCATGACAATTCGTGCGTGTCGAGTCGTTATCGTGTCGACACGATAGTGATACGACACGATAAAGTCCAACACGAACACGACAAGTTAAGGTTAAGCTAAACATGAACACGAACACGATACGATATGAACAAACACGAACACGAAAATGACATGATTTTTTTCGTGTTGACACGATACAATACGATTAAAACCTGAGTATTGCACAACACATCTCTGCCTTTTGGAATCAAATTCGGCAACTGAGGACATCCTTCATCTTTTCTTGAATAATCCTCCATAAGCGAGAGAGAGGTGTATATCAAAGTAAAAAACTATGCAAACATGATCACAACAACATAAAAAGATGAAAGATTTAAAGGGGTTGGAGAAAAAGGATTTTCCAAAGCTTAAACTAATGAGAGCCTACATTCTCGGAGATGAAAAATAAGGTATAAAAGCCACAACCCATCTTCTTCGAAGAAAGCACGAAGCAGAGAGAGGAAGAGTAGTTTCTGGTTGCGGAGTTTCGACGAACAGATTGTCGTCAAAGGATAAGGACGAAGCTTTTTGGAGAGAAACAAATGAATACCCATTTTGAGTGAATCTGAAACAAACTGCGAGTTTTTGCCTTGGGCAGCAGATCTGAGAGTGGATCGAGAGCCGACGACGATGGTCTTTGCGCTGCCACTGTCCCGGCCAAGAGATGGAGGTAGCCGAGGGTGGCATCAATGTTGTTTCCATCTATTAGGATAGATCAAAGAAGCAAAAACGGCGACGGCGTAGAGATTGTGGATGTTGTCCGTCGGCTAGAACGAGAGAGAGAGAGACGACCACGACGGCAGCGTCGGTGACGACCTGCTAACGGCAGTAGCAACAGTGGCCGCAGCTGCTAATGGCCTGCTGTAGTGGCTGTGGGGTGAGCAAAATCAAACAAAACTCGAAAACCGAACCGAATCAAACCAAAATTAATGATTTGGTTCTGTTTAGAGCACCTCCAACAATATCTCCCCAAATTCAGGTTTTTGCTGACATCATCACAGACATATCATCATATTCTCTTCTCCTATTTTCACCCCCAATAATACCTTCTCAAACTCAGGTTTTTACTGACATCATTATGGACCCACTTTTCACTCACTTTCAACTCATTCATTATCTATTCACAATTTTATTTAAATTTTATATTTATTATTCTAACTTGATAAAATTAATTTTAATATTATTTAAAATTAATATCAAATAACAATTATTATATAAATATTAGTACATATTAAAATTGCACAATAACATGGAAACTTTTAAAAAGAACTTATACGATATAAAAGACAATTTAAATCTAACAAATTAAAATACAACATACAAAATAAACTAATACTAAACCTAATTAATCATTCATCATTGAAGTGTGCCCAAATGTGCTCAACTAAATCCTCAAGTTGATTATGAATTTCTTTATCACGTAGTCGGCACCTCTCTTGAGATAATTTCGAATTACCGCGAACCTTGGATTATTGGAGAGGGTTATTTGTGATTTGTTAGTAAATCGTCATCCAATTGCTTACCATTTCCCTTCATCCTCGATTATCATATTATGTAATATAATGCAAGCCAACATAATATCTTTTAAGTTTTCTCGGTACCAAAGGCGACATGGGCCTTTAATCAATGTCCATCTTGCTTGGAGAACCCCAAATGCACGTTCGACATCCTTTCTCGCAGACTTCTTGCATTTGTTTGAACTTCAACCTTTTGCATCTTGCGGATGCGAAAGCTCTTCGACGAAAGTGCCCATTCGGGGTAGATTCCGTCTCATTAGGTAATAGCCTTGTGAGTATTATGTACCATTTATTGTGAAAGGGATCTTGGTGCAAACCTTGTAGAGCATCATTGAATAATGGTGATTGCCGAGCACATTGATGTCATTGTTTGAGCATGCAACTCAAAAATACATGCCATATCCACAAATTTTGAGAAGCAGCGACTTCAAGCATTATAGTAGGTTTCTTTATATCACCACGAGTGTACCGACCTTTCCATGCTCTTGGACAATTCTTCCATTCTCAATGCATACAATCAAGGCTACCGAGCATTCCGGAAAGCCATGTTTCTCCTCATGCATTCTCATCAACCTCGAGCGTCATTTGCGATCGGTTTCTTCAAGTAATAGTTGCCGAAAACTTCAATCACACACTTGCAAAAATCTTGCAAGCACTCGATGCATGTTGATTCAGAACGCGTAAGTACTCATCGTAGTGATCAGTTGGACCACCATACGCTAGTTGACGTATCGCCACCGTGCATTTCTGAAATGGCGTGAAGCCCTTTCTCCCAGTTGCATCACGGCGTTGTTGAAAAGAAGGGGAGTGTGCTTCCAAAGAATTCACAATGCGAATGAATAACTCTTTGCGCATTCGATTTCGCCGACGAAACTCTCTTTCACCATAAGTTGAATTTTCAACAAAGTAATCATTCATTAGTCGATCGTGTGCAGTCTCACGATCTCGATGGATATATCTTCTTGGACGAGAAGTATGTTGTGCAACTAACTGGAGCAAGTAATCTTCTGCGACCTCGTCCTCCATCATTGAGTTCATCTCCTCATCAATATATTCATCATCACTAGAGCTAGCGCTTTTGTTTGATGAAGACATGTTGAGAGTAAGAACTGATTATATGAAAAGAAAATATATTGAGGATACGAGAAAAAAACCATAATGTGTGAATAATTGTGTGAGAGATGATTGTTATTTATAGATCACAAATTAAATGACCGTTGGAACCAACATGCAACAAATTAAAGTGCTTTCCAATAAAGTGCCTTTCAATGGTCAAAGAAAAATAATTAAAGGCTTGCATTTCACATGTGATTGATTAAAGTTGTTCGGCAAGATCAAAAGAAAATAATTGATCTGCGGTGGTCAAAAAGCATAATAAAATTAAAGTTGTTGCAAAGATTTCACATGGGCCTTTAATCAATAAGACATTTTAATTTAAATCAACTAGTACAACATAAAACACAATATTTAAATTAAAAAAAATCAAATACAATACATAATTGCAGAAAATAAAATACAACACACAACTAATAAAATACAACACACAATTGCAGAAAATAAAATACAACATACAACTACAGAAAATAAAATACAACACACAATTGCAGAAAATAAAATTGGTAGAATTTTGCATACATTTTACTCTTCGTCCGCTTCCCACTTTGCTTGATTTGGCGCAATACTTAAGATGAAGTCGTAGTTGGGTTTCCGTCATCTTTCAAGTATCTTGCATGAGAATTTTATGCTCTTTACCTTCGTTTTGCCTCCATTGCCTTCGCCACCATCATTGTTGCAATGCTCTTGCGTTGATCGCATCGACCACCTCTTTCGCTTCACTGTTGATTTTTCTTTTCCTTTCGCCTTATTTCCAATTGGACGAGTGTGGGTTGTTTCATCACCATTTTCATCTTGGTTGGAAGCGGAGGTGTAGGCACCGATGCGAAGACTTGCCTTTTTGTTGCCCGAATCTCACTTTGTCTTGATGAGCGAATTTGGACATTCTTTGAGCAAATTCCATACTCCGATATGTCCGAAACCGCGTGTTCCGTGAGTCTCTTTATATTCATCTTGTGCCTTTTGAATGATGTCGACTTCACTTGCACCGCTTGGCCACATCTCTGTTCCTATAATAACATGAACTAAACCATTTAGTTTCCTTTGCAAGTTTGTAAAAAGTGTTTTGAGCGAGGAAGATGATCTCTCCGGAGTTCGCTCGGGCGACCACTTGTTGTAGGCATTAGTAATTTCTCCCACATTTGATCTATCTTTTGATAATTTCCGACGATCGAATCAATGCTAATATCGATCCAACACCTTGTAAGATGTTCACACTCTTTCTCCGAGTACAAAATCTTCTTATACTTGTATCATTGTTCTCTTAATCGGATTGTTGATCGAAGTTCGATTTATGGCCTTGAGACCTTGCGGAGAAGAAAAATTTTGGAAAGACGATGCTCTTCCGGAAGTAGGCGTTTCTTGGTGGTCTTCCTCCATCTATCTTGGTCTTTCTTGATGAGTCGGAAGATGGAGCTCGAACTTGGTAGTGATAGCCTGGATGGAAATTGGATGGATAGCTTGGAACATTCACTGGATATGTAGGATCCTGTTGAGGACGAAAGTTGGAATTTTGAGAATCGAAGTTGGGATTTTGACAATAAAAATTGGGATTTTGCAATTCGAAGTTGGGATTTTGTTGACAAAAGTTGGAATTTTGAGAAAGAAAGTTGGGATTTTGAGGATTAGAGTTGGACATTTGAGAAGCAGAATTTGATCCAAAATATCCAGAATTGGACCAATTTGAGAAATCGTTATTCATTCTGATAATAGGAAAATGTTTAGGAGAAGAAGAAATATTAAGGTAAATGGAGAAGAAAATATAAAAGTTGGTAGGAATGATGTTGTTTAGTGATTTATATTTATAAGCATATTTTTATTCGTTGATCAACGGTCATATATTTATCCGTTGAGTTAAGCTATAAATTAAATTAAATTTAAATTAAATTAAAGTTATTCGCGGGGTGGGTTGGCCGTGGGGGTGGGGTTGGCGGTGGGAGGTTGGCCGTGGAGTGGGGTTAGCCGGTGGGGGTGGTTGGCAGTGGGGTGGTTGGCCATGGGATAGGGTTAGCCGTTGGGGTGGTTGGCCGTGGGGTAGGGTTAGCCGGTGGGGGTAGTTGGCGTGGGGGTGGTTGGCGGTGGGGGTGGTTGGCCGTGGGGTTGGCCGTGGGGTAGGGTTAGCCGGTGGGGGTGGGTATTTTATTAATTAATTATATAAATCCTATAATATTTGATTTTCTAATTAAATTAAATATATAATACTTGATTTTAAAATTAAATTAAATATGGTGAAAACAGAAAAAAATAATAAAAAAATCAAAAGTGGCACAGATTTTGAGTTGCCTTTCGGGAGGTGGTTCCACCTTTTCTCTCTCATCTCTCCTCCCACTACCTTTCCACTACCTTCTCACTCCCCTCCCCCCAACGGTAAGTATTGAGGATGCATCTCCAATGCCTCCTTGCATTGGAGATGCTCTTATACAGTAAAACGATTCGGTTCGATTTTCAATTTTGAAATCGAAATTTATTCGGATCGATTACGGGTTGGGAAAAAAATCGATTTTCAAACCGAACTGCCCGAATTTTTTAGATTTTATATTATATTTTATATATATATATATATATATATATATATTATTAATATTATACTCCTTTGTCCATTTAAAATGTTCTACTTTCCTTTTTGGGTTGTCCATTACAAATGTCTCATTCCATTTTAGGAAATAATTAACCTTCAAAAGTGTGGACCCTACCCACTTTTTAACACTTTAACTACTTTATACCTTTCTTCAAATAACAGTGTCCAAAGAAAGTGGGCGTTTTAAGTGGGACGGATGGAGTATATATATATATATATATATATATATATATATATATATATATATATATATATATGTATATATATTATATCTATAATATTTATATTAATTATAATTTAAAATCATTATATCCGAACCAAATCGAATATTTCGATTCGATTTTGGTTCGGTTCGAATAATAATACAATACGATTCGATTTGAATTTTAAAAATAATTCGATTTTTGATTTTTTCGGATTAGGTTCGATTTTGAACCGAACCGCGTGAATGCTCACCCCTGACGACATGTGATTGAGGCATCTTCGACAGGAATTGAGGAAGGCAGCGAACCTGTTAAGTGAAAGAGAGAGCAAGTGGTAGAATAGTGTGTGTGTGTGTGTGTGAGAGAGAGAGAGAGTTAGTATAAGGAAGAGAGGGAGTTTGTTGGGGTGAAATAATATTTTGTGTTTTGGGCCCTAAACTTTGGTCTAGGAATTAACATAAAATTCAAATTCAAATTTATCTAACGTGAGTAGCGAGTTAGATTTTTTAGAGAGGAAGTGAATATTGTTTAGCTCTTTCGTTAGAAAAGAAAGAGGGGCGAGAGATACAGGGGCTGGAACACATTTCTTGCGAAAGGCCGAGGACAGTCAACTCATTGAAACTCTCCTTTTACTAAGGGAATTACCCGATCGGACATTTCAAGTCGTGCAAGGAACCCCGACTAATTATATAATAATAATAATAATAATAATAATTATTATTATTATTATTATTATTATTATTATTATTATTAACGTGTTACATGAATCCGATACAAACTCGACACGAAATTACCATAACCTTATCAGGTCGATATGATAACGATACGAACACAATAAGATTAAATACTAACCCGTTGATTTCATGCTTGTTCTGTTGTTCATGTTGTGTTTTCGTGTAATGTCAAAATTGTCATGACACGAAATCAAATATTCCCCCAAATCCATTGAAAATAAAATCAATCCTAGTTTTTCGATATGTTTTATCTAACCCCTATTTTTGTGGAAGTGTCAGCAATGAAAGTTTGAATATGGACGCATGTGTCTGGACATGTTTTACCTCAAAGCCATAACTTATCTCCTATTTTCGTGGCTTTGTATATATGAAATTTTGGTTTTTGATGTGTGAGATTAGGCTTTTAGAAAATTTTTGTTTTTCTAAGCATATCTATTGATGTTTATCTCGATGATATGATTTCACTTTTTTTTACTGTGCCTCTGACATAGGTCATCCCACTCACATCTTTTTTTTGTCACAGAAGTAGAATCATCGCTATCTTTCTCCATATCTCTGCTATTTCTCTTCCATATTCAACAAGTGTTTTCTGATGGAATTAGCAACAACAGTCCTTCTCGTAGGATTAGTTAAACTGTTTGCAGGAATTTCACCCATGCAAGGGCCTATTGAGCATGCACACAGATTCAGGACAACGAGGGTTGAACTTGATGGTTTGAAGATAGAGACTTGTCTCTCATTTCTTCTCAAAAAAGAGGAGAAAAATTGGAGATGAAATAGATATTACCAATGATGTTGGTAGCAGATGCTACCAATAATGTTGGCATCGCAGTTACATGGGGAGTCATCCTCATTTGTTGGAGTTGTTTAACTCTAAATTGGCTTCCTTGATTTGTGAAAAGTTGTTGTTTCGGATTTTGCTATTTCTTCATGTTTTTGTTCATGATATCGTTCCAATATTCCTACAAATACGGAACACATCTGTTGGAGACGTTGTTCTAACACTCCTACAAATGTGGGATTCAGATCTTAGAGATATGGTCGAGGAAGTGTGAAATCTGGAGATAAGATAAGGAGAGATAGATTTGAGAAAATCAAATTTAATCTCCTAAACAACCACGAATTTCTCAATTCTAATGGATAGACGTGATCCAAGATGTGAATCTGGAGACCTCTTAAATAAGAGGCTAATCAGTTGAAGAAAGACATGATTTTACATGCACATACACACAATTCTTGGAGAAAAATACTGGAGATGCGAATCTTTTTCTTAATTTATTTTCGTAACATTTTCGATAACATTCGTGTTTTAACTTCTATTGTCACAGAGGTTTGAGAGTCTTTGTCACGAGTGGTGCGAGGAAATTTTTTTATAGTTTGGTAGTTAGTTTTATTTCAGGAACATCCGACTTTATCTTGAATAAAGTAGTGAGTTTTTATAATCGTTCGTTGTATAGATATACTGAATAATTTTATCATATTGGCATCTGCAGATTATACATTATAATATGTGGAAAATTTATCTTTGATGTTCTTTAAATTAATTCTGTTATTTTATTATGTATGTTGATAACATTCAGTACAATTGTTTTTTATCCAGGCGAAACAACGCTTTCAGTTTAGTACAACAATTTAAAATAAAGAAGAAAAATAGCACCGGGGAAAAATATGATTTACACGAGTTTTCATTCGATTTATTTTAATGATGAGATTTTCGATCTATGATTCAAACCAAAAGTCTGCAATTTTAGGATTTTATAAAAATAAAGAAAAAACACAAAATAAATTGGTTGGTAGGAGGCTGGAGGCTTAAGCCCCTCTGTGACTCCCCCATAACAGATTAGACAATATTGTTCATCTAATTGTACTTGGATATTATTACATACATTTTCTATGTTATTATTTAACTGCGACAATATTATTAAAATAAAATAAAAATAGCTTAAAAAATAAAAAAATTCACGGAGGATATCGATTCCAATCCCCACCTGGTACTACCATTCCTATCATGAAATGGATTCCAAAACTTCATTTTCCCCAACCAAACATGCCCTTATATGTCACGTCATCCATTAAATGGGCCAGTACAAAAGTCCTTGTCACCATAAACGTGGCCCAAAACCTCGCAACACTACAAAATGCGGTGAAAGTAGCTGTCACTTGAGCCTTTCAACTTTTGGGTCTCGAAAGTGGGGCCCATATTCGAATCAAACAAAAAGGCCCGAATTCATCTGTTCTTTTGCATTTAGGGGCGTTTCGCTAAATTTATTTTAGAAAGCTTATAAACTCCAATAACTTATAAGATGTTTTAATAGTTTATAAGAGGTAATATTTTAAGTGCTTATAAATTATTAAAGTCTCCGGATAATTAATCTTATAAGTTAGAGAAAGAATAGTGAGTTAGAGAAAAAAATCATAGTTAGAGATAAAATTGACGAGATGTAAAGTTGATAGTGTATATGTAGGAAATAACTAACTATAATAAAATTATTTTGATAAATTAAGCGATTAACTTATAAGTTTATGAAAAAATAAGTTAGGGTTGACCAACTTATTTTAAGGGAATTATAAGTTGTTGGGCTATTTTCATAACTATATGTTTGTTTATGAACTTTATTTTGTCAAACACTTTGTAATAGTTATAAACCCTAAAGCAGTTTATAATTTGTCAGAAAGATCTTATAATTTCAGTAAACACCATCTTAGATGAATTTGGGCGACATATGGGCCCATCTTATCATGCATGCAAATCAAATTTGAAAGTTGCATATTTGCCCCTCCCTTGTGCTGCTCTTCAAAATGTTGCCCTTTTTCTTCTTGTTGGTACAACACTAGTCCCTAAAATATTTTTTATACTCGTGCAGAAAAAAGTATCATTTATATATATACGTATATATACGATATTGATGCAAAAGAAGTTCTTGGTGTGAGCTGATTTTCTAAATTTTGAGTTTTTGAAAATGTAACCTGCGATTTGAATTGGTGAGTGGAGCTTCTACATAGCAGTTCGTACAAAATATCGATATTTTTTATGATTGTATAAGAACAAAAAAATTGCAAAAACTCCTTGCCCCTTACTCGGTCCGCCTTTACATACCTGAAGTGGTCTTATGAATTTTCGATTCCCACACACACACAAAAGAGAGAGGGGGTGATAACGATGAAGGTATGTATTTAATCTGTATCAATAACTCTTGAAATAGTTTGATAGACAAGAGGTCCGAACTCACGTAAGTAGATGAATTCATAATTTCTACTCCACGAGCTCAAATAGGGATGAAGGTTCAACATATTGAGCTTGCAAAGTTAGTTTAAGTTAGGGCTGACAATTCGTGCGTGTCGGGTCGTTATCGTATCGACACGATAACAATACGACCTGATAAGGCCAAACACGAACACGACCCGTTAAGAATCTGTCCGACACGAACACGAACACGATAAGAAATGTACTGACACGGATACGACACGAACAAGAATATGAAACGATTTTTTTCGTGTTGACACGACACGATAACGACACGACACGATACGATATAATAAATTTAAATCAAAATTAAAAAATAAATAAATAATAAAATAAAAATATATAAAATATAATTAAATTAATATTAAATATATATAAATATTATCGAATTATACGAAAACGACACGATCCGACACGAACACGAATGCAACAAAAAAATACACGGATCCGACATGAACACGACCCGAAATTATCGTGTCCTTATCGTGTCGACACGATAAGGACACGAACACGATAATTTGAACACTAACTCGTTAATTTAAATGCGTGTTAGGTGTCGTGTTCTCGTCGATGTCGAAAATTGTCAGCCCTAGTTTAAGTTGCTAAAACAATAGTACTAAAAAATTATTGTATTGAATTAGAAACTCAAATCTATCAAATCTATTTTTCCTGCAAGTTATTACTTATATTTTAGTATCCATTATACATGGAAGAGTCTTTTTCCCAACAAAATATTAACCCCCCCTAAATATATTAGTATGGGCACAAATATCAAACTCAATTAATTGACTAAATTTTTTAAAAAAATGTGTTATTGTGCCTTATACCGGAGCTAATACATGTCGTGCTTATTGTGCCTTCCTCTCAACATTGTACATTTACAAAAATACAAAAGAGTAATCAACCAAAGATAATAAAAAAGAATACAAATAAGTGATCGTACTTGATATGATGTGCTTGTCCTAAACATTGCATGTTGTAGATCAACTTCGTTTCTATATAATATTTCATTGTTTATATATGATGTGCGGTTATTATTATTATTATTATTATTAAATTTAAAATAAGTTTAATTAGATTCAAATAATAATAATAATAATAATAATAATAATAATAATAATAATAATAATTTAGTATTATTATTATTATTGAATTAAAAATTAGTTCAATTAGTCAAATAGGTAAAGAAAGAAATTTAATTTGGATAATTTCGATTATCCAATAACCGAATCGACTAACCGATCGGTTAATTGGATAACTGATTAACCGATCGGTTTCGGTATCGATTATTGAATTTGAAAATTTTCGGTTTCGGTTAACCAAAACTGATCCAATAAGCAGCCCTAATCTACTCCGTCAACTAGACAACCTAAATAGATGTTATTTTTTGTAATGAAATGTGTAAGTGGCTATAAATGAGTGGCCATAGCTATACGAAATGATGGACACCAAATTATGAATATTAATTATCAAGCATCACTTATGCAAAGTTTGTAAGAGATGCGAAAAAGACCAAACAAAAAAAGATGGAATCTGAATAGGCCAAAGACACACTACATCAAATACAAGATTTAAAAAAAGAGAGTAAATTTCCATTAATTCAATTTTGACATAATATGTTTTTCTTTCGTATACTAGCTGAACGGTAATTACGGTATATATATATATATATATATATATATACACGTTTCAAAAATGAATAATAATTTTATCATAATTTTAAAAATATATTTTTATCAAATACCAAAAAACAAGTATATAAATTTCTTAGGAAAAAAAATCCCGTACCAAGACAAGAAATTAAACAACTTTGTGGTAAGAGAAATTGCCAAAGGTCTCAGATTCGAATACGCCGTGACGCGGCCTTTAAAATTTTTGTATTAAATTGATCAAATTTTTTTTGCAAGATTATCTATTACTCATATTTGGCGTGTAAATAGATGATTAAATTTAGCATTCAATTTTCTCCAATCTGAATTTACACAACCATCTAGAAAATAATGATTCTCATTTAGAACATAAAGACAGAAAGTTACAATTGTACCCAAGAATTGTGGAATTAGCTCAACAATTTTTATTTATTTCATCTGACGAAATTTGTTTCGACAATAAATGACTTCAATAAAATGCAAAGTTTGACCTCAAAATTTATAGCCGTAGGATCTACCATTAGCTAACATCTACACCTACTTTTCATGTAGTTAAAATGAGAAGCAAAAACAACTTATGGCCCCAACTTTTCAACATCGAGTTTGAAAATTATGAACTTTGCATCTTCAATTGTACTAAGCTAAGATTAGATGTCTAAGGTTGTTGGAAGTGGTTTACTCATGAAGGCATATCCAATTGGCAATTTTAATTTTTATGTACCATAAAAGTGTCACATTCTTTTGGAGATTCTTTGACTAATACGATTTCGAACAACTCACATATAGTAAAATAATCATGATTTGCTCAATTTTCCATGAATATAAACAAATTAAAATCACTAAACAAGATAGGTCCTAGCCAAGCAAATTCAAGGGGGAAAAAGATGATTATAGATAGCCTAGTGGTGATTACACGGGTTTTTAGATCGAGTCTGTCATATCTAGTAGGGCTGACAATTCGTGCGTGTCGGTCGTTATCGTGTTGACAGGATAACGACACGACCTGATAAGGCCAAACACGAACACGATCCGTTAAGAATATGTCCGACACGAACACGAACACGACACGAAATGTACTGATACGGATATGACACGAACACGAATATGACACGATTTATTTCGTGTTGACACGACACGATAACGACACGACACGAAACAATAAATTTAAATCAAAATTAGAAAATAATAAATAATAAAAATATAAATATATAAAATATAATTAAATTAATATTAAATATATATAAATATTATTGAATTATACGAAAACGACACGATCCGACACGAACACGAATGCAACACGAAAATTATCGAGTTATACGAACACGGCACGAATCCGACACGAACACGACACGAAATTATCGTGTCAACACGATAAGGACACGAACACGATAAGACTGAACATTAACCCGTTAATTTCGTGCGTGTTCGTGTCGTATCGAAAATTGTCAGCCCTAATATCTAGTGTAGTTTTTCAAGTATAGTTTTTCTCAATTATAAATGTAGGTTATTGCAGATAGGAAAAGTTTACTAATCTTAAAATAACATCGAGCCAAGTGGAGTTGAGCTCAAACTCACAAAGGATCCACACCCCAACAGCTAAAAATAAATAAATATTTCAAGATGATTAATTAATGACACTATTGATATGTGTGAAGGAGATTAATTAGAGCATTGATTAGAAGGTACTTTGTTTATTCATTTAGTAAATGCAAAGTGGCGCTGCAACCGCCGGATTTCTTTAGTATTCTTGTACGATCCAATAAACTGCAGGAACAATTGATAAATACTACTTACCTCATTTTGCCCCAACATGCTTTTTGTCTTTTAATAACCTGCTACGATTTTAATTTTTGAAAAAAAATAAAAAAGGTTAGATGGGACGATGTAAATTACTCCGAGTTAAATTGGTAGCCAATTCATTAAATATAGTTTATAGCAAGTTAGATATGTAGTTGGTTTGCAGAAAATGGTGATAAACTTTGAATCCTGCATATCTCGATCGTGATTTATGAAGGGATCGAAGATCTCATCTAGAGGTGGAAAAAGGGGTCAGGCCTGAAAAAAATTGTACTAAAACTTATGTTTCGGAATTGGTTGTGCTGCAACTATCCGATGGATTTTTGAGCGGCGCTGGCCGATTCGACCCGACCCGACCCGATTTTTGGGAAGAAACTGGTGGGCTCGGGTCGGGTTGGGCTGCCCATTTACCTAGCTCTAGTCTCATTTTAAGTTTCCGGAAGGAAAGTATTCGGATGTTGCAATATTATATGTGAGTGAAATTTACTGCTATGGTAATGACTTATGACTATCAAAGTCCATTCATGGAAAAAGAAAAAAATCGCACAATCCACAATATTTATTTTATTTGTAGACAGCAAACAAGAACAAAGCCGTGATTTCTCTTTCGTGAAATATCACATGTTTATACAATTCCAAAAGCTTCAAACGAGAATCCGTTTTCAGAATATCATAAGATCAGATATGTCACTTTAATATAGTTCCTATATGGAATTTTATAGATTCAACTCGTAAATCTAATAAAATAATTATAAAATAGGTGTACCTTGTAATAGTGATTGAATGATGATTATGAGCGCATAGCTAAAATGCCTTGTTGAAGTGTCGAAATACATAAGAATCGGGTCAACTACAAAACAAAGCTGAAGGGGGTCTCCTGGTAGACACTCTAATGCTCAAGTCAGTGATGTATTATCCTTAAGACTTATTGATAACTTAAGATTATATACATGACCCCTGCATGATAAGGGTATTTATATGTGTAGGTAGGTATAATATAAAGTTATATGAATCCTTATAGGAATAAGATATACATAGATCCTCAGAGACCTGCAACGTATTACTCGCGATAGATATGTCCGTAAAAGTCGACAACTCCTATCCAGGAGACATGAATCCTTACGATTCTGACTTACTAATATATGCGATGTCATTTTACTACTCAAGAAAAGCGGTTTTGGTGCATGGACACGGGCTACGGATCCAGTTTCTAGGGCCCATAGTCTTAGATTACCTTGCTGACTTGGTACATTTGTGTCATGATATGGTATACGTGGTCAGTCCACGTATATTCCTTTTGATGAGTTGGCATAGTTGATATTTATTCCATATCAACTGTTCCTCCCGACTCTGAGAGATCTGTCTGTCGGGGTAGATTATGTTCATTTTCAAATCTGGAAGCTCAGATCCGGTATTGCATCTGTCTTTTATCCTTGTCGTGCAATAAATTCGTGGAGTGCTTTTCGCAACTTTTTTTTGAAAAGTTTGCTTGTTTTTTCCAATATTTCACCTAAACTCTTCTACGACATTTTTGATCATGTCCCTTGATTTTGTAAAACGTTTGGCTTCCCATGATTCGGAACCTCTATTTTCCCAAAGGGTTTGGTATAAGATCTCATGGGAACTCATCTTCTTCACTTTCAATTCTTCACTTCGTTATCTTCCTCAGAACCCCATTTATTCATTCTCGCACGAAGCTCATTTTGTGTGTGCTTCTGGAGATATCTACATTTTTTACAACATAATCCATATTATTTTATGTTCGAGTCATTTTCTTCTTCTTCTTCTTCTTCTTCTTCTTCTTCTTCTTCTTCTTCTTCTTCTTCTTCTTCTTCTTCTTCTTCTAACGTGCTAGAAGTAGTAGACATATTTCATTTTATAAGAAAAACTCATAGACCTTCTAGAAAAGCGCTATCATGGCCATCGAAAACAAAAATTAAACCTTATCTTGTCTTGTAAGAAATTCAATGAGTTACTAAGGAGTTCTTTGTTCTTCCACTGGTTTCGCTTTCTCGTCCCTTATGCGTAATGATTGTTCCCTGGCCTCCGATCCTCCCATCATGACTTTATGGTTTCATCAGGTCGAGGTTGGACTTCACTTCCCATATGCTCTTTTCTAGCAGAATTTTCCATGCTTTATAGTATTCCCTAAATCAACTTTATCACTCTTCTATTCGCAAAGCTCTCTTATTCCATGTTATCCTTGGGAATATGGAATCTTTGATACTTCCGTATCTTTTTCTTACCCACGATGTCTATGCTCCTAATATGTTTTATTAATTTACAGAAAAACATACTAGTCTCATGTACTTATACGGGAAGGATACTAGCTTAGATAAGGACTGGATCCATCAATATTTTTTCGTGGCTCATGTGGGCAATAAGGCCTGGCCTTTTGGAGAGGTAAGTCTGTATGCTCAACCATTGCGTGTTAGGACACCCGGTCCTGGTGCAATAACACCTGACAACCTGAAAGTGCTGATGGAGATCCACATAGATTTTGGTCATGACTATGACCTGTTAGCTAAGATAATGTGAACTGAGAGAGTCCTGATATATATTACGGCTTATTCACAGAGCACGAGCGAAATGACGATATGGGTAACTCCTTGGAGTGAAGAAGCATTTTTATCTCTGTTGACTTGAGACTTATATGATTTTATTGTTTTCTTTGCAAATAATTCTTTGCGGAGGATCTTTAACTTATCATCGATCGATGAGCCACGTACTTTGAGAAGTGCTCTAGCCGACTCTTCTAGGGTTCCCGCTTCGACACCATCTTTATCCTCCCATATTTCTTTCTCCCTGTGCTTCCACCGATCTTGCTCCCTAATTGGTGGAGACTACCGACCTTACTACGAATGTTGTATCGACCCTCGGAAGGGTTCTAAGCTATCAAGACTACACGCCGAGGATTAGTAGGATGAGGTCTCGGCTCGACTATTGGAGGAGCTGGCCTTGGTGAGACCAACCGACCCTTCAAACACACGAGAAGGGTTCTTGAAGTTCCTTCACCATCCCATGTTCTGTCATAACTAGTGAAGGGATAGTGATTCTGAACTATCAACTTTGCTCCTACCGAGGCTACCCCATTCGAAAAAGTCGAGCATGATCAAGTTATTTATAGGTGTAGGTGTGGCATAAGATAAAGTGATTAGAATCCTTATAGGAATATGATATCGTAGATTCTCATAGACCTATGCCGTATACTCGTGACAGATCTGTCCGTAAAGAGTCAACTCCTATCCGGAGACAAGAGTCTTTTATAATTATAATTGACTAATATATGCGATGTCGTTTTACTACTCAGAAGAGCAGTTTTGGGTCTATGGACCTGGGCCTACGGGTCCAGTTTCTCGGGTCCATAGTCTTAGGTTACCTTGCTAACTTGGCACCTTTGTGTCATTATATGGTATACGTGATGTATACTCCTTTTGACGAGTTGATATAGTTGGTAGGTCATTAAGCGGTTCGATTTGGTTAATCGAATCGAATTTCTCCGAAAAAGTGGAATCGAAATCGAACCGTTTTAAATTTTCGGTTAACCAAAAACCGATCGGTTCCGGCGGTTCGGTTTTCGGTTAACCGAAAAATCGAATTAAAATTAATAAATAATAAAAATAAATAAAATAATAATTAAAATAAATAAAATAATAATTTAAAACTGAAACATATTAAAAATATATAAAATATTTAACAAATAATTAAAATAATTAATAAAGTAATCATTAATAATTGATTTTCAGATTTTTTTAATTAATTAATTAGTAATTGAAATAATAATTAAAAATAAAAAACGGTTTTCGGTTCCGAACCGTTCGGTTATCGGTTAACCAATAACCGAATTTTTTTTCAACTCTGGAACCGAAATTGAGCCAGTAACGAATTTGTCGGTTTTGGTTATAAATTTATCGATTCGGTTCGATTACGGTTCTAACCGAAAATCGAAACCGTTTAGACACCCCTAATAGTTGGTATTTATTCCATATCAGAATTAATATGAGCTTTTATTGCGACAGGTTTACACACTTCTAATTTATTTTAAACGGATAATTTTCTATAGAAATAGAAACTTCATCGAGTGGAAAGAAGCATCCAACCTAATAAAATCTTTTTTATTTTATTTAAAAAAAATATTATTAGAAGAAATATAAAATGACTTTTACACACACTCACGCATATACTAACCCCCTCTAGATGACTCTGATTCACAACCCACTAATTAGAGGAAAAACGTCTTACCAACTGAGTTGCGTTTCGTCGCCATTTTCTATAGAAAAATTAATAATGAAAAGTTTGGTCCAAGATCAATCAAAACAAAATGTCAAAAATACTAAAGATATAGGTTTGTCTGTCTAAGGTTATATATTTTTTCCCATTATTTATTTTTTTTCTCCATCCATGTTCTTATTTTTAGAGGAAATGTTCATGAATTATGCACTACATGTCTAGCATCCTAACATTTTTGTGACAATATAAGGACACGTTATTGCAAATTTAAAGAAAATAATTTTTTTAATCAGAATTAAATATTTACTTTTTTCAATTTACTTAATTTTAATACGTTCTTTGGTATATTTGGATAAAGAAAGGGAAAGAGATTCCCATATAGAAGATAACATTGAAATGATGATATTGCTTACAAACGTGAATTTATTCATTATACATAAAAACTAGCGATTGCGGGCATCCGTTAACTCAAAAGCAAAAAATAATATTGGTTTATGAATCACGGATTGAAAATATGTATAATTGTCGCTGTCAATGATATTAAAATATTGATGTACACTTTTCTTTATATCATGCAGGATGAAAAATCAAATGCGTTAAAAATATTTTATCTTGTATAAAAAAATTTATATATAACTAAAGCGATCATATTCATTCATATGGTTAATCTTTTTTTTTTTTTTTGATATCGTGAGGCCATGATCGATATCTTAGGTGAAGTTGAGTAAAACCTCACGTTAACGTGCGATAGCCTACAAACCACGATAGAACCACACTTGAAAGCCAGGGTGTGTGAGGCTCAAACCCATAGATGCGTTTGGTGGGGTTCAAGCACTGCACCTCTCTACCATGTGAACCCACCTTAATTTGGGATGTCGCAGGGACGGTTAATCTTCTTTTAATACTATAAAGGGTCCCTACAATCTTTAATTTATATTATATGCATGGATAAATATTGATTAAAAAAGAAAGGCGGGACAGAATTATTGAAATAAAATACAATAAGAAAGGGAAATGATTGATAATCTAGTGTCTAGCTAGTTTTTATTTCATTAATTTGGATTGATCTCATTATTTGAATTCTATGCTTAAGTGGCAAAGATACCAAATTGATGTTACTTGTTAAGGTCACAAAATGATGACTTTATTGACTTTTAACAATCTTTTTAATAAGTGGGGTTGGGTTTATCATATGTTCGATACTTGATATGAATTGCATGATTTGAACCTTAATTAATTCAAGATATCAGATAAAGCATATCAAGGATGGGTAAATTATATCTATTTCAGGTCAATATAGATATTAAAAATAAACGATTATATTGAAATGATTACTAATTAAATCATAGTTTTCCGATTTTGTAGCAAATTAAACCTAATTCCTGAAACATTCCAATAATGTCCCAATCTTTCGATTTATAGTAAATTAATCTTATTTTTATGTGATTTTGGAGCAGATATTGTTGTTTGGATTGTCCTCGCGTGTTTTAAATTTTATCATCGGACAACTGACGATTGAGTAATTGAGTCGAGAGTTGGTATTTGGTACTATAGAGTTAGGACTCTCCGACTGCCCGCTTTGTAATCTCGGACGTTTAAAGATAAAATTCACTATACAAAAGGACAATCCAAATAATGAACTTCAAATGCCCTGAATCAATTTTGAGTTTCGACGTTCGGTGAACATCTAAATTTGAGCTTCCAATTTGCATAATTGTTTTTTGAAGAGACGAACTTAATATAATCGGAGAGTTGAGGTATTATTAAATATTTTTAAAATTAATTTTAATTTGCAATAAGGTCTAAAAATAAGATTTAATGATCGAATATCATATAAATAGAGATGCGCCCTAGAAAAGTACACTCCATATAAATATGTGTTATCTTGCCAAAATATGTGTAAATCTTACCATGCCCAATGAATAGGAACTTGCCACTGAAACATTATCTGAAAATTTAATTAATCAATTGGGTCTCAATCTCATACTATGTAAGATCCCATCGAACTTTTTATCTTTTTTGTTTTGAGGGGGAGATCCCATTAAACTTAATATCACTAGATTCGATAATTGGTTTATTGGGAACTGCATGTCATTTTAAATCTATTAGTTGCAAATAAATTGTTGGTATTTACTTTACCGTAAAATTATACATTTAAAATATATATTTAAATAGAAATTGATGTGGAAATAATATCAACTAAGTCTATATTCTTAAAACTCACCTCGTAATCCAAGTAAAAAGCTCATTTTCAGGGCCCAACAAAATTGTAACATCAGAGCTGTTTCAAACAGAGCTACACATAGTTAGGGGTAAAGCCGAAATCACCTCTAACTTTAGAGAACACTATCATTTACTCTACGAAGGATTAGAAGCACACTCACAAATACACCCACCAAATACGGAGTGACTATGGGTGTCTAAACGGTTTTCGGTTTTTGGTTAGAACCGAAACCGACAAATTCGGTTAATCAAAAATCGATAAATTTGGTTATCGGTTCGGTTTCGGTTCCAGAGTTAAAAAAAAAATTCGGTTATTGGTTAACCGATAACCGAACGGTTCGGAACCGAAAAACTGTTTTTTATTTTTAATTATTAATTAATTAATTAAAAATTCTAAAAATCAATTTTTAATTATTACTTTATTAATTATTTTAATTATTTGTTAAATATTTTATTTATTTATAATAAGTTTTTGTTTTTCAATTATTATTTTATTTATTTTATTATTAATTAATTTTAATTTGGTTTTTGGTTAGCGAAAACGAGCTGTCGAACCGATCGGTTTTGGTTAGCAGAAAATTTAAAACGATTCGGTTTGGTTCCATTTTTGGAGAAATTCGGTTCGGTTAAGTGAAAAATTCGATTCGGTTAACCGAAACCGAACCGTTTAACAACCCTATAGCTGACTACCCAGAATACATAGTTATAGGGACACAAACTAGACACAGAGGGTGTTTGGCTGAGCTTATAAGCTCTTTAAAACAATTTATAAGTTGTTGCAAAGTGTTTGGCAAAATAAGCTCCTAAACAGCTTATAAGCTGCGAAAATAAGTTTCAACAGCTTATAAGATCCCCTAAAAATAAGTTGGTCAATCCTAACTTATTTTTTCATAAGCTTATAAGCAACCATGAATTTACCAAATTAATCTTATTATAGTTCGTTATTTCTTACACATACACTATCAACTTCACATCTCGTCAATTTTATCTCTCTAACTATAATTTTATCTCTCTAACTCACGATTCTTTCTCTAGCTTATAAGATCAATTATTCAAACACTTTAACAACTTATAAGCTCTTGAGACATTAACTCTTATAAGCTCTTAAAACATCTTATAAGCTCTTGGAACTTATAAACTCTCTAAAATAAGCTTAGACAAACACCCCCACAATCAGCTCAACCACTGAGGACGTATGTTCATGCTGCTATATATGAATTTTAGTTTTAAACACCTATGGTTACGTAAAGTATAGACATTCTTCAAATTAATACGTATCATGTGTTGATAAGAAAAAGATATGCATAATTAACATGTTCACGTGAGAAATGACATTAGTGCATGTTAATTATGAAAGATTGCTTATGACTTAGCAAGGTCAAGATGAGCCATGATTTAGGCCATTATCCACTCAGCTCTTGTGATTTCATGTGATGGGTGTATACATGGTATGCCCTCAATTTAGGTTCACCACATGATGAGCAATTTTCATAAAAATTGACATAAATAGAGTGAAACATAAAATCACATGGGAAAGAGAGACATCGACATCTTAGTCCAATGTTTCCAAGCGGCGCCAATAGATTCGGGTTAAGATCCATAACAATTATTACTTAAAATATGTGAAAATGGGGTAGTCGGGTAAGAGAGTACACGGTGAAGTGAGTTCCTTGCATGAAGCTTCAAATGTAGAGTAATGAGCACGTAAAACAAGTCGGATGAGGTTTTCAAGAGAGACTACGATGCTCAAATCAATTTTTATCCGAGGCGTTTAGAATATTGAGGGTGAGAATATGCGTGCTAGCTAGTAGATGTCATAGAGATTGCATACCCTTTAGTGTTGTAAGGTCGGGGTGAGAGGTATTTATAAGGGATTTAGGTAATGTCATACCGGGGTCATGAGCACACGTCCTTAGGAGTTGAGGTGATCGTATACAGTTCGTGCTCTTTTAAATGTGTAGTGTAGGTAGTTAGATCCGCATTTGGTGGGTGTGTGGGTGAGTGCACTTCTAATCTATCGTAGAGTAATTGATAAGTGTGCTCTGACATCAAAGGTGATTTTAGTTTTACCTCTTAATTTGGATAGTTGTGTTCACAACTCGCAACAGTGTTGCGAAAAACACACCACAAACACGATAGAAAAATAAAAACAAAATTGTTTACCCAGTTCGTCTTGCGATCACTACGTCTGGGGGCGATGCCAAGCCAGAGATTTCACTATATGTTTCGGATACAGATTACATTGAAAAGCGGTTATTAAATACATAATAACATAACCCTAACCCTAAGTCCATTAGGATTCCGCCAGGGCCCAAAAAATATATGTTCGGCGAACCCCGTCCAAATCTTCGGCGAGTTGGATCACCAAAATCATGCTTTAGTATATAATCCATTCAGGTTCTATACTCCAACAAACAGGTCTGTTGGGCTATGAAGATGAGCTTTTTACTTGGGTTATGCGGTGAGTTTTAAGGATAAGGCTTGGCGATGTTTTATCCATATAGGAATGGCAATTGATCGGATGCGGATCGGATGCGGTTGAGTCAGATCCAGTTCGATTTTTTACTTTATTAGGATCGGTCCGGATCCATTGGATCTAAAAAATTAGATCCGGATCCAAATTCATAAAATCCACGGGGTCCGTGGTCAGACCCGGATCCATATATTTTGCATCTAAAATAAATTCTAAATCAACTATAATTCACAGTAACACCATAATAATTTAAATACACAATAATACTATAATAATTATTTAGAATTTCTACAATTATCACTATATTGGAAGACGTTAGTTACAAATTTATTATAAAGTAGGAAACAACAAATAACTCGATCTTTGGTGGTGTAAGTGGCGCGACTACCGTGGATGTCAATTGATACATAATTGAGAGAATTTGAAATGAAATTGGGAGCATATTTGTTTTGAGAGAATTTGAAAAAAAATTAAAGAGTTTTAAGTTGGGGTTAGGTATTTAATTATAATAAAATAATATATATATATATATATATATATATATATATATATATAGATCTACGGGCGGATCGGACGGATCCGGATCTCAAAATTAAATCTCGATCAGGATCCGAAATATAGGAATAGGATCCAGATCCATCGGATCCAGTTTTTTGAGGATCGGATCTAAAAATGGATCTGGATCGAATCAGGATCCATTGCCATCTCTATATCCATATTAGTAGGTGAATTTGAAATTATTTGAGGATATTGACGGTGATTCAGCTTCATAATTTCTTCATCGGAAGTTAGTGATTTGATTCACATAAACATTTTTCAATCAAATTGTTGGCAATATAATGATAAATAATGACAGTTGGCAGATAATAGAAACCTTAAAAGGAAGTGAGAAATCAAAATGAAATCATACCATTAAAATGATCATGTTGACTAATTTTAGTCCCAAAACTCATCATACGAAGTACGAACCTCATAATTAAGGAATTTTTATCAATTGCAATTGTCAAAGTAGTAAATTTACAAAATAAATTTCTATAATTCCCAACGTTTTCAATATCACCCCTTCACCACCATGGCATTGGAGATTTTGTATAAACTTTTTCAAATGCGTAGAATTTTTTATAATAGTATTTCTTCGAAGTACAGTCGAAAAATATCACCAATAGAATGATACATCTTGTAAAGATATTTTCCCATTTATCTCTTTTCTCGCAATTATGCAGAAGTTAGGCGTTGTAGATTGACACCATTGGTTGATTAGGAGTAGCTACGGGCCAAAGCCCGCCCGCGATGCAGCAATCGTCCGATAATTTTTTAATGATTATATTTAGATTGTATTTTGTCTTTAAAAAATATTATATAAATTACGTTACATTATCGTTACAATAATTTTAGGAATATTGATTATCTATATAACCGATAACCGTATGGGAATTACCAAATAACCGAAAAATAAATAATATTATTATTTTATAATTATTATTTAGTCAAATTAAACCATAGCTTAGTTGGGTAGCGGGTTGGGTGTCGGCTTAAGATTTTCACCTTCTAGTGAGGTCATGTGTTCGATTTTTCCTTGGAGCAAAAATTAATATGTTTTTGTTATTACTAATAATCAAGTACAATAAATAAAATGAAATCGAATAGATTATATATCATTATTGATCGATCTTAAATTAGTAAAGGAAATAAATGCTAAGAACACCAAAGATTTCGTGGTTCGATCGTGAATAAGATCTCGTCCACGGGAGAGAGAGAGTATGTGTATTGAGGTATAAGAAGTGATTACAAAGAGAGTGAATGATCTATGTCGTCTAATCTAGCCTCTATTTATACACAATGTATTGACTAGATCTCGAATCCAAGTCTTCTCTAACTAGGATTCGAGATCCTATCCCTCTTGAATTAGGATTCTTTTAGATATGGTGAGCTTTCTGCTCCCACCGACTTTAGGAGTCTTCATGGGCGAACTTGTCGGGGCCGAGCTTGATGTCGGGGTTACTTGTATTGGGCACGATGCTTGGGCACAGTAGTTGGGCGTATCTATCACAACCCCCAAAAGAGCCTTGACGAGGTCATCTTTGGATTGGGGTTGTTGTGACAAGCGGGGTTTGGGCGATCCTTGACATTCTTTTCATTGTCCGACCTTGTGTGTGTCGATGCTTCGGCGTCGTAGATCGTATCTTTGTGCTCATGAGGCGTCTGCCGAGGTCGATTGTTTGTGTATCTCGGCGAGGTGTCACGGCTTCGCAACGAGGCGTTATGCCGAGGTCTTATGGCTTAACCGCTAACGAGGCGTTAGCGAGATCTCTGGCTTCACCGACGCAGGCGTTTAGCGAAGTCTTTTATTGATTTCACTTGTCGGCGTTAAGTTGATGTCTTTGGGCTGGTATGACTGTCGAGGCGTTAAGCCGAGGTCTTGTGAGCGGCTTCACTGTCGAGGCGTTATGCCGAGGTCTTGTTGGTTTCACCCGACGAGGCGTTATGCGAAGTCTTGACAACTTCGCTGACGAGGCGTTAAGCGAGGTCTTTTGGTAACCGCTTCACCGACGGTGTTAAGCCGGGCGAAGACGGATTTTCGCCGTTCTTGAGTCTTGGACGCGGATACGCATTTAATGCGCATTAATTGGCGCGTTTGGATTCCCGATAAAGTGCATATTAGGGGAATGTCTTCCTTGATACGCAATATCTCTTATCACTTTGCCTTCTACATTTCTCTGATTTTAAACAAAAACTCTCTGCCTTCTGCGAGAAACACTTTATTCTGCGCCATTGACGACTTGAAGCTTCTGTCTTCTTCATCGATAAACAAAAGTAAGTAATGGCTACTTCTTCTCATAACGAGTCGCCTGAGCGTCAAATCGTGTCTTTCCCGTCTAATTCATTAGTGTCTCTTTGTTTTACCCGTATTCACATGCCTCTCTCTGAGTGTAGTCTGCGATTCCCCTCAGTGGGGGATTGCGGTAAAGTGTCTTCTTTTTCTTCAATCTTAGGTATTTCTGATATTAGGGATATTTGCTTTCAATATAGTATTCCTCTAATGTTGAGCTCGTTGCCCCGTCCAGGAGGACAGGGCTTGTGCCTCCGGATGGTTTTATTGCCGTGTATGAGGACAGCCTCAAGGCTGGTCTTCGTCTTCCTTACCCTATGTATCGTTGAGTTCGAGATGTTTGGCCTATCTCTTGCCCACTCTCGCCGAACTCATTCCGGCATATGAGCGCCTAGGTGTCTATGCTATAAGCATAATTTTCCTTTGACCTTAGGGCTTGTCCTTCGCTTTTTATGGCGAAGGCGGCTCGGGATGGTATTATCTATCCCCGTAGGAAATTCAAAGCCAAGATTAAATCGAAGATCTCAAGCTGGCGAAGAAGTTCTTCTTACATCGGTTCGTGGACAATTGGAGTTTCCATGGCGATCGATAAGATCGCCGATGTGTTTGTCGACAAGGGCTTGGTGACTGGAGGCTGGACAAAATTGGCCTTGTTGACGAGGTCTTCTCGAGGCCGAGCTTGCGTGGCGGGGCTTAGCTTTATGATCCTACCTCCGGGGTGGAGTCGGTGAAGGTGAGGCCCTCTTCTTTTCTTTATTGCATGATTATACGTGTTGATCTTGACCTATGTATTTCTTGGTAGTGAACCTTCCGAGGAAAGAAAGAAGAAAGGAAGGGCCGATCTCGTGGCGAACCGATCTCGTGGCGAGCCGAGGTCTCCGACCACGAAGGATTTCGAGGACATGCCCAAAATAGTTGTGGGGCCTTGAGATCCCCCGCCGCAGCCACTCAAGCGCTTGAAGAGGCGGAAGGATGTGTCAGTGAGTCTCGGTTCTTTCGCCGAGGTGAGTCTTGAATCGTTAGTTCAAGTCGGCCTCGTCTCTTTCAGGGTTTTGTACTGTCCTTATACTTTGTGTTGTAGTATAAAAGCGTGTTTCGACTGATGTATATAATGTATAGAAATTCGAGGGCGTGGCGGCGAGGTGTCAAAATGTCGATCTTATATCGGATTACTTGAAGGCGCCGTTCGCATTTGTGGGTGGCCGGTATGCTCGGGAGGTGGGCGGAGAATACCCTCCTTACTCAAGAAATATCCGAGGCCGAGGCTAAGGTCAGGGACCTCGTCAAGCGAAAGCGGGTGATCGATGGCTATTGAGGCGTGGCGGAGGCGGTCGGCATGAGGCGGTGTGGCGGAGGGGCGGCGAGGCGGCGAAGTCGAGGTTGCCTTGATGAAGGCGAGGTGGAACAGGTTCGCCGTCGGGAGGCGGACATGGCGAGCTCGCGAGGAGAGGCAACCGTGCCTTTGCGAGAGGTATTCATGTCGGTGACTTCTCGGGATGGTCTCGGACGGCCGAGGTGCTTAATAAGCGCGCGTCTCGGATGCTGATCGAAGATGTCGCCGAGGACTACCGGACACTGGACAAAGCCAAGTATGGATGCGAGGAGACCGAGGATAATATCCGAGGCAGACTATTTTGATGTGCTCGTCCGCGGCTGAAGGAGCTTCCGTCTTGCGAACCTTGCCTCCTCCGGTTCTTTTGTCCGCGGAGTCATTCGCGCTTTGTCCGTGGATCGGGATCCCGACAAGCTTTACTATCCGATTATGCAAAGGGGTGGGGTGCGGTGATGCTTGAAGGCGTCGAGACTCGGTGGTTCCGAAGAGCCGGTCATGCGGGCGGAAATAGGCGGAAGAGGCTGCGGCTATCGAGGTTCGGGGCGGCGAATGTGGACATGGCGAAGCTTCGGAGGGTCGATTGATCCCGTCTTTTCACTTTTGTTTATTTTTTTTGAATGTAAATGTACATTGATTTTTGCTAAGGGCATGTTAATAAAATCACAAGTTTATGTTAAGAAACTTATCTTTTTATTCGATTGTCTCCGAAATGCTTGATGCTTCTCCTTGGTTGAACCGAATCGAAGACTTATCGCGGGCTCTTGAGTTGAAAGAGGTCGAACTCCTCCATATAAAGGGACGGCTTGGTCACGTCGGTGAGTCGATGTCAAGCATAGAGCCGCTCGGGAGGCTGTGGCGAGCTCGGGCTCGCCTTTTGGAATTGGAGGGCGTTCGAGGTCGCCGAGGAGAAGGCCAGGTGATGGCGAGGAGCATGCCGAGTCGAGGAGGTTATCCACGAAATGGTGGGATGGCGATCCGGAAGTTGAAGCGAGGTTGTCGAGGCTGCTGCCCGTTGTTCGAGTGCAGTAGCGAATATGGTCGGTCCTCACGGCGATTCACGGGCGATCTGCTGAATTAAAAGGCTCGGGAGCATATACAAAATGTCATCGCTCGACAACCACGGCTCGAAGAAATACTTGACGGGATCTTGAGGCCTCTTCTTGCACGGGCTTCTCGATCTAGAATAAATGAACCTAATTATGACGATCCGGAGTGGCGCGCGCGAGAGGCGTGCTGTGCCCTTGAGCGTCGTGGACCCTCCATGCGTCGAGGCCGGGCGTCATCAAGTGGCCGAGGCCGAGCTCATGAGCTGCATCGTCAGTGACCGAGGTCATGTTGGCGGGCCCGTAATATAGACCGAGGACGAGGTGAGGTAGGATTAGTATAGATGAGCTTTGAATTCCGATTTTCTAGGGATTGGCTCGACTTTTCCCGATCCGCTCCGTCCTCGTGAAATGTAACTGTCATCTTTTATAAGAATGGTTTCTTGTTGTCTTTGTATTTGAATAAGAGTAATATGCGAAAGTAGTTAGTCTCGTAGAAATTCCGCTTGAAGAAATGGTTCTCGTCTTAAGGTGGGGTTCTTTTTTGCCGAGGTCGTCGGGAGGGTGGTCCCTTCGTCTACATAGAAGAGCGGCTTGAAATAAGCGAAGGTAGTCGATCTCGTATGTAGGAATGGTTCCTTTTTTGCCGAGGTCGTCGGGAGGGTGGTCCCCGTCACATACATAGAAGCGCTTGAAATAAGCGAAGGTAGTCGATCTCGTATGTAGGAATGGTTCTGTTTTTGCGAGGTCATCGGGAGGGTGGTCCCTTCATCTACATAGAGAGAACGCTTGAAATAAGCGAAGGTAGTCGATCTCGTATGTAGGCATGCGTGGCGTTTAAATTTACATTCGTATGAAGCAGATGTGTCGACCTCCGTCGAGGAATTTATCCTCCGTGAGGGTAAATGATGTGAAGATTAATTATGCATTAGTGACAAGTAGAACTCGTAAAATAATATTTTATTGATAAAAGGCAACGCGACCACCAAATAAGACTCGGACTCTAAGCAGGACTTTAAAAATATGACCGAACAAGACTCGACCCTTGACAACATGCATAATATTTCTTGGATGGATGATGTGCCATCGTTGGGTAATTGCTCACCGGACAATTGAGCGAGCTTATAGGCCCCTTTGCGAGGACTTTGTCGACCGGTAAGGTCCTTCCCGTGTGGCTTCCGACTTGCCGAGCTGCTTGGCTTTCTTGACTTCATTATTTGGTCTGAGGTCGCCCACTTGGAATTGTCGGGTTTTAACGGCTGGTTGTAATACCGAGCTACTTGTTGCTTGTCCGAGCTTCCTTGATGTGGCGAGGTCTCTCTTCTTCGAGTAAGTCTAGATCAGCTCGTAGATTTTCCCCATTTGCTTGGCGGAGAAGTCGATAATGCGGGGACTCGGTACTCCGATCTCTGCGAGGATCCTTGCCCGGTTCCATACACCAAAGCTGTATGGTGTTTCTCCGTTCGAGTCAGGCGTTGTTGATGCGACCATAAGACACTGTGGTAAATTTTCCACCCAGAGGCCTTTAGCTCGGTCGAGGCGAGTTTTTAGACCGCTACGATGGTCTGTTGGTAACCGGTCGACCATTTGCTTGAGGATGGGCCAGGGTGAACTTTGTTGGATCGAAGCTCTTGACACCAATCTTTGAATGTCTTATCCGTGAATTGTGTTCCGTTATCAGAAAGGAGGATATGGGGGATCTGAGCGACACACTATGTTCTTCCATACGAAGTTGAGGCGTTCTTGCTTGTGATTTTCGCGAGGGCTCGACTTCCACCCACCGTAAAGTAGTCAATCGCAACAATTAAAATTGGGCTGTCACGGTGCTTTACAAAAGGGCCCACAATGTCGATCCCCATTGCATAAGCGGCGAGGGCTCATGCGGAGGTGAGGTCGGTGCAGGGTAGCCTGGTACATTCCATGGATTTGACACTTGGACACTTTTTACGAGGTCCGTTGAGTCTTGGAACATTGTTGTGATAGTATCCCATCGCATGACTTTCTTTGACAAGGCTCGGGGTCGATGTGGCTTCCATACGAACCTTCGTGTATTTCTCGTAGAAACGTAATTAGCTCGGTTCGCCCCAAGCACCTTAAGAGGTTGGAGATATGACTTTACGTATAGGACTCACTGCTCAATTGTATATCGCGAGAGATTTGTTGAGGATCCTCCTAGCCTCCAAACTTGTCGTGGGGCGGTTCGCCTTCTCAGTACTCTCGAATGGGAGTCATCAATTGGGTTCTTCATCCGAGACTACGTTGACCTCGGCTCCATCTTGGCATCGTTTATGCTCGCTTTGGACTTCCTCTCTTGGCGGGCTCGTTGACGACGAGGCGATTTATAAGATGTCGGCTCGGCTATTTTGCTCCTTGGGGATGCGAACTATCTGGAAGTGTGAGAAAGTCCGTTGCAAGCTTTTGCTTTTCAAGATACTTCTTCATTACATCGCTTTTGCCTCGTATTTTCCCAACATTTGGCTTCTGACGACTTGAGTCATTGTGAACTTGCGGCTCGTATCTCGAGACTTTGGCGGCGAAGTCCTGCAATCGGTGCTTCATACTCCGCCGTTGTTCGTATTTTGAATGTGAACCGAAGTGAGTGGCGATCTCTTGGTCGTCGGGGCTGGGAGTAAGATACTGCTCCGCTTCCTTTTTCCGGCCCGTCAGCGTAGAGTTGCCGCCTTTCCTCGGTGTTTCAACCATGGGTTCGGCCGGCATCGTCGTCACGGACTCGGTGGGCTTCGGTTTTCGGCGAAGTTAGCCTCGGCAAGAAATCCGCTGGGCTTGACCTTTGATGGCTGGCGAGGCGAAGGATATATCGTGCTCGCCCGATTCGATTGCCCATTTCGCGATTCTCCACGATGCTTGGGCCGTCAATACTTGCGAAGTGGGTAGTCGATGAGGACTTGTATGCGATGTGCATGGAAATGCGGACGTAGTCTCCTCGCGGCATTTACCAATGCTAAGCAAGCTTCTCCGGTGATACCTCGTTTAAGGCCTTTTAGTGCTCGGTGATGAAATACGGGGCGGCGTCCTTCTTCTCATACCGGGCGCACTTATGGATTCGTCGAGGCGGAGGTAGAGAAAAGGACCTCTCCCTCTTCGGGACGGATAGAGTGGGAGCTTGGCGAGGTAGCTCTTGAGGTCTTGGCGTGCACTGTGCACCTCGTCCCATGAGAATTTGGGGCTTTTGAGTATCTTGAAGAAGGTAGGCGCTTATCCGCGGCTTTTGAAAGAAAGCGGCTTAGTCTGCGGCTATGCGACTGTCGACTTTGTGTCGTCGTGGATGGTCTTGGCATCTTCATTTCCAAAATGGTTTGGACCTTGGACGGGTTTGCTTTTAGCCGCTTCTTGTGAAACCCAACACCTAAGAACTTTCCGGACGGATTGCAAGCGTGCATTTACGGGGATTGACTTTAGGTTGATTTTCCGAAGAAGGCGAGGGCGATCCGAGGTCGGCCACACATGCGGCTTCTTCTTGCTTTTGGCGACGATATCGTCTCGTATACCTCCACATTCCGACCTATGTAGGGGTGAAATATTTTGTCCACCATCCTTTGATAGGTAGCCCTGCATTTTAAGGCCGAATGGCGTCTTTTATATCAAAGACTCAGAAGTCGGTAATGAATTTTGTTTGGCTGCGTCTTCGTCGTCCATCGGGACTTGGTGATACCGCTGTATAAGTCCAAGCTGAAGACTTAGTATCCGACCAGCGTCGACCTTCTTGTCGATGTTGGGAAGGGATAGCAATCCTTTGGGCAATGTTTATTGAGGTCGGTGTAGTCGATACACATTCGCCATCCCTCCTCCTTTCCTCGCCATCACGGGTTGGCTATCCGGTCGGATATTTGACCTCGAGCGATGTCGTGCTTTTAATAAGCGGTTCACCTCGTCATGAATGACTTGGTTCCGTTAAATTGCGAAGATTCTTTGCTTCATCGAGCGGCTTTATGTTCGGGTCGATGTTGAGCGGTGAGTTATGATACTCGGCGAGACTCGGTCGTGTCGGGGAGACCAAGCAAACACGTCCGGAATTCCCTTAGGGTTGGATGATCGATCCTTCACTTGGTGTCGTGGTGAAACCAACACGGGCGACCTTCAATGGCTCGTCTTTATCTGATCGACCTCTTCCACCGTTGTCGGTGGCGATGTCTTCGACTCCAACTCCTCGGGTTTCTTTAATTGCTATGCACGTGGGTCTTTGGACCGAGGTCCGGCACCTCGTAAAGCAACTTGCATACACTCTTGGCTTGCTTACGATCACCTCGGATCACGGCTGTTCCCTCGTGGTGGGTATTTTTATCGTCGGGTGGTGCGTTGAGTATACCGCCCTACGGATTCGACCAATCTCGCCCTAGTATGATGTTATCGGCGAGTTGGCCTTCCTCTGACGCACCACCTTGGTCGAGGTGGTTGGTGCTTTCCCACCGTGACGGGTAGCTCGATTATTCATACAGGGCGTCTCTTCACGGGCGAAGCTTGAATTGGCGATGGTGCTGTGCGAGGTGTGCTCCTTCTACTCTAGCTTGTCAAGCATTCCTTGAAGAGGATGCTCACCGACGCCTTGTTGTCGATGTAAGCGCGTTTCACCAACTTATTTGCGACTACTACGGATTACCAGCGCATCACGGTGAGGTCTTGTCGCAGTGCGAGTCGTCCTCGGAGAAGGTGATCGCCTCGTCCTTTCGAACCTCTTATTGGTAGGTTCGCGGTTCAGGACTTGAGCATCGGCCTTGGGAGGACTTCGTGACTCCACAGGGAGCCCGTAATTGTGGAGACCACCCGTCGTATTGGGGCTCGTCATCTCCTTCCTCGTCGGTCTGCGCTTTGTTTTTTGTAGGGGCACAATTTCCCTCTTCCTCTGCTTTTTCTTCTTTTGACTTTGGTCGGCTTGGCGACTCTGTCATAGTATTTCTTGTGGGTCCGTCACGAACTAGCATCTCTATTTCACCCATGAGCTCTTTGCACTCTTGATGTCGTGCCGTAATCATCATGGAATGAGCGTATTTATCCATAGGTCGGCACCTCTTCCTCCTGTCATCGGTCGAGGCTTCTCGAGCGAGGTTCGTATGGAGTGCGTGAATTTACGCTCTCGGCCGTCAGCGGGGTGTATTGAGGTCGTTCCGAGGCGTCGCGGACCGAGCACTGGACTTTATCGGGCGATGTAATCATCGAGGCGCTTCGCCGGCCTTGGTTCGATCTTCCTTCCGCCGTCCCTTCCCTCTTCAGAAGGTCTGCCTTGTCCTTGGCGCTTTCTTTTGTCGACCTCGTCCGCTTTGGCGAACCGGTTGGCTATCGCCACGGCTACATTGCGATGCGGGGTTCGTGCCAGCGATCTCTCGGTATAAGGCCCGGCAAGATGCCGTTTTGGAAGGCGAGATGACTAACGGTCGTTCACGTCTTGACCTTCAAACACTCCTTGTTAAACCTTGTCATGAAGTCGTTGATGGACTCATTACGGCTTTGCCTTATGGTGAGGAGGTGTGCCGATGGCGTTTTGATTCGCCTTTTGGAAGAACCTTGGTGGAAGGCGCCATCGGTCGCGATAGGGCCGATGCTTCCGTAGGTAGATTGTCGAACCACTGCGGGCGTTGTCGACGAGTAACTCGGGAAGAGTTTACACATATGAGCGAGTGAGGCGTTGTTGATCATGTAGTATTGGGCTGCGAGAGGAAGTTACGTGGATCCCTCGGCCCGTCGTAGGGCGATGCTTGGTACCCGTATTTATCAGGAGAAGTGTTGAGTATTCTATTTGAGAGCGGGTGGCTATCTTCCGTATCCATCGAAGCCGTCCTCACGGAGGCGGGGCGGAGTTCGACGATCGAACTCGTTTAGGTGACTCGGACCGACTTGGCGGCCACGATGCCTCTTCTCTGCTGCTCGTCCCACGGAGATCGGGCGGAGTTCATTGGATGGATTTGGCGATCGAGGCGGCGGCGGCGATCACGATGTCTCTCCGCGTTGCTCGTTCCTTGCGCGGTCGGTTTGGGCCCGACCTCGGTTGTGATGCCCGTATCTAGAGCGAGGCTTGATGTTCGTTCTTGGGGCGTGGCCGACCACAATGCTTGAGGTCTTGGAAAGCTCTCCTTATTTTCTCGAGAATCCTTAGCGGCGTCGTCGAGGTTTACTTGCGGGCGGATGTTCCCACGGATTATTGCTACGATTGCCTTCGCTATGGTAACTTTGCCTCCTGCAGGCGGGGTGTCGTGCTCGTCGAGGCTTTGGATATGCCCTCGGGGTTTCTTCTCGATTGGGCTATTCAGTGAGCTCGGTGTTCCCTTTCCCGTCGGCGTTGTTGTTGCCGCGACGGTCTGGATGCATAACCACGGTGTACTGGTCATGATTATTTCCACATAAGCGGTGGTTGATCGAAAACACAATATTTCGGTTCCCAGACGGCGCGATGATCGATCTTAAATTCGTAAGGAAATAAATGCTTAAGAACACCAAAGATTTCGTGGTTCGATCTGTGAATAAGATCTCGTCCACAGGCGAGAGAGAGTATGTGTATTGAGAGTATAAGAAGTGATTACAAAGAGAGTGAATGATCTATGTCGTCTAATCTAGCCTCTATTTATACACAATGTATTGACCTAGATCTCGAATCCGAAGTCTTCTCTAACTAGGATTCGAGATCCTATCCCTTCTTGAATTAGGATTCTTTTAGATATGGCTGAGCTTTCTGCGTTCCCACTGACTTTAGGAGTCTTCATGGGCGAACTTGTCGGCCGAGCTTGATGTCGAGGGTTCTTGTATTGGGCGCGATCTTGGGCGCAGTAGTTGGGCGTATCTATCAATTATCATATCTTAGTTGGTTTCAACTTATGCTTAAAGTCTCTCGTCGCGTGTTCAATCTCTTCCTCATACCAATCGGTTATTCGGTTATGATTAACCAATCGGTTCGATTTTAGGTGGTAATATTTTATATTTTTCGGTAACCGAACTGAATACCCACCCCTAACCGATTAATCGATTCAATTTTAAATAGTAATATCTTTTATATTTCGGTAACCGAACTGAATACCTATCCCTAAATAATTTGACGATCAAAATTTATGAGAATACTTTTATTCATTAGTATATTTATAATTTTAATAATAAATAAATTGTGTTTGAATTCAAATCTTCATCCATCTAACAAATCTTGGCCTCCAAAATGATTTAACACAAAAATCTCTCTGATTTTAATATCTTTTTCAGCCAAATACTTGGTAGTTCCACCGCCTGCTCCTGCTACTAGTTGGCTCATTTTCTGACTCTGCCATCTATTTGTGTTTTGTGAAGCTCTCGTAAACGGTTCCAAAATAAAATATTTCAATTATTGTAATAATAAAATCATTAAAAACGCTATTATAATTGAAATAGTAAAGTCTGTAATTGCAAATGTCCCAAATATTGTTATTTTTTAGGCAATTAACCAGGTAAAGTAAGAAAGAGTTACATAAATTCAATTTTGTCATTTAATAATATGATTGTTGCCCCAACACTGTGCCATTTGAATTTTTCAAAACATATATTTTCAATATCTAGAAACTTATATTTTCTTTTAACAACTTTCTAAAATTTCGTTTTATTTTATTTTCTCAAAAAGAAAAGAGCCCGAGTGAATCGAATCCCATTATAAATTTCGGAAGACGTAGATTTTAGGTGGTAAACAACACAATAGTTTTGCAGAGATTACGTAATAAAGTGTTAAAATATTTAAATTTACGTTTACTCTCGAATTTCTTTATATATAAATTTACGGATTAATTAGTAGATAATTCACCGCATGTAAACGACCAATAGTGACTGATGTTTTAATTCGAACAAAACAAATATATTCACTACAAATAAATATAATATCACATTAAACTCCAAATTATCTTCATTTTATCAAAAATAGTTTGAACTTTAAGAAATATCATTTTAAACTTCAAATTATACTTATTGTATCAAAATACCATGAACTATAAAAATATCCATTTAAATCTCAAACTATTACCTTTGTATTAAAATATTCCACATCCATTTTCAGCTCCCAAAATTGGATGAGGATATCTTATTCTCTTCAGATGAGCCACACGAATTTTGAAAGCAAGAAAATGGACGCGATGTATTTTAATACAAATTTAAAAATTGAAGTTTAAAGTTACATTTCTTATAGTTTAGGATATTTTGATAAAATGAATATAATTAGGCGTTTAAAGTGATTGGAATTTTTTAAGTTTAGAATATATTTGATAAAATGAATATAATTTGAGATATATATTGATATTTACCTATGAATAGTCGTAAATGAGTCGAGATATTGAGCTCGATTCGATAAAAGTTTATTCGAGTTTGTTTAGTGAAGCTCATTAGTTAAACAAATCACACTTGAGCATGGTAATATTATTTCGTTAGCTCATGAATAAGTTAGATTAAGCGATTTAGCTTGAAAATATAAAATTATTAACTAGGTATAATTATTTTCTTTCTATAATTAGAAATTATTGTGTTAAATCCTAAATACTTTTATTTGTTGTAAGAAATCAATAAATATATTACGTTATTGTGCATGAAATAATTTATTTTAATGTAAAATAATAGATATTTTAAACATATATCTAAATTTGAAAAAATTGTTTGGATTCGATTAAACTCGAATAAATTTCAAATTCGAAATATTCGATGAATGAAGGCTGAGGCTGATCGATCTTGAACAAATCCATTTGAACATGATGATGTTCGATTTGATTGAACTCAGGCTCCAGCCCATGAATATGACATGTTATTACTAAAATACTTTAAAATTTGTGTCTAAAATCAAAATTTATTACAAGATGGTACATTTTCACAACTTCCCCATATCTATATATAGGCAAAGACTCCTAACATCTACCTAGTGATTGTACAATTTTCCCGCAAGTGGACTCCTGTAATTAATATATTAAATTTAGATATTAAATTATACTTCCTCCGTTTTGATATTGTTGGTTCATTTTTTTGTACATAAATTAAGAAGAATTATATTTTATATGTAAATATTATGTGATACGAAAATCAAGGTATTTTTTAATGTAATTTTTATTTTTTTGGAACGGACTAATAATAGAGAAATAGTTCAAAAAGAAAAATAAATCAATAATAATAATAGGGATAAAGAACAAAAAAAAGAAGCCGATAAAAAATTTATACGACTCAAATAAGTGCAGTAGAGTGTCACAAACGACAGTAAAAATATTGGATCACACACAAAACGACAAAAACCAAAATTCACTCAATCAGCAAAAAGATAAATTTAAAAAAATAATCAGAAAATAAAAACTGGAAATGTGCAAGCAGATTGATATCTATACGAAGGGTACGTGGCAGTTATCAAGCACTACAAGTTACTGCTCTCTCTCTCTCTCTCTCTCGCTATCTCTTTAAAACCCCATCTCCCATTTATTTCCACCATATTTCCGCCACCCTTCCTCCGCCCCCCTCCGCCGCAGCAACGGGAACATGAGATGGTAGGCCTAAGCGTAATCCTCGAAAACTACAGAGATCTCTCCAAGAAACGAAGCCCCCAAATTCTGAGCAAAGGCGCCATGATCAAACCTTCATCCCCCACCACCCTAAATTCTCTCTCTAACTTCCCTCCTGCTTGTGGATTTCTCGAAAGTTGCTTCCTCTGCAAGCAAAAACTCTTGCCAGGAAAAGACATCTTCATGTACAAGTAAGATTTTCTTCTCTCTTTTATTAAAATCAGAATCCATGCTACTTGCTACACTACTGAATTTTTGTGTATATATTTTTTTGTAGAGGAGATAGAGCGTTTTGCAGTGTGGAGTGCAGGTACAGGCAGATTTTCATGGATGAAGAAGAGAGCTGCGAAAAGAGTGGTCGTACGTTAGAGTACACCTGTTCAGCGGCTGCCACGTCATCGCCGTCTTCTTCTTCGTCGTCGCCGTCGTCTTCGCGTGGCGGTAAGGGGGCGAGAGCTAGAGCGACAAACGCGTTTGCATATTGAAGGAGGAGTTATTTTTCCGTTTCTACCCTCGGTGGATGCCGTTTATGGCGTTTGTGTCCTCGTTTTTTGAGCTCTATGTCGACGCTGCCGAGAGCGGTGCCAGGGACTGGTTTGTCATCTCATGTTAGCCCATGGGTTTTTGGTTTTCCACTGGTTTTTTTGCTGCGGAGAAATTGGGGAATCTGCCCTTTCTTCTTTGTTTTGGAATTTCTGAAGGCGAAGGGTGTTTTGGGAAGTCCGTTTTTATATATATGAGAACATTTTACTTTGTTCAGTTCTCTCAAAAAATAGTTTGTTTAGTTCTAATTTTTAATTTTTTGTTAATTTTTCTAGAGCTACTAGTGATTAATCCTTTGTTTTTCCAATTTGATCGGACACAGCTCTTTTTTTAAGTTTAATATTTATTTTGCACGTTCGAATTGAAATAAGATATGAAACTGAAATAGGGTTGGGTATTGATTGGGGTTGTCGAGGTTGAGGTGAATAATTTGATAATTTGATTTAAGAAATTAATTATGTCAAGTTTTTAATAATGCGAGAGGGTGAAAAAAAGAGAGGGTGAAATTAAATTTTGTTGATTTAGGTGCATAGTAGATAAATTAAGGGGGCAAACCTAATTAAACTTTTTTTCAAAATTTTATATATCCTATACGCATTACATTAAAATAGATCAATTTCTTTATTTCTGATCGATCGAAGAGAAGGTTTTCTCGATCGGAAACAGACATTAATATATCGAAAACAAGAAAATGTATGGATAAATTATAAAAAAGATTAATTTACTTATTTTCGATCGATTAATGTCTGTTTTCGGTCGAGAAAGTCTTATCTCCGATCGATCGAAAATAGATATCAGTCAATCGAAAATAAAAAAATATGTGGATAAATTGAAAAAAATAGATTAATTTCCTTGTTTTCGGTCGGGTCTGTTTCCGATCGAGAAAGCTTTGTGTCCGATCGATCGAAAACAGATATAACAAATTGGTCATGTAGTGTAACAAATTAAAAGATTGAATATAAGGAGTACAAATAAAAGTGTATAGTTATATATAATTCCACTAAAATTAATATGGATGTGCATATTTGAAGGTAAATAGTTATGTTTATGTTTTATTTTCATTATAATCATTGAAGATTTGAGATGGTGAGAAGGAAAATTTCGGTATATGGGAGTTTACGACACATATGTATAAGGACACGTTTGTCGTCATCGTAAAATTGTGTGCCTCCAAATTTTGGTTATGTTGTTTTCATATGTATTTTATTTCAGTTATTAATCTGTATATTTTGGAGGCCAGGTAATACTTTTGCTGTACGGAGTCGTGTAAACTTTAATGTTGCATTGAATAGTCTGTCTTCTACATATTCATGCATATCTTATCAAATACTTCAATAAATTTATGATCATCCCAGCAATTAATTGCTTTAATTTGTACATATATTGAGAAGTCATAGGATTGAATCTCACCAAACGTTTTTATAGATTTGAGTCTGTCACATCTGGTTTTTCAAGTGTGGTTTATCTATCATGTGTGGTTTGCAGGCTATTGCACATGAACGTGGGATTTACCCAGTACGCACCTAAAGTAGTGGCTGCGGGTTCCCCATGATACAAAAAAAAAGAATTAGTTTTAAAAGAGAATTATTTTTATCTTAAAAATTAAGAATCAAATGAATTTGTAATGAAAGTTGATGAATTCATTGAAAAAGTTATGAATTCAAAAAAAATTACTCGAATTCGAATTTCATTAGGAGCGAAAAATTTATTTTTTTGGATTTAGTAACATTCTTGATGTATTCATCAGTTTATATGGTGAATTTATCATTTTTGGTTCTCATGAGTCATGACGATAAAATGGTTTATACGTTCAGCGTAGTATTCTTATTTCTCATCAATATTTGCATTCTCACATTATCCATCCCTTATATATGTTGGCCTAGTGGTAGAGTGGTTAATGCCCGAGGCCAAAGGTCTCGGGTTCGAGTCCACCGTGACGCAGTCTTTAAAATTTCTGTATTAAATTACCAAAAAAAAATAAAATATTGCTAGTATACACCGTGTGTATTTGATATCGATATACATAATATTATATTGAATTGTGGTAGCTTATAGGCAAGCCACATTAGTGACTTTTACACAAAAATCATAGAATAAGATAAAAATTAAAAATTAAAAAAGAAATCAAAAAAAGAGAAAATGACCCTCTCATTGGGTGCTATATATATACATACATAAAAAATTTAAATACTACAATTTTAATTTTTATTCATGATAAAAATTAAAAATTATATTTAAAATTCTTGATTTTTTTTCTATATATAGAATTCCATTTTTCTATCAATTCACACCAAATCAATTGTTTCTTTTTCTTATCCTTATTTTCTATCTTCATCTCATATTTGTTTTTTATTTGAAGTCATGGATCCAAATAACCCCAATTATTATTCAAAATTTTGATCTTTCTTTCACCCTCAAAATTTTTCAAATTCAGAAGATGTTCAAAATTTTCAATACTATGAGAACTCCCAATTTTCGCCATACCTCAATCAAATTTCTACATCTCACGAACACCCCACATTCACAAAATATCTCTCGTAATTTATTTAACGACGTTAAAATACAGTTAAATTATTATGGATAATACAATAATAAAAATAAAACAAAATTATTTTTTTTTGGGTCAATTAATACATTAATTTTAAAGGCTACGTCACGGTGGGCTCGAACCCGAGACCTTTGGCCTCAGACATTAACCACTCTAACACTAGGTCAACACACACACACAACCAAAAAAAAATATTTAAGTTATGTGAGTGTCACTGATGTTAGCAGAAATCAGATGAAGGTTGGGTTGTGTATAAAGATGAGAGAGAAATAAATATTTTAATTGAAAATTGGGTTGTGCTTAAAATTTTATTTGTACTGCAAACGTTGTATTCATCAAGATTCAAGTAAATTAAAAGAAAGAAAAAAGATCGTGAAAGTATTGATGAAGACGAAAAGATGCAAAAATATTAAAAGCATTATAGAAACAATAGTATTAAACAACAAATGTGGCCATAGGTACTATGTCTTTAAAAGAATGAAAGAATAGTATTTTATTATCCAAAGTGGCAATTATTAACCATTTCCAAATATTTATATTTGCTTTCACTGACACTTCTTGCTTCAACTCACATTGTTTACTTATGAATAAACTCATCTCCTGGCTCATTTCTTTTTTTACGTAGGTTAATGAAAATTATATTTTAGATGTAAAGTAGTATATGATACGAAATTCGATATGTCTTTTAATAAAAAAATATTTTATTTTTTTGGAACGAGCCAACAATAATGAGACGGAGGGAATACATGATAAGAACTTGATGAATAGTCCGATCTTTTATTTTATACAAATCCTCACTTAATTGTTTACTTATGAATAAACTCATGCATGATAAGAACTTAATGTATAGTCCAACCTTTTCTTTTATTCAAATCCTCGCCATAACCATGGTATAAGTAGATAAAAAATTAATTAGCTTAGTTTCTTCTATTTTTGAGAATACTATAATATTTGCTCTATGTGCAATGTACGATAATAATTAGTTAAAAAAAAGATAAATACAACTAAATTGGAAAAAATGAACATATTTAAATGTGACATGTAAAATAATTAATCATTCCTAGGTGTACTACAATAAAATATAATAATACATTAACAATAAAGTTGTATGAACAAGTTCAGTGTTCCTTTAAAGGTGATATAAACACTATCGATCCTAGTTTGATGATAAAACTAAAATGCAACGAAATTAAAATGAATTACCTTTATTTATTCCATCATCTAAATCAATAAAAACACATTTTCATAACTTCAAGAATAATCTTAAATTCACAAATTTCCATAAAACAGAAAAAAAGTTCTATATAATTCAAATAAATTTTAAAATAAAACGAATGCTTAATATCTATCAGGGACATGATTAAAAAACGTAATAGATATGTAAAAATATATTTATGAAAACTTCCATCAAATTTAATACCGTCCTATTTTCGTTTAAAAAAAAATGCAACAATCGAAGGTCGCACCTGAACTTGGGTGCCACATGTATGGGGAGAATGTACTTGATTGAATTTTTGTTGAGATGTTGCAAGTTTTTAATAGTTTAATGAGAGTGACCAAGTCAAATGGCAATCCCTTCGATGACTAGCACCGTCAATGAACGAACATTCAGGCCCCGTTTGGTAGCGCTTGTTTCGTCGGGATAATAAAGTTATCGTCTGTTTGGTAGCTCTGTTTCGTATTACGAGTCATTTGGTAGCTCTGTTTCGTATCCTTACTGACCGTGTTTTAATAGCGGGTTTGGTGGTTTTATCATTTGGTAGCTCATTTGCACTATTTCTTTAGGATTTGTAACCTACATAAGTGTTGGGTTACGAAACTTAATTGCACAGTACATTTTAACTAGACGAAACCTAACTAGACGAAACTTAAACGAAACCTAACTAGACGAAACCTAACTAATCTACCAAACGGGCCCTCAATGTTATACTTATAGGGCTGACTATTCGGTACCGGTCGGGTATTCTATCCGAAAAAATCGGATATTCGATCCCGATTTTACTTTTTATGATACCCGATCCCGATCCGATTTTATAAATCGGGTATCCGAATACCCGACTCGGGGAGCCGAGTACCCGAATATCCGACCCTTTTTTTAATTTATATATATATATATTTATTGTAAATATTAGTTTCTTAAAATTAAGAATGGTGCATGTACACATGCGGCATGATGCTTCAAGTAATTTAACAAACTTGTAAAATCAGAGGGGATATATTTTTTATTTGAGCGCGATATACGAGTAACGTAAAGAGTTGATCTTTAACATTCGATTAAAAAAATGAGAAAAAATAAAATAAAAGATATTATTATATAGCTTCATTGAGCTAGCCACCAAAAATAATTGTATCAATTATCAATGCTGTCATTTCCTATAATTGAATCTACAAAGAAGCATAATAAGTATATATATACATATACATAAAGATCAATAGTTATAGCATGCAATACAATTGATGGGACTAATGTCACGATTAAATATGCAGCATATATATTTCCTTATATTTTCATAAAATGTACATATGTTTGAATATTTTACGTGACAAAATGCATATTAAAATTAAAACCGTTTAGTCATATATATAATTAACATGCCGAAGTCGCAGGAAATTATTAGCTTCCTTATATAATTAACATGTCGTAGTCGAACAAATGTAAAAAATATATAAAAATATATGTATTATAATACATCATAATGATTATGCACCCAAGTAAATACCAAAGTACAGTACTCTAGAAAATAATTAAATCATATTTCGCCGCATATATCACGTATTTTTAATATTAAGATATCATTTATAAATTTCACATATTAAAATTAAGAATAATAAAACTATATTACAATATATTAATTTCAATATATTAATTATATATTTAAATATATAAAAATATATAAAATATAAATATTTTAAAAAATCGAGTATCGGCTATACCCAATACCCGATCTCACCTAAATAGCTATACTCGACCCCGACCCGACACCTGATTTTTGGATAATCGGGTACCCAATATCCGAAAAATCTCGGGTCAGATATCGGGTACCCGACTACCCGATACCCAAATAGTCACCCCTAAATGTGTATGTGGAATATGGTCTACTAAACATTATCAAAGAGACAAAATATATATAAGTCAAATGCAAGAAAACGTCATATTGATGTAAGTATATCAGATTGAGTCTAAATCGATTGATATCGTGTTGTTAGTAAAAAATGCAAATAAAAAACGCAAACATTAGAACAATAACGACACTAAATTTAATGTGGTTAAGAGAAAAGCTCCTCCTACATCCACGAACATGTTGAACATATGAATTTTTTACTCCTTAGGAATTCCTTGTTTTATACTTCTACGAAAAATGATCTTAGATACAGTTTCCTTAGAAATCATCCGTCTACGGGTTATCAGGCCAGGACTTCTCACCTACGTTTCACTCATTTCTAAGTGCACACCTTACACTTTACTTCTAGGTTTCTTGCGACTTCATTTGCTTTCAGACAACTACTCCTTGCTGTTTACTCGTAACTTCACCCTAACTTTTGCCTTTATAACATATATTAGAGTTTGGTTTGGGTTACATCTTTAAATTATTCATGTGAGCCTTTCCATTTAAGAATTATATTAAAGTTAGGTTCACTTGTCTAAAATCGATTATATATTTTGTAGTGAGTGCGGCTTAGAGGGTTTGGTAGACTAGACTTAAGTTGGTTCACCGTATATGAAGTGGTGAAACCATTTGGCTGTGATAGCTCAGAATCTCCCCAAGTCTTGCCAGAGTTGGAGATCATTGTTGTGCCCTCTTTCTCCTTAGGCCATCTAACAATTTTTTTGTAGGGAAATGTTATTTTTTCATGCTCCAGACGATCTATATTGGATGTTTAATTCATTGTACATTGATTATATTCCTAGCATGCTCTTATATAATTAAATGCATCACTTATGGGTTTTTTCGTGTTTACCTACGAATTTCTGGAAAATATGATCAATGACAGACTCTAGTTTTGATCTTCTGAACTATGTCCCGGATGCCAAATCTTCAATGCTGAGTTAGAGCAATCTATGAAGAACACCAGATTTTTTCTTTACCCTATGAAGTTTTCAAAAATTATAGTATTAATAATGCTACTGATTTTCTCCTATCATTTATTTATAATGTTCTCCTTAGAATCTCAATGTGACAGGATTCTAGCACATCTAATAATTATCTTTTATCCTAAAGAAAATTCTTTTCTATAATACTTATCTTTTGATATATTTTGATATTTGATAATTTCTATCTAGACTAGAAGATGTATTAAATAAGGGAAAACGAAAATATCATGACAATAATCCTTGGTGGGCCAGTCCAGGGATTAGATACAATGAATAAAGATTGGTCTAGAATGAATTAATTATCTATGTTCATCCCAGAACATAAATTAATTCATTCCACTAGAGAATAGATGTTGACTCACCCCTTTATTTTTAAAGTTGATTCGGGCTTGCACTTAGACTTGCGAATTCCCCTATTTAAGATATCGCATGTTCATTAATTATTTATAGCATTCTGACTACTTAAAATAATTGATCTTTTAATAATTCATTAAGTAGTACCACTCAACCTTTATCGTATCTAAGTTAACTCAACTTGTAGAGTTTAGTACAATAAACCTTTTGAACTATTTAAGGGGACGTGATCATCCTAAACGGATACAGTAACTAGATGCAGATAACCAGCGTGATCATCCTAAACGGATACAAGCACTGTCACCACTCAAGATTGAAAGAATATTGGGTTATCTCATGTAACCCCATCCATAACAAGTCAAAGTGATGGTCAGTAACTCATATTCATTCGAAACCTTATCGAAGTTTAGATTAACGTAAAGTCACCGAGATTTAGGTTCTTCACGATGGTCAGATAGAAAAATACATCTCACTGTGATCCATCAATACAATAAGACGTACCAGCATAGATAAACAACTAAGTCAAGTTACTTCTTATCTATATTGCAGCTTATACCAATAACTCATCTTCAAGTCGTCTCAGTTGTGGTATTTTTATATATCAATTAGCTTAATCAGTCACATAGGTTTTTTGATTTTCAACACATTGCATGATCAACTTTTATATAAGATAATGAGACAACATATGCAATCAAATAAACAATTCAGATAGGAGATCGGAAAAGTGGTAACATGAAACATTATATACAAGTTCAATCATTCTACTTTCAGTATACAAATCCAATATCTTTTGGCACTTCTGCAAGTTAAAAAATCGTTTCAATATAAGAAGGGGAGAAGTGCTTTAATTGAAACATAGATTAAATAAACAAAAGAGAAGTGATTTAATTGAAACATTGCTTAAATAAACAAAATTTTAGCAAATAGAGTTTTCCAAATTAATTTTTAATGTTACTCTTATTTGATGAAATTAGGACTCAAAATAATTTAATGACTACGAAAAAGATAAAACTATAGTAATCGAACTATATGTTTTGGGCAGGAGGAGACAATATTAAAAATTATAACTTAAAATTAGAATCTTATTTCACTAGAAATGTCTGAAACTTTAGAGTTCAGACTTTTATAACCCCGAATCTTATTTTCTAAAAAAAACCCAGAATCTTATGTTATGAAATAATATTTAAAGTTTTTAAGACCAAACAGAGATAAATATGTAGAAAAAAAGGTAGAACGAAATCTATATATTTAAGTCATTTCCATATAATATTACAAATTACTTCATCTGTCCCGCTTAAAGTGTCTCATTTCTTTTGGATACGGGAATTTAGGAGAAATGTATAAAGTACTTCATCCGTCCACCAAATTCGTGCATTTAATTCCATTTTGGTCCGTCCACAAAAAATGTTCACTTTCTTTTTTTAGAAACATCAACTTTACATTTTTACCCTAAACTTATCCACTTATTTATGAAAAAAAACTCATGACCCACATTTTTACACTCACTATCCACTAATATATTCATTTATTATCTCAATGACATACTTTTTTATACACATCTACTTTACACTCATTACAGTTTATTAAAACCCAATTTTGGTGGACGAAAGGAGTAGTTAAAGTGTTAAAAAGTGGGTAGGGTCCATACTTTTTGAAGTGATAATTATTTCCTAAAATGGAATGATACATTTATAATGGGACAACCCAAAAAGAAAAGTGAGACATTTTAAATGGGATAGATGGAGTATATGATTGTGGGAGAGTGAACAATGTTTTTTTGCGCTGGAGTCACAATATCATGAACACTAAGTAGGATATTGAAATACTGGAGATTATCACGAAAATCAACTTTATTAATTTTGAAGTCTATTTAAATCGTCTACCCTAGTTTGAACTCAACCTGATAATAATTTCAGAGTGGTATAGGCCAATTGGGAAACAGAAATAAGGAAGCCAACAAGATTGGATGTTGAAGCACAGAGTAGATGAGGAATTTCACGAGTCAGAAATTTAGAATTTCAAAGCACAATGACTGCAACTTGGGACCAATGTGAGATTTTTGTTATACTTCTATTCTTTTCTTTTTCTTTTTCTTTTTTTGGTATCGCGAGGAATTCATGGTATTATCTTGAATCTGTATTTGGATAAACCCCGCGTTTATCACGATAAGCGCAAATCACATGACAGGTAAACTTATATTCTTTTCATATTGTCAAACTATGGTGAAAGACAAACAAGTGAAATAATAACTTTTGATATTAATAAAAATATATTTAAAAAAAAAAATTGAAAATTATATTCATTTTTAAAAGCATATGATGAAATTTAAAAATCGTGCAACAAAAAAAATTTCAATTAATCAAATCAACCTACTTGATTTTCGAACCAATTCATTGCATACAGGTTATCTTCGAACTAACCCACTCGAATTTTCGAACCATTCGGTTTGAATCATTCGAGATGGCATATTTTTTGAATTATAAATTTTCAACTCTAATCATATCAGATTGTCGATTTATTTGAACCAACCCATCGGTTCGGGCTAGATTGACATTTAAATGCAACAACCATCTTTCTTAGCAAATCAAACTGACAGGTATCAATTTGCTTAATAATATTAGATTGATGCAGTTCGATTGTTGCATCTAACTAAACTGTAGATATGAGCACAGCGCCTAATCAAGATTTAAACAGATCTCCTGAAAAAAAAAATAAAAAAAATAACAGATTATGTAAGTAGTTGAGGATCATCTAGTGTCTAAGAGGGTCTACATAAAACTAGTCAGAAACTTACACAATCTATCTATCGTTTGCATATATGCATATTTGAATGCTGCTAAATGATGTATATTTCATCAAATGCAGCATTTACACAATAACAACATCAAGTCTTGGGCAGTGATCATGGCATTCAAGAAAAAAAGAGTTTCTTTAACAACCCTATAATGTTAGGTTGAAAATATACGTATAGGTATTCTTGAAAACAGAGTATTATTTCAAAAACAAGAGATCATATCATAGAAGAAACAATAACACAGCCCTAGCCACTGCTCAAACCGACCACGATACACGGTCAAACCAAGAATACACAAAGATAAGAAAAGCATGCAGCACGAACTCTTTCGCTACTATACAGAAGCAGAGATTTCTTATAATTTCTTTTCCCATTCTTATCTTCAAGAACAACGAGCAAACACTAAATGAACACGAAACCAGTGGGAACGAATAACACCTTAGTGTCAACACAGTAAGTTCACACGAAATATACAAGAACTAGGGAGTCTTCCATAGATAAAGATATGTGAATGATAATACATACAAAAAGCAACGCGATGGCTATGAGATAATCATCTTATCTTGTTCATCATCATTCGTCATTGTTCGTCTCCATTTGAGTCGTTGCACTGCTCAGCCAGATTTGAAGAGGAGTACTGCTTTCGAGTCCAAATAGAAGTAGACAAAGTGATTTGTCTCGTGGGTTACATAAGAACCTATATGGACAATAGGTGAAAGAAAAATTAGAGTGCATTGTTTAAAGATGATACCTAATCCAACATCATTGTTTTTGTTTCCAGACAAACCCTAATATAATTTATCTGTAAACATATGGGTGGAAAGATAACATAGTGTAGCAGGTGTAATGACGTAAGAAATGCAGGTAGGGATAGGGATCGGGATTACATCCTATGACATTTGGAAACATCCTATAAGACTGGCTGTAACAATCCATAGCAGCTGATTCCTTCTGATCTCGATTTTTCTTAATATCAATGTTATGAGAGTAAAATAAAGGAAATGTAAGATAGCATAGAGTTTGCTTAGCTCTCTGAGGATTTATACAAGAAATGAACATTTACAAACTCGAACAACAACTTCAAGCATCGAAAACATGATAACAGCCTAGCCATTTTATTATCTTACTCAAGAAAACACAGGACAGAGCAGAAGGTCATACATAGTTAATGTGTCAAAAGCAAAAGCAAAAGCAAAGATAAAATCTCACTTCACATTATAATTGCTAGGAAGTCTATTCCAATATAGAAAAGAAGAACAACAATCTATCATATACTTTATCCTTACCTATTCAACATATGTTCAAATGTAAACATGTAATAGAGCAATTTCAAAGCTTCGAAATGATATTTCTAAGCAACGTGCTTGCATGCAAGCATAGAGATTTTATGTATATGATAAACCAGGGAAATCATCAATTTACTAGGGTAATAAGATATATATAGAGAGAGAAGTGAAATCCTAATTTTTTGGAAGGGGAGTGTATGTTGGGTTGATTTACAATACATAGGATTGAATATTTGAATAATTACATGATTCAACATGCTCAAAATTGTCCAATCCATCAAAATATGTGATGGATTACCTATATTATTTTCATATATCCAAACTATCACACAACTACTTCATCTAGATGTGGAATTTGAAGACTTGAGGTGCATGTAACTCAAACAGAAAATAGAAGGAAGATCAACAAGATTCCCATAAGAGCGAAATCAAATCTTCATCATTTTGATGCATTGCATGGTGATTAGCATTAGGTGATGCTTCTCGCGAGTTAAGGCTCTAAACAGACGCTCAAAATGGATGTCCGCCCCGCCAATATAAACAAAGATATTTGCCAATGCATACAAGTCCCATCCAACTACCTCCCACTATATTTACTATTAAGTAAAAGGAAGCATCTAGTTCCACCATAGTTTCCCTTCCGTGAAACAACTGCATCAAGCTTCTTCCAGCATCTAGTGCAAGAAGGATGTCGTCCCAACATTAGAATACCTAATGAGCATTTATCCTACTCTTTTCCGAGCTGCCATTCTTGCATTTGTTAAATCTACAGATTCAACTCACAAACACCAACATCAAGCTCTAACAACATAAACCAAAAGTTAAGCGCAAATGAACATATAACTTAACAGCTTAACAAGACCCGTTGTCTAAATCAGACTACTCATATGATTAAAAGAAAAGGGAGCAGCTAAAAAGCAAAATTTCGACTCGTACCATTTGCTTAAGGCGCTGACTACAGAGGAAAGCATACACTCAACCTCTTAAACTTACGAATGTGTAAATGGGGCCCTAACATGAGCCTATACTAGATCCAAAAATAAGTTTACAATGCAACCAAAAATCAAACAACACATCAAGTCAAAGGACAACACATAGCTGAGCTGAAACAAACAAATATAACAGCTTCAACAAACAATGATGCCATTAACAGAAACATTCACGATCATTCCAGAATCTTCATCATTATCTAATGAAAATTCAAACAACAAACAAAAGCGAAATATGAAAGGAAAGATTGGGAACTTTTGATTACCGAAATTCTTGCCAACGATGCAATGCCAAGTTGGGCCGTATTTTTTGTCGAACATTTTCTTTATGTTCTCCGCCACATCCTTCTCTACACTGAACTTCTCAAACGCCTATCAAAATTCCCCCAAAATTTTACATAGAGAAGATTAAAGAGTAGTCCCACGAGTTTAGCTCAATTAGTAATAGATTTGGAGCAAGAAGATTAAACGAGTAGAGAGAGAAAGATAAAGTGAGAGAGAGAGAGAGAGAGATTACGCCAATAGCAATATCAATCGCTTCCTTCTGCGTCCTCCTTCATGTCTGCGCTCTTAATGATGACTTTCTGAGCGGGATTCGATCCGGAGGAGGACTTCCGATCCTCGGTGGAGGAGATGAGCGGCGCCGCCGCTCCACCGCCGTTCCTCTTCGTCTCTTCACTCATTTTTACTTCACTCCCTCTCCTCAATCGAAGATGAAAAATTCGACCTTTTCCTCAAATTGAAATCTTCAGCTAGAGAGAGAGGGTGCGTGGTGTCTGATTTGTTTAAAGCTGGTTTTTCTCTTTTGTAAATCGGGTGACGGGGGTTTTGGTTTAGGAATTTCTGCTTTTTTTACTTTTTAAAAGAAATTATTATTCTTTTCCTTTTTTTGCTACCGTCTTTCATTCTTTAATTACACTCTTTACTTTGACTCTCCCTTTGACTCTTGAGCTCACCTCTTATCCACTAAACGGTTAGTTTAGGAGCACAAAAATTTCAAACTGAGTTGAACAAACATATACTCCCTCGACCTTATAAAACGAGTTAAAAAAACAATAAAATGCATTATGTGAATGAAAAATATAGTGATTCTTTCTATAAGTAAATGGGTTGATTGATAGTAAAAGTTATGAGATTTATGTAAGGGTTATGTCTATAAAAGAAAAATGAACGTTTTTTTATAGATGGATCAAAACAGAATTAAGTAAACCTGTTTTAAAAAACGAATGGAGTATCTCATAACGAAATAATCAAACCGAAATAAATAAGAAAAATAATATATGAGTATTCAGTGTATATTTTATATAAAGTCTCATATAAAGACGTTCTCACATGAAGATGCATAAAAATCATATTCTAATTAAAATTTGAGATGTGATATTCACGTAAGTACAATATTAGGCACATGTAATATTATTTACATGAAGATGCATGAAAATCATATTCTAATTAAAATTTGAGATGTGATATTCACGTAAGTACAATATTAGGCACATGTAATATTATTTACATATTTACCCGATATAAAAGTAAGTCCGATATAAACAGATAATTTAAATGTAACATCGAGTAAATGACTCGAATTTCATGAGTTACAGGAAGAGATTTATATCATCACAAATAGAGACTAAAACAAGTGTTAGACTCAAAGCGAGTGTTAAGAGAATACAAATTGACTTAAATTAAGAGTCATTATTTTTTTTATCTTCCTAGTCCTCTCCGCAAGAAATTGGATTTTCTAAACTCATTTCTTGTGTCTTAATAGGGAAAATATTGTTAGAAAAAAAAAAAAGAACTATAAAATATCCTTGACATTTTAGACAACAAAATTCAAAATCATTGCATAAAGAAAATCTCCAGTAGTAGGATATAGATGATTTGCCCTTTACTTTAATTTGTCCCCACATTCATAAGGTCGATTATTTTACTAAGTCCAAAAACTTAGAGGGTGTTTGGTTGAAACATAAATTTCTTTAAAACAACTTATAAGTTATTTAGGAGTTTATAAACTATTCAAAGTGTTTAGCGAAATAAGCTCCTAAGCGAATTTTATAAGCTGTGAAAATAAGCTCCAACAAACATAAGTTCTCCCTAAAAGAAGTTGATCAACTCTAATTTATTTTTCATAAACTTATAAGCAAGCATGAATTTACCAAAATAACCTTATCATGGTTTATTATTTCTACACATACACTATCAACTTCACATCTCGTCAATTTTATTTCTAACTATGATTTTCTTTCTCTAACTCATGATTCTTTCTCAAACATAAGATCGATTATCCAAACACTTTAACAATTTATAAATCTTAAGGCATTCATCATATAAAGTTTTGAAACGTCTTATAATTTCTTGGAACATGTTCTCTAAAATAAAGCAGCCAAACACCCCTTACTCTATGTACAAATTGAGGAATAATTTCCCAAAAATTAGCAGAGGAGAAAGGCAAAAGTAGCGCACAGCTTTAAGGACAGCCTTTCGTGTTAAGCATTCTCCAGATACTACTGCTTCCGTTCATCTGCAGACTCTGAAGGGAAATAATTCGAATCAATCAAAGTTTCCAGATCCTAACCAGTTCTATAGACTTGGCCTGCGCGGGAGAAATACGATGTCACAAAATCAATGACTTCGGGAATCTTCTTTATTTCAATGGCGTCGAGGTGCTCCACGAATTGCTGGATAATTGATAAGGAGTTGCAGTCGTGTGGAACTTGTGAGAAGTGAAGAGAGAGAGAGATAGGCGTGGAGGACAGTGCGGCGCAGGGGTGGCGGGAGATGAGGGAGGAGACGGAGTCGGACACTTCGGCAGAGGAATCGCCGGCACCGGCGGCGTGCGAGTGGAGAGAGTAGAGGAAATTTGGGTGAGATGATTTGCCCATCTCCAATGTCAACTGCAAACTCAAAATACATTAAAGAAATAACTTCAATATAACTATAAATATATAATCATTTTGATGTTTTATGATATTTTTCTAAAGATGAGCAAAATACTCAAAAACTAAATAATCGAACTTAATCAAATTGAAAAATCAAATTTGGTTCGATTAATTCGATTAAAATCGAATTAAAATTCGATAATTCGATCTTCGGTCGATTCAATTTTTTTAACCAAATAACGAATACCGAATTATATATATATAATATTATTTATTTATTTAGAATTATAATTTTAATATATCAATATCCTTAATTCTATTCATTCTCTCTCTCCCTATTATATCAAAATATTATATTTGTAAATATAATATTATTTACAATATTTGTAAAATATGATATGATTATTTATTATATAATACTATCAATTATTATTTTTTTGCAAAATATTTTGTATATATAATATATAAAAATGTGTTTGTTTATATCTATAATATCAATATATAACATTATTTATTTATTCTTTTGAAAATATATATTTTTTTATTAAAAATTTGGTTTAATCAAAATATATTTTGGTTATTTCGGTTCGGTTCGGTTCAGTTATTTTTTTTGAAAAATTCAATTAATTCGGTTCGGTTATTTTTTCGTCCGAAACCGACCCAATAATTGAATACCCACCCCTACTTTTTCCTCTTCTCCAAACACATAAATGAGTTGCACTGTTTACAAACGTATTTCTTTTTTTAATTGAAAATTTCAAACTAATCCATTAATTGAGGATGGATATATTGAGAATATTCTTTTGAGTTATAATTTGAGTTTGTGGATTTGAGATAAATTACTGATTGACGGGGCAGTTATAATAAAAAATGGAGTTAAAAATTAGTGTCGAATATTGGATATAGCCTCAACGAGAAGGAAAGGTGGGAGCTGTGAGGATACGGGATTGAGGTGGTGGTGGTGGTGGTGTTAAGCGAGGGTTCGATGTCTCTCAGCGGTAGAGGTTGCGACCAGGGGCGGATCCAGAAGTTGATGATGGGGTGGGCTGAAAATAAATACTTCGGAGTATTAAATATCATAAATGCTAAAATATTTCTATGTTTTCATAAGTTGTCTTGCGAGATTTCAATATACAAAATCCATCAATAATTGAGTTTATATTTATATTTTTAATAAAATTTCTTTCAATATAAACCATTCTTTAACGTAAACTTTAAGAAATCCATCAACCAAACCACTGGCAAAATTTGGCTGTGATTAAACTTGAACTTTGACAGCTTCGAATGGGCAGAGAGCAATATCAGCAAACACTTGAGCAGATGCAGCGTTGAGGAAGAATATGACACATTTGCTTGGCTAATTTTCCAGACTCGTATGAACCTTTGAGGATTCAGACAAATAGGGTATTCCAAAAGCATCAATATACGCATTCAAAATAGTAGGTACACAACAATAAGGAGACACAAAATTTTAGCGTGGAAAACCTCTTAAAATGAAAGAGAGGAAAAAAATCACGTGACTACTAGAGTCGTTTAAATCCACTATAATTAGGAATGGCAATCGACCCACAGATACCCGAAACCCGCGGGTATCCGCCCGATTATTCGTGGGTTTGGTAGGCATTTCGTATCCGTGGGTATGTTCGTGGTTTAAAACTAGTACCCGTTTAGTTCGCGGGTACAGAAATGGTTTGGCACTACTCGTACCCACGAAACCCGTGTACCCATGTGTGCAATGAAAATACCCGTAAAAATACCCGCGAATTACCCACGAACCCGTGAAACCCTCCCATCTAATAACTTATTTTATTAATTAATTAATTTCCAAATTCTGAAAATAAGAATTAGTTTTTGGACATGTCTTCAAGATGAGAAAGAAGAGTTCAATGAAACTTGCTCTATATCAACCGTTGAATTGGAATAATATAACTTGATCTCCCATTTATTGTTGTTAAATTGGTTTGAACTTTCATTTAGTGTTGTTGATTTGTGGATTTGAATTTTCATTGTATTATTGATTTGTGGATTTGAACTTTATGGATTTGAATGTGGAATTGTGGATTTGAACTTTATGATTTATGAATTTGTTAGTGATATTTTCGTGTTTTTTGAAATGCTTGGTTTCGCGGATCCTTTGGTGGTCCGCGGGTGAAAGGTTCATGGGTAGACCATGGTGGCGGTGTGGATACCCGTCGGGTGGCGGGTTCGCTGGTATCCGCCAATCCATGGTACCGCATGGTCACGGTATGGTGAAAATCTCCCACCCGTCGCGGGTCATGGTGGGATCATTTTCGAGGGTGCGGAGTGGTTCGGCACTATCCGTGCCGCCCGACCCGATTGTCATCCCTAACTATAATCAACAATGGAGCGAGACACAATCTTCTAAATTATATTAGAGGCATACAAAATATCATATACTCGAAAATAAGGAATCAAAATCGAGCAAATATCAAGAAAAATATTACCAGAAATTCTCCTCTATTCAGATCGACAAAATCCGACCTTGAAACTCAAAATCCGATCTCCATCATCTAAAGCGTTGGACGGATGGTGTGAAGCTTCGTCCAAAATCACGATGATTGACGGTTCAATCCCGAAAACGGAATTTTTCAAGTCGCATAATCGAAAATCCGAGAGGAAAAAAAATGTTACAATTTTTACATTTTGGCTACTTGATTTCTCCTTCAAAATGGTGGTTGACCATTTTCATTCTTATAACCTTCTTATGTGTTTTTCTCATGGGTCAAAATATAAGAAAATCCAACAATAACAATTTTGTTTTAATTTTTAATTATTTTGGACTAGGCTAATTTTTAATTTGGCTTAATATAATATATAAACGGAAGAAAAAGTTTGGGGATTGCCTTTGGTGGAGCCGGTGCTACCCCCTAGATCGGCCTATGGTTGCAACGAAGGGTGGAGAGCAGCGGTGGAGTTTTCTGGGGAGCCATCAAAGCACGCGGCATTAGATTTGAGCGGGAAAAGGTGTGAAAATCAGAATTTCTTTTTTGTTATTGTGAAATACGTAGTAAATTCATTTAGGGGTGAACAAAAAATTCGAAAATCGAATATCCGATCACAACTTAACCGAAATTTAAAATTCGATTTGGATTTTCGGATCGGATTGAATTTTTCTAATCCAAAAAAATCCGAAAATCCAAATATATATAATTTATACATAAAAAAAATATTTTATTTAACTATTTTAAAATTTAATATAAATATATATAAGAATTAACAAAAATTGGTTTCAGATTTTTGGTTTTTCATAATTTCCGATCTTTCTGTTCGGTTCAGAATTTTGGATTTTTGGATATTCGATTCGGATCTGATGCTCTCTCAAAATTCGAATTTTCGGATCGGTTCGGATTAGGCAAAAATCCAATCCGAAATTCGAATGTTCACCCCTAAATTCATTCATGGGATTTAAGGATAAACTACTGTTATTAATTGTCGCAACAAAAAGTTTACAAATTAACTTGACAGTATTTAGTTAACAATTGTTAGTTAGTGAGTAAATTCAGAAATGATTTAACTTGAAAATATAAAATTATTTATCAAATTTATATTTTTATACTAATATTCATGATTATATCAAGTTTTTGTCTGAATACTTTGTCATGATAAACTATTGGATAAATTATTGTTTTATAAGAATAATAATTAATGTTCTAAATCTAAATAGTTCAATTAAATTCAATCAAGCCTGTAAACCTTAAAATAATAAATAAGTAGACTTTAAAATTCAACTTCGCGATAAATGAATTAAACTGGAGAAAGATAATATTTAGTTCGACTCGATTCGATAGTAGGAATTACAATTCCTCTTTTTTATTTTTATCTTTTAAGAACCACCTAGATGGCTAGATGCATGCAGTGAAAAATAAAACACACATACTAAAATAAGAGGATAATGCACCATTAGTAATGATCTATTGAAGTAGGCGTGTGTGCATGAAACAAGTTATTTTACTGCTGTATTTTCACACACACACACACACACACATATATATATATATATATATATATATATATATATATATATATATACACACACACACATTTCATATATAATACTTCATACATAAATTATTGTTGACATATTTCTTTGTACGTAGATTAAGGAGAGTTGTGTTTTGTATGTAAAGTAATGTGTGATCTGAAATTCGATGTACTTTTAATGTAAAATTATTTCATTTTTGGAGCGAGCCAACAATAACGGGACAATCCAAAAAGAAAACGAGCCAAGAATAATGGGACAGATAAAATATAATTGTAATGTATGTATATCCTAGGGCTGACAATTCGTGCGTGTCGACACGACACGACACGACACGATAAGGCCAAACACGAACATGATCCGTTAAGAATCCGTCCGACACGAACACGATACGAAATGTACTGACACGGACACGGACACGGACACGACATGAGCACGACACGAACACGAATATGACATAATTTTTTTTCGTGTTGACACGACACGATAACGACACGAAACAATAAATTTAAATCAAAATTAAAAAATAAATTAATAAAAATATATAAAATATAATTAAATTAATATTAAATATATATAAATATTTTCAAATTATACGAAAACGACATGATCCGATACGAACACGAATGCAACACAAAAATTATAGGGTTACACGAACACGACACGGATCCGACACGAACAAAACGAAATTATGATGTCCTTATCGTGTCGATACGATAAGGACACGAACACGATAAGGCTGAACACTAACCCGACACGATAAAACTGAACACTAACCCGTTAATTTCGTGAGTGTTCGTGTCATGTTCTCGTGTCGTAAAAAATTGTCAGCCCTAGTATATCCACACTCAGTAAACACACAGTAAGAAAAGGACAAATTTGAGTTTGTAGATTACCATGTTCGTCGTTGATAATGAAACATCATGGCTCACTAATTAATTTATATCACCAGCTAGCTGATAAATAATCAAGATCCTTTCAATTTTCATTTTTATAAATTTTCTTTTTAATTTTTTCCTTTCTCTTTTTCTTGGTGTTATTTTGTGGAGTTTTATATCATATCCTGAAGAGCACGTCCCTTGATTTCATTATTTTAATCATATAATTTTCTGCGGGGCTCTGGTCCTTTTATCATAAAATAATACCAATATTAAAAATCTTAAAGTTTGAGAATGTTGGAGTATACTAATTATGATTACATTCTCTTTTGGGACACAAGAACATAAAATTTAACAAGATTTTACGACCTCCTACGTTTGGACTTATAATATAAAGAGTCATTCTAATTATTTTCAAAATAAATTAAGTATTAAGAAATAGGTTAAATTATAATAGTATAGAAAGTTAGTACTTTAGTTCAGTATCTAATAAAAAATAATATATATACAACCAAAATTACCATAGCTCAATCTCTTAAAGTTGAAAAAGGTTATAATTCTCTAATATCGCACAAGACTCTAGAATTGGAAAAGTTTTAACAAAGTCAGCCAAAAAAATACTATAATTAGCTCAATTTTAGAGTTAATTATTAAAAACAAAACAATTTAAATGCCGCTCATTTTAGTCCACACCAAAAGGTTTAACAAACTTAGCCAAAATATTACTCCATCCGTCTCATTATTGTTGACTCGTTTTCTTTTTTGGCTGTCATACTATTGTTGGTCAGTTCCAAAAAAAAAGAAACAATTTACACTAAAAAGTGCATCGAATTTCGTGTTACACACTACTTTACATACAAAACATAACTCTATTTAATCTACTTATAAAAAGAAAGGAGTCAATAATATCGGGACGGAAGGAGTACATAAGTTGCTCATTTTTAGAGCTGATGATTAAAGTTAAATGATTATCATTTTAGCCCAAACTAGCTTGATCAGTATTTGCTAATTTTAGTTAATGATTAATTGTGATACAGCTTATTAAATACCACAGTAAAAACTCTTATCTATCGCTGAATTACTTGTTATTCTAGCGGTTGCTTTTAATTTCATGGGTTAATAGTAGTTAATGACATCAAGTTTGATGTTTGTTTATTTATTTATTTATGACCCTAATTTTAGTTTGTTTTCTAAATATCATGAACATTGCAAATCTGTTTAATTTTATCTCGCATCAAAAATTTCAGCATCGAAAATCTAACTAGGCTCATCAGTAAAACATGTTGTTATAAATTGTTGGCCCACACTTGCAATAGCCCAAGCCTATTAGCCTAACCTATTCTTAAACCTATTCCCAAGGAGTTGAATAGTATAAATATCTCGCCTCCTATCCCCTTTGTGTGTGGCTGCAACATAGAAAAAGTGATTGGAACTTTAGCATAAAGTTGCGCCTCCATTCCTCCCATTTCTTTGTGATAGGGTGCGAACTCGTGTTGAAACCCCCATACCCATTCGATACGGTGAGAGGTGAGGCTGCGGTGGGCTGCGTTCAATCTGATGAGGAGTGCGGTGAGGCTGCGGTGGAGAGTGCGAAAGGGGCTACAATGCTGCCGTTGCTTGCCTTTGTGGTCGTGGTTACGGAACAGGGATATAGCCACTCCTTGGCGAAACCATGGTTGTATGTGTGCGTCGAATGAGGAGCCACACCGGTGAATTGGTATCTTCATTTTCCTTTTCTTTTTCCTTTCTTTGTGTGCGGTGTCGAAAGTTGCCGGAAGCGACATTGAGTTCTTTGTCGTGGTGCTGTGGGGCGCGTCCCCACGACGAGGCGGTCCGGATTCTAGCAAGTGGTATCGGGCGAGGTTTGTCTCGTTGTCGCGTCGCGTAAATCAACGATTCGGATCGCCGCGGTAAAAGCGGTGCCTCGATCTTAGGCACCGCTCGGGTCGAGCGGCTAAAACCTCTCTGTTTTAAAAATTCTAAAAGCGCCGATTAGCGCGATATAGGATTTGGATTTTGCTTCTATTTACCAACGTGCCTCTTGTTTTTAGGCTGTATGATTAAATCGAAAATATTATTTTCCTTGAGAATATTTGCTACTCTGATTTGTATTCCGCTGCATTAAGGCTTATATATTTGTTTTTTGATTTTATTGTGTGTCGTTATGTCTTCCTTGGCAAATTATGGTTTGGCACCTTTTGATGGTAAAACGGATTTTGGATTTTGGCAACAGAAAATGGAATATATTTTAATTGACAAGGTGTTTATCAAGTAATTGATGATTCTTATGATAATGAAGTTGATGAGAAAAGAAATTTCAAATGAATCGTCTTGCTTTGTCTGCTATTATCCGAATTTATCGAGTGTGTTCTTAGAAAAGTAGGAAGGATGACACGCTAAAGATTTGTGGTCAAAACTTGAAGAGTTATATACTGAAACGTCTTTGCCTTCTAAAATGTTCCTGATTGAAAGATTCTTCCGTTTTAAACTTGACATGTCTAAAGGTGTTAATGAAAATGTCGATGAATTCACTAAGTTAGTTCAAGATATAAAATTGACTGGTGATAAACATATTGATGATTATGCTCCGTTTGCGCTTTTAAATGCTATTCCTGATTCTTACAGTGATGTTAAATCTGCTATTAAGTATGGTAGAGATAATGTGACGCTTGACACTGTTGTGAGTGCTTTGAAAAATAAGGAATTAGATTTAAAACTTGATAACGGTGCACAAGAACTGGATAAAGTCATGCATGCTAGGGGTGGAAAAATGTTTCATGATAAGGAGAAGTCAAAACTTAGATTTAAACCTAGGAAGTGCTATGGTTGTGGTGAAACGGGTCACTATATTAGGGATTGTCCTAAGAAAAATCAAAATGTTGATCAGGCTAATGTGGTTACTAATGAAGAAACCACGTGTGATTTGTTCTAAGGTGGAGCTATGTGGTTGAGCTTTAAGTTTAGGGTGCATGAGCTTAGGAATTTGTTTCCTTGTGTGTCTCTGTGGTTGCTCACTTTGAGGTGGAGCTTCTTCCCTTTTCTTTATGCTCATGATTTGTTCTTTGTGAAGATACCTTTGTGGTTCTTTCTGTGTGGCTTAGTGGTTTGGTGGCTTTGAGCCAACTTCGTGGCTTTGTGATATGCTTTGTGGCTTACTATCTGAGTGATGGTTATCTTCTTTGTGATTCACGATCTGTGTGATCTATGCTAGCTTAGTGATAGCAATCTTTGTGTTTTGCCGTCTGTGTGATGGTTATGATGATCTTTGTGATCTTCTTTAGCTTTGTGCTAGTTATCTTTGTGATTGCTTTGTGGTCAACTAGTTTTATGTTAGTTAGCTTTGTGATGTTTCTTTGTGAGCTTCTAATTGTGTATTAGTTGTCTTCATGCTTTGTGATTACTTTGTGAGCATCTAACTGTGTGTTAGATATCTTTGTGCTTTGTGGGTATTTTTCCTGTGTGTCTTTTTTGCAGGTATGAGCACGGTTAATTTACCATTGGTTGATCTTTGTGATCATATATAGACTATGTGTCTATACGTCGTGTTCCTTGCTCTGTCTGTGTGATTTTGCAGGGAACACTCGGCGAGGATGATTGTGCGGTTTGTTCTCCGATGCACACAGCAACACGGTTGGGCCAAAGGTGGAGATTGTTATAAATTGTTGGCCCACACTTGCAATAGCCCAAGCCTATTAGCCTAACCTATTCTTAAACCTATTCCCAAGGTTGAATAGTATAAATATCTCGCCTCCTATCCCCTTGTGTGTGGCGCAACATAGAAAAAGTGATTGGAACTTTAGCATAAAGTTGCGCTCCATTCCTCCCATTTCTTTGTGATAGGTGCGAACGTGTTGAAGCCCCCGTACCCATTCGATACGGTGAGAGGTGAGGGCTGCGGTGGGGTGCGTTCAATCTGATGAGAGAGTGCGGTGAGGCTGCGGTGGAGAGTGCGAAAGGGCTACAACCGCATCGTTGCTTGTCTTTGTGGCGTGGTTACGGAGCCGAGGATATAGCCACTCCTTTGGCGAAACCATGGTTGTATGTGCGTCGAATGAGGAGCCACACTGAGCCGAATTGGTATCTTCATTTTCCCATTTTCTTTTTCTTTCTTTGTGTGCGGTGTCAAGAAAGTTGTCGAACGACGTTGAGTTCTTTGTCGAGTCTGGGGCGCATCCCGACGATGAGGCAGTCCGGATTCACAACATATGTTTCTCGCATTGACGTCATAGCTTCATTCTTTTTATATCCCAACTTAAAAAATTATGTTTTACGAGTGAGTTTACACATAAATCCAACATCTCAACTTAAGAAATACATTTCCGACATGCCAAAAGACAGTGTGATTTAGAATCGAAATAGTAAACTGACGGTTTCGATTCCAATTCTAACTGATCGGTTATGTTTTCGACCACCTGGAGGCTCTCACGTCTCCACTAAAGGTTGAAAGGGCCTTGTTGAGTTGTTGTTGATATCCATTGTGCAATCCGTGTTTGAAGTGGCAAAGGACAGATGATTGAGTAAACATTTATGAATGGTGATTCTCATTTTATCAGTACAACCAAACAGGGGACAGTAAAATTCACATTTCTTGCAGCTTTTTCTTTTCCATAATCAAAAAGCCATCAAATATGAATTGCTAAATAACTATGTGTTCTTTATTCTATACCTGTCGCCCACAGATTTTTTTTGGGTGTAACTCCTACCCTATCTGTGTTAAAAAGAAAATTAATTATATGGTGCGTTTGGCTACTACTTATAATTCTAAAAGATTCCAAAGATGACAAATGCCAACAAAGAAAGAAGTCCATTAAAATCAAACCTCAACAGGGCTGGTTTTGTTTGAATATTATGTGCTGTTGTGTAAACCCACAAAGTTATGGGCCAAAAAGTGATTGTTCAATTGGACCAACCCACAGGCTTTTTTGAGCCAAGGAAGCAGCGGCCCGTTGTCCTTCCACTGCAGGGAGCGGGAGGTAGTTGCTGCTCTGTGAAACCAGCCTGACGCGGTGCCCTCCGCTCTAAAGCCCACAAAGTCCGGACCTTCGACCTGGCCGTATGGACCAACTCCTTGCTTGGAATGGGCGGGACCAGAAAGAAGCCACCATAGCCCAGCTAGTTGATTAGGCCCAACGTCCAATCACTTTGATGCCCCCAACTTGGGTTACAAGCCCACGCTACAAGGCTCGGAGTCAGATTTCACTCCTTACACCTATTATAAACAGGTATAGCTAGTTTTAATATTTCGATGTGGGATAATCTACACTCTCAATGTAATACGTGCATTGGGAACTTTTATAGCTCTAACACGAATTTGTAACAAAAAAGTCGGAACGCTATCCACTAAACGCCATCTTATAAATGACTTTTTAGGATTTTTCAAAATAAATATCAATCTAGCTTTATTCCTTCTAATTCTATTATTATATCTATAGCTCACCTTAAAATTCACATTTTCACTCTTCATTAGTTACGAATTCACAATTTATTAGGAGTAATCTTTAACAAAATAAATTTTCTTAATTTATATACACAAAGCTAAAATGACGATATTTTGAATGGGTAGAAGTATACTGTATGAAGTCATCTGAATCGTATTAAGTCATTTATAATAAATCGTGATATGATACAGCGAAACATGATGACCAATTTAGCTTTGTGATATTCTACACGCATCGCAAAAAAAGAAAATAATGACATAATGGCAAGATCATATATGAACAACACATGTTTGATGTCTCATACAAAATTTAATAGCTTAGTTATATATATATATATATATATGTGTGTGTGTGTGTGTGTGTGTGTGAGAGAGTTAACGTGAGAACTATTTTTATCGTGCGATCGTAGAAACCAAAGATTGATGAATTTAGAGTGAAAGTTGATGAATCCATTGAAAAAGTTACTGAATCCAAAAAAATAGAATTTTTTGCCCCTTATGAGATTCGAACACTGGATGAAAATTCCTAATTTTTTGATTCGACAATTTTTCCAACGGATGCATTAATTATTATAACGAATTCATTTTGTTCACAAAGAATTTTTGTGGTTCTTAGTTCTCACGTTAAAATGGTTCTTATTTGAACATCATTCTCTCTCTCTCTCTCTCTCTCTCTCGTAATACCCGATTATTTAAACTCCTAATTACGAAATTAATTTAGTAAATTAGAATATTATTATAATAATTTGATTATTTATATATCGAATAATGATATCGATTATTGTTGGAATAATAAATTCCTATGTTTTATTCACGGATGAATGTGAATTGAAAACACGAATATGTAACGTATTTGGTAGTATTAATTCTCGTCGATTACATATCGATATTTATATGCTCGTGATATTTTCTAAGTTTTTAAACTTAGAATTTAATTCCATTATTATTGGAATTATTTAAAAAAAGTGATTATAGCTTTATTTCGACCATTTTGAGATGAGTCGATATTTAACGTTTTGAGACGTTTCAAACGTTAACGTTTAGAGATGACTTGAGAATCAAGTCTAACGATCAAGGAATTATGATATTTAAATTCCTATGATTATTTTATATAATTAGAATATTATTTAGCATTGAAATAATGCTAGAAAATTTTGGAATGATATTTTTGATTATTAATGATTCTCGAAAAACCTTAAATCGAGAATTAGGGTTTTCTACCTATGGATTAATTCCAATAATTTTTCCTATGATATAATTTATCATTTAAAACATATATTATGATAGATATATATAATTAGCATGGAATTTAATTATATATCACTTCATAAATGAAATAGGCGTGACTTTAGTGTGTGTGTACAAAAGTTTACGTAAGTTTTAAATTAGGATTTCTATGTTATGTTTTAAATCATGCAAGTGGGCTAATGTACACATTAACCAAGTGGGATAGATATATTTGTGAAAGAAGCCGAAATTGTTGACTAAGTTTTTGTACAAAAGCTTAATTATCCTACCACTTGATTACATTATATTTGGGAAAGAGTGTATCAAATACACTTGTGAAATACAAACAAAATCTGAAAATTTTCTTCTCCACTCCCTTTGAAGGTCGTGGCGGTGTGATGCATGAGACAAGAAATTATTTTTGTGCATTCCCAAATCTTTATTAAAGCTATGCAAGAAGTTAATGAATTGTAAGGGATATTTTATCATGACATAATCATCTTTGACCTTAATAATTCATTTGTGTCTTGTGAGAGTTGTGAAAGCCGAGAGAGTGAATCTTGTGTATGTCTTTCTTTAGTTTTAATTGCCAAGTGTATATTAGTTTTGAACTTCACAACATAACACACTTAAAAACATTTCATCTCTTTCATTTCCTCTCTGCCGAGAGCATCCAGTGAGAAAACCAAACTACATTTCTTCTTTCATTCTCTCCATAGCTTGAGCTCTAATCATCCTACACCAAATCAATACCGTTAACGAGGTTAGAAATCAAACGAGCTTCGATTATACCCTAAGTTTTAAAATTCTAATGGTTTGATCTTAGGTTCAAGCATGGTTATTAATTATGAAAGTATGCTAGCATGATAGCATGTTAATTAATTATGTGTAGTATGATGTTGTAGATGTATATAGCATGTTTAAAATTAAATTTATCATGTTATGAAATTATATGAGCATGGTCGAAAATTTTAATGGATGATTTGAGAATGAATTAATGATTTATGATATAGTAGGAGCTTGTTATGATTTATTGGAAATTTATAAAAATCCTATGCAAAATTTTCAAAACTACCGAAAATTTATTGAAATTGCTAGGTTTATGTATGATTTTAATTTGAGGAATATAATAGCATATTGTTGATCTAGGGTATTAATTAGGTGTTGTAGGAATTTATTATAATTTTGGATATGTATAGCTATTTTTATTAAAAATAGCCGAGCTTGTGTTATAAGTTAAATGTTTTATAATGTGTTATTATGTGATATTATGGTGTATTAGTGCTACACTATAGTGTATAAGCATAATATAAATTAATTAGAATTTTATAATAATGTTTAGTGTATTGTTTGTAAGAGCCGAAACCTTTGAACAATAATACCTTAGTATAGAAATTTCATGATGGACTTTAGGTTATAATTATGTTATAAATTAAGGTTAGAGCCTTCTATAATTTATTTATAATTTTAGGAAGTTGTTTGATAATTTTTGAAAATAGTCGAGACCTATATAGTGATATAGGTGAATTCCAAATTTTTCTATAGTAACATTAATACATATTAATGATCATAGTGTAGAATAATACACAATATGAATTTAGAGGAATTTTTGGAACGAGTTTGGAAAATATATGTTATAAGTGAGCTATATTGAGAAAATAAGGAATTTTAATTCCTTTTAATCAAGAATAATAATTTATTATATGTCTAAAAATTATATTAGACATAATTGAATTTTTTGGGAGTCATTAAACATAGAATATTATGTTTAAAATGAAGCGTTATATTAAATAACGTTAAAAGCATAAATAATGCTTAAGTGTATTAAAGGTTAATATTGAAAGAAAATATTAATCAAGTTTACCGATTTACGTGAAAAATCGAGGATTAAAGCTTTATGAAAAGAAATCGATTGAAAATCGATTTATATTAATTATTCATTAAAATATGTTTTATTAAAATTTATAAAGAAAAGTCAAAATGGTTGACTTTCGAAATTGACGTCATTTAATTACGTTAGTTAAATACTCTAATACGTGAAAAGCGTATTACTTTTATCTGAATATCTCAATTGTGAGAAAAGATTTCATAATTGAAATCATATTATTGAATAACGTTATTATCGTTAATTATTTAACCTAAAAGGTTAAAATGAGGCATAGATCATATTACGTCTCCGTCGATATCTGAAAATTATTTTTATTGAAATCGTCATTTCTCGTATAGAGTTTATTGGAACTTGAATTATTTTATTTATCAAGGTTGAGCGAACTTTGAAAATCTCGGCGTGTCAGCGTGCTAAGCGTAAATTTTGCGTAAAGGTGGGACGTGAAACTCACGCAACGAGGAGAAGAACACATACCGAGATTCGAGTTTAAAAGTCAAGGTGGGCTTTACTATATTCAAAGCGGTAGAATTTACCAAATGATTTATTTATGATGCTTTATTGCAAGCAAATATTTATGAACCGATTTATTTAATTACCGCCCAAAATGTTCATGATTTGTGTATGTATCCATCCATGATTATTGATGCATAACGTTGGATAGCTCCCACTTTATGACATGCTTGAATTCGTATTCTTGGAAGTACCCCAAGGATGATGGAGAATTAAGTATCTGTGCCGAGATGGCACGGATTTTGTCTGTGATTATTTGTATTTGTGTCTTTGAAAGGTACTCGGCGGTCATGGCATGATGAGAGAGGCCTCTCTCCAGTAGAGGAATTATGTTGGATAAATTGTTGTGGTGGATGTGGATCATACATACGTGGAAAATGCTCGCAAGCGATATTTATGGAAAATGTCGAAAATATTTAGTAAGCACGAGTATTTTGAATTAAAACCTCGTCGTATTATTCTTGTGATGGGCGAGTAATTTAAACTTGATAAATTATTTTGGCATGAGCCATCGAGTGCATTATTTTGTACTCACCGCATATTTGTTTTAAATGTGCGATTGAATGAGTGATGATGATGGGCGGAGTGTTGAGTAGTCGAAGTCTTTTGAATATTTATTATGTTTGAAAGAAAGAACCTTGGTGCTTATCGTCATATATGCATTCACACGCTTTTCATTGCATATTTTGAATATTATTGTATGTTGATGTTGTGACCTTTTACATCCAAATTATCGAACCTACATTAAAGGAACTTGTAGCCTTTACCTCAGTAAATTACTTTTGCCTTGTAAATAGGGTTGATTATCGAAGTTCGATCGTATTAGTTTGAAGTCTTTAATTATTCTTATTGATGTTTGGTAATCACATTTCCAAGCTCCATTCTCTCTAATCATCCTTTGGATTAGAGGTACGTAATGAGTGGTATCGAGCATATTGCTCTCGAACCCTAAAATTTTCTTTCAAAAGTTAAGTCTAGATTGAGTCACTAGACTTCTAGAAATCATCGACTACACTCAACACTCCATCACATCCATTTCAATAGGGAAAAGGTAAATTATTTTCTCCTCTTTGAAAAAAAGAAAAGTTTGAGATTTATGAATTTGAGTTGTTATCGATAGAACATTATCGACAAATGATTTGTGTTGATAGAACATTATCGACAAATGAAATGAGAAAGGTTGTAAATAACCATGATTATTTATTGATTAATGATTGAAAATTTTTCGCAAGAAATGCGTATGTTTAAAACGAACTATGTTCGTCATTTTTAAAATATTTATTCATTCATTTCTCAATGTTGATTTTGATTAATGCCTATGTCATCCCGAATGGAACATAGACGTAATAAGATGCATGATCCCTCTTTGAAAAGAACATAGACGGACACATGTACGAACTATTCTCCTCTTCTTTCGAGAACAAAAGAATCGAGCTCAAATTGAAAAGCTAAGGCTTTCCACCTCGTTTGAAGTCAACCCAGAGTTTACCTCGCCTCGGCAGCTCCGCCTCGGCACTTCGCCTCGGCATTGCGCGACCTCAATTGATTCACCCTGGCACCGACCTGGGCGTTTACTTGGTGTCAACCTCGACATCCACTTCGAGTTCGAAGATTTCATCTCGGCAAGGGCGAACTGCTTCGCGCAGTGATTTTATTTTGGTCCGATCTCCTTCGTTCGGACTCCGAATTGCGCATGGTTTTCGCCCACAAACTCCTAACACACTGTAATGTATTTCTTATGAAGGACTGAGCTCTCGATTCCTTCTCTAAAATTAGCTAGAGTCAGTACAGTTCGCCTCGTTCATTTTACCTCGGCAAGGGCGAACTGCTTCGCGCAGTGATATTATTTTGGTCCGATCTCCTTCGTTCGGACTCCGAATTGCGCATGGTTTTCGCCCACATACTCCTAACACACTGTACTATATTTCTTATGAAGGACCGAACTCTCGATTCCTTCTCTAAAATTCGCTAGAGTCAGTACAGTTCGCCTCGTTCATTTTACCTCGGCAAGGGCGAACTGCTTCGCGCAGTGATTTTATTTTGGTCCGATCTCCTTCGTTCGGACTCCGATTTGCGCATGGTTTTCGCCCACATACTCCTAACACACTGTAATATATTTCTTATGAAGGACCGAACTCTTGATTCCTTCTCAAAAATTCGCTAGTCAGTACAGTTCGCCTCGTTCATTTTACCTCGGCAAGGGCGAACTGCTTCGCGCAGTGATTTTATTTTGGTCCGATCTCCTTCGTTCGGACTCCGATTTGCGCATGGTTTTCGCCCACATACTCCTAACACACTGTACTATATTTCTTATGAAGGACCGAACTCTTGATTCCTTCTCAAAAATTCGCTAGAGTCAGTACAGTTCGCCTCGTCACCTCGGCACCTCGCCTCGGCACCTCGGCCTCGGCAGCTCGCCTCGGCACTTCGCCTCGGCAGCTCCGCCTCGGCAGCTCCACCTCGACAGCTCGCCTCGGCACTTCGCCTCGGCACCTCGCCTCGGCACTTCGCCTCGGCACCTCGCCTCGGCGCCGCCTCGGCGGCTCGCCTCGGCACCTCGGCCTCGGCAGCTCGCCTCGGCGGCGCCTCGCCTCGGCAGCTCGCCTCGGCGGCCGCCGGCGGCTCCGCCTCGGCGCCGCCTCGGTAGCTCGCCTCGGCAGCTCGCCTCGACGCCGCCTCGGCAGCTCGCCTCGGCAGCTCCACCTCGACAGCTCGCCTCGGCGCCGCCTCGGCACCTCGCTCGCGCCGCCTCGGCACCTCGCCGCCTCGGCGCCGCCGGCAGCTCGCCTCGGCACCTCGGCCTCGGCGGCTCGCCTCGGCACCTCGCCTCGGCGGCTCGCCTCGGCGGCTCCGCCTCGGCACTCCGCCTCGGCGCCGCCTCGGCACCTCGCCTCGGCACCTCACCTCGGCAGCTCGCCTCGGCAGCTCGGCCTCGGCAGCTCGACCTCGGCACCTCACCTCGGCACCTCGCCTCGGCAGCTCGGCCTCGGCGTTCGTCCTCGGCACCTCGGCCAGGCGAACTGCTTGCGCAGTGATTTTGTTTTGGACCGTTCTCCTTCGTTTGAACTCCGATTCTGAACGGTTTTCGCCACGTACTCTAACGCAATTTACTTTATTTGTTATGATGGATCGAACCCCTGATTCCTTCTCCAAAATTCACGAGAATCATTACAGTCCACCCCGGACAGTTTACCTCGGCATAGGCAAACTGCTTCGTGCAGTGATTTTGTTTTGGACCGTTCTCCTTCGTTTGGACTCCGATTTGCGTATGGTTTTCTCCTACGTACTTCTAACGGACTGTGCTATATTTCTTATGAAGGGAAGATCCCCTGTTTCCTTCTCCAGAAATCGTGAGAGCCAGCAGAAGCTAGCTCATAGTTTTATAGAACTAGAATTTAGTTATATGATAAGATTTTTTTTATGCTGCTAGATAGTATGTTTCCTAGTATGGTAGGAAAGCTACAACGTGCGTTGTATATGAGAACAATTTCCATATAACAATTGTACATTTATCGGATGTGTTTGGATTGTTTATCCGCTTTATAGACTGTCCGGTTATCTATTTGCTTAGATCGTTAAGTTTATTTTTATCTATGCATCGGTTATCTTTATTTAGTTGTCTTATGCTCGTTTATGCGTGGCGGATGGCGGGACTCGACACACCACTAGGCGGAGGCTTGGACCGAGTGCCACCCTGAGAGATCATTCATAGGTACCATGAGTACCGGATATCTTTGGGAGATGATCTTGGAGAGTTCTCATGCACTACCTTCGTCATTGGAAGGAGGCGCACGAGTATGGAGTGGCGATTTCGATGGCGTGAAGCGCCTATTGATGCGATTACCGGTCGATTGGGAAGACTATGCACGGGAGATATCGGAGATTACATCTTCCGATATGGTGGTGACTACGACACGATAGCGGATCTACCGAGATTTGTGAGCCACGACCTCGTCTTTAGTATCTCTGGGGTAGCCGAGAGGACCGTACCTCCTCAGGAATATACATGGCGTGACGAGTCACCGGGTGGCTCTACTTGGAGGTTCCTCAGTGGTTGATCCGTGATTAGAGATTTGGAAGCGGTGACCGACCGCTCGTGTGACCGAGGCGTCTCGGCCCGAGCATTGGGGATGCAGTGTTTCCATTGTCGATTGGACACCCATACACCCACCGCTTCCTATCTTGCCGCCTATGGCGGTATGGCGCCAAATTGGCCGTCTGCAAACAGACGGCGGGATGAGGTCTCGATGATCGTGATGACTTGATCCGATCCGCGACATTCTATGGTTGGGAATGACGGGCGGGACCGTCAGTCTTGGCGCCGTGAGGACGACTCGGACGATGATTCGGATGATGACTCGATGGCGATTGAGACGATGAGGAGGATCACGAGGAGGATCGATATGATGATGAGTGATACACTGTTGATCTGTTTAGCTAGGTTTTAGTCCGTATGTATATAGTCCGATATGTGTGTAGGTTGCTTTTGTGTTTTAAAAGGAAGTGAACTTTGTATTTTGTATTATCTTGTAATCCGTATGTTGTTCGATGCGGGTTAAGCTTTGAGATGCCATCTATTGTACATTATCCTTTTGTATTAGCTGTTTATGCAGAATAGTCCTCCTCGAGGCACAAATTTTCGATGTATATATGATAACCCGAGCGGGCTTTTCGGCGAAATGATTTTGTGATAAGAATGAATAGCTTGAATTAAAGTCGCTTTACAAAAAAAATTGTATGATGATATTATATTTGTTAATTGTGAAAATGATTTTCAATATATATTGTATGTTTAAACAACGAGAATGCCGCCAAGGCGGGATCCTGCACAAAGAGGTAGGGAAGGGAAGAGGTAGGCGGAGGAAGAATTCTGTGCAGAACACGCTAATATACCACCACCACCACCTCCACCCGATCGTAGGATCGAAGAATTATTTCTTAAGCGAACCCACCTTCTTTGATGGAAAAGGAGCCAGATAATGCCGAGCAATGGATAAGGGCTATGGAAAGGATATTTGATTTTCTTGATGCACAACACGAGAGCGGTTGTCTGTATTACCTTTCAACGGGACTGCCGACTTTTGGTGGGAAGCCCGGCGAAAGATTTTCTGACGAGGATCACATGAATGAGTTCACAGGAAGAATTTAAAGAGGCTGTATATGAAATACGTTCGAAAAGTTATCGAAAAGGAAGGAACAAGAATTTTATAACACGAAGCAGGAAAAGATGTCCGTAACAGATTATGATCGCACTTTCTGCGATATGTCCCGATATGCCTGATCGGTGAATACGGATAAGAAGATGGCGAAAAGTTTAGAGTGCGGATTGAGGTCGAGATAAGAATGTCTCTAGCGATCATGGAATCGACTTACATCGAAGCTCTCGGACGAGCTTTGGACATCGAGGCGACCATGCGAGAGAAGACAACTCAAACCGGACAAAATCTGAGGGACAAAGGAAAGAAAGTGGGAAGGAAATTTTAGTAACATTAACCGGGAAGTTTTGGTATCTGAATAACAAGCGGCCGTGGCACGGAAACACGGTACCCGCAAGGCGAGGATGGAAGAAACCGGTCTTTTTCCTCCGATGGGAGGACCACAAGAGCGGCGAGGACAACTCCTTGCCCAAAGTGCCAGTTTCATAAAGTGCGTCGCCATCGGTAAATTGCTTTAAGTGCGGAATGAAGGGCATTACGCGAATAATTGCCACAGGATGCGCGGGGGGACGGTGGAAGGCCAAATCACTGGCAATGCCCAACCCTCGTGGCTATCCGTTTCGGCCTCAACCGCGACAACAACCGCCACAACAACGATGGCGGGCCTCAACAACAACAGCGACAACCACCGCAGTGGCGTAATCGGCATGACGCCAACAGAAGCACCACAGCAGAATCAGCGAGGCAGGCGCCCGTCGGCCTCGGCCGGCTCAAGCGAGCATATGCTGCGCATCAAGGCAAAATGAACAAAACCGAAACTGGCGGTATGGGAACACTTCTCAGCGTACTGTCATACTTTTGTTCGATCACGGAGCATCACATTCTTTCATAGCAAGAACATGTGTAGATCTATTGGAACTTAGATCTGAAAAGCGGACCAGGATATGAACATCTCTTCACCCATAGGAGGGATTATGACTGTTACTCATATTTGCTCGAACCTAGAGTTGAACTTAGGATCACTTAAGGTTCTGACGAATAACTTGAACATAATACCCATGGGTGATGTAGATATAATTTTGGGAATGGATTGGTTAGTGAAAAATCATGCTACAATCCTGTGTAAAGAAAGAAAAATTTCATTCCATTTTCCTGGGAAAGAAGCTACAAGCTTTTACGGAATCAGTATGGGAAAGAAAATTCCGATTATATCCGCGCTGAAGGCCAGGAGTATGATAAACAAGAAAGGATGCCATGCATTTCTTGTTTATTTAAATGGAGAAGATCGAGCAACGATAAAGGTTGAAGATGTAGAGATTGTACGAGAATTTTCGGATGTTTTCACGAAAATCTACCGGGATTGCCTCACGATGAACAAGCGGAGTTTACCATTGACTTGGAATCCGGATCGGCTCCGGTGTCAAAGGCACCGCATGAATGGCTCGAAAGAAGCTGGAAGAGTTAAAATTCAAATCCAAGAGCTGTTAGACCTAGGTTTTATCGGACTAGTGTTTCGCCTTGGGGAGCACCGGTGTTGTTGTAAAGAAAAGGATGGTTCATTGAGGATGTGTATAGATTACCGAGAACCGAACAAAATGACGCGGCAAAACAAGTATCCACTTCCAAGGATAGATGACTTGTTTGATCAGCTACGAGGAGCTAGCGTGTTCTCGAAAATCGACCTCAAGTCGCTATCATCAACTTAAAGTGCGGCACGAAGATGTATCAAAGACCGCTTTCGAGCGAGATCGGCCACTATGAATTTATAGTTGTGCCATTCGGATTGACCAATCGCGGCGGTATTCATGGATCTCATGAATAGGGTGTTCCACCCATTTTAGACAAATTTGTCTTAGTCTTCATAGGCGATATTCTTATCTATTCGAAAAATGAAGGCGAACACAAGGAACACCTCGGACGATCTTGCAAACTTTAAAAGATGAACAACTTTTGCTAAATTTAGCAAGTGTGAATTTTGGTGAAGAAGTAATGTTCCTTGGACACATTGTGTCGGTAGAAGGATTAAAGTTGACCCGGCCAAAGTAGAAGCAATCGAGAATGGAAATCGCCGAGGACACAAAATGAAATTAGAAGTTTCTTGGGATTGGCAGGTTACTATCGGAGATTTATCGAAGGATTCTCAAAGATAGCAAGACCAATAACCCAACTACTCGAAAAGGGATCGATTCACATGGGTGATGAGTGTGAGGCGAATTTCAGGCGCTCGAGGAAAAGTTAACTCGCCTGTATTAGCGGTTCGAGCGAGATAAAGAATCGTGGTCTATCGGATGCTTCCAAGAATGGATTAGGCGTGTGTTAATGCAAAATGGAAAAGTAATAGCCTATGCATCTCGACAACCGAGACCACATGAATTGAATTATCCAACACATGATCGGAACTAGCGGCGATGGTACATGCTTTAAAGATATGGAGACATCATCTCTACGGAGTAAGATGTGAAATCTTTACCGATCACAAAAGTTTAAAATACTTTTTGACGCGAGAGATCGAACATGAGACAAAGGAGATGGCTCGAATTAGTAAAAGACTACGATCGTGGTATAAACTATCACCGGGCAAAGCGAATGTTGTAGCCGATGCCTTGAGTCGTGAAGTCGAGAACAAATTGGGATGTCTCTTCACAAATGAAGAAAAACTCGTTGAAGAGTTTGAAAGGATGAATATTAAATTGGTTGAACAACCGAGAGCGATCACGAGTTGTATTACTACACTCGCATTGACGTCGACTTAAGGAAAAGAATCCTTGAAGGACAAAGGATGGAGGAAAAGTTGGAAAAGCAAGAGCGAGTAAGGACGGAAGGATGAAGAATTTTCAAAGCACCGGATAATGCTTTATTATTTGAAGGAAGGTTGTGTATCCCGAGACAACAACGATCTTGGAATGAAATCATGAGTGAAGCTCATGACACATATCTGACCCATCCAGGAAGTACAAAATGTACCAAGACTTAAAGAAAAAGTTACGGTGGGAAGGTATGAAAAGAGACATAGCCTCTTTTGTAGAATGCTGTCTTGCTTGTCGACAAGTAAAAGCATTACACCAGCGTCCTTATGAAAGCTACGACCTTTGGCAATACCGAGTGGAAATGGGAAGATATAGCTATGGATTTTGTTACGGGTTTACCAAAGTCTAAAAGAGGAACAACTGCTATATGGGTAGTAGTGGACGAGACTCACCAAATGTGCACATTTTACGCGATTCGGATTACCCATGGGTCTAATAAGCTAGCCAGTGATGCGTAAAGGAAATTATGCGCTGCATGGAGATCGAAAACTATCACTCGATAGGGATTCAAAATTTACTTCAAGATTCGGACTAGCTTGCAAAAAGAATTGGGCACGAAGTTAAATTTCAAAGACCTGACCTTTCACCCTCAAACCGATGGACAATCGGAAGGACGATCAAACACTCGAAGACATGTTGAGAACCGTAGTGTTGGATCGAGGTTCCAAATGGGAAGAGGTTTTACCTCTCATCGAATTTGCTACAATAATAGTTATCAGCGACGATCGATATGGCCCGTATGAAGCCTTATATGGAAGAAAATGCCGATCACCGCTTTCTTTGGGACGAAGTGGGTGAAAGAAGAATCTTAGGGCTTGACGCTATAAGCGAAATGATTGAGATCGTTCGCCAAATTGCATGAGAATAAAAGAAGCTCAAGATAGAGCGAAGTCTTACGTCGCCAAGATGAGCTACATTTTGAAAATGGAGATAAAGTCTTTTGAAGGTCTCTCCATCTAAAGGAATTATAAGGTTTGGAGTAAAGGGAAAATTAAGACCCGTTTTATTGGACCTTATGAAATCCTAGAAAGAATAGGCCCGATTGCTATAGGTTGGCTCTTCCGCCAAGTGCGGAAAACGTACACAATGTTTTCATGTATCACAACTCGAAAGTACATATGCGATCCGAGCATGTGATCCATCAAGATGGCGTGATCCTCAATCCGGATATGAGCTATAATGAGGAACCTACGGCTATTCTAGACCACTGAGGTTCGAAATTGAAACAAATCTATTCCACTAGTCAAAGTCTTGTGGAAGCATCATGGACGAGAGGAAGCCACGTGGGAGCTTGAGGGCGCAATGAAAGAAAAATACCCGATCTTTTCGAGGTATGTAAATTTCGGACGAAATTTCTTTAAAGGGTGGAATGTAATACCCGATTATTTAAACTCTAATTACGAAATTAATTTAGTAAATTAGAATATTATTATAATAATTTGATTATTTATATATCGAATAATGATATCGATTATTGTTGGAATAATAAATTCCTATGTTTTATTCACGGATGAATGTGAATTGAGAAATCTGAATATGTAACGTATTTGGTAGTATTAATTCTCGTCGATTACATATCGATATTTATATGCTCGTGATATTTTCTAAGTTTTAAACTTAGAATTTAATTCCATTATTATTGGAATTATTTAAAAAGTGATTATAGCTTTATTTGACCATTTTGAGATGAGTCGATATTTAACGTTTGAGGACGTTTCAAGCGTTAACGTTTAGAGATGACTTGAGAATCAAGTCTAACGATCAAGGAATTATGATATTTAAATTCCTATGATTATTTTATATAATTAGAATATTATTTAGCATTGAAATAATGCTAGAAAATTTTGGAATGATATTTTGATTATTAATGATTCTCGAAAAACCTTAAATCGAGAATTGGGTTTTCTACCTATGGATTAATTCCAATAATTTTTCCTATGATATAATTTATCATTTAAAACATATATTATGATAGATATATATAATTAGCATGGAATTTAATTATATATCACTTCATAAATGAAATAGGCGTGACTTTAGTGTGTGTGTACAAAAGTTTACGTAAGTTTTAAATTAGGATTTCTATGTTATGTTTTAAATCATGCAAGTGGGCTAATGTACACATTAACCAAGTGGGATAGATATATTTGTGAAAGAAGCCGAAATTGTTGACTAAGTTTTTGTACAAAAAGCTTAATTATCCTACCACTTGATTACATTATATTTGGGAAAGAGTGTATCAAATACACTTGTGAAATACAAACAAAATCTGAAAATTTTCTTCTCCACTCCTTTGAAGGTCGTGGCGGTGTGATGCATGAGACAAGAAATTATTTTGTGCATTCCCAAATCTTTATTAAAGCTATCAAGAAGTTAATGAATTGTAGGGATATTTTATCATGACATAATCATCTTTGACCTTAATAATTCATTTGTGTCTTGTGAGAGTTGTGAAAGCGAGAGAGTGAATCTTGTGTATGTCTTTCTTTAGTTTTAATTGCCAAGTGTATATTAGTTTTGAACTTCACAACATAACACACTTAAAAACATTTCATCTCTTTCATTTCTCTCTGAGAGCATCCGGTGAGAAAACCAAACTACATTTCTTCTTTCATTCTCTCCATAGCTTGAGCTCTAATCATCCTACACCAAATCAATACCGATTAACGAGGTTAGAAATCGAGCGAGCTTGATTATACCCTAAGTTTTAAAATTCTAATGGTTTGATCTTAGGTTCAAGCATGGTTATTAATTATGAAAGTATGCTAGCATGATAGCATGTTAATTAATTATGTGTAGTATGATGTTGTAGATGTATATAGCATGTTTAAAATTAAATTTATCATGTTATGAAATTATATGAGCATGGTCGAAAATTTTAATGGATGATTTGAGAATGAATTAATGATTTATGATATAGTAGGAGCTTGTTATGATTTATTGGAAATTTATAAAAATCCTATGCAAAATTTTCAAAACTACCGAAAATTTATTGAAATTGCTAGGTTTATGTATGATTTTAATTTGAGGAATATAATAGCATATTGTTGATCTAGGGTATTAATTAGGTGTTGTAGGAATTTATTATAATTTTTGGATATGTATAGCTATTTTTATTAAAAATAGCCGAGAGCTTGTGTTATAAGTTAAATGTTTTATAATGTGTTATTATGTGATATTATGGTGTATTAGTGCTACACTATAGTGTATAAGCATAATATAAATTAATTAGAATTTTATAATAATGTTTAGTGTATTGTTTGTAAGAGCCGAAACCTTTGAACAATAATACCTTAGTATAGAAATTTCATGATGGACTTTAGGTTATAATTATGTTATAAATTAAGGTTAGAGCCTTCTATAATTTATTTATAATTTTAGGAAGTTGTTTGATAATTTTTGAAAATAGTCGAGACCTATATAGTGATATAGGTGAATTCCAAATTTTCTATAGTAACATTAATACATATTAATGATCATAGTGTAGAATAATACACAATATGAATTTAGAGGAATTTTTGGAGCGAGTTTGGAAAATATATGTTATAATAGTGAGCTATATTGAGAAAATAAGAATTTTAATTCCTTTTAATCAAGAATAATAATTTATTATATGTCTAAAAATTATATTAGACATAATTGAATTTTTTGGGAGTCATTAAACATAGAATATTATGTTTAAAATGAAACGTTATATTAAATAACGTTAAAAGCATAAATAATGCTTAAGTGTATTAAAAGGTTAATATTGAAAGAAAATATTAATCAAGTTTACCGATTTACGTGAAAATCGAGGATTAAAGCTTTATGAAAAGAAATCGATTGAAAATCGATTTATATTAATTATTCATTAAAATATGTTTTATTAAGAATTTATAAAGAAAAGTCAAAATGGTTGACTTTCGAAATTGACGTACGAATTACGTTCGTTAAATACTCTAATACGTGAAAAACGTATTACTTTTATCTGAATATCTCAATTGTGAGAAAAGATTTCATAATTGAAATCATATTATTGAATAACGTTATTATCGTTAATTATTTAACCTAAAAGGTTAAAATGAGGTATAGATCATATTACGTCTCCGTCGATATCTGAAAATTATTTTTATTGAAATCGTCATTTCACGTATAGAGTTTATTGGAACTTGAATTATTTTATTTATCAAGGTTGAGCGAACTTTGAAAATCTCGGCGTGTCGGCGTGCTAAGCGTAAATTTTGCGTAAAGGTGGGACGTGAAACTCACGCGCGAGGAGAAGAACACGCATACCGAGATTGAAGTTTAAAAGTCGAGTGGGCTTTACTATATTCAATGGTAGAATTTACCAAATGATTTATTTATGATGCTTTATTGCAAGCAAATATTTATGAACCGATTTATTTAATTACACCCAAAATGTTCATGATTTGTGTATGTATCCATCCATGATTATTGATGCATAACGTTGGGTAGCTCCCACTTTATGACATGCTTGAATTCGTATTCTTGGAAGTACCCCAAGGATGATGGAGAATTCGTATCTGTCCGAGATGGCACGGATTTTGTGCTTGATTATTTGTATTTGTGTCTTTGAAAGGGTACTCGGCGGTCATGGCGGTGTGAGGAGGCCTCCTCTCCAGTAGGAGGTGTATTGGATAAATTGTTGTGGTGGATGTGGATCATACATACGTGGAAAATGCTTGTGGCGATATTTATGGAAAATGTCGAAAATATTTAGTAAGCACGAGTATTTTGAATTAAAACCTCGTGTGTTACTGTGATGGGGCCGAGTAATTTAAACTTGATAAATTATTTTGGCATGAGCCACTGAGTGCATTATTTTGTACTCGACCGCATATTGTTTTAAATGTGCAGATTGAACTGGTGATGATGATGGAGCAGAGCTGTTGAGTAGTCAGAAGTCTTTTGAATATTTATTATGTTTGAAAGAAAGAACCCTTGGGTGCTTATCGTCATATATGCATTCACATGCTTTCCGCTGCATATTTTGAATATTATTGTATGTTGATGTTGTGACCTTTTTCATCCAAATTATCGAACCTTCTGTTAAAGGAACTTGTAGCCTTTACCTCTGTAAATTACTTTTGCCTTGTAAATAGGGTTGATTATCGAAGTTCGATACGTATTAGTTTGAAGTCTTTAATTATTCTTATTGATGTTTGGTAATCACTGCTCCAAGCTCGATTCTCTCTAATCATCCTTTGGATTAGAGGCATGACACTCTCTCTCTCTCTCCATATATATATATATATATATATATATATATATATATATAGGTGGTTCCTATTAGAATGTAAATAAGTATAAGAAATAAGAATAAATTTAATCCATTGATTTTAGTAAATGGACATGATTTATTTTCGTTGTGTTACAAATTATAACTATATGTGCTACAATTTTTTTTTTCTGTGTTTAGACCAAATGTTAAATAAGTAATTTTATCTTTTAATAATCTGTTTCTTTTACTTAATCTAAGAAAAACACGATTTTATAATTATTTTAGTGATATGTTGTAACTTATCCTTTAAATCATTATCTCGCAACATTATTTCGTTTCAATACTTAATATATATAATTATTTGCGATTCAAACTAGCAAATTCATGGAAAACTTAGGTAAAATAATATATATATATATATATATATATATATATATATATATATATATATATATTTATACGTGTGGTTCTATATAGTATTGGTATAATAGTTTCATAGCATTTTTACTTATTCGTTGCACATACCATTAAAATTTAGAAAATTATCGTCCTGGTGAGATTAAACCTTATGTGCAACGAATAAGTAAAAAAAAAAGTGCTACAAAATATTCCACCGATGTAATAAGTAATGAAAGACACGTATGAATGAATACACAAATTTTTTTACCCGTGTATGTACAAAATGAATACGCTAAAAATGATATAAATATTTCACTAATATAACGACATATGTAAATAACAAAAAATAAAATAAGCACAACATATAAAATAAACTGACTATCATTTTTTGAAATTTTAGTGGTATGTGCAACGAATAATTAAAAAATGTTATGAAAGCTGTTATGCTAGTGCTATATAGAACCACATGTATATATATATATATATATATATATATATATATATATATATATATATATATATGGGATGGTTCACGTGAGAATGTAAATATTTGTGAGAAATAAGAATACAACATTTAACGTATAAAGTTATTGCACTAAGTGTATAAATCTGTTGCACCAAATTTAACATATAAAATGTAGCACTTAATAAGTTGTTGCACAGAATTCTGTGCAACATATTTATATATTTAGTGCAACAACTTTATACGTTAAATGCTGTATTCTTATTTCTCACCATATATATTATTTTACTTAAGTTTTTCATAGATTTGCTAGCTATAATTATAATTTGTAGTATAACGAAAATAAATCTTGTCAATTGATTTACTAAAATCAATAATTTAGATTTATTCTTATTATTATAAAAAAAAATCATTCATACCTGATCCATCTTATATATATTTTGTAAAACATTTGGCAATCTTTAGTTTTATCTTTAGGTAGGATATCATTTTCTAATTCATGACATCTCTCTTTAGTCTTATCTTTAGGTAGGATGTCATTTTCAAATTCATGACATCTCATCTGTAAATATTGACTAATAAATTATAATAGTTGTTTTAGTTGTCTATAAAAGACATATGTTATTAATTGTAAGAATGCAATCCCGAAAAGAAATAATATTTTAAGCTTTCTGAAAATCTACATGAGTTGCTAAGGTTTTCAACTTCTTTCTTCTTACGCCTAGATTAAAACCAATGTCTCTATAATATTGCTCCTTCTCATCACCACTAACTATTTTAAAAAACTATTAGTCGTTACTATGTAGTTGTGTACTTTTTCATCCCTATATTTTGTGATTAGGAACGCTAATATGAAATCATAGTAGCTGAAATCAAAAGAAAAGTTCAAAATTCTCATCTTAAAGATTTGTAGCTGTTACTACATAGATGTATATTTATTTTTCATCACAATTTGAAATCCTACTCACTGAAAAAAGGAAGTTCAGAATTTCTTATCTTGAATGTTATTAGCCATTACTACATAGACGTATATTATTTTGTCGCATACTTTGAAACCCTACTAACTGAAATAAAGGAAAAGTCCAGATTTCTTATCTCGAATACAAGTAGCCATTACTACATAGATGTCTACTTTTTCATTGCAAATTTGAAATCTTACCTATTGAAATAAAGGAAATGTCTAGAATTGCTATCATCGATATTGCATACACACATACTTCTTCATTCCTGGATTTCATCCGAGTCTTAGGATTAGAAACACAACTTTGAAATTCTACTTATTCAAATTAAAGAAAAAAATTCTTAATTTTATCTTCAACGCGTACTAATAATCATTGTTGTATTGTTGTCAGTGCCTCCATCCACCATATATAATCTTAGTTTTTATCGGTACGAGTTTTAATAAATGCAATGAGTATAAAGTGAATAGTGAATGAGATCCATATGATAACATATATTATGTTAGTGGAAAATATGGATCATGAGTGATTTTTTTCGTAATAATGAAATGAATGTTTGTAAAAATATTAATTTTTGTGTGAGAACTATATCTATAAAAGAAAAATGCATAAATTTTATTAACATATTGAAAATAAAATTAAATAAATAAATATGTAGTAATATTCTCCAACCTAAAAAGGTATATATCCAACGCAACAAGAACTCATTACTTATAGAAATTACTTCCCCCAAAATCGCTGATCAATTCCAAATTCCAACTTCCAATTACCAATTCAATTTTAAAGTTCATTATCAATTTTCTTTTGAATTAAATCTAGAGCCCCAAACAAGGCCCAAAGAGTGCCACTAAGAACAATTAGGGTTTTGGTTGTCTTGTTCGGTTGTCAGACGATAATTGCATAAACAAGTCTGCTTTCCACGTGCTTCTGGGACTCTCTCCTTCAATCTCCATCCCCACTTACTTCAATGCCATTCCTTTCATCTCTCTCTCTACACCTCACCTCCTTTGACCTCTCTCTCCTCTCCACCTATTTTCTGTATTTTCCAAGAGCTCTGCATAATGTTCAAGGCCAAAATCAAAACCCCAGGATCTTTTTCTCTTTCAAGAATCCTATGCGATATCCGATAGCAAGATTAGATTTTTCCATCTGGGCCTTAAATTCTTGCTGTAAAACTGAAAACTGCGCTGCAAGATTAGATTTTTAATATTTTTTCATTTGGGCCACAAATTCTTGCTGCATAAACTTAAAAAAACACTGTTTTCAAGATTTCTTAAGCTCCAACAATGGTGATGGAGGTGGTGCATGAGGATATGGGGAAGGCAGCATGCAATGCACCAACCACCCTACAAAACAGCACCCCGGCGGGATCTGCGCCTTCTGCCTCCAAGAAAAGCTTGGCAAACTCGTCTCCGCCTCATTCCCCGTCGCCATTTTACCTTCCTCCTCATCCTCATCCTCCTCTAGATCTGATTTCGGCGGAAGCAACGCCGCCTCAGCAGCCGGAGACGGCGTCCTCGCACTCTCCGCCGCCGCCGCCGCTCAGACGAACTCGAGAGGCGAGTCCAACTACCATGGAGATTACTCGAGGAGGTCGAGATTGCCCTTTGTGTTGACGCAGAAGAAGAAGACGAAGAAAGATGGGGTGGCGGGGTTGGGGGGTTCAGATTCTTCCGGCAGCATTGTTTTCAAGAGAAGCAAATCCACCGCAACTCCGAGAAGAGGTATGCATTTCTTGGATGAGAATTTCTCTGAGGATTATAGCCCTCATAGGAGGGGTTTTTGGTCATTTCTTTACATGTCAAAGCATTCTAGTGTTAAGAAGAGTCAGAAAAGCTTGAAAGATTTGAACTTTACACCACCCACAGCTAGTAGCACTGTTGGATCATCATCTCTTAACAATGGTGGTGGGATTAGGGCAAGGGAGAAGAAAAGGGAAGATATTGTTGTGGTGGAAGAGAATGGGAGCCCTGATGAAGCTGCATTTGATAGAAAAGTGTCAAGATCTAGATCTGTTGGCTGTGGGAGTAGGAGTTTTAGTGGTGATTTCTTCGAGAGGATTTCAACCGGCTTTGGTGATTGTACCTTACGCAGAGTCGAGTCACAGAGGGAGGGGAAGCCTAAGGTACAAGCGGTGCATAGAAATGGTGGCCAAGATTGCATCAAGGAGAGGGTCAGGTGTGGAGGGATCTTTGGTGGATTCATGATCACCTCATCCTCGTCCTCGTCTTCGTCGTCCTCGTATTGGATGTCGTCCTCTGCGGAGGAGAGTGGTGGGAATTCGAAGGCGATTTTGCCGGCAAGGCAGCTCTCCTCCCATGGGAGAAGCAAGAGCTGGGGTTGGGCTCTGGCAAGTCCAATGAGGGCTTTTAGTAAGCCTTCTTCTCAAAAGAGGGATAATGGTGGTAAGAATGTCACTCCTAACTTGGCTGCAATTCCTTCCTTACTGGCTGTGAGTGGCTGAAGGGAGACAGAGAGGAAAAAGGGGTGAATTCACTTGAGTTAATTGGCTGATATGTTACTATACATTTTCACATCCAAGATTGGGGTTTCATGTGGTTGCTACTCTGTTCATCATGTTGCTTGCTGCAGTTTATTTTTCTATGCCAGTTGTGATATGTTAATCTCTAGTTTATTTGCTGTAGTTTTTCAGTATGGAGCTGTATTGAATTCTTCTTTGTACATCTAATATGATATTTTGGTATGAGATTTGATGTGAGGTTGGGAAATAAATGGATCCCATGTGGAGAATTTTCTTGATTTCCTTTTATTTTCTTATCTTTCTACAATTGGTGAATAATGTAATATAGCATTGATAAAAGTTGTATGGTGCATAGATTGAAATTGTAGTAAAAGATTGTATGACATGATTGGTGACTTTTATGCATGGGATGTTAAGCAACTTTACATGCAAAAAGATTTGGAAATGGATTTGGGATTTAGATCTAGTTGTGCTTGTCTCCATCAAGGAGGCTTTCTAGTTAATGTGTTGCCATTTAAGATGTCCAAAAAATATTTTGAATGAAAAAGGGTTGGATCACATGTCACTAGCTGAGCATGTGCAAGGCCCCATTTCCTTTGTCTAATCATTGATCAAAACAAACCAACACAAAAGAAAAGAATAATATAGCTTGGTTTAGTCAAAGTGTTGCACATGTTTTGGTGAAGATAAAGACATTAAGACATATTTGAAAGGTCTTAATCTACACTCATGTCCAATCTTAGCTCATCTAATTTACACACACAACACACACATACACCAACTTTGCAAGAATGCAGTTGTTGAGCCTGACTTTGTTAATTAATGCAAGTAGCTATTCAATGCCTGATTTTTTTGGTATTTTGCAACAATAATTGCCAAACATTTTCAATAAATGTGATGAGCAGCTATGTAGACTAGAAGCACTCACACTTGTCTTTTATTTCTTGTCCTATATCCTAGTAAAAACTAGGGAGGGTTCATGTACAAGGAAGAAAGAAAGAGATCCATCAAAAAGACTCTTTTGCCCTTAGAGATCCATGTTATCTAGATAGCGGGTCATACCCGACCAGGTGATATATAGGGGCTGGTTCAATGGAGAAGCTCCACGTGGCAATGAGTAATTTTATGAATTGTCTTTTCCCTCTTTCTGAAGCTCCCATAACCCAGCACTATCAGAATGTGAGAGAGTAAATTACAGTGATTTAACGGTTAAGAAATTAGGAGGATATTTGCATAGTGTGTCCACAAGAAACTACTCTAAAGATGGTGAAACTCTGACACTGCATATGACTTGATATTTGATTCTTATCATAAATCTGTTAGCTCTTAATCGACCGGATTAAGTCAGTAGAGAAAAAAATTGAGAAAAGTTTTTATATAGTCATCCAAGTTAAAGAATATCAAATTATAGCCACCAACATAAAAATGTCAAATTATAGCCAACTTACTGGCCCTATTGAGACTATTATCACCAAATATGAATTTCCACAAAAAAATTTGTCCTTTATGTTTTCATCTTATCAATTTCATTTCCAATACACTTCATTCTCGCAGATAAACTTGATTTAGAAGACAATATTTATGAGGATCTGAATTTGAAATATTTAGCCATAAGGTCAACTAATCGGCTATGAAGTCATCTTAGAGGACACTTATGAGGATGGAATTTGAAATATGAAGTCACTTTGCCAAGAAATTATTCCATCCGTCCCATCCAAGATGGCTAATTTCTTTTTGACATAGTTATTTAGGAGAAGAATAAAAAGTGATAAAAAAATATGTAGACCCCACAACTTTTGAAGAGATAATTATTTCTTAAAAATGAAACAAGTCATCTTGGATGGGACAAACTAAAAAAGAATACATGTCATCTTGGATGAGACAGAGGGAGTACTATATATTGATTATTGTAATGAGTTCCTTGAAAATGAACAATGTTCATTCTTGAAAAGATCCAAATACATAAATCTCTATGATTTTACAAGACTAACATGTGTAGAAGAAATTACTACATATTGCATATTGTGACGAGTTCTTTGCAAATGAATGTTCACTCTTGAAAAGATACAAATACATAAATCTTAATGATTTTACAAGACTTTAACATGTGTAGGACTAGGGCTGTATACGAACCGAGCCGAGCCGAACACTGCCAAGCTCGAGCTCGGCTCGTTTAAATTTTATTCGGCTCGAGTTGAATTCGAGCTTTAAATTGAGCTCGAACTCGGTTCGTTATAAAATTTTGAGCTCATGAGCTACTCGAATTGGGTTCGATAACTACTGCGTTTATGAGATATATTCGAACTCGAGCTCGAACTCGCTCATGTTCGACTTTGCTCGTTTCGAGCTCGAACTCGAGCTCAATTCGATTTGATAATGTGTTATTCGAGATCGAACTCAATTCGAGCTCGACTCGACTTAAAACACTATTTTATCATAATTCACTATATGATTCCATTAATTCAAATGATGCATAGTCTACTAATTAATCATAATCAAACAACAATTACAATAAGAAGTTAACAAGATGCATTACCAAGTGAAATTTTTACAACTAGCAAAAGAAAGATATGTCTAATTCTAGCTAGTTTTGGATGAGATTCATATTAGAAAAATATATCTGATTCTAACTAGTTTTGGATATAGACTATACAATATATAAAATTAATATACTATTTAATATCATTCGAATACATCTACTCCATTCATCTACTTACGAATTATTATTATTATATTTATCTCATAGAAATTAATTATGTAAGTTAGATGTTATTTATTTTAGAATTATAATTACGGAGATATAAATATAACTACGTAACTCATACTTGTATATTTATATATTATAATGATCTATATTGATATTTTGTTCATAAGATAACTTAGTAGATCATGTTTTTTTTAATTTTTCAACTCAATATTTCATTTGATAATATTCAATATCATTCTATTACATTTACTTTTCAAAATCTACTTATGAGTTATAAATTATAATTGTTTTATCTCATAGTTACTTAGTTATAAAGGTAGATAAACTTTATATTAGAATTATGAATTATTATTATATTTATCTCATAGTCAATTAGTTATGTAAGTTATTGTAATTTATTTTTATAATTATAATTACGAGATATAAATATAATTATGTAACTCAAGTATACTTGTATACTTATACATTATAATTATCTAAATCGATATTTTTGTTCATAAGATAACTTAATAAATCATGTTATTGTTTTTTAGTTTTCCAAATCAATATCTCATTATATTAATTAATTATTCATTTAATGATTTTATTTTATAACACACATGAAAATATATATTAAGGTTTGATTATATATATATATATATATATATATATATATATATATATATACTAAATAAACCGAATATACTATTCAATATCATTAATTACATTTACTTTTCAAAAATATTATACTAGTATAAATAGGATAATTAGTTAATTAGTTATATAAGTTAGATGAAAATTTATACTAAAATATATATTTTGTAATTTATTATTTATTTTAATTATTTAAATATATAAATAATTTATTATCAATACTTCATATATATGCTTATTTGTTGCTAAATAATTATAATTAACATATATTTTATAATTTATTATTCATTTTAATTATTTAAATATGTATAAATAATCTATTATTTTATACGTTCATGAACATGTTCGAATTAAGGTTCGCGAACATGTTGAATCAAGGTTCGTGAACATGTTCGAATAAGAGTTCGCGAACATGTTCGAATCAGGGTTCGCGAACTGGCTCGTTTGAATTCGAACCAAACATATTCGCGAGCCTACGAGCCGAACATCTTTAAGCTCGAGTTCGGCTCGATAAACTTATCGAGCTCGATTCGAGGCTTGAGTTCGGCTCGTTTACAAAACGATCGAATTTGAACGAGTTTTTTTCGAACCGAGCTCCGAGTAGCTCACGAACGGTTTGGTTTGTTTACAGCCCTATGTAGGACCTCCTTGTCTGTTGCCTTGAATTCTTGTAATTTTGTCCATTCTCATACGGCCGGCCGGACACCATCCTATTCATATAAATGGTATTTTTATTTACATAAATGGGGTAACCATATTTTTATTTATAAAAAATTGAGTGTTTGTAATTTTGATAGCATAGAAAGTAGGTCTTTATATATTAAACAACAAAGTTGGTATGTACATCGACATAGTTTCAACACAAATAAAAGTACATAAATTTAACAATAAAGTTATGCGGCTACATTATGGCCGGTCACACGGGGATATTTTAATAATTATCAATATAATTAATTAATAAAATAATAATATTAAATTAATGTGTTAATCATTTTTACATAAATATCACTTTTCCACCTATTTGAAAAATATTAAATTTAATTTTAAATTTAATTTTCATTTGATAAACAAAATTGTAATTCCATGAGATGGTTTTAATGTAAAAGTAATTTTTTTAATAGATCAAATATTAAATAAACAATTTTTTCATTAAATAAAACTGATTATGGCCGACCATATTATGGCCGAATAACATCACTCTATTTCGTTAAATATAAACTTGAATGTAGGTCTTGATTTGTCACGATCTCACACAATTAGGCCTGTGCATCGGTCGGTCGGTCCGACCGACCGACCAGAAAACCCTGAACCGAAAACCGACCGACCTGTTTACTTCATTGACCGAACCGACCGCCAAATCCAATCGAACCGAAAACCGATCGAACCGATTTAAAAAATCGGTTTCGGTCGGTCGACCGAGCCGACCGAAAACATAAAAAAATACACTACCATTTAAATTTCAGCTTGTAATCACATATGTGCTCATTCTGTCATTCGTAATCCCAATTCAAAACAAAAATATATATAAATATATATATTATATACATATTTGTATTGTAAGCTTGTAATTATTCACATTTGTTTTTTCTTGAATTGGAATCATCAAATTGTGAATTCTGACAGTCAACAAATCTTATATATGGCTATTGCTACAATTTCATTTCAATTGTTTTCTATTTTGTTACACAATTTCACGATCAGATGGATGGAAGAAGCATATTCCATGTACAGTCGAAGCAAACTTTTCACTCATCTTCAGAACTATGAACTGAGTGTGCTTGATCGACTAAGGAGCACGTGAAAGCTGTCCTAGTTCGACAACCACCATGAAAATGGTGACTGAAATAAGATTTCTCCAACTCCAAATTATTCAATTATATTTCAGAAAACCGTTAAACATCAAATATAATTAAATTTTCACCAAACATCAAATATTTAAGTCCATATAAATAGCTCATCCACAGCTAAAATAGAAACCAAAATTACAAAAAGAAAAAGGAAATCGAATACGGAACAAGATAACGACTTACAAAAAGAAGCGCAGTTGCGACCTGCGACCTTGAGTTGACGATGGCACTATCGCCGTGCGTGAGGTGAGCCGTAGCTGCCCATAGCTGCAGCCTGCCGATGACTGTGTTGTGCCGTGCGAGTGTGCGACTGTGGACTGTGGTATGAGAGAAAGAGAATAGATAGGGGGGAAGATGTGAGGCTACCGTGTGAGTGAGGTGAGGAGGGAAGATGTGGTGCGACTGTGCGAGAGGAGATAGGGGAGAAGATGTGGTGCGAGAGGAGATAGGGGGGAAGAAAGTGAGAACTGAGAAGGGATGGAGATAGGCGGCGTGAGTGAGGTGAGGACTGAGGAGGAACTGAAATTAGATTAGGGTTCCAAATAAATTTAAAATATTAATTAATTAATTTAAATAATATATGCTCGGTCGGTCGGTTATCGATCGAAGCATAATTTAAAAAACCGAACCGACCGAGTAACCGAATTTTTCCAGAAAAATTAAACCGAACCGACCGCTTAGGTGTATAAAAACCGACCGAAAACCGACCGTATTTTTCGGTTTCGGTCGGTTTCCTCGGTTCGGGCGGTTTCTGCACAGCCCTACACACAATACCCCTACTTAATGATAATGCAAATAATAGTATAAGAATGTATACAAAGAAAAAATTAGATTTCGCAAGAGAGATTTCACATTGGGTTAGACTACCTACATAAAACACAATTATGATTTACTTTAACAGAAACAAAAAATTATTATGATCAAGAAATAATTAAGAGAAAATGGAGATGTAGACTTGTGAGAGATGATAATAGGACAATGTATGCAAAAGGACATGAAAGAAAAGACTGTTGGTGAGAAAAATCAATTAGGTGGAGCAGAGGATGATTACACAACGGATCAAAATTTCGAAAAGGACACACACTTTTTGGAATAGATTTTTGATGTCTACCCCCCCCCACCCAAGGCTCATTGTAGGGATAGTTTTCCTTGTTGGAAGAGAGTGAAAATTGGCTGCAATGTGGTGAAATTTGTAGCCCACTTTTTTGGGTCGCTGACATACACTGCATTTTATAGCTGAGTATATTATCAAAGTGTGACAAAAATTTTACTTCTATTATGGTTGATAAAACGAATTTGATGTTTGGGCTTAGAATATTTTGCTCTCTAAATATTAATCTCATTGTCGTTTGAGATAGAAACATGCAAGATAGAGGGCACATGGTATTCAACAATGTGGATGACACACATAGGTCAAGTTATGTCAATATCTCGAATCAAATACTCCATATGTCCCATTTAAAATGTCTCACTGGGTTGTTCCATTATAAATATCTCATTCCATTTTAGGAAATAATTATCCCTTCAAAAAGTTTGGACCCTACCCACTTTTTAACACTTTAATTACTTTGTATTTTTCTCCTAAATACCCGTGCCCAAAAGAAATGAGATATTTTAGGTGGGATGGAGGGAGTAGCATATTACAACGACGTCTCATCTTTTTTGGTCAATTTAATACAGAAATTTTAAAGATCACGTCACGGTGGACTCGAATCCGAGACCTTTGACCTCGGACATTAACCACTAGGCCAACATACGCACACAACGGCGTCTCATCTTCATATTCTCACATGTCATTCAATTTTTTATTGCTACTTATGACCTCGTCTAATGTGATACTCATTCCGTCTCATCCAAGATAACTTGTATTCTTTTTTGGATTGTCCCATCTAAGATGACCTGTTTCATTTTTAAGAAATAATTATCTCTTCAAAAGTTGTGGGATCTATCTATTTTTTTATCACTTTAATCACTTTATATTCTTCTCCTAAATAACCGTGCCGAAAAGATATGAATCGTTTTGGGTGAGACGGATGGAGTAACTTAAATGACTTTGAATAAAGGTTGTTGTATCAAATATTTTAAATTGGTATTTTATATCAACAATTAGACGACCTTATTGACCATGAAACTCACATATTCAACTCCATGGTCATAAATTTGGGTCATTGTTTGATATGGATATTTCCATGATACTTACTCATGATATATGTATTTAGATCGACAATCTTATTGCAATTAATCCTCATTGATGTGGATGAGTGATGGATTGTTTTGGAAGAGCAATATTAACTATTGCATCTGTACCTTGTTTGTCTTGAGATATAAAAACTCATGACATTTGCACATGTCATTTCTCAGAGATGTGTCCGAATGTTTTATCCTATTTTTTTTTTTCAATATATACGTTATGTATTCTTCACAAATGTTCGAAGAAAAAAAAGTGTGATTTTTTTTCGCTAAGTGCAATGTTTCAGTGTTTTGAATCAATCCAATAGTATATACATGCCCCATGTCGGCCGTGGCTTTAATCATATTATTCTATTTCGAGAGTATAGTTTATGATTCCTAAAATTTAATGTGTTTTTATGTATTACTTAATATAAATTAATGCATATTGGATTAGAACTGTCAAAGTAGTCGGATCAGATCGGTCAGCCTGAACCCATTGTGATTTTCCTCAAAATCGGGTCGGGTTGGATCAGCCTGGAAACAAGTTGGGCGCTGAAATAGAAGCCTAAACCAACCCTTTACAGGCCGTCGGGTCGGTAGGCCAAACCGATGCACATATGATAAATCAGAAAAAAAGTTATTCTCCCTTTTAATTTTAAGGAAAGAACAATCAATTTGTGAATTAGAAAACAAGTGTTGGTTGAATGATAGACATGATTTTTCAATTGTTTTTATAGTATATTTACTATTTATTTGTTGATGAAAATCATAATTAATGAGATTGGGTTTCATATTAATGAAGTTCATTTTGATATGAGTTCGTGGACACAAGCAGATAAAAAATCGGACTCTGGATGAAAGTGAACAGGCTGAAACAAAATTATCACGCTGAAGCCCCAAGGGGGCGCGCTCACACACACGGTTGCGCCTGTGACCTCGCCCGTCTTGTGAATTTTCGCCGATTATAGAAGACCCACATGACCGTGTATACGGCCGCATACATGGTTGCGCCTGGAGGCGTGTTTTAGATGGATACTGGTATTTATGAGTTTTAACCCAACTTTGAGAGACCCGTTGCTAGAAATCTGTTACACCTGTAAATACGCCCTCTTTTCACTATACTACGATTCCCATTTTTATTCCTTATTCTATATTCTAGATTTATAGTTTTATTTTAGCTTCATGCAATAAGTTTAAAGATTCAGATTTTAAGTTCTTCATTATGGAATTCATACATGAGTTTTTATTATTTATTTCAATTATATTATTCTTTGTTTCTTCTTTTTAATTCTTGCTATAGGTAACTAATTTTCTATTGATCCTAGGGTTTGTATAATATAATAAAAATTTATGTGATTGATCTATGGAATCTAGTTACCTGACGTTTTATTATTTATGATTCCTAATACTATTTATACTAGATAACTGATCATTATTGATGAATGTTAGTTGTCTAGTTAAAGACTTAACAGTTTAATTAGGTACCCGAATTTAGAAATTCATAATATAGTTAATTTACAGACTTGACGGTTTTAGTATTAATTGTAGGAGAATAATTATTCTTATGCGTTTTTTGGAGTTTTTATGTGTTTTTGAGACCCAGCGGAGATAATATATATATTAATCTACTATTAGATGTCCAATCCAGGAGACTGTAATTACCTGCGTGATTCTTCATCTAAATTGACTTAATTCTGGTTAATATGACTATAGATTGATTATGTGATTTTCTGTAATATTATGTCAATTTTGGTTTTTTATATATATAGTATAAGTAAAACGATGTCGTTTTGATGAAGTGGTGCCACATCGACTGTTATGTCAGTATCAATTTTGACCATTATTAAATTTGTGGGAAAAATCACAATAATGTTAAGTTTGTGTATTTATTGACAATTTTTAAAGTTCGTGGGAAAAACCAAAATATATCCAAAGTTCATATATTTAGACGTCAATAACCATTTTTGTAAATAATGTCTCATAACAGTCAACTTAATAGATTAATACATAACGTTTCAGTTGCATGTGATTAACCTTTGTTTGAATGTCTCAACAACATGATCTATGACTATATGGATCACATACAGATCAAAAGCTCTGCGTGAAAGATATGATAAACACCATTTTCATAGTAGTTGAAACTAGTAGTAGCATGTTCCTCATTCTCACAAATTTTCTTTTTCTTTTTTTCCTGCATAAAACATATATCTAGCTTGGAGCATTATTCTTGAGCAAGCTAGTAGATAACATGAGTTTGTCTTACATATAGATGCATCCATTGCAGACAATTTTTCAAGTGCTTGAGGCGCCTACGATCTCCTTCTCATCGCCATAGATGCGTTGTCTGAAGTCAGTGACCATACGAGGGAGGCCGTCTCTCAGTGAGACAGTCGGCTCCCATCGGAGAAGCTCCTTCGCCCTAGAAATGTCAGGTTTCCTCTTGTGTGGATCATCCTCAGTGTTTGGTCTGAACTCAATCTTTGCATTCGTATCTATTGTGTCTTGCACTACCTATGCAAAACCAAAACATATCCCAACTGTCTCAGAACAGAATCCTCCCAAATTAGGACATCTTTCATTTGTTTTAGGTACCTTAGCCAGTTCAAGCATGGTGAATTCACTGGGGTTCCCCAGGTTGAAGGGGCCCACGTGGTCTCCTTCCATTAGCCTCATCAACCCCTCCACCTGTCCATCACGCCACAAGAGTTCATGTTCTTACCAGAACTAGTTCAAAACATGTCACATAATCCAAAGATCACGAAGTGGAACTGTTTTTACCAAATCAGAAACATATTGGAAGCTCCTAGTTTGCTTTCCATCTCCATAAACAGTCAAAGGCTCCTTCCTTAAGGCCTGCAAAAGAAATCATCAGATAGCATTTCTGATCGATCTTTTTATGCCTTTTCAGGTAAACAACAGCAGCAACAAACTTGTTTTATGTCTGAACTCCAATTATAGTACCTAGTTTGCCTCAGTAAAGATTTTCTTTTAAAAAAGTTGAATGAAAAATAGTGTGATTGGACTTACCTGAGCTACAAAGTTGCTAACAACACGACCATCATCGATGCACATACGCGGCCCATAAGTGTTGAAAATTCGAGCAATTCTTACCTGAAAACAATGTATAATATGTGTGACTTGCAGCATAAACTGTAAATATTGATGTATAATAAATCTTATAACCTCAAGATTAAGTCCCCTGTGATAATCCATGGTCAAGGTCTCAGCTGTTCGCTTCCCCTCATCGTAACAACTCCTAACACCTAATTATAAAAATCGAAACTTGTTCAGACAAGATTCTTGTACTCTTGCATCTCAGATGAGATGTTTTTTTTTTCTTTTGCTGTAATATTCAGAAGTTGAATCAAACTTACCAATGGGATTAACATTGCCCCAATAGGCCTCGGACTGCGGATGTTCCAACGGATCACCATAGACTTCACTTGTGCTCGTCAGCAGAAAACGCGCTCCAACTCTCTTAGCCAGCCCGAGCATGTTCAGCGTTCCCATCACATTCGTCTTGTAAAGAAATAGAGTGAAGGATTGAACAACTTACAAAATTTTATAGTGCACAATGGAGTCCATCATGTCCTTTTTACATAAGGAAGAAACAAAAATGAGACAATCTTCCTTTGTTTAGACAACCTATTTCAGATTCTATACATAAAATTTTCTTGCAAAATCCTAAGTGAATTTAGATTCTCTTCAAAATCAAGAAATGTAAGCTATTTAGGATAGCATAACTAATGTAAGATTTTGAGAAACTAAAACAAAATGCAAGAAAACTAAGATCTAAACAAACATTGCAAGGATATGATTGTCTTCACAGGATTGTACTTGTAATGCACAGGAGATGCAGGGCAAGCCAAGTGGTAGATCTGATCCACCTCGAGCAAGATAGGCTCGACCACATCATGCCGGATGAGCTCAAGCCTCGGGTTTGTGAAATGGTGCAGAAGGTTCTCCTTCCGCCCTGTGAAGAAGTTATCAACAACGATCACACTATCACCACGAGCTATCAAACGGTCCACCAAATGGCTCCCTACGAAACCAGCTCCACCAGTGACCAATACCCTCAAACGTTTGCCTCTCAACCCCAACGGAACTCTTCCACCTGCACTCATGTACTCACATTTTGTCAAAAAAGATCTAAAAAAACTTCACTTGCAAAGCAATTTCATCAAAAAATAGAATAAAACTCCAACAATCCCTTGTTGATCAGTGAACTAGTACACAGTTTATCTATGTATAAATCTATTGTTTAGTTCCCAAACCTAATAATTCTCAAGACATGCTCTTACAACTCCTGATCTTGGACAATTACATCTTACAAGAAAAACTTGCTCTTAAAATGTGAGATTTACAGATTTTGGGAAGAAATGATACAATCCATCCTGCTTTAGGCAATAGTATAACAAAACTAATTAAAGAAAGTAAAAAAAAAAGACATTGAAAAAAAATAGCTACAATGTTTATCCATGATCTTGCATTACTATGCCTTAAAACAGAACAAGAAACAGAGGAAAATGGTTGCATCACCAACCTACATAACATCAAACACCTTAAAATCTTGGTACAGATAGATAGATACAAACCTTACTTGCAAACATAGTATCTATTTAGATACGATCGAATGACTCCTTGAGAATGTATATAACCCTATTCCGGCCTGGTCCGGTATTGAATGAACTTATAATCATGAAATCAACTCGATCATCAGATTGTAAGTTCATAACCCTATCACATTCCCGTTTTGGTCGGAGATTTCATAAAAAAGAAGAAAGAGAAATCATCCCCTTTTTTATTAGTTAACTAATACACATTTTATCTATGCATAAACTTGTCGTTTAGGTTGTACATAAAACAATTTGCTCTCAAAATATGAATTCCTTTTAAAGATTTTGGGAGGAAAAGATACAAACCCTCCTGCTTTAGGCCACAGTATAACAAAACTAATGAAAGCAAAATAAAAATTAAAAGCAGTGAAAAAAAAAACTATAATAATTTTCCATTATTCTTGCATTTCTATGCCTTAAAACAGAGCAAGAAACAGAGGAAAATGTTGCAGCACCAACATATATGTATACATAAAATCAAACACCTTAAAATCTTGGAATAAACATGAAAAATCACAATTCAGACAATGAAAAAAAAGTAGAAACATACTAAAACTGAGATCATTGTAGGCTAGAAAAATACCTGCACTAAAATGACTAATTTGATCATCATATCTATACGAAAAACGGCTTTGAATCCACGTAGACTCATCGGAGATAGGGATCAGCCCCTTCCGCGGCCGAGAAGATGAAGATTTAACGGCGAAAACCAGACACGGGATCGCGATTCCGATCAACAAACACACAAATCTTTGTTCTTGAAGAATATATCGAAAAGGGTAAATCTTTCTTTGATGTTTGATGTTGCTCCTTCGCAGCAACTGCTCATCACTTCCATTTTCTCCTCTTTTCCTGTCCTTTTTTTCCTTTTCTTTTTTTATGTCTGAAGATGGCTGTAATAAAAAGAGCACAAGGAAAATCACAGATTTCGGATTGTGAAAAATATAATTTCTTGGTGACGAAATAAATGAAGATTTTGGTAAATGAAGAAATTCAGGTTGAAAAGTTAGACAGAGATAAGTAGCGATAAATGCATTTGCATGGAATGATATAGATTCATCTTTTTTAGTTTAGTTTTGCCTTTTTGCGTGAGATTGTTTGCATGGGAGTGTGTGTTGTGTGTGAAAAACTCAAAGGGAATAGAGAGTGGTGAGATGAGATCTGAGCTTTTGCATGAAATTTCGGGCGTAATATCGCTGCTATTTTTGGTTTGCCATTTTGTGTGTATAAATGCAAAATAAGAATCATTTTCAGTAATATTATGATGAATTCAAACATTTGTATTCAAATCTCATAATGGTCGAAATTTCATTTTTTTAAATCATATACTTTCACGACGAATTAAAACGATTTCATGAGTTCACCTCTGGCTCGGTCTTATAGATTCTACGATGAAATCGAGTTGTGTTACGTTAATGCGGAAATAATTATCGGGCAAGTTTATTTGTTAGCTTAAAATGAATGACGGATAATTTATTCGATGAAATATGATGAATAAATCGGTGATCGGTTAAAGAGCAAAAGTATGTGCAGATATATAATTTGATGGAAAGGTAAGAAATCAAGAAGTAATGTGTATTTATTATATAGGAAAATCTGATTTCTTACCAATCTTGCTAAGAAGTTGGTGAAAATGATAAAAATTTTCTTAGTGAATTTACAAAGTAGTAATAGAAGTATATATATATATGGAACAAGGGTATATATTACTCCCTCAGTCCACTAAATTTGTGCATTTAATTCCATTTTGATCATTCCATAAAAAAATTTCACTTTCTTTTTTTGGAAACATCAACTTTATATTTTTACCTTAAACATATCTACTTATTTACAAAAAAACACATATAGCCCACCTTTTTACACTTACAATCTATTAATATATTCATTTATTATCCCCATGACACACCTTTTTATACTCACTTACTTTACACTCATTACAATTTATTAAAACTCGTGTCATCAAAATAAATGAACGATCTTGATGGACGGAGGGAATATTATATTTGATATCTCCAATTTCCTTGTTGACCAACCATTGGAATTGATCTTGTAGATACTACATTAGAAAAAAGTATATCATCAAATGTGGTATGAATTTATTGTTAACATGATTATTATAGATATTTGTAAGGTAGATAATGAATATCTCAATAAAAAAAATTCATTCAATGCAGCAAAATGTAAACATATTTGTCTCATAATTTTGCATGGTGGCGTAAAGAAATATATAGCCACTATATACTCGTGACATGGGTTACGTTGTTGTTGCACTTTAGCTGAAATTTATTTATTATATCGAATTATATTAAATAAGTTGTATACGAAAACTCAATTTAGAAAATATTACTCAAATGCAAACTCCCAATTTTACGGTTACAAGCACCCTTCATCAATAGAATCACTAGATTTTTCTTTTTCTTTTTCTTTTTTTTTGTCGGGAATTGTACAGTTATTAGATCATCAAAATTCACAAACATTACACATGCAGCTACATTTTGCCTGTCAGCCAACTTATAGGCGTAGTAAAGTTGATCCTAGTACATATGATTTGTCTCACGAAAACTAAAATTAACACTCCTTTCATTCAACCCAAGACGGTTCATTTTTTTGGTACGATTATTTAGAAAAATTATATAAAGTGATTAAAATGATAAAAAGTAGATAGATTCCATAACTTTTGAAGAAATAATTATTTCCTAAAAATGAAACAGCACCATCGTGGGTGGGATAACCCAAAAATGAATCTGCACTATTTTGACCGGGACGGACGAGTAATTTGTTAAACGTACCGTACAATTTGTTTCATAAGTATACATAGCAATGAAATACGTAAACTATTTATGAACACTTACCGTATGGTTCACCTTAGAATATATATATATATATATATATATATATATATATATATATATATATATAGGGGATGGTTCACGTGAAAATATAAATATTGGTGAGAAATAAGAATATAGATTTAACGTATAAAGTTGTTGCACTAAATGTATAAATCAGTTGCACCAAATTCTGTGCAACAACTTTAATTTATATTAAGTGCTACACTTTATATGTTAAATTTAATGCAACAGATTTATACATTTAGTGTAACAACTTTATACTTTAAATGCTGTATTCTTATTCTCACCTATATTTGTATTCTCACGTTCAAATAAGAACCATTTTTATCTTAAAAACTAAGAACCAAATGAATTCATTATGAAAGTTAATGAATCCGTTGAGAAAGTTACTGAATTCGAAAATTCGAAAATTTTCACCAGGGTTTGAATCCCATGAGGGGTGAAAATTCTATTTTTTGGATTCAGTAACTTTCTCAGCGAATTCATCAATTTTCACTGTGAATTCATCATTTTTTGGTTCTTACGTTCTCACGATAAAAATAATTATCACGTTAACTCTCCCTTATATTTATATTTATATTTTGACCTTTAATTTTTATACCTAGTAACTTATGGTTACAATCACCAATTTCACAAATTACATAAAAATCAAAGTCTAATTTATAAATAATAAAAAATGCAAAAATATTATCTATCAAATTCTAATTTATTAATTTCATTCCCTTTCAAGACAGACTAAAAAAGGCTTGAGAAGCCAATTTAGCAAGATATACATCTCCGCTTTAGAAATTGATTTTATCTTTCTCATTATAGTCTACAAAACTCGTCATCCCGAAAAAAGATATTATCCGATCTTGAAATTTTAATGATCATAGAAATAAATCAATTCAAATATTCCTAGTTTACCTAGTGCATAAAAAGGGTGGTCTCCTATATGGGTCACGTGCATAGTGAGACCACATTAATTAATTCTAATTAAAATTAATTAATTTAATAAATTTTAATTGTGAATTAATAAATCTTAATTGTGAATTAATAAATCTTAGTTTTAAATTAATAAATCCTAAATATAATTAATAAAACTTAATTTTGAATAATAAACCTAATTATGAATTAATAAATTAATTCATAATTATGAATTAATAAATTCTAATTTTAAATTAATAAATTATAATTAAAATTAAAATCTAATTATAAATTAATAAATCTATTATTTTTATTCACTATAATTAATATATACTTGAGTGAACACATGGTAAGCCTTTTTTTGTCCATCAAAAATTCCCATGAACGCACAAATCAATTCAAATGTTTTAAGTTAGACAAAATTACAAACCGAATCAAATTTATTTTATTTTTTCAATCATTGCTAGGGATAAAATTTAGTTTTTGCATTTCTCGAACTGAACCATACCTAATTTTTTGTTTTGAATTTCTTGAACTGAACCTAACCAGACCTAAGTTTTCCAGTAACATGAGACAAAGTTACATATATTGAAGCAAGAGCATTAGCTTGAAATTCAAGAGCTAAATTGTCTCCTCAAAAAAGGTTTAATCAACCTTAACTTATTCCAACATAAAATCCTTACATAATCATGGCACTATGCAAGAAGATCTCACACAAAAAAACATGTAGAAAAAAATAATATAAACCAAGAACAAGGAAGGTTTGCATTATTCCACATTTCCACTAAACTGTTGAAATCGCTTTACAGTTTTGAAATTGCAAATAATATCAAAAGAAGCTCAAGATCCACCAATAGTTTCCAACCTCAAGAATTCCCCTACCTACTACAACACATCCACAACGACGTTAGACAAAGGCAAAAAGAATAACACATAGTTTCGTTTCTCAGTATTCGAATCCCATACTGAAAGCATAAAACTCAAGTAAAGTTGGCTAATCTTTTTCAAGAAAAACTACATACTGTCTACTTTGGCATCTGAGTTTATTATGGATTTCAAGAAGTGGAGAATGGTATCAGAGACAGTTTCTTACTCATCTGGTCCTGATTCAGTTCTTGTGCCCGTTTTCATTCAGGTCGAGGAACTTTGCAACTCGTTCTGTTTTTGATCCAGATTTGTGGTCGTAGTACTCAACAACCGCTGCCCCAGCCAATGCAGCAAGAGTGAATGCTTGAGCATGCAACCTGATTGGCAAGTGTAAAGCGTTTTTGATAAGAAATCGAAGATGAGGAGCTCTATTTTTAGACTGTGATAAAACGTTGCAGAGGGAAAATTTGGTATACTTCATAATAGCAGAAACACACGACTCAGCAATTTAAGAAACTTTAAGATGCAATGTTACTGAAAACGGACAAGTATGGCTGTAAAGCTGATGGAATAGGCATGCCTGACACACCCTACCCCTTTTACGCTCCCCAATAGAAACGATATAGGAAATCAAGATCCGAAAATCAACTCCAGTTTGTCCGTTTTGGAAGAAACCGGATAAAACCATGCTCAGGCACCACCGGAGTATGTCTCTTGTAACGTAAATGGAAGGACTATAACAAATACTTTCCTAAATTGCAAACTGTGTATCTGCAAGCCAAAATAAATCACAACCAACCTCCAATATCATCAAATTGTACCATTGCTTCAAGTTTTCAGTCTCCAATTCACCTTAGAAGCCAAAATTGTGTGCCCTATTGGCATGGCAAGAACCAATGCTAACAATCAAGATGCAAATTATACGAATATATCCACATATATTCCAATTCCAAATCACAACGAGTACATAAGAGAACAGATCAAGTAGAATTATTCATGATTCGTACCCTTCTGCCAACAACATACAAAAACCATAACTTCAAGGTTTCTATCCCCAATCCAATTTTAGAAGCCAAAATACGAGAACTATGATCAAGGCAAGAACCTCAACAAATTTAACCTCAATGCCAATAATCGAGAAGCAAACTACACGAATACATCTATGTATACTTCCAATGTAGCAAGCACAATTTTCATGATTCATACACTTGCCAACAACATTCAAAACCATAACTTCACAACCCTGTATATATCTCCCAGAAACGACCTAATTGCAATTGTAAAATTACAATACCAGCAAACAACATATACACAAATTATAACGACATCATACACCAATTGAACACCAAAAGTCACACAAAAAAGCAAAACAAAAACCTCCCATTTAGCTACAAATTCCAAACAAGAACTACAATTTTATGAGCCAAATATGAAATCAAGAAAAAAAACGTACCTAGCATGAATGATCTTGACGCTTGTCTTCATATTAGGCTGAGACCAATTGTATGCCATCGAACCCACAATCCCACTCGCCCACAGAGTCCCTTAAAACAAATTCCAATGGAACGAAATGGAGCAAAAACACTTATAAAATCCAATCTAAAACAATTAAAACAGAAGAAAAACAAATATGTATTCATCGTTACCAACGGTACGAAGCTTGTGCTCCACAACCCATTCCTGAAAGCTTGAATCTTGCCCTTTTCCTCAACCATTTCTTGATTTTCTCTCAACCTTTCTCTTTTTTTTCTTCGAAGTTTTAATGTGTTAATCGAAGGTTTTATGACAAGAGAGCGTAGCTGCAAAATAGGAATTCCTTGATTTGGAACAAGGAATTCAATCAGTAGACGTATTGTTGTAACGTGTTAGGCCCAATTTTCAGCCCACTTTTGAAATTCACAGTGTAATTTTGCTACAATACAAAATAAAATTCAAGAACTTAGATTTATTTCCAGTTATAACATGACTTTTAATTTTTTAAATATATTATTTAAAATTTGATATACTATAAATTGATTAGCATGGACCCCAAAAGATGGTGTATTGTTGACCATTATTGATAGTTGGAAATATCCAACCATCTTTTCCGAATGTTTTGGTCAATAAAGCTTAATAACATTTCAAGTTAGTGTTATATTTGTTTGATTTTTTTTAATAGTAGATATTATGTGACAATTAGTGTTCAATTTCTACTAACAAAAAATCATCCCTAAATTTCATGAAAAGAACTCACAGACATATTTAATTACGCACCATCGACGGCCCCTTTTCTTTACATTTCTCATCTCCTACCTTTCCTGGCTTGAATAGGAGAAAGGGGCGGCTAGGATTGAAGGGACGTCATAATTAGGATGGACTCTCAGGTCAGAGGCCAGAACGCTCTAGAGTAGCTCTGGCCGTTGTAGCTTTCCCCAGAAAGGATGCAGCCGAAAAGATTGAAAGACTCTTTCGCTCTGTTGGACGTAGGGGTGAGCATTCAGATTTCGGTTCGGATTTTTGCCTAATCTGAATCGATTCGAAAATTCGAATTTTAAGAGAAAAACAATCTGATCCGAACCGAAAATTCGAAATCCAAAAATCCAAATTTTTTTAAAAAAATATCCGAACCGAACCGAAAAATCCGAAAACCTGAAATAATTTTTTGTTAATTCTTATATATATTTATATTAGATTTAAAAATATTTAAATAAATTATTATTATTATTATTATTATTATTATTATTATATATAAATTATATATAATTCGGATTTTTTAGGATTAAAAAAAATCCAATCAACTCCGATCCGAAAATCCAAAATTTTGAAAAATGTCAATCCAATCCGAACCGATAATCCGAAAAATCCGAACCGAATTTTAAATTTCGATTTGGTTCGGATCGAATATTCGAATTTCGGGTATTTTGCTCACCCCTAGTTGGATGCTTCGGATCCACCGACTAAACCCCCCATCGAGTGATTCAGTCGATACAGAGGTGCGAATGTTGGGCATGGATGGAGCTTGTTCGCCTTTCCTTCGTCTTTATAAGGCAAGGCTAATCCGATGTCCCCTAATGAGCTATCCTATAGTCCGGACCATAAACTCAATATATTTTTTCATGTCATAACAAGGTTTTTCAACCAATCATTGACAAGTGATGAACTGTCGGGTGATAGGCCAGAATGCTATAGAGAAGAAGTCAGTCGAAAACAAGAAAACCAACCAATAAGACGACTTGTTGCAAAGCGGTAAAACCTTGTTTCAGAAAACCGTACCGCTGTAAGAACCCTCGTGCCACTAGGCGAGCCTTATACCTTTGGATCGAATTCTAAACCGGCATGGCACTGCTAGATGCTTATAGAAAGATGGAACCCCCAAAAGAAATACTTGTGTGGATCCTTTGTTTGATAGGCCCTACCAAAGGACAAGACCCTTTCGACGTTGCATAAAAGCCACTAATTTACGCTCACTAGCACTAAATAAACAAGAGTTACTGAGCTCATTAGCGCAGGAAGGTCATCCACTCTATTCATCGGATGAATAGTTGGGCCCGAATAAGCGGTTCTTCAAGTCCTGCGTCTTCGGTGTTTTATCTCGTTCCAATATAGCCGTAAAGGCTAGCGGCAAAAAAAAAAAAGAAATCTCTAACCAAAATGTCTACCATACCAAAACGCATCACTCTCTTGACTCTATTAACTCTAGTAGTCGCTTTTGACCCTCCTTTTGGAATACGGGCTTGGAAAGCTACAATGCTCGAGCGGAAGAAGAGCGACTAAACACGCCGACTATTCACGGCCAAAGGAAGGGAAAGAGTCGCGCTAAGAGAGATCGAAGACGAAGGTTTTATAACGCAGTGCCAGCACTGGATGGAAAAGACAAAGTAAAATTCCAATGAAGAATTCATTAACTACTCTTCTACTATGCCAATAAACTAAAACAATATTTCAAAATCATTATCTTTCAGATTAATGCGTATCGATAGAAGAAATTTAGGAACTAAATGGACCACATATATGATTTTTGCCTACTCATAAATAGATATTATTATGATATGCAACTTACAACAAAATTAACATATTTCCTTCAAGAATAAAAGACATGTGAAAAGATACACTCAAGCTTGAAATTATATTGCATATTCTTGTAATAAACATTAAAAAAATGAATACCCACTGGTTTTTAAGAGGTATGCAAACAATTTACAATGCCAAAATCTTATAATACTATCAATTTACATGGGCTTCATCTCTATTATACACCAAAAATTGGACCGTTGGCCGAAATTTAAACTAGTCAGCAAAAATTATGCAGCTGTCACTTTTCATCTGCCTCAAAAGAAGGGTCCATCCCTGCAATTAGCATAAAATTAGTACTAATGAAGAACCCCCTCTTCAATAATTAGTCGAGCAAAACTTGGCATCTTAGGTAACATAATAATAGCAAAAAATGAAAAATAATTAGTCGAGCAAAACTTGGCATCTTAGGATAATATAATAATTGAAAGATTATGGGCTAAATTAGATATATGAGCTTTAGTTAATTAATGGTTTGACTATTAATTAATTAAAGCAGACTAAAGAATATAAGCCCATATAACCTAGGGCTTTAGTAGGCTGCTCTATTTAATATAAATAGAGAGAATTCATTCTTTAGGTAACAGAAGTTTAAAACGTTAGACGTAACACATAATCTTAGAGAACTACCGTTAATTCATTCAGAGATTTCTTGGTTTTCTCTGCTTGAATTAATATCGAGGAATTGTTCCTGCATCGGATTTACATACACGTGGATACCATAGTTGTGGAGACAACCTTGCAGGATCTCGAAGAAGCTTGGAAGCATTGCAAATCGTAAGTTCTCTATCGAACGTGTTCATAGGGCTCATCGCATGATTAATTGTATATCTAGATCTGTTTCTTGATTGTATTTTCCGCAGCGTATCATTAGATGATGTCAATAATACCCAACAGTGGTATCAGAGCCCGGGACTCGATTTATAATTAATTTGTGTTTTAATTAATTGTGGATTTCTCGAAATTTAGAATTTTGTATTCTTTTCGATTTTTCGTTTTTGTTCATGTATTTTTTCCTTTTAATTTTAATTTGTTTTATCAAAAAAAAAGGAAAAAGGAAAGGAAACGAAAACGAAAATTTAAAATTGAAAATCTGGAAATTGTGAAATTGAAATGCAGGCCACCGTCATCTCCTCGCCGGAGATGCGCGCGACCATCTCCTCGAACATTCCGGACAAGCGGCGATCGACGACGCGGCGCAAGGCACGCGCGGTCGTCGTCGCCGCGACTGTAATGTTGAAGCTTCTCCTCGCCGTCGCGAAGGACGGAGGAGGAAAAGAGATCCGCACAGGTGAAGACGAAGGTGCGCCGCCTGAACGCCGGGTGAAGTCTCACGCTAGGCGTGGATGTGTGCCGACGCTGGCTTTCCGTGCGCTCTGGCATCGGCGGAGTCGGAGGACGGCGGCGAAACGCGGGCGGCGGTGCAACGCCCGTTGCGTAGAAAACCCTAACGCGCCGAAATGGCGGCGGCCTGGCTCTGGCGTCATGCCGGGTCGAGGGGGTTGGGCCGTTCGCTTGAAGTGGGCTTCCGCTACGGGCCGTGGACAAGCGCCTGGGCTTCGAGCGAGTTGTTGCGCATCTGTGCGCTTGGCTGCGGCTTCTGGGCCGTGTTTTGGGCCGTTTTTTTTAATGTAACAGTCCAAGTGGGCTGTACAGAATTTTTTAAAAAAAAAACAAACATTTTATTAACTTAGAATTAATAAAATTTAATTTCCAAATTTCACAAATTAATTTATTAATTGGATTAATAAGTTTTTTTAGTATTATTATTTTTGAAATAATAACATTAAATTTAATTTGTATTAATTTAGAATTAATGCAATCTACTAATGTACATGGATTTAATTTATTAATTTAGAATTAATAAATTTAATCACAATTTTAAAATTAATTTATTAATTATATTAATAAATTTTAAGTTTATTATTATTTTGAAATAATAGTATAAAGTTTGATTTTATATTAATTTAGAATTAATATAATATACTAATGTACATGGATTGATTTTATTAGTTTAGAATTAATAAATCTAATCACGATTTTGGACATTGATTTATTAATTAGATTAATAAATTTTGACTTTATTATTATTTTGAAATAATAGTATAAAGTTGTTTCTATATTAATTTAGAATTAATATAATTTACTTATGTTCATAAATTAAAGACTTGATTTATTAATTAGATTAATAAATCTTATCGATTATTATTTTAAAAATAATAATGCTACATGAATATTTATATTGATTTGGAATTAATATAAACGCCTAAATCCACTTTTATAGAGAATTAAATTATTAATTAGATTAATGAATTTATTCGTTGAGCCCTATTTGCTGTTGTTCTGTGATAAGCATGCTATTTGATTTTATGCTTATTTTTTTTAACTATAGTAGTTAGAGACCGCTTTTATGTTTGAGTAGGCGGCGCCCAATACTTGTAGTCTGTGTTACTATGTTTGGGTAGGCGGCGCCCAATATATGTGGTCCGCATTTCATGCCTGGGTAGGCGGCACCTAGTAATTATTTTGATTTAATATTGGATATTAAAATAAACAATTAGTATCACATGTTTTATCCCCTTAAATACAAGTCTTGTTTCTTTGAAACAAAACGTGTCGTCCATCATAATTGTTTGAGGCCAATAACCTTTTCGTCCAAGAGTTTTACACCCTCGTGTTTACTCACAAATCTACAAGGCCAAGACTCATTCATAGATGTATGGTTAGCATCGTGTGATGAGGTTGACTTGCTTAATTATTTTGTATTGTCCTCGTGATCAAGATAATTAGTGGACACATATTAATTGGATTAATAAACCAAGAGTTGAGAACTGTTGTTGCATTCGGATTCAAAATCGACCAAGTGTCATTATTATGGTCATCAGCCCTCGCAGAGGCTGCAATGATGCAGACTTATCGATGCAAAACTTTTACTGCAATTGGCTTGGAGGCCTACTGAGTGATATTATTTATAGTCATCAGCCAAAGCAGAGGCTGTAGTAATATTGACTTGGATCTTGTACCACTAAGATTTATTTTTAGTATAAATCCGTATTTTGCATTTGGGGGTGCAATATATGTTAAAATTAGTGGGAGCTAATCAATACAATAAACTCTTGTTTGATTAGTGATACGATTGTGATCTGTGTTTACTTTGTTATAATTTGCTATTTCTTTATTTTTCGTTCAGTTACGATGTCGACTATGTTATATAAATGTTTGATGGAAATAAATTTGTTGACTGGGTCAAACTATCCGGATTGGCTACGTTGTCTGCGCTTAGTGTTAAGGACGGATAAGATTGAGTATGTCTTGGACAAACCAATCAGTACCATCCCCGATGAGCTTTCTCCTGAGTATGCCTCGTTTGTCAGGGTTGCTCATAAGAAGCACGTTGATGATGCTATGTCTGCTCAGGGTATTATGTTGACTTCTATGAGTTTGGAACTCCAAAGGCAACATGAATAAATACTACCCTATGAAATGATTCAGCACTTGAAGAGTATGTTTGCCTCACAAGCACAAACACTGGAGTTTGAAATACTCTGGGATCTCTTCAAGTACACGCTTCATGATAGGAGCAAGATCTCTGAACATGTATTGAAGATGATAGGATTGATTGAGAGGCTGGCGTCGATTGGAACGACTACGCCGACCAATGTCTCAACAAACCCGGTTTGCAATCGCCACCGGTTCATTTCTTAATTTCATAGTGAATTTCAATATGAACAACACAAATGTGGGATTGACTGATCTTCACAACATGTTGAAGACTTACGAGTCCTCTACTTCTCATGGCAAATCTGTGCTCATGGTGAGCTCTTCTGCTCAATCTTCCAAAGGGAAGAAAAAGCAAAAGAAAAAGCGAAGAAGGCATCGATGTCTTTAAGCCTAAGAAGAGTGGAGGGCTCATAAGAAGAAGCCGATATTGACAAAGGATGAGTGCCTATTCGTAAGCGAGAAGGGCACTGGAAGAGAGGCGCTTAAAATTGAGGCACAAGTGCAATGGGTAGTAGCTCGTATGTTTATCATTGAGATAAATATGTTTATAAATAATTCACATTCATGGGTATTAGATACCGGCTGTGGCTCACACATTTGTAGTAATGTGAAGGGGCTTAGTGACAGCAGAAAAGTGAATCCTGGGGAGGTCGACCTACGCGTGGGAAATGGAGTAAGAGTTGCTGTTGAACGCGTGGTGACTTATAGATTGGATCTTCCTTCGGGTTATAGATTAATAAATTACATGATTGTTATTTCGTTCCTGCTGTTTCAAAGAATATTATTTCCATTCTTATGTTAGACATTGAAGGGTTTTACTTCCATTTTGGAAACAGTTGTTGCAAGTTTTCCCTTAATGGAATGTTTTATGGAAATGTCTTTCTTTCGAATGGTTTATACATGCTTGAATGTGAACGAAATATTCTCAATGTGCAAAACAAACGACCTAAGCTAAGTGTCTGAATAATGCTATTTATCTTTGGCATTGTAGACTTGGTCATATCAATGAGAAAATGATAGCAAGGTTGAGAAAATTAGATTATCTCACATCATTTGATTTTGAATCATATGGTGCTTGTGAATCATGTCTCAAAGGGAAAATGATTAAGAAATCATTTTCTGGGAAATGGTTACGTGCCAAAGAATTGCTAGAGTTGATCCACTCAGATGTATGTGGACCGTTTCCAACTCAAGCAAAAGGTGGATATTCGTACTTCATAACTTTTACTAATTATTATTCAAGGTTTGAGTATGTGTATCTGATGAAACACAAATATGAGGCTCTTAATAAATTTAAGGAGTTTAAGTTAGAAGTCGAGAAACAACTTGGTAAAAGTATTAAGAATCTTCGATTAGATCGAGGAGGGGAATACTTAAGTCGAGAATTTCTTGATTACTTGAAATCACATGGAATCCGGTGAGACTGGACACCTCCGGGAACAGCACAGTTGAATGGTGTATCCGAGAGAAGAAATCGAACCTTATTAGACATGGTTCGATCCATGATGAGTTTCGCTAGTCTCCATTTATTTCTTTGGGGCCATGCTTTCTTAGCGCTGCTCATATTTTGAATATGGTTCCTTCTAAATCAGTCGAGAAAACTCCATATGAGATATGGCATGAGAAAAGAGCAAATCATAACTATTTGCGGACCTGGGGTTGTCCTGCTTTTGTTAAGAAAATGCTGACTGATAATTAGAATCCAAAAGTGAGAAATGTTATCTTGTGGGATATCTTAAAGAAAATAGAGGATATGAATTCTACTCACCTGGAGATCACATGGTGATCATCTCTATGAATGTGACATTTTTTGAAGACTCCTATGTTTCCAAGGAACAAGGTCACAATGAGGTAGATCTTGAAGAAATTCAAGAACCACAAAACAACACAGAGGACGAAAGATTGTTCAATGGTGTGAATAAGAATTCAGTGGGAGTATTTGACGTATGATGAACCCCAAAGACTGAATCTAATGGTTGAGAACCAAGATGATGAAGTCGAGTCGGATGATGATGAACCTAAGACCTATACTGAAGCGGTGTCTGGCACCGATTCAAATATGTGGTTCAAAGCATCGAGGAGTTGGAATATTTGTTTTGACAGAGCTATCAAATTGTTTGACTTTGTCAGAAGCAAAGAGGACCATTGCGTTTATAGTAAGAGCGAGAATGAAAATGTTGTCTACCTGGTCATATATGTCGATGACATTCTGATTATGGGGAGTGACCGATCCATGATGCAATCCGTGAAAGACTGACTGTCTAAATCCTTTATGATTAAGGATTTCGGTGATGCCTCCTATATCCTTGGGATCAAGATCTATCGGGATAGACCTAATAGATTGTTGAGGCTATCACAATCCACTTACATAGACAAATTGCTACGGCGTTTCTCAATAAAAATTCTAAGAAATGGTTTCTTCCTATGGGACATGACATCAAGTTGTCTAAGAAGGATTGTCCTTCTAATGACAAAGAAGTTGCTTGCATGAAAAGGATCTCATATTCTTCAGCTATAGGATCAATCATGTATGCCATGATATGCACTAAGCCAGATGTGGCCTATGCGCTTAGCATGACGAGCAGATTTCAGCAAAATCTCGGTGAGGAGCATTGAAAACGCTAAGACTATTCTTAAGTACCTTAGAAGGACTAAAGAATACTTCTTAATCTATGGCGAGCGCCGAGCTATCGATGTTGATGCAGCGATGCTAGCTTCCAAACGTAAACAAACATGTTCCAAGACGATATCATCCGATTAGAGAAATAATAGAAATGAACAATGTAAAATTAGAAAGAGTACCTCGGCGATATCTTAGTGACCCTTTTACCAAGTCATATGAGAGCTTGTGTGTTGACATGTGAGATGTTGGCTTTGATTCGATGGGAGTTTAAAGTTTGTATGTTTTAGAAACTCCTTTGTTGAGACATACTTACTTTTGATCACAATCGAAGATAATGTTTTATCTATGGGTTTTGTGCATTTAATGGAATAATTATTTGGATGTTTGTCGTTATTATCTTATTTGTTCCCTTGAATTATCACGCCATTTTTTGTGAGACATCAATGATATAGTATAATTTTAAAATATCCTAGCCAATGATCATCAAGAATGAGATATTGATGATATGTCATATGTTAGCATGTGGTTTGCATCACATTCTTAGAGAATGTAGTGGTTCTCGCAACTACGAGATATTTGATATCCGTGATGGACACATGAATACTTTGGAGAGTATTGGTATACCCTGCTATTAAATCGTTTGTTAGATGTCTACGATTTCTTAGTGTGTAGAGTATGTAATAGTCCTTAGACTTGAGGTCATTACACATTTTATTTGTTGAGTGCTGTACTTTGACCAAGGCAACGCTTGCGAGTGGCAAGACACGGCTTGGATTGGGTGCATCATGAAACAAATGAAAATGGTAGTTAAGCCAAGAATGAGATTCATTCATCGATTGGAATTTCGAGTGAGCACTTATTTTCTCTATATTATTCGACCATAAAGTTATTGGCCAATACAAGAGATATATTCAATTAAAGTAATTGAATATGATCATATGGGTCTTATAATAAAGATGAGAAAAATGGTTGAGCTATTGGGATAGACACATAGCAAAATCCTAAGCTCAATCGAGTGTGTCATGAATGAAAGGATATTACATAAACTTCATGTAAAGGTTTGTTTACTGTTTTCCATGTAAACGTCCGTCATATATCGAGTTCATTTGCACAACGCATCCAAGAGTTTTGTGAGACTTTGATTAGATCATCGTCGGTAATGGGGCCTATTGGGTCACACTATCAAGTGTATTGTTAATCCGCTCAAGGGTATGCATAGTGCACTGTAAGTTATGTAATATTAGTCAAGTGGGAGATTGAAAGATTATGGGCTAAATTAGATATATGAGCTTTAGTTAATTAATGGTTTGACTATTAATTAATTAAAGTAGACTAAAGAATATAAGCCCATATAACCTAGGGCTTTAGTGGGCTGCTCTATTTAATATAAATAGAGAGAATTCATTCTTTAGGTCACAGAAGTTTAAAACGTTAGACGTAACACAGAAACATAATCTTAGAGAACTACCGTTAATTCATTCAGAGATTTCTTGGCTTTCTCTGCTTGAATTAATATCGAGGAATTGTTCCTGCATCGGATTTGCATACACGTGGATATCATAGTTGTGGAGACAACCTTGCAGGATCTCGAAGAAGCTTGGAAGCATTGCAAATCGTAAGTTCTCTATCGAACGTGTTCATAGGGCTCATCGCATGATTAATTGTATATCTAGATATGTTTCTTGACTATATTTTTCACTGCGTATCATTAGATGATGTCACGAATATCCAACAATAATAGCAAAAAATGCAAAATATGTGATTGCATTTCACTTTATGCAAATGTGTAACATGTGAAAAATCTTGATGAAAATTCAAGAAATCTCTGAGGTTAACTTAATCTAGAAATGAGATTGGCGAGATCCTATCTTTTTCACCAAGATCTAGATTATTATTCTTACCAGTCACATCTTCTGTACAATATAAGAACGTGAATACATATTTATTTAATTTCTTCTTGTTTTCTATGTATGATATAAATTTAATAGTTGTCAGAGAAGTTTGTTCTGTTCTGAATAATTATTGATCAAATGCGCCCCCCCACCAAAAAAAGTCCCACACAGCCTACCCCATGTTACGATTTGCGACAATCACCACATGGACTATATATTTAGGTAAAATACCTATAATATATCTTAAATCATCCCATTTTAATTCTATCAAGAATTATGAAGTTTGGCCACTTAATAACCAGATTGCAGAAAACTGTGTAAATTTTAATGGACAAATCTTCTGGAACCTAATTAAAAGGTGAACAAAAAACATCGTGAATTTGACATGAAAATATGTGCGGAAAAAAGATGTCTTAATTAATGCTCGTAGGCTCAATTTTTCATTCAAGTTATTCGGAGTTCGGTTCGATAAAAATTCGTTCGAGTTTGTTTAGTGAAACTCGTTACCTAAACAAACCAAGTTTGAGCACGATAGTATTCGGCTCGTTGGCTTATAAACAAGTTCGTTAAGTGATTTACTTTGAAAATATAAAACTATTAACCGGATATAAATTTTTTTTCTATAATTAGTAATTATTGTACTAAATCTCTAACTATTTTTATTTGTTATAAGAAATCAATAAATATATTATGTTATTGTGAATAAAATAATTTATTTTAAAATAAAATGATCAATATTCTAAACATATATAAATTTAGAAAGTTTGTTTGAGTTCGATTAAAACTGAATAAGTTCCTAAACTCGAAATATTCGATAAATAAAACTCGAGATTCTATTTCGATCTAAACAAATGAGCTTGAAAGACGATAAGATTCTATTTCAATTGATTCGATTACACCCTATTTAAATAGTGATAGCCTCAAAATAACAAAACAACAATGTTTTAACTTATGTGAAATTAAGAGAGAAAATCATATTTCCCATGTATTTTCACGTCGAGTCATGTCAAATTTATAACGATTCTACTCATCTTTCAAATATCGAAATTTTTCTATAGATAGATCCACATAATTTTATGTAATTTAGGTATTAATTGGTCAAAATAGATAGTTGATGTATTATTGAAATTAAAAGTGTTGATTTCTAGGATATTTAAGTATTTAGCAAAGTGTAATAGATGTGTTTTTGTCCAAAATACATTGTAAACACACTACGTGAGTGATGTACGGTAGAAAACACATTCCATAGAGTTCACGGTGTTGAAGACATTGAATTATATATTAGAATGATACTTTTTCTAAATCATTAAATGTTCAATAAATTCAATAAACTAAAATTATGTAGTCAATAAACTAAAATGGACGGCAGAGAGCCGATCTTCATATTCGAGTAGGGATGTCAATGCGTGGGTTTTATTGGTATCGGAACCAATAAATAAGTAATGGTTTATGTTCTGGAACCGACCATTAGATACTGGATCCGGACTGGACCAGAACCATCAACTATGGGTCTTAAGCGGTCTGGATCTGAGCGGATCTGGAACCAGAATGGGACCAGAACCAGAATTGGAACCAAAGTCGTTGCTTTATAATTTAATGAGCTATGAGTGATTTCGGATCGATATGAATAAAACTAACTCATTGTAGTTCTATTTAAACTTGGGATTGTCAATAGACGGGTTTTACTCGGATCGAACCAATAAATCCAGACCGGATCAGACCATCAAACTATGCATCTAAACGGTCCGGGTCTAAAACGGGTTTGGAATCGAACCTAACCGTAACCACTGTTTTAAAATTTAATGGATTTTGAGCGGTTCTGGATTAATCCGAGTAAAACCCATCCATTGACATCCCTATATTCGAGTATGAATAAATTGTGATTGAATTATTATAACTTTCATATATATAGAAAATAAGACCTAATATCACCATCTTCTAGAATCAATTGCGCGAAAATACAGACATTTGAACTATTCCAAAACTTTAAACAAGTAGAAAACAATTAAATTTATAGCTATATATGTATGGTCCCATTTCCCAAATCTCAATTGCATAGAGATCCCAAAGTTGTTTCTTTATGCCTAAACAGTGCCATATGTCCTTAAAAATATTAATTCAGCCCTAAATCATATGGACCCCCTAAATTCAGCCCTTAAAATATAAATAGGTTCGAGTAATTACTTTTCTTTTCATGTTATTTACTTGCTTACATACATTTTCCATAACGGCATTAAAGAGCTTGAAACTTCCTCTCACCGCGTTGCATCAACGGAATCGAGGATGAAGTTTCTTATTTCAAGATGAGAAATTTCTATGCATACAATATCATATATGATTAGAAATAAGTTAATTGAACTCCACGAGTTTAGTTCGATTGGTTAAAAATTAATAGATTTGGAACAAAGAATAAAGATCAATGATTGAGTTCTAAAACCATATTGTAGGAGTTTCATTCTTTTAGAATGACTCCTTGAAAGATAGGTAAAGTACTCTAATTTATTAATCACTAAGTCACTGTAATTTATTCTTTTACATTCTCATGAGATTGGAGTGATTTGCTCCCTCATATTCTCCATGTGTGAACTCTTAAGAGGTGAGCTTTCCTTTTTTGGGAACAAGAAATAAGTTTCAAATCCAACACAATAAAAAAACTATTGACAAGTTAGACTCAAACTAGGATTATTTTCTTAATCAATAAGTATATTCAACTCAATATCCACTTGTGATCCCTATCATCAGCTCAATTTATCGATATCGAAAATTTGAACATGGGTTAGATTTAAAAAGCTTTTCAATTTCTTAGAGACATTTGTTTGTATAGAGTTTGTTGTTAGGTTAACCTTACAATTATGGACATTTATCAGGTAAATAAGTATATTTCCTTCGAAATAATAATATTTCATCCGTCTTGATATTTGTTTATTTAATTATATTTCGATATGTCCACAAAATTCGTTTATTTTCCTTTTATAGACATGGATCTCACCAAAAGTCAAAATTTTTATCCATACTTAATTCACTTATTTATAAAAAAATCACGCATGACCCATATTTTCTACTCACATAATATATTTTATTATATTATTTTATTCTCTACTCACTTTAAACTTATTATATTTATTAAAATCAACTGATAAAAACTAAGAATATAACATATATGGTGGACGGAGAGTATGTAAATATGGACAAACAAGATCTATCCATTTCATAACCATATTTCATCTCATTACTGTTATAATCATGTATGAGATTGTTGTGACATGTATTTTAATATTTTCTGAAGTTTTAATAATTATTTATATAGACAAAAATGAGAGATTTCCACTACTTTTTAAAAAAATAAAAATTAAGAATTATAGATCGATTTGCTCGAAAATATAAACATACACAGGGTTAAGAATATTTTTTTAAAAAAAAGCGCGTCCAAATCCCATATTTCGAAACCCTTTATTTTTCACCCTACCATAAAGAAGCAAACACACACACCCCAAATACAAAAAAGCCAAAACAACACACACACACACACACAAGCAGAGTCAAATTATACCACTAACTGAAAAATCAAAGATGATAGAAGAGCGGCGCGCCGGCCCTCCGCACGCCGCCATTCTTGCGGTGGTGGTGGTGCTGGTGATGGTGGTGCCGACGCTGCTCGGCGACCAGGGCGAGGCGCTGACCGAGTTCATTGCGGAGCTGCTCAGCCCCGTGGGGTTGCTCCTCCTCCCCATCGTCCTCCTCCTCACCATCCAGTTCCTCTCCTCCGACACCGGATCCTTCGTCGCCTCTGTGTTCTCCACCGGCGAGCCGAACTCCATCCACCGCGTCAGCGGATCGCCGGTCGGCGTCGGGCTCGTCCTCATCCTCGTCCTGTTCCTGCTATACAACAGAGTCTCGATCTTCGGCGGCGATGAAGACGGTGGCGATTGATGCTCTCTGATCTGAAACCGCCGTTGATTTTGGGATCTACATTTTGCTTCTTATTTTTTTATTAATGTTTTTCTTTGAGGTGATTTCATTTTATTTTTACTATGAGGGAGAGGTGATTTTATTATTTCATTTTTCTTTTATGATAGTTTATACGTAGTCTGCTGTACAGCTACCTCGTGTATGAGCATGTGAGTGTCTATGAATTTACGAGATTAGCCCTTGTATTGACTTCTTTATGCTTGCGCTCCCATGCTTTCATACACTTCTTAAATTTTCTTTTCGATAATTTTCGGTACAATTTTTAATAAAAGTTGTATATTATGAGTAAAGTAAATGTTTAATATTAACTTAATGTTAATTAAATTAGTGATAGATTATTCAAAATATATAAATAAATGATATCGTTAAAAATAATAAGTAGGAATAATAATGAATTATGGATAATAAAAAAAGTGTAAATAAAAGATGTTGAAGGTAATAAATAAAAATATTTTATGAGATATGATTTTCGTAAATAGAATAGGAAAAAGTTTGGTTAACGTACCAAAAAGAAAGATTAGAAGAAAAAAAATGATGGATGGATAAAGTACATAATATTGTGTTAATTGCCATAAATAATGCTTAATGCGTCCACTGAAAACTTGCATTACTTTTGGTGGTATAGATTTTAATAAAATGTAATAAATATAAAATAAATGAAGATAATAAATGAATATATTAATGTATAGTGAGAGTAAAAAAATGAATCATGTGAATCATGTATGATTTATTTATAAATAAGTGGTTGATTGAGGGTAGTTGATGTTTCTAAAACTAAAAAATACAATTTGTTGATGGACGTCCTAAAAATGAATTAAATGTAAACTTTTGATGGACGATATTCTTTTTTGAATTTTTTAAAAATTTAATTAATTTTAAACCTTTGTAATTATGAAAGTACTTCATAAATTTTCCTAAATTTGAAACTTTGTATCGATCAAATTTGAATCCATGATTTCTAAGTTATGAGATCGTACATTTCATCACTAGTTAAACGACTTCAGCCAGCTAAAATAAAACTTTCATATACAAATATAACAACTTTATGTTTGTGATTGTCCTATCAATTTGGACTCAAATGAGCTCATATCACATCGAGCTCAAGTAGCTTAATATTTTTATATCATTTTCTTCATTTTTACTCATAGAGTTTGAACTAATGTTCACCAAAAGTTTATATTGAATTTTTGTTCGATTCGTCCATTAAAAATTTACATTTTGCTTTTTTAGATATGATTCTCAAATAAATATCATATTTTTTACTCTCAATCTACCAATTTATTTGTAAAAAAAAAATCACTACTTAATACTTATAATATGAGACTTATTCTCCACTCAATTTACATCTATTACAATTTATTAAAATCCGTGACACAAAAAACAATGCAAACTTATTTAATTTGATAGCAAGACCTACTTTTTATGTTGTGCTAATTAGCACGCAAGTTTGTAATTACATTCATAGCTCAAAATACACGCCTGAGGGCCATACTGAAATTTGAGTTGATGGAGAAGGGTATTATCGTCCTTCCATATCCGCGTTAGCGAGTCAGCTATTTCTCCAGTTGTGCAGCTTCCCTTTCAAATGATACGTCCAACCTAAACCAGGTTCATTTTAATTTCAATTTCTCTCATTTAACTTTGAATTCTTCATTTTCTATTTATCACGAGGTCGTGTATCTTTTTTTCTGTATTACATGTAAATAATAATAATAAAAAGATCACTCTCAACTAATATACTCTTTTTGTCCTTTAATTTTTTTCATAATTTTCTTTTTTTGATACATCTCTCAAAATTCTTTCTATTACATTTATAAAAACTAAACCCTCAATAATATACTTTTATTTACATATTTTACAACTCATACCATTATTCATTCTTCTTATCCTCAACAACACTATTTATCTCAAATTTATTTGTACTTAACCAACTTAGCTTAACTATGAAGACAATAATACCACTTATTTATATATTTTATCATTTATGACACACCACTAATTAATTTAACATTACACTAATACTAGTAGGGATGTGCATCAACCGAATCAAATCGAAAAAATCGATCAAACTGATAATTTTCGATCGATTCGGTTCAATTTTTAGAAAAATCGAATTTCTATTTTACATTTTAGGTTCAATCAGTAACCGAACCGAATGAAAATTATTATTTTTATATATCTTATATAATAATTAATTAATATCTTAATTAAATAAAAGGATTAAAAATGTGTTTATTTATATATATATATATATATATATATATATATTTGTACAAATAGAGGAGAAACTACCGTCTTTCTAACAGATATTACTAAAAGTAATATTGCAATTCCTAAAACGATAAAATGGAATCAAGTTACACTTCCAGAAACCTGGAAATTAGAAAGTGTAGCTCCACCAATAAAAGAAGAGAATAGACAACTCGAAAGTATAATACAATATGTTGATGGAGATGCTAAGATAAAATTCTCATCACAAAGTAAAATTCTCATCACAAAGGAAAATTCGTTTTAAAATAGACGAAGAGGCAAGAAGTTCAACTTCTTCTATTCCTTTGATCGATTATGAAAAATCGGTATTTGGAATTTTAAAACCCGAACAAGTATCTCAACCGTAATATAAAGTAGAAATTCGAAAGTAGAAGTTCTAAAAGAAATCCAGATCACCCACATTTTCGGATATGGGTTATTAGGACATAATGTTTTCGTTATTAGTAATAACTATTTCCGAAAAAATTCAAAAAGTCTTAATAAAACAAAAATTATGAGAAACGAAAATGGTTTCTTTATTCCTTTCTTCTAAACAAAAATCTTTATATTCTAAAAGATACGAAGAGTGGAGTCTAAAAATAATTCTAAACTTTAGTTTTTCATCCGTTACAAAACCGTATTTTCCTTCAAGAAATAAAGAATTTTCAGATTTCTCAGATGAAAACTTTTTAAATGTTATAGAAAATAAATATAAAATATTAATACATGAAACAGGAAAAGAATCTACAGAGATTCATCCCCCTTCTTCTACTATACAAATACAAAAAGGAGAAAAAGAAATTTTTGCAACTCCTATAAAATCAGAAGGGTAAATAGTTTTTTATGTCCCATCGTTTGAGCGATTTTTCAGAAATATCCCACCGTAAAGATATTTACAAAACAGTGCCCATCATATTCGAAAAATAACACTATATAACCCCGAAAATTTTTTCGACTTTGAAATTGGCGGTATGCGGAGTCGCTATGTTGTCATGCTGACGTGGAAAAAACACCGAAAACAACATAAAACATGTTAAAACGACGTCGTTTGCATATAAGATGTTAAATACATATCAGCTGAATTCTCTTTTTAATTCTTACATCTCAGATTCAGAAAACAAAAAAAACAAAAAAGAAAAAGAAGAAGGAAGAAACAAGAAGACAGACACCAAGTTCATCGTTCTCCACCATATGCCCGCCGCAGGCGGAGCACCGACGGGCGCTTCCCACCGCGCATGGCTTGTGGTCTTCGTCCTCTTCTTCATCTTCACCTCACCTTCACCCTCTTCCACCTCCAGGATATCCGCCGTCGCCGCCGCAGTCGCTACCGCCACGAAGTCCAAGTACGAGCTCCCCAAGCCATTCTTCGATGTGCTCCTCCACTACGCCGCACTCAACGCCTCCTCCGTCGGCCGCATGTCCGCTGACGAGCTTAACACCGTCGCCGCCGTCCTCCATCGCTGTGCCACCCCTGAAACATCGTCGTCTTCGGCCTCACCCATGAAACCCTACTGTGAAACCTCCGACGTCGTTTAACATGTTTTGTGTTATTTTCATGTTTTTTTTTCACGTCGGCAATGCCAACGTAGCAGCTCCGGCGTACACGTCAAATTTCTGGCGTCAGAATTTTTTTTGGGGTTATATAATGTTATTTTTCGAATACGATGGGCACTGTTTTGTAAATATCTTTACGGTGGAATATTTCTAAAAAGTCTCTCAAACGATGGGACATAAAACGCTATTTACCCAAATCAGAAACTGGAAAAGGAGATTTTGATCATATTATACAACAAAATAATTTTACAAATCTCGCTCTTCATACTATTGGAAATCAAACCAATGTAATTGAAGAAATTCTTTCTCCATAAATTTCTAAATCAAGAAAAGTGTTCCAATACTATTATGATTAAACCACCTCCTAATCTTAAAAGAAATTTTTTATTAAACTCAAAAAGGATAATGAGTTCTTAGAAGGTCTAATAAACATATTACAAAAATTAATATTAAAGGAAAAGAAAAGAAGAAGAATGTTCCTATAAAAATGTTTCGTTATATAAAAGAAACCGAAGAAACTTCTTCAGATGACGATTTACAAGTTAATAAACTTGCGATGTCTCTATAGTAAAACCTTATTACAAATAAATCCACTCCTATAGATCTTCAAATTGAAGAAAAGGAGACTATGCTCAATTCAATGGTGAATCTATCACGAATGGAACATAGACGAAAAATCAATATCGATAAAACTATTGTAAAACAAATGCTTATATATGCTTCAAGGCAAAATTAAAAGGTAATAATGATAGGCAAATTGCTCAAGCTATTATTACCGGGTTTACCAACCAACTACAAGGATGGTGGGATTTTATATTTCAAAAGAAGCTAAAAGCAAAATTTTAAATTCAAGTGTATTTGACCCTATCACTCAAAGAGAAGAGTCTGATGCGGTTAATACTCTTATTTATACAATACTTACAAATTTTGTAGGAGCTAATGAGCTTCAATTAGATAAAACTAATAAATAATTAATAAATTTAAGATGTCAAAAACTATCGATTTTAGACGGTATAAAGACGTTTTTTGTCCAAAGTTCTTACTAGAAATGATTGTAATATGAACTTTGAAAGAAAAATTTATTGCTGGTTTACCAACATTATTTTCAGAAAGAGTTTTAAATAGGTTAAAAACAAAATTTGTTAACAATAATATTATTTGGGAAAATATTTCTTATGGTGATATCAAGTAGAAATAATCTTGAAGGAATTATTCGTGTAATGAAATCAAATTAAAAGACAAATAGATTTTCAAAAGAATGAAAATAAAAATATAATTGAAAATTTTATGAACAAATAGGTCTTCAATCGAACAAGATCCTAATAGGATTAAAAAAACATAAATTTAGAAAAAGAAAAATTTTATTCGAAAATTATTCTAAACAAAAGAAAGCAATTAAAAGAAGTGCTCCAAAAGAGTTAAAATCATCTTCTAAAGCTGAAGAAACTAAGCCTATTTTTGAAAATGTGGAAAAATAGGACATAAGGCTAACAAATGTTATGTAAAAAGAAAATTAATAATCTTAATATTGACAGAGATTTAAAAGAATCTTTATGCAATATTCTTCTTAATGAAGAAGAGGCGAAGAAGATATCTCTATTACTATCCTTAAAATGAGGATGAATCTTGAAATTTCGTAAGATGAATCGATCAATCGAATTACAAAATTGTGATTCAGATTGTGATTGTGATGTTTGTCTCATAAAATTTATGGGATTAAATATTAATGTTATAACTAAAGAAGAAAATTTTATTCTTGATCTAATAGACCAAATAAAAGATGCTATAGAAAAAGAAAAGCTATAGAATATTATCTTCTATTGCTTCAAATTCTAAACTGAAAAGTCCAAACTAGACTTATTAATAAGGTTAATGAACAAAAGAATTATATTCCTATATCAAAATATTAGAAAAGGCTAATCAAAAAGAAAGAGAGCCTACGATTTCTGAATTAAAAGGAGAAATTAATCAGATAAAATCTGAAATAAAATTTCTTAATGAAAAAATTGATTTATTAAATACTAATTGGAGAAATGACTCCACTTCATCGGATGAAGATGAAGAAAGTGAAAAAATTACCTTTCTTGAAAAAGATCAAGAAATAAATCAAATTAATTTTAAGAATCTAATTTGGATCAATAAAATTGATCAGATTCTTTCTCAAAAATGGTATTCTAAGGTAACTCTTATTGTAAATAAAGAGTTCACTATTACCATTAATGCTCTCTTAGATATAGGAGCAGATGTTAATTGTATTAGTGAAGGAATTATACCTACAAAATACTATTCTAAAACTACCCAGTTTATAACAACTGCTAATAAGCAACCTTTAATTGTTAATTACAAATTATCAGATGTTGCTATCTGTAATTCAGGAGTTTGTCTCAATACTACTTTTATTTTAATAAAAAATATTTATACGTCAGTAATACTTGGTACTCTTTTTTTCCAAATGTTATTCCCTATTAATAAAATTAATGAAAAGGAATTATTTACTAAAGTTAAAGGAAAAAATCTGTTTTTCCCATTTTCCTCTATTCCTTTAACAAAATCTATAAATATTTTACAAGAAGTTGTTAAAAATAAAAATAATTTTATTAACTCGTTAAAAGAAGAAATTAATTTTAAAACAATCAAAGAAAAATTAGTCTCAGAAAAAATTCAAAATAAAATAAAAGAAATCCTTCAAAAATAAATACGAAATTTGTGCTAAAGTTCTAAATGCCTTTTGGAATAGAAAAGACATGAAGTTTCTCCCATATATTGATAATTTCGATGAAAGAAAAGTTAATACTAAGCAAGGCCAATTGCATGGAGAAATATTATTAAAATTTCAAAGAAGAAATTGGTATTCTTCTTAAAAGGGTTTAATAAGACCTAGTAATAGTCTTTGGAATTGTCTCGCATTTTATGTTTAGAATGCCTCCGAAATAGAAAGAGGAGCTCTAGACTAGTTATAAATTATAAACCTCTTAATAAGGCTCTTAAATGGATAAAACATCCATTACCAAATAAAATAGATTTATTAAATAGAATGTTTACGGAAATATATTTTCCTCTTTGATTTAAAATCGATTCTATCAAATTCTTCTAAAAGAAGAAGATAGATATAAAACCCTTTACCGTCCCTTTGGAAATTTTGAATGAAATGTTATGCCATTTGATTTAAAAATGCTCCAATGAAATTTCAAAATATTATGAATGAAATTTATAATCCTCATATGGATTTTATTATTGTATATATTGATGATGTTTTAATATTTTCTAAAACCATCGAAGAACATTTTAAACATCTTAATATTTTTATACAAACTACAAAAAGAGTCGGTTTAGCTATAAATCCTAAAAGGTAAAAATATTTCAAACAAAATAAAATTCTTAGAATATTATATTGAAAATAAAATTATTATTCCTATTGAAAGAGTACTTTTATTTGTGGACAAATTCCCAGATAAAATTACTGATTTAAATCAATTACAAAGATTTCTTTGAAGTCTTAATTATATTGGAGATTTCTACCAAGATTTAGCAAAAGACTGCAAATTATTATTTCAAAGGTTAAAGAAGAATCCTTTACCTTGGACTAATGATCATACAGAAGCTGTAAAAAGAATAAAACAAAGAGTTAAAGAACTTCCTTGTTTATCAATAGCTAATCCTGAAGCATTCAAAATAGTTGAAACAGATGCATCCGAAATCGGATATGGAGGAATTCTTAAACAAAAGAATTCAGAAAATTCTAAAGAAGAACTTGTTAGATATACTTATGGTATTTGGAATAATGCTCAAATGAATTATTCTACAATAAAAAAAGAATTACTTTCAATAGTAAAATGTGTTACTAAATTTGAAAGTGATATTTTAAATAAAAAATTCTTAATAAGAGTTGATTGTAATCGCAAAGATATATTAACAAAAGATGTTAAAAATATTGCTTCGAAACAAATTTTTGCTAGATGGCAAGCTATATTAGCATGTTTTGATTTTGATATTGAACATATTTCTGGAAAAAATAATTGTTTACCAGATTTTCTAACACGAGAATTTTTACAGGGACAAATCTTGGAATCAAATCGTAAGAAAACAAGCATTGGGTAAAAAATCCATGACTAATTTAGTCAAAAATCCAAAGCCTAAAAGGAATGAATTCTTTAAAAAAGAAATTGAGGAATTACCCAGTCAAATTGATTTTATTAAAGAATTTGAAAATGATGAAGATGCATATGATATTCAATACTATCATGATGCAATCTTTCTTCAAAAAGGATCAAAAGATGAAATTAAATATCCATATATTATATCTGGATATTTAAATTGTTGTCAATTGAAGATGACCTAAAAGGTCTTTCTCCAGCTCAAATCGCTTATACCATCTTAATAAAGATCTTCCACAAGTCTTTGGAAAAAGACCGTGATTACTTTGAAGCAATTCTAATAAACTGGATCTGTTGAAATTCAACATATGGATCGTGCAAATAAAGAATTTGCTTTTTCAAACTTGTTATTGCGAATTTTGCTACCTTCAAATCAAGGAATGTCTTCTCATCAAACAAGGCAACTTGATAATTATCAAGCTAATCCCAACTATTATAATTATTTTGATTATATCAAATCATGAGATAATATTTTCCTATATGAAAATAGTTCACGAAAACATTCTTGTTGGGTTAAGTTTAATCTCGATAACCCATTTCAAATAATACCAAATTGGTTTTGACTTTTTTTTTTTCGTGGGGTAATGCCTATGATATTTTCTCGAAAAGTTAAAGTTATTTGGATAAAATTACATAAGGTTAATAACCATCTTGAAAGTCTTCCTGCAGTTCTACAATTTGATAATCATTATACAATTCCATGGATTCTTCGATGTGATTATAGCTTGTAAGAACAAACACGCTCAAAAATGAGATAAAATTAACTCCTACAATTTTTGTTAGGAGAATTCTCCTAAAATGGTGGCCTAAGGAGAATTTCTTTGAAGAAGGTAAAACATTTGATAGAAGAGGAATTTTGGCGAAGAAATCGCTAGTCCGTAGATTATAAAAATCTTAATGCACAAACTCCATCGCATGAGTCTTTATTAAAAGATTTATCGCACGAATGGATAAAGAATCATCAATCTTTTATTAAAGAAGTTTTGGATCCGAGAATTCTCAAACAAAATGCTCAAGTTCGATGTAACCATCTTCATCGAGACCAAAATTATGAAGATACTTTGATGGAAGATAATGATGATTTCAAGAAGCTCAAGATCCATTTGATGATTCGTATTGCTCTACAAGGAGTAGGGTGAGAATTTGGGATCGGGACTGGAAATTTCGTCCCCACCCGAGTCCCGACGGATTCGGGACCCCGAGTCCCAAATTTCTGGGTTCGGACCGGACCAGAAATTTTGATTTTCGTATCGAATTCCTAGTCCCGTTGGAAATCAAGTCCCGATTTTAAATATATCTAATTTTAATTTCGGACTTTCGGACTTTCGACATTTTCGTAATTTGAACTTGGACGCGGGACTTCGGACATTTTCGGTAATTTCGGATATTTTCGGGTAATTTCGGAATTTCGGGTAATTCGGGATATTTCGGGTAATTTTGTGACTTGGGACTTTCGGGACATTTTGGAAATTTCAATTCGGATGGGACCGGACTAAAATTGTAAATTTTGGGACCGAGAATCCAAGTCCCGATCGACCAGACCGGACCGGACCCAAAATTGTAAAATTCGGGACCTCGGGACTGGGACTGCCATCTGGCCCTGACCGATTCTCACCCCTAACAAGGAGAACCATCCCCAAAGTAATCAATCGACGAATGCAATGACGGATGAATTTGATGACGAATGCAATGACGTCCTCCCACCATGTGATTTGTGACCCAATGATTCACCTTTTGACTTTTGGAAAATACTCCCACTTTGTTAATATGTGTGCCGTGTGTTTTCTATTTCTAAAATAAGTGGAGTGTCCCACTTTGTAAAGAGAAAGTCATGTGTTTCCACTTCCCAAGAAGTGAGTGCGTGTGTGTTTTTCTCTATAAATAGGATTGTTTAGTAGATGGAGAGACGCTGCAGTTTGCTCGCCTCATTTCTTCCTTCATCTCTCTCTCTAAATATTTGTATTGAAGTCGCTTTGATGTTCAAGTTCAAGAAATATATGTAGCTTTAGTTTTATAATTTCAATCCTTTTGTTGTTGATAATATCTTTATGCTCCGAATAATTATATAATTGTTAAACAACAATGTTATTTTAAAAGTCTTCGTTATAAAATAACAAGAACAAAATTTTATAAATTATATTGAACAACAACTTAATAATCCCAATATTGATGAAACATCAAAACCCATATTTATATTCCGCAATTAAAGAGCTAGACGAAGTCTAAAAGCCTTCAAAATCAGGTTCTTATTACAACGCCGCATAAAAGGCCGCATCAATATATATATATATATATATATATATATATATATATATATATATATATATGGGAGGGTTAACGTGAGAACCATTTTATTGTGAACATGAGAACAAAAATGATGATTCACGGTGAAAGTTGATGAATCCGCTGGGAAAATTACTGAATCCAAAAAATAGAATTTTCGCCCCTCATGGGATTCGAACCCGGGTGAAAAATTCTAAATTTTTGAATTTAGTAACTTTCTCAATAGATTCATCAACTTTCATAACGAATTCATTTGGTTCTTAGTTTTTAGGATAAAAATGGTTCTCATTTGAACCAAATTATATATATATGTTTCAATCGATTTTTCGATCCGATCGAAATCGATCGATTTTTGATTGGTCCGAAATTATAAATCGATTCGATTCGGTTCAAAAAAATACGATTGGTTCGGTTTTCAATTTAGAGAATTTCAAAAAATCGATCGAACCGGCCGATCGATGCACAACCCTAAATATGAGACTCTTATTTCATGCCAAAAATTCACAGAAATAAATTGAGTGGATAAAGTAAAATTTAAAGACCATACGAGACCACATATATTATATGGTACTAGCTACACATCAAATGCATACTTGTCAACACTAAACAGTCACTTCGCGAAGATAACAAAAATACAAGACTGAAACGAGAAGAGTAATTATTGGATTAAATCCTAAACTATTTGGTTTGTCTCAAAAATGTCCTAAACTTTCAATAATATCAATAAAATACCCGAACTATCAATATTGTACCAAAAATATCATCCCTAATATTTTTGATCAACGAAATACTGACTTGGATTTTCATGTGACAAAAACGACGTCGTTTCCAACAGAATAATTTTAAAAAGTTTATGATTGCTCTGTTTAGTTATCATTTTTTATAAACACAAACGTATTTGGTGTTTGATGGCTCAGATTACGAATTTTTTGGAAAGATAATAAATATGAATACATTTGTTTTTTTTTTTTTGCAATTGTTGGTGAACATCCGATTGCATATGATATCTCTTTTTACGTAGTTAAGGTTGTTGTCTGACTGAATATTAAATTTATCTCTTCTAGTTACCAAATGTATTCATTTTTATTATCTTTCTATAAATTCGTAATCTGATGGTCATCAAACAAAATAAACATCAAATATATTTGTGTTTATAAAAAGATAACTAAAAGAGACATCATAAAATTTTAAAATTATTCATTGAAAACGACGTCGTTTTGTCACTTAAAATCCAAGTCAAGATTTCGTTGATAAAAACATCATAAATGATATTTTTGGTATAATATTGATAGTGTTATTTTATCGATATTATTGAAAGTTTAGGACATTTTGGGACAAACCTAATAGTTTAGGATTTAATCCAATAATTGCCCAAACGAGAAGGACCAACTCTCCAAACGATTACGCGTAACAGAAAGCTTGAAAGCCTCAGCTTATTATTGGCTAAAATCACAGATGACATCAAATAATTTTCCATCCATCTGAAATGCTAAGATTCAGTGTGGCAATGTTCATAGCTGCAATATAATATACATAAATGAAACGATAACTTCCGCATTGTTCCTTTCCAAGAAACCTCCTTCAAACAAGACCCTCATCCAAGTCCGATGGCAACGAGCTCATGGCTACGGGGTCTCGAATTAGAAACGAGAGGAAGAATGCCTCTGTCGAGTTATACTGCCAGCGAGGGATTTCCATGGCGGATACGCGTGTGGTAGTGCGTGAATCTCCAACTGGGAAGTTATCAACTAGGAGGATCTGCTTGAGGACAGAGCAAACTATACGGTTAGAACTGTTGAGTTTTATAAGTCTAGGAGCAGAATTACCAAGAACGCATAATGAACGTGTATGCACAAGCAAAAGTAGCAGTTATTTGAGAACAGTCTTCAACATAAAAGCAAGCATAGATGCAATAATTTGCTGGCTGCGACTTTATTAGAACCTATCAAACTACATTTGTTACACTAAAATGTAATATCATGTCATCTTTACAATTTTATTTTTTGACCTAAAAGTAAGTTCAGGTGGTCTTCGGATATGTAAAAAGATGGAACTCGGACGATGATAGTAGTGACAATATTGCGGCTCCAAGACCTAATTAAAGCATTTATCGAGGTCCAAAAAAACCAGAAAGAATACTAGAAGGAGCTAGCAGAATCATATACCATCATTTATCAAGTTTCTTCAAGTCCTAGTTAACATTTCATGTCTTATAAAATTATAAAATATATTATGAAGAAATAAAATTATGAAACATTTTATGACAGTACGAAGCATAAGAACGCAGCTAGTCTCTAGATGCCCTCTCAGATCCCTAGCACTATACTCAAATCAAAAATCAACTTCAATTGATCTTTATGCTTGTTGAAAAACTTGGATGAATCAAATTCGTGTTTGGCCAAGGAAAAGCAAAGCTCAAACCAGAAATACTCATATGACATCAGCTAAGTCATTCCCAAAACAGAGAGAGATTTCAGATAACCATAATCTCAATTCCAAATTCATGCTAGTGTCCTTCTACTCTTCTAGTAACATTATAAAAGTCCAACTTATATATTATACATATTAAGCATGGGTACTCTGTCACTTAAAGTCAGATTTGACATTACAAATTTTCAACCACTTTGCAGAAATACAGGAACAATATATGGAACTTTCACCTTTTTAACATTAATCTAAAACTCCACACTTGGTAAAAGGTGATGCACAGAATTGGATGGAGTACAAAGGATATTTTACAAAGTATTATTTCCATTACTTCTACACAAGATTTATATAGATAATTCATAATTAACAGGTTTATATTCTATCAATACCCACAAGCTATCCAGATAAATATGGAAGTTCTTGCTCGATAATGTGCTAACATAGGTGCTCGATTCTATTCATTTCCCTCAGAACAATAAAGTATCAGATGAAGTCTAACTGAACTGACACAGGTAAAAGCCTTGAACCAACACATTTTATACAAAGCAGCAACTACATAAATTAACATGTTGACAGCCTAATGTCAATCCTCAACTTCTCTTATACAAGGTTGAATCTGCATACAAAGTAGTTGTTGATCAATCCACTTTATTGTATCAATGATTCACTATAAATGACTTATAACCCACTAGCTAATTAGTTCGTGAACTAATTGACAGTAAGGTCCAAGGGCTTCAACGTGAACAGACCCCTGTTTTATACGCCTCTTACAGCCAAGAAAAAAGGCTTAACTTACATAATCCATGCATACTAAGGTATTTCTGTTTTTTCTGCTCTATTATTTTTCAAGATACTGATTTGCTTCTGATGAGTAGCAAGCAAAAGAATTTGGAAATCCATTCAAAATTACAAGCTTACCAAGTCAGATACATGAAAACCTTTCCATCGAACTCAATAACATTCAAAAAAAGGCCTCTAGTTTTAACTTGCACCTAGCCACCTACAAAATAAAAAATGCCCAATCTTTCAAAGCTCACTTGCTTCGCATTAACAACCTAATCTTGCAAAAAATCTTAATCAAGTAATACACACATATCATATGATTGGTGCAACCATGAGTGAAATTCCCACAATATTGAATCAAACCAGTTTCTACTAAATACACCATTCAACATTTCGAACCATCATAACAGAAAGTGAAGGAACAGCAATATCATGCAAAAACACAAACTCACCTTCATGTGGCAAAACTTTGAAGCCTATCACAATGAGGAGTCGGGAAGTGCCTATTCCAGTGACGCCTCTGCATTTCCATGTGACAGTAACGTCCGAGCATATGCTTGTAATCTTTTATCACGTTATTCTCAATTTCATGCCGCCCAGGGGTTCCAGTTGGATAGGTCCTATCAAATTCAGGTGACTTAACAAAGAACTCCACCCCATGTTTCTCTGTCATTTTCTTAAACTGGTAAGAATAGTTCTTCTGCAACGAGTACTCAGGCTCCGAGAATGGAAGATAAGCAAGCAGAATGATTATAAAAAATGGAAGCAACTGAAGCAGCAGCATAAGACTAGGGCCCGTATTACCCAAATCTTCCCTCTGATGTGCAGCAGCAGTATGTGTTCTAGTCCTGTAAACGTTAGCATTCCTGAAGGCATCACGTTGGCCAAAAAACGCCCTGAATATCTCATCAGGATCAAATTCATCGTCAAAGAAGTCATTTCCTGTTCTCCTCCGCCTTCTCCTAGTCTGATACTGCTGGTTATGCTCAAACTCGTCCACTAACCCCGTCTGATCATACTGCCTCCTTGCCTCATCCTCGCTCAAGCACTTGAACGCCTTGCTAACTTTCTTAAACGCCTCCTCAGAGCCTGGTGCCTTGTTCTTATCAGGGTGAACTTTCAACGAGAGCTTCCTATAAGCCTTCCTAATCTCCTCTACAGTGCAACTCTTCTCAACCCCAAGAATCGCGTAGTAATCTTTCTTTGTCTTGATCTGTCTCACCAAGAGCACGTGGTCGTCCGTGTAATTCCTCTCCCCGTTCGAAACCCCACTGGAATTAGCAGAGCCCTGACCATTTTTCGACGTGGAAACCTTCTTCACGTTACTGGATGGACCGGCAGAAGACGAGGAATCGAGATTCTCACAAGCGGCCAAGAGATCATCGACGGATAAACTCTGGTTAAGGCGGCGAGCAATTCCGATGAATTTCACGGCTCTTTGCTTATTACCAGCTGCAATTGCCTCTTTCGCAATGTTTATACATCTCAACGCCTCATCTTTGTTGCTATCCATCAAGAATTTCAGTTTGCCCCCAAAAAACACAACTCAAACATACAAACAACCCAGCTCAAGAAAAAGTCCCAAAATTCAACCTCGGGAGCCAAAACCTAGAAAAATCAACAAACCCACAAAATCATCAATACAGAAATTCATCCACACCCCCACTGCATCAAGTTCACCTTCGATCTCCCAGAAATACCAAATATACCCTAATTGAAACACACAAACACAAAATCCCAAATCAGGATCTCCATCAAATTCAACAATGAAGCACCCTAACTAGTGCAATTCAACAAGAGCAAACCACAAACAGGCTTCATCAAAATGAAAAACCCGTGCACACACCAAAATTGTTAAGAACTGAACATCAGCCATCCAAAACGCCATCAAAAAATTCAAAGAAAGCCAGGTATTTACCTATATTAGATCCGTAGTCCCATGACCGACTCGTGGAGAGAGAGAGGAAGAGTGAGATTACACGAGACGAATATGTATTGGTGAAAATATATAGTACCCTAATTGTCAGCCAATTGAATTGTGCCGAGTCAATTTGCACACAATCAGATTTTCTATTTGTGATTTTTTTAATTACTTTTCTCAACAATGAAATCTAATCAAATCCAAAATCCTATTTATAATGTAAAATTTCATGGCTGAAATAGATTGAGCCAGTCCAAGTCTACCGAATTTTTGATCCTTTTGGATGGGCTCGGCTAGGTCCGAAATTTAATTAGACTTAAAATTAAATTGTCTGAAATCGGACAAAATGGACGGGTCGTGTCGGGGTTACGCCAAACTTGTTTCGACTGTTCTAGATATTTATTTCCAAACTTCCACTTTGATGTCACCCACCTATTCAAGTTTATATTTTAACATAGGAGTTAATTATGATATGTGTCAAGATTTTTATTCAATTTATCATTGATTATATCTCAATTTTAACAATTGAGATGTGGCAGCTTGAAGGATGACGTATTCTTTTGGATAAAAAAATTAAAATATATATGTGGAAAAATACATGTCATCCTTCGAAACATCATATTACGGTTCGACCGTCGGATAAGAATTTAATAACAAAATTGATATAAGTTGAAAGATTGGGATAGATTTGATAAATTTTAAAAGTTAGAATTCAATGAAAAAAGATTGAGATATATCTCATGATTAACCTCTTTCAACATACATTTATTTCGCTATCACTTTTTCCTCAAGATGATGTAAATAAAGGGTCGTTTAGGTGGATGAATCATAAAAAGGAAAGAGAATAAGAATATATGATTCCCTTACTTGTATTTGGTTGTATGCTCATTTCGTTCCTCAATTTTCTATATAAAATTTTTTCGATACGGGTTTTAATAAAAGTCGTTAATTGTATTGTGAGTAGAGTAAGATTCTTATATTAGTGTAGTGTTAATGAAATTAGTGGTGAACCTGATGGTCATGGGTGGTAAACTATATAAATAAGTAGTATTGTTGAAGATAATAAATAAGGATAGTCATAAGTAGTAAAAAGTGTAAATAAATGATATTTGTGAGGGTAATAAGTAGAGAGTATTTTGTGGGATAGTTTTCATAAATGGAATAGAAAGAAGTTTTGGGAACGTATCAAAAAAACTAGGAAGAAAAATAAGGAACGAAGAGAGTATTAAAAATGTTAAAGACTATGATCAATACTCTAGCTCTGTCTGGTTTAAAAAAAAAACTCTTTCTATCTTCAAATAAATCTTATATTTGAAATAAAATTTAATTGTAAATAAATATTCTATTTCAAAATTTATAGAAATTTAATATCAAACTTTTCATTTTCCATCATTGTTAATGCACATACGATTTTGACAGAGTACGCTTATTCAATAACAGGAGTGAATTGCTTGAGAATCAACTGTCTATATTTTTGTGAATTTGTGCAAATTTTCTCCAGAATACCAAAATCTAAAACCGTTAATCAAAAATATTTTCCTGTCGGCAGTTCTGCCATTCTAACATTTTTGGCTCATTTAGAAACCTAAAACTTTTGAAAGTTACATTACTCAACAATGTTTAAGCATAATTTTGGCTGATTTAGATACCTAAAATTGCAAGAATGAGCAAGATAATATAAAATGGAAATAATTTTATCAACTATTTGAAGAACTAAAGTCTTCAGCATATTGATAACTAAAAAATCTTATAATATTGCAGATGTTAAAATTGGATTAATGATAGAATAATCCGTACAAAACTTCAACAAGAACTTCAATACTACAATGGTTAGACAATCATTCTTTACACAAAGTTACACACTGGTCATCTCAATCGATGCATCAGTTCCTCATCATCAGAACCAACGCATTGTCTTCTCCTCAAAGATTCTATCACTTCAGCCGGCTTCTCCCCTCCATGACTTGCCACCCCCAACCGTGACTTCAGCTTGGGCATGTTCATCGAGCCAAGAGGCGTGGAGGCACCCTCATTCAACTCCCTGAGCACAGACCGCGCTGTGGCAGCCGCTGCAGCATCAGCCACGGCTGAGGCAACTTTGGAGTTGCTTTGCAGATTCTTTGGCCGCTTGCTCCTTATGATATTAGTAAACCAGAGGACGATTCTTTGGCCGACTGGATCCGGATCTCCTTGCTTGAGAGGACGATTTCTCAGCGCACACGAAGGTAAAGAAACAAGACACGATTTCTCAAACTGATGCATATGATATTAGTAAACCAGTAAACCTTTCAAGATGTTCCCAAAGAGGAAATCGGCTAGTTGTCAATTTTCTCCGATTCATCGACTAAACACGACAAAAACCTAAGGAATAGCAGCTTCTCCACTTCACATAGTCACGCTGTATAGAAGAAAAAGGTTGCATAAGACAACACTCGAAAACTGACTTGTTCTTACAACCAATTTGTACCTGTAGTAGCCCTCCTAGTAGAATAAATGTCTGTCTTCTTACTAGTCCACAAGGGTCGCGTCGACACTTTGTGATCTTTGACATATAACTGTAAGATTTCGAGAAAGATATCAAGAATCTCGAATGAGTTGAAGTTTCACAAAGCTTAGAAGATAAGTACATGCAGACTTGAACTCACCAGTCCACCTTAGTGGTGTAGTGCACGCAGAAATCCGCCATCATCACCACAATGTTGTTGCGGACCATAGCAGAATCGCTCTTTTCAAGCTGCTGATAAACATACATTTCACTTCAAAAGTTTGACAGATATAATTAATCCAATCTATACATTAATAGGTCGTAAGCTGATATGAAATTACCTGTTAAGGACATCAAGCATGAGTTTCAAATGTACCTGCACGAAAAGAGGGTGTAGCGCTTCGCAAGTTTCCCATCGGCTAGACAAATATTGCCCATAGCAAGCCACGCGTGTATGTATAAGGAGGGGGCGAGCTGCTTGACAGAAACTGCAGGAGTCGGTAGTTTGCTAGATTTTGGATCAGAACTTCCTGAAGTTATGATGATGTGCACGGTTGGAACGAGGTCTTTCAAACTGGCTGAGGGGCAGACGACATTAATGGTTTATGTGTTATTTACATCGACAATGGTTTTGGGTTTCATGGACTGACCATATTTTTCTACAGGAGCAACCTCCCTTTGACAAGAAGCAATTCATTGGATACATCAAGAAGTATATTAAAACGTTGTCCCCTAAACTCGATGCGGAGAAACAAGAGGAGTTCAAGAAGTCCATTGAGGGGCAACCAAGTATCTGATCCCTAAAATCAAAGATCTCCAATTGTAAGAATTTTATCTCTCTCTCCCCCTTGTAACCTTGGAATTTTTGCTATGTTATATCTACACACATGCTACTAGGGATGTCAACGGCTATTTTACCTGGGATCGATCCGGAACTGCTCAAAGTTTCATTAAATTTTAAAGAACGGTTTTGGTTAGGTTACGGTTACAGAACCGCTTGGACCCGGACCAGTTCAGATCCGGCCCATTTTGTCTGGTTCCGGTCCGACCCGATAAAGTAATCAGCAAAAATGATGAACGCGCCGATCATCGATAGAAGAGGTGAGATGAGATGCTCAGCGCCAATCGAAATCGCACCTCGTCGGCTCGTAAGCCCCCGACACCGTGCTGTTGGAACTCAACGGGATTTTTAGATCGCAATCGATCTTCGGCTTCACCCTGGTTGATTTCACGAACGCAAACTTCATCCTGATCCGCAGATACAGCTTGATGTCAATGTCGTACCTTCCGGCGGTCCGATCCTCGCTGTATTTCGCCATCTCGTTGCTCCCGAGCAGCACTAATTGCTGTCCTTTGAACTCTGCGCTCACGTTGCTGGTGTTCTTCTTTCCTTGATAGAACTTCTGCAATTCCACGGTGGAGAATCGCTGGCCTTGGTAGAAAACCCTAGCCTCGATCCGATCGTAGTAGATGCCTATGCGCTTGTTCGGGTTGCGAATCGTCAGATTCAGCGCCAGATTGTAGTGGAGCGTGTTGTTGCTGATGTTGAACTCAGTAAGCGAGGCCTCGTTGACGTGGAATTTGACGGTGTTGGGGCGGAAAACCAGCCACAATATGAGAACGAGGATTCCGACGACGATGAGGATGGTGAAGAGGATCTGGCAGATGCAGGTGAAGATGCAATTGGCAATGCAGCAGCAGCAGCAGCTGAAGGGGTTGCAGCAGCAACCCCCGCCGCTGCCGCGGCCGGGGCGGTGGTAGCTCTTGGACGGTTTGGAAGGCGGCGAAATGGATGGGCTGTAGTAGGCCCCGTTCAGGTGCGGCTCCTTGGTTTCTCCCATTGGTTGAAGAGTGGTTGGGCTTCAGAGATATTTCTCTCTTTAGAATTGGTGTGGCACCAACGGGAATCAGCCAAGCGATGGATAATATCCGATCCTAACCATAAGCGATGGTGGGATCCGGTCCGGATCCGTGTTCTTGGTAGGTTTGTAACCGTAACCAATACTAATTTATTGGTTCATCCCAGAAAGTTCTCGCCCGTTGACATCCCTACATGCTAGTATGCGAGACAATCAAAAATGGTATTGGGGCTTGAATAATCATGAGAATGCTAAGTAAACTAAACTGTATTATGGCTCGAAACTAAAAATATTTGGTGAGATTTTAACTTGCCAAACTTTTGGTGGCCGATAGAGTGTGTTATTTATCGATTTAAACTTTTTTGGATGATTTTTATAGTTTAACCCGTTAAACAAGTCATAGATAATTTGAATCGCATTACTGGTTTAGTAGGTACATCGATTGACATGGATTTATTGTTTTTAAGGTGTAATTGTGATGAATCTATAAGAGAAAATTATGTTTGGGGATGAATTTATAGTTTGATTTACTTATCTTTTGAGAGTTGAACTTGTTTGCATGTCTGGAGGAAATAACAGAAAAATAGAGGGAAATTTATGAGATTGAACTTCATAGTATTAAAGTACAGTTCAATAGAAATCCGTAGACAAAAATCGTACGCGAATCAGAGCTCAAACAAGGGAGAACGACACGAAACAAGAAGACCGCGCATCCTGCAGCCCGGCATATATAGTGCCTTAAAAACGGCGCAGGCGGTGACCATCAGAGCATGAGCCGCGATCAACCGTGGACACATCAGGATCTGTTTTGAAGGCTAGTTGTCGTGGTCAACCTTGCACAGGCCGCAACAGCAATGCAGGAATTTTTTATTTTCGACGATTTTTCTATTTTTAATGTAATTTTTTTCCCTATTAGGACTCAGTTACCTTCTTCAATTATTGTTGATTTCTTTTTGGATTCAATAACTTTTCTCCATCTATAAATACATCTCTCATACACTTGATTAGGTACATTTGAACCCTTTAATCCACTTTCACAATTCATAACGTTTTACTTAGTTATTTTGCTCCAAATTTTAGATTTATTTTCAACTAGAGACTGAAGACTCGAGATCGAGACTCACTTATAATGTCATTGTTTTTATTCGGATTGTATACAATTAAAAATCAGAACTCTTGAAATTGTTGAGATATGACTAATTGCGACACACTGCATTCGAATATGTGATGATAGTTCGAATGCGCGTGTCGCAATTAGTCATATATCTCAACTATTTCAAGAGTTTTGATTTTTAATTGTATACATTACGAATGAAAACGATGACGTTTTAAGATAATATATACGATATCATTTTTTTAAACGTTTGATTTGTTCACGTCAACATTCAAGCTTGCCACACCTATTTCAATTTGAAAAAAAAAACAGAAATTATGATAAAATTACTACAACATATATTTTAGTATATTTATATACTCTTTTAAAGTTCATGCGCAAATCAAAATATGTGTAAAAATGTATATATTTATATGTCAATAACCCCTTTTAAAATATCAGTTACAATAATAAAATATATCTAGATGGAAACCGACAATTGACATATCACTCAAAAGTATTACTCGAGAAATAGCATCTACAAAATCCCATCATGCCAAACATATCATATACAATTCAAGCAAAATAGTCCTAGAAATTTGAAAGTGAAATAAAAAGACAAGAAGCATAAATCAAACATTGAAAACCAATAACTTCATGGTGATTACAAATCCACATGATTTGGTTAGGTTTGCAAGTCCATATCAATTAAAGTTAAATGTCCAATTAGAAAAATATATACATGTTCTTGAAATGTTGAAATATGAGCTCAAAATAAAAATACAAATAATCTCATTACAATCTCATATTTAATTTCACCAAGTATGCTATAAGTATATTAATGATAGATCACCAAGACTGCATATACAAATGTAATAAAATATTAAATTGAAAGTAAATATGAAATTAAGGATGAGATTGAAACTTAATCAAAGGGTAAACCAAGTTATACAAACTTTCAAATTGTACTAATATTTAATACTTAGATACTTTGAGTTAAAGCAAGATTATAATTAATTAAAAAAAGAAGTGTACTGCAAGGCATGACAAGTTAGGCTGCATCTGACGTGGGCATAACAACTTTATTTCTATTAATTCAAAATCAATTTCTTTATTTCATCCATATTAGTTTGGTGCGCTCTACAATGATCCGGACTATTTATCTTTTTCCTTAAATCTATATAAAGTATTTAAATTTGTCACCTATCTTTCTGGAGAAGAATAATTTTTCGTTCAAAAGGATATATTGTTACTCAAAATTCAATATCTCTTTTAATTAGGAAAATATCATGTTAATTTTTCTTTATTCTATTCAAAATATCTTGAACTAAAATATCGTTAATTATAAACTATTGACAACTTATCAAAAATATCTTCATATTCATTCTTCTAATCTAAAATATGTATGTAACAACTGGTAAAATCAACAATAACGTAACTAATAATCTAACATAGTAGTGAAAGAGTTATATTTTGAATATAATCTACTCTACACTCTTGAATTTAATATTGATAACTCTTTTTTTTAATATTAAATTAATATGTTCAACAAGAGTGATGCTATTTGGCCACATTATGGCAAGCCATAATTTGACCCAAATGAAAAATCAGTTTACTTAAAATTTGATTTATTTAAAAAATTAGTTTTAAATTAAAACCATATTTATGGAATTACAAATATCTAATTAATGTGGAGAGTGATTAATTTCAAAATTCAAATTTAAAACTAATAAATTTAATCGCTTTTCAGAATAGATGAGAAAATGGTATTTATGTAAAAATGATTAACATATTAATTTAATATTATTATTTTATAAATTAATTATATTGATAATTACTAAAGTATCCCCATGTGACCTACCATAATGCCAACAGATAAATTTTATTGTTAAATTATTTGGTATAGTTGTTACCGGGCAACAAATTGTTATATACATGACTTCCACTTCCTCACAAACCATTATGTTGACTATTTCTTGTTTTCTTCATTAACTAAGTTTAGAAGCGGATCAAAATAAATCAAGAATTGCACAAATGTCTTTAGAAACTCTCAAATTGTTAAATTTAGGTCATTAGTCAAAATCCTATAGGGATTGGTGATTTGGTACTTGTGTAAAATTGTTAATAGACCAACTCACATGCATATATGTTATTAATTAGTAGTACCATAAGTAATGCCTACGCTTGTGAATCACTTGTAAAATTTTCAATTGTTAGGTATCTAATTAACTCCTGGCATATATAGCGATTATATATGATTTATTATTTATTTATTTTATTGGTTTGCATACTTGCTACTTCGTTGATGTGTACTCAGTATTCCAACATAAAAGAAATTGACAGAATTCAGATTCATGATTTCTTAATCATTACATCGTCATGCTAAATCAACTTTATTTATTAGGGTTGTTGACGATGATTACTGTTGTTGTCAGTATTCATAAAGTATATATATGTACATATGCGATGTATATATATATATAGGATGATCATGTTTAAATCATAACTCATTAAATAATACTCCTCCGTCCCGCCATTCATGGCCCTTTCTTTCGCATTTGCGGAGATTAAGGAGAAGTTGTGTTTTGTGTGTAAAAAGTAGGTGCACGAAATTCGAGATACTTTTAATGTAAATTGGTTCCTTTTTGAAAACGTACAACTTGTTGGGACAACCCAAAAAGGAAACGAGCCAAGAATAATGGGACGGAGATAGTATTTAATTACCTTCTTAGATTTTATGCTTCATTAATTTAAACAAGATTGATGATATCATCACCATCTATTCACCAAAATTGATTGAAGGATAAAATGATCCACTACAAAAAACAACAACAATGACGGAAAAATCCGTCGCAAAACATCAAAAATCCGTCAGAAACCGGATCCGCTGACGGATCGAGACGGATTTTTACCGTCTCTAAAACCTCGTTATTACGCAGACAACGACGGTAAAAATTCGTCGCAAAATTTTGAACGGACTAGCTACGGACTTATCCGTCGTTGGTAGATTAGTCGTTTGACTCGCCGTTTGTTACGTTGAATTAACGACGGAAAAGTCCGTCGAATTAGCGGCGAAACAATTCCGCCGCTAAATTATTTGGGTAATTCGTCGAGATCCGTCGCAAATAACGACGGACTTGTTTACGCCGCTATATAATTCCGTCGTAATTGAGTCTCGGATCCGCCGCAACATCTGCTCGCTATTCCGTCAGAACTGTCGCAGACACGACGGATTTTTTCCGTCGCTAATGGATTCCGTCAGATCCGTCATTTGCACAAAGACGACAAATTAGATTCTGTTCGTCTCGTAACCGCCGCAGCTCCGACTTAATTCGCCTCTATTCCGCCGCTATCCTTAAAATATTTCAAAAGCCATTTTCGATTATGTTTTACCCGTGTTTTTACTGCTCAATCATCACAAATTCATCCACAATCATCACAAATCCAACAACATCCACAATCATCACAAATCCATCCACAATCCATCCAAACCACAATCCAAATCATCACAAATCCACAATCCAAATCATCACAAATCCACAATCCAAATCACAAATCCACAATCCATCCACAATTATTCAATACATCCACAATCTGATAATTCACAACAAATATTCGATACGGAGTTATAAATCCAAATCTAAATCCAATTCAACAATTCAAATCCAACAACAACAATTCAAAATATCCATAAATGAAGTAAAACGATAGATAGGAATCAATATGGTGGAGGGGTGGTCGAGGTCCAGACCGCTACTCGAGCCCGATAGGAATCATTGGAATGCCTCCCGTTGAGCTTCCATCCGAGCTTGAAGACGTTGAAGCATCGATGCATGCTCACTCTGTTGTGCTTCAATCCTCGCCTCGATCGCTCACGCCTCCTTCTCCAAACCGCAGCTGCTCACCATCCGCTCTCTCTCTAACTTCATCTCGCTCCTCCATCTCCGCTAATGCCTCGATATCCGTGAGACTCCATACGAGAAGTCGCCGCAGAGCCGGAACTAGAGTCGCTCTCCATGAATGTACGTGAGAGAACCAAGACCAAACAATCTCTTTTCTTCGATGCGCGCCTCGAGGATACCCTTGAGGATCCGAGTCCTATCTACTACGGGCTCTCATCTCACGGCTCGAGTCAAAATCAACTTGGTCCTCCACCGCTCCCAGTATTTGCAAGTAAAATCGTTTAACTTTCCAAATAGAAGTTATTTTACATCATTACCATATTTAATATTTAATCTACTTACCGCGATGCTACGAGCCTTCCCATCTGTATAACTTCCATCGGGGCGACATGATATTTCGAAAAACATCCCACCGGACCTCGTAAATATCGACTCCACGCTCTCCGCCTATTCATTCATTCAAACATTATTAATGCACACGTAGGTAAATGATAATAAGTATTTGTGTGCATATAATAGAGGTACGATTGCTACTTAAAAATAAGAAAATTAAACAAGCTTCATTAATGATGTTTTAATCCAATTAGTTTGTGACGCCTAATAACTTAGCAATTAACAGATTATGATATATGTGAGGAAAGCGAACAACATTAAAACCTAAATGAATTCAAAACTAAATACTTACAATGTCGGTAGCATAATCTAAAGCACATCGAGCCACCCCGTGCTTAACGATCCCCGCCCCTCACCATCCGGCTCGTCATCCTACTCCTCCTAGCTTTTTCTCGCTTTAGTCCGCACCTCAAGTCGATTCCAATAATCCCGCCACGCAGCCAATCCGATCTGGGAATGAATTGAGGTGGCGTCGTCACTCAGGCCTCTTGATCTTATGAATAAGATCCTTATATCTCACCGCCGCTTTTGCACCATGCACTGAGACTACTTCAAGAGACAAAGCGGCCGCATCCCAGCAGAAATAATTCTGAAAGCATAAATTTGAAAATGATACATTTGAAATGCACATTCATATATATTTTGAATTACAAAACATCACATATATACGATAACCAATACATGAAAGACAAGTTGCACTAAAAAATTTCATTTAATGAACTTGACTTAGAAAGCACCTCACTTCATGGCTAAACCCCCCAAGATCCTCTTTACCTCCATGTTAAAAGCTTTTTCAATTTTACAAGTCCTCTAAAGGTAAAATACATATCCATATATCTTATATAGTGTTGTGTCACAATTGTTTCCTTAGGATCACATTTGATAAATATTATTTGAACCTTAAACATCATTTTCAACAAAAGGATATAAATATTATCAAATTAACTATCACTTAGTCGAAATAAACCAATATACTTGAATGTAAATCAATAATACCGAAAGTCTTGAAAATACACCGCCTCGATCCTCGTGGATCAATTTCAACCGAAACCCGATGGTTCATGACCTTCTCGAACGACTCGGTGATCACATGTGCAACATCATGCGATGGACATAAAATCCTACAATTGAGTTAAAATAATATACATTATATTCAAATAAGTACAATTGAGTTAAAATAATCTAATTAACTATAGGTACCCATTCACAATAGTCAAGGTCTTCTTCCCATCGTCCGTCTGCACCCACCGCCGACCCTCTCCTCCACCGATAGTAAGTCCTCCCACCGAGGCGCCAACTCCTTCATCCGAGGAGGTAGATGCGAAATATTCCTACGATCACTAGACCGACTCTCTACCTCGCCCCCGACTTGCCATCTGAAAATAGATTTGGTACGTTACTTTAATAATTTTTTATTCTTCAAAAGTTATCAATTGTGCTGAATTTGGTTTCTGTTAGCTATTTGTTTAAACATTGTCATTGGAAAAGTTACATCTACAATATCTTTCAAGAATATTTATTTATAACTAACACTAATTCTGATGGTTATCTCGAGCTATATATCTTTGATGTTCTAGTAGACTTTGTAAATGCTTTTATATAATTTCATTTGGATTTAGGTAAGTCTTTTATGAGGTGCTAGGGTTTAAAGGCTAATTAAGAGTCTAAAACCGTCCCGCTTGGGAGGAGGTTGGCCGCGGTGGCTAGGGTTTTGTGGACTGGGCGGCTTAGGAAGCGGCCGAAGGTGACGGCGAGGTTGGTGGACGAGTTGGATTTCACGGTTTGGTTCTTTACAATAAACACTTAAATATAGAGATTAACTGATTATGTTGTGATGTGGAGGAAGCTATTGCTTATCTAACTAATTAATTAAATGAATTTCTAAATATGTTTATACACAAAATAAGAAGAAGAAAAAGTGTATGTTAATCAAGTTTATTTTTTTTGAAAGATGAAAGTTCGGTAATGTCGAATTACCTGCAGCAGCATAATTCTGACCCTATTCATCTCCATCATAATCATCATCATTCAATGTATTATCATTTTCTGATTCCGATAATTCATATGAATCTGATTCCGACAATTCATCATCTTCGACTGATTCGTCATCTGCTTCTTCTATGTCCATCAAAGTGCCGTCAGGATGAACTCGTGTCATGTCATCATCAACCACTACACTTGTAATTAAAGGCATTTCATCTTCTTGAAATGGCGGAGGTACTATCGAACTAGATGATTCATCTGAGACTTCCACATTAGCTCTCGCTTTAATTTTGCATACATCCCACCAATCCTTTGTAGATTGTTTTAAACTCGGATAAGGACAATAGTATACTTGAACGGCTTGTGTGGCAAGGACAAACGGTTCATACTTATTATACCTTCGTCTATAATTCACAGAAACCAATTTGTATTCAGGATGCACCGATGTCCCCAATCGTGATGGATCAAACCACTCGCATCTAAACATTGTTACGGTCTTCATAGGTAGCCCATGGTATTCCAACTCACAAACCTCCAGTAATCGCCCATAAAAATCGAGTTCATTCTTGTTCGCACCATAAATTTCACCTTTAATGCACACACCAATCGCTCATGGTGGCTCTTTGTGTCCCATGCTCTAACGTGTGAAATTTATACCCATTTATGTAGTACCGGATACGCCTTAATCATCGGAGAAGGCCCTTTGCTAAATCCAATATGAATGGATTGACGACATTGTTGGTATGGTCTTTGACCTAAATCCAACAAATCAATTAACATCTATCAACTGACCGATTAAATATTACAAAAGGAGGTTCGGTTAATGAGATTATATACTCACATATGTATCAAACCAATGTGAGAAGTTTCACGATTTCTTTTCAATCTCGGAGGAGGAGATGCGTGGATGTAATCTTTTCAAGAAATCGATAAACAAACTTCAAAACAAATAGTTACAATTAGTATTTAAATAGTTATACTAATTGAAAGTTATACAACGTGAAATTATAAATACTTACTTTAAATAGTTCCCGAAACTTCAACGCAATTCAATAGCACATATAATCGAGCAAGATCATACTCACTCGAATCTAGATATCTCTTCGACATTTTTCCAAAAGGCGCCCACCTTGCTTGAATATTGAAAGCATATCCGGGAAGTCTTCATGCCTAATATCTCCCCAACATTATAATTGCGAGACACATTCTTATGTTTCGTTCTTACGTGACCCTCAAAATAATAAGAATGAATGTTGATGCTTCTTCTACTAAGCACGCATTGCAATAGAACCTCCACTCGAGCTTTATTTCTCACGTTGTTTTCAACTTACGTAAGTATCTATCAATGTATATAAAAGATTAATAGTTATATGTGTATATTTATACATATGGACAACAATTGTTAAAGTGAACGTTTACCTTTCGAATGGATACATCCATCGGTATTGAACGGTCCCAATACGAGCTTCATCGCTAGATGGACTGGTAGATGTTCCATTGAATCAAGAAACTAGGAGGAATATACGCTCGAGCTTGCATAAAATGATGGAATATTTTCTTGAAGTTTGCACATGTCCTCAAGTTTGATGTTTCGAGAGGTCAAATCTTTGAAAAATAAACTTAATTCGCTATCGCTTTCCAAACATTAGGTGGGAGAAGTTCTCAAATGCGTCGGGAGTATCTGTTGCATAAAAATATGGCGATCGTGACTCTTCATCCCAAACATCTTCAATTTGGTCATGTCTACACATCCGCCCATATTTGAAACATACCCGTCTGGAAATCTAAGACCTTTCACCCATTCGCACAAGACTTTTTTTCATGTTTGTCAAGTGTGTAAGAAGCTTTTGGATACTTGCTCGTCGACTCATTCATCTTCAACTCGTCTATTGCAAGACAAATTAAGTTCTTCTCTTGATTTGCTCGTATCTTCGTCTTACGGAATATTCATCACGTTGTTGAACACATTATCAAATACATTCTTCTCTATGTGCATGACATCCAAATTATGTCGAATCAAAAGAGAACTCAAGACGGTAAATCCCGAATATACTCCGCTTCTCCAACCACTACCAAAATATTTGGAAACACTACTATTTATTGCATCACTACCCATTTCACCACCTTCACTAGTCCCATTCCTTCAATCCTAAATAATAGTTCTTCTCCGATAGCGCTTCAGTGGACTACTAGTAATCACCTTATTCTTTTCGAATCCTCTTCTATCCCTTCCGAATTGGTGATCGGATTTAAAACTTTCGATGATTATCAAACCATGACTGTTTACCACTTTTTGGTAAAGTAAACGCTTCAGTATCCTCCATGCAATGTGGACAAGCTAACCTTCCAGCTGTACTCCATCCAGACAACATAGAGTACGCAGGAAAGTCACTAATTGTCCAAAGCAATGCAAGACGATCCGAAAATTTTGTTTCAATGAGACATCATAGGTAAGGACACCGCTTCCCACAAATCTACTAACTCGAAATTAATGGTTGCAAGAACACATCAATCTTTTCTTTTGGATTACGTGGCCCGCACTAGAATTGTGAGAAACATATATTGTTCCTTCATACACATCCATGGAGGAAGATTATAAGGAGTAACTATAACAGGCCATGAAGAATATTGTTGTCCTGATTGACCAAAAGGTTGAAAACCATCAGTCGAAAGACCCAATCTAACATTACGAATCTCGATTCAAACAAAGGAAACTTCATGTTCAAATGCTTCCATGCGGTGTGTGTTCACGGATGGCGATGACCCCATCATCACGACGATGCATGCCAACGCATATTCTCATTGTAGCCTCGGATGCATACAACCTCGTAGTCGAGGAGTAAGAGGAAAATAATACATCTTCTTACATGGAATTTGTGATTTCTTTCGAGTTTCAGATGCTCGATTATTGCTCTTGAAACGTGGATGCTCACAAACTTTACATCTCGTCAATTCCGAATCTTGTCGCCAGTAAATCATGCAATTATGTGGACAACAATCTATCTTGTGCACAGGCAATCCCATGCCACGCAACAATTTCTTCGTGCTGTAGAAGTCATCAGGTACAAGATTACCATCTGGATTTGTCTCTTTCATGAGTTACATTATTTGATCAAAACCTTTCTCGGATATATTATTCTCGCCTTTCCAACTCGTAAGTCGAGCCACAGCAGCATAATTGTGAATGGTTTGAGCAACTCGCCACAACGGTTTATCGACGGCGTCAACATGTCGTAAAATTTTCGTGCCTCAAAGATTTGGTTCCTCTTCGAGCTCGGCAAAGTTAAACCGAGGACCAGAAGATCCATTACCATCGTCTCGATACGTACTTGATTGAGGTTCGGGTGATACTGCATTGTCGGATCTATACTCACATTTGTCTCCCCTCGAAAGATCCAAGTGTTATAATTTGGAACAAATCCAAATTTTGAAACGTGATATCGCACGGTATCTTGTACTTGATAAGGTATATTATTGCACTTCTTACAAGGACACTTGATCTTTCCCCATCCATGAATGATAGTTGATTACTAGCAAACTCAATGAAGTTTTCAAGTCAAGAAAATCATGATTTAATCCACCACTAGCATCGCGACGCTTATACATCCATTCACGATTCGACTCATCACGAGGAAGTGGAAATGAGATTCGAAGTGAGAGGCAAATGTTCCGCCATGGGAAATGAGATTCGGAAGTGAGAAGCAAATCTTGGGAGATGAATGTTCGCAAATGTTGGGAGATGAAGTGAGAGGCAAATATTCGAGTACCAACTACTAAGCCCGACTTTAATTTGGTTAATGATTTGGAAGTACATTTGGTTAATGATTTGGAAGTACATTTGTAAGAGGAGATAATTTAGGTGAAAGAGATGCCGATAACTCTATTTATTGGTAAATAGAGGTATACTGCATAATTTTCTAATGTTTGGTTATGTTAGGATAATATTTAGATGCAAAAGACAAGATACTCATATTCGATCCAAGTCTATTTCACGTTTCATAACAAAAGGTTCTCACGTTATAGAAATAGAAATACACGAGACATATACTATATAAAAATAAAATATGTATGCATGTTAACATGAAACTAATTTGTAGAGGTATAAAATCGATGCATAAATATAAATCACCAAATAGAAAAAGTTCACACATGATTAGTCTTATTTTCTTTGATAAAGAGTAGAATCACAAAATTCGCCTCCCAAACCCTTCACGTGTGGGACATGTGATGTAAATGATCACAACATTAATATATATAGCAATACATATAAATATTAATGGTGTGACCACTTACATCACATGTGAAAGGGTTAGGAGAGGAATTTTTTGTGATTGCTACTCTTTTATCAAAGAGAAATAAGACTAATCATGTGTGAACTTTTTCTATTTCAAATATGCCATGTTGTCCAGATTTTGAATTTTACGAATATGGATGAAGAAAAGTACTTGTTGCATTTGCATCAAATCATTTAATTATTCAAGAGCTTAATTATTGAGTACAAATATGTAATTATTTGTACTCAATAATTACTGACGTTCATTTGGGGTCAAGTAAGCAAAGTCGTAAAATTCATGGGATTCTTTCGAGTTGCTTGACTTTGTTAATTATGGGGTGTTTATTATGAAGATTAGTTTAGATAAATAAAATTAATAATATAAGCTAATCTATTGCTTATCAAGACGGATTTGAGCTTTGGGATATCCCAAGATTCTTTACAATTTTTCAATTTAAGCTAACTTGCTCAATTCATATCTCATCGGAAGGGTATGTTTAGAGTCTAGAAAATTCTAATATTGAGAATAAAATACTCAATCATATATATTATCAATCTTAAATAGTAAATGCCCCTAAAAAGAAGACGAGAGTTTATGTGGAGGTGGATGCTAATAGCTTGCTTACTTTTAATCTATAGGATCATCTTATGCTTTCAATGTCATAAAAGTGTATCAAGTTAATAAGTTTATATCTTCAAGTTATATTAATTAATTTTATATAATAACGAGCTAATGGTTAACACCTAAGCTCAAGCTAACTTGTGCGTTGACAAACTTCACTAAAAATAAGTCCGGACGAACTTTTATTGAACATAAATTTGAATACTCTTGGCATTGCTTAAGTGATACTATGTTTTGAGTTTCAAGTGTATACCAAAAGGTTATAATCTAGTTGTCCATGTTTTAGCTAGTAGTCTAGATTTTATGGAGTGGAGAACATTCGATCATGCGATTCCTATTTAATGAACCATGCTAATCAATTTATAAGCTTTGTCCTTAAAGAAAAAGCATATATATACAAATTAGTCATGTGCCAGTCGATCGAGAGTTGTGAAATAATTATTAGAGTTACTATAGATAAATTAAGAAGACAAATGCTTTTCAACAAAAAAAATAATTTTATTGAATAACAATAAATGACTCTCAAAACACCTAAACAACTATTTAAAGATATAAAAATGAAACCCTACTTCGAAAAGGACTAAAAACCCTAAAATAACAATACTTATGAAAAACTAACATAAATATTAAACGGGTTGAAACAAGCTTGAAACGATAGAATTTGTACTTAGAAGCCTACATTAAAGCAAATCAAGAAGTCTTATTCGCTTGCCATTATGTTTTGAAATGTATTGTGGACAAAAATTCGAGTTCATGGCCAAAAGTTGTGGGCTTTTCAAATCCCGCTGATAAGTGAGCTTCTTTCAATCTATAACCATCATACACGTATCAACTACTTATTCAACATCATGATCATGTACACCAATAAAAGTTAATAAACCCTAATTTTGAGCCAAAAAGTTGAACTAGTTGAACCGAATTCATATTTCAATTTCACTAAAAACCAAATCTATCCCAAAATAATATTAATACTATTTCTAACCTAAACCGTTTACACATCTTATTAATTACATTGATTAATTATACATTCGCAAAACAGAATTTCATTCTCTTCCCTTCTCTCTCTCTCTCTCTCTCTCTAAAATAATAGCAGATATTATAACGAAATCATCTTCCTTCCAATCCATTCCACACACACGAAGGAAGTATATATATAAGTTGCAAAGCTCTCACTTGTTTCTCCACAACAATCTCCACCATCAACAAATTAAAATCTAACCTTTATATACCAATACATACATAAACATACATAACATACATAATATTTTCTCCACAACAATCTCTCATATCAAAATTCATCACCAAATTAATAGAAGAATTAAAGCATGAAGCTACCGAATTTAATATCGAATTTCATATATATACCAATACATACATAAACATACATAATAATAATGTACCAATACATACATAATATAACAATAATGTACTAATTCATACATAAACATAATGTACTAATATATACATATATACATATATACAAATACATACATAAATATAAATTTAAATAGATATATATATATATATATATATATATATATATATATACATACTGGAGGCAAGGTGGCAGGCAAGGAAGGCTGGGTATATAATGGTGGGCGGAGGTCTGAGGGCAAGGCATGGAGGCGGGAGGCGATGGCGGAGGAGGCAAGGAGGGCGTGGGCTGGTCAGTGGGGTGCGGGCGCAGGGTTGGGGCGTTGATGACGCGAGGCGGAGACGGCGAAGCGGCGGCGAGACTAAGGGCGAGGGTAAGGGTAATGGGGTCAGTGGATGGGCGCTGAACGAAATGAAATTGGGAAGAAAACGCTCGTAATATAATTTCAGGCGGATTAGCGACGGTAAATATCCGTCGTTAAATTTAAAACCCTATAGCGACGCACTAACGACGGAAAATTTTAACGACGGAAAAATCCGTCGTTGAAATATGTGAAAATTGAAAATAGAAAATCCGCTTTTATAACGACGTAATAAATCCGTCGTTAAATTTACGACGGACTAACGACTATATAATCCGTCGTTTAATTTCTCGCATTAAAAATTAAAAATTAATTTTAACGACGGAAAAATTCGTAAATATTATTTAGAATAAATAAAACTAAAATTAAAATTAACGACGGAAAGTATCCGCCGTAATATTAATTAAAAATAAATATTAAAACATCCGTTATTTTACGACGGATCGACGCTTTTTAAAATTGTACATTAAAAAATATAAAATCCATAATTTAACGACGGATTATGTCCGCCGTTAACTTTAACGACGATTAACGACGATATGACGTCGTTATATATTCGCGAAATAGGCCCGCCTAAATTCCGTCTTAATAACGCTCCAATCCGTCGTTAACTTTGTACGTCGTTATTCGTCGTTATTCCGCCGAATGGCGACCCCAATTATAGCTTTTTAACCGTCATTGTTCGCTGCTTTTTGTAGTGATCCAAATCTATTAACTGTCGTGATTCGGGGGATTCAATCTTCCCAAATCTATAGAATTCTTTTAAATCATGTATATGTGTTGTCGTTGCATACACTTATCGTTTTGTAGCACATATTTAATTGATTCTTTGCATAATTACATATATTGTTTATTTTTCTTTTTATTTATGGTGTAACGTTATAGTTGTAAATCATTGTATGTGCTCTACATAGTTTAGCATAAATGTACGTAATAGCATTTTGACGATTATTTTAAACAGTTAATCCCCATTACTATGGAATTCGATATGTTATATTATGAAAGTGTTTAATATTAGTCTTTCTGTGATATCTAGTATATTTTTTCTTATTTGCAACACCAGAATCGTCAAGTAATATTTTTATTTCATGTACTAAACTGTCATTAACACTGTGCAACGATTTTAATCTATAATGCTACAACACAAATAAAAATGAAAGATTAACAAGATATATATTGCAACGGTTGTCTAAATCTTGTGCTAAGCAAATGATAAATATTGCAATGTCGAAAAAATTAAATAGAATCTAAAATTATAAATTAATAAGATATATAGTTGTACAAAGTTTATGTGAAAGTTGTGCAACATACTGATAAATCGTGTGCAATAACAATGCGTTATAGAGGATAAAGGATAGAGAATAGCAAATTTCATAAAAATAAGAATTAAAAAATTCATCTAATAATAAAATTATAAAATTATCCTTTATATTTTCTCCAGCAACAACAAATGCAGCATATTTAATTATAAGTATCAGCATATAAAGAATTAATCTTATCCATGAATCTAGCAGGATCAAATGTTGATATTTATTCTTATTTCTCACTCATATATTATCCCTATATGATCCAACTCATATATATTATGGGCTCATTCTATTTTTCATTCTTCATTCTTGATCGAAGTTTCACATTATAAACATTCAGATAAATGAAACATATATAGTAAAATCTCTCTAAATTAATAAATTTCCTAAAATATTAAATTTCTTCAATCCGGACTTGGGCTAGTTTAAAAATAATTAATTTTAATAAGATAATAAAATTATAACTTTAGGAAAATTCCTTTATAAATATACATAACTCCTATCAATATTATAGATTAATAATATTTAAAATATTATAATTATGAATACTATAATAAATTACTAAAAATATAAATCTTTTTATCTGATTTTCTTGAAATTGAAATCTAAGTGGATTTCACCATTAACTTTTCTAATCGCATCTAAAAGTTCTGGTGTCGAATGCTCCAACTGGAGTAAAAGTTGTTAGAGTTGTTACTGCTTTTAATGCTTCTTTTTGTGTGGTTGCTTCCAGTGGTAATGTTGAATCATCTTCAGCTTGATACATCATTAGTGTTAGTTTCAGGTTGAAAATCTAGCAAGAAAAAAGAGAGAATGTACTTGGAGTTAGAGATGAGGTAGATTCAGTGAGGAAGAACACGACCAAGTCCTTAGAATGCCGAAAGCGTGATAGCCGTGAGTTGATCTGGAGTGGGAACTGCAAAACAGAGTCGGAGGGATCCCCGAGAAGAGACTCCGATGCTCAAGTCACTGTCCAAATCAAAAAAGATGTTTCATGAATTTCAATTGAGTGTCTTAGTATCAGAGGGCGTACCTCCTTAAGAATGAATGTGTGAAGTATTTATAGAAGACCTTGAATGGAGGGTATATTTAGGACTTACTACCTCAAAAACGGGGGTAGGTGTGTCTTTCCGTAGGGGGCATGCTTTCAGGTGCACATGTCATGGTGTCGTGGGAGGAAGGGTGTAGTCTGCAAGTTTATTAAAATATTAGTACTTAAGTTGTTGGGGGCCCGGGAGAAAACCACGTGGAATGATCCCCAACTGTGCTTCCGGGTACAAGACGGTTACACGTAAAAGAGACAAAATAACTTTGGCTAAAGGGTAGCTCTGCCATAGATATTCAGAGCAGTCCAAAAGGATCCGAGTACCTCTCTGGATATCTCCTCGATTGGCTAAGGAAGTTCTATTACATAGTTGCGACAGAGCTGACTGGTAATTGTGGCTTGCGAGTTCTATCGATGGAATTTCTTCATGTATTTTCCTTCAGCAGAGCTTAGCTATTTAAGCTCTAATGCACGAATATGTCTAGCGATTGGTATAGGTTATGACATATTAGATCTCTTTTATGAGCCTCACATAGGCCTATGATGCGTAGGATCTGATGTGTAGAATACAAATATAAAAAATTATTTATTACATGTTGAACTTTTCAATTCTGATCAAGCAATAAGTGAAGATGGTTCGAGGTGACTCAATACTAAGTTTTTATACATTTCAACTAGGGATGTCAATGGGTTGATTTTACCAGAACTGATCCGGAATCGTTCAAAACCCATTAAATGTTAAAGCAACGGTTCTGGTTCCACACCCGCTTTAGACCCGGACCGTTTAGATCCATAGTTTGATGGTCCGGTCCGATCGTGATCGATTTCGATTCTGCAACCGTAACCAATACTTATTTATTGGTTACGACACTGAGAAACCCGCTCATTGACGAGCCTAAGTTTAAATAGCTTGTCAATGAGTTACTTTATCCATTTCGATTCAAAATCACTCATGATACATTAAATTATAAAGCAACAGTTTTGGTTCTAGTTCTTGTCCGATTCTGGTCTGGTTCTGGTTTCAGACCCGCTGAGATCCGGATCGCTTAAGATCCATAGTTGATGGTCCTGGTTCGATCCGAATCAAATGTCTAATGGGTCGGATCCAGAACCAGAACCATTACTTATTTACTGGTTCAACTATATATTTTTTGGTATTAAACTACTATTTTAAATTCATTTTTGAGGTACATCGCTAGTTGATAATTGTGTTATTTTAATTTTTAAAATTGATATCAAAGTTATTGCTTCCAACAACCAATACTACACTTTCTTATACTTTTCTTATATAAGTTTAATTATGTGAGAAAAGTATAAGAATTTTAACAAAATTCAATGCAAATCCAAATATATTTTTATTATTCATTTAAAATTAGGTTATTCGTACAAAAATTGATTGAAAAAACAAATAAATCACACGAATCGTGTTCCAGTCAGCAGAATCCAATGTGAAAATGTGTTGGGCGAGTGAGAGTAATTATCCCATGCAACTTGGAAAAGGCAGCGTTCTTCTTCGACCCTGTGGTGGAATTATCATTAAATTCAGGGACCCAACATTGAATACAGAATTAAATCCACCAGGGGCATAATTGTAATTTAGAATTTTGTGAAAAAATAAATCTAAACTTACTAAACAATAAGCTTGTGCCTAATCCGGAATCGTATGATTAGTTGCCGCCTTAGCACTATGCAGAAGAAGCACTTATTAAAATAAAAATTCGGGACTCTTCTATAGTTTATTAGATTGATTGGGATCCATTTTCGGTAGGATTTTAGTTATAATATTATATGGGAAAAATATATGATATTGTCTGAACGTTTCAAGAGTAAGAACTTTGCATTTTATCTAGGGTTAGTGATTTTGGGCACATTTTGGTTTTTTCTACTAACTTTGAAAATTGTCACAAAATACACAAACTTAATCACTTTAGTGATTTTACCACGATTTCAAATTCAAGATAAATTAAATATGACTTGACATCTCGAAAATTTACCATAGATAAAATGGTAAGTGATATAAACAATATCATAGAGAGAGGATATCGATTGTTTTGATCTCAACTAGAACAAGACGATGAAACAAACGAGAATACATGATTTTTTAATGAGAGTTGATACGATGAGTCCTAAAAATAAAAAAATCTGATTCATTTTGATGGAACGACGATGATTTATGTCATATACGACGTCGTTTATATCATTAACCATTTTGTCTATGATAAATTTTCGAGATGTCAAGTAAGATCTAATTTGGTCTGAATTTGAAATTTTGCAAAATCACTAAATTGATTAAGTGACAATTTTTAAAGTTCGTGGAAAAAACTAAAATGAGCTTAAAGTTGTTATATTTATACTCCAATAACCTTTTTATCTATAAAGTGTTTTATTTTGAAAGAACAAGAGAACTTGTTTAGTGATGCAATTGTAACTTAAAATCATAAAGTTACAATCAGTATCTACATAACTAAAAAGTCACATATTCAATGCTACATGTGATATGATAATACACATCTTAATAATAATAATAATAATAATAATAATAATAATAATAATAATAATAATAATAATAATATAATTGGCCCATTATAAGCTTGAATTTGGTCTATTTTAAGAGCCTATTTAGAGACCTACGAAAATTAAACCTCAATTAAGCTCAAAATAAATGTGATAATTAATGAAGCTTAAACACCCAAGTTATTACATAATAAAAAGGATTTATCGATGTGTGTTGGCCTGGTGGTAGAGTGGTTAATGTCCGATGTTAAAGGTTTGGGGTTTGAGTTCACCGTGACGCGGTCTTTAAAATTTCTGTATTAATTGACAAAAAAAAAAGATTTATCGATTGCTTAAAAAGGACAACATTAATCTATCAAAGATAATTAACTCGCAAACAGAGCCGTTTATTAATCTTTTATTTCAAAAAAATTCACCACCCATTATTGTGAGATACACTTTTTTGCAGGTACAAAATGTTTACATACACACGCATGTACGTAGATCTGTGTATATAATATCCATAAGGTGCAATGATGAATAATTTCTCCGCCAACAAAGTAAAAGCAAAACTGGGAAATACATATCAATGTAGATATACATATATACTTATATAATCATATATCTGACGCTCCTTCCAGTCTCTCAAGCAATCTTAGAAATCTGCGGAAACTTTCGCCCAAAATTACTTGTTTTTCTGGTTTTTAATACAATCTCGGATCTGTCTGCATTTCATGTTCTGTTGATTTTGTTTCAGGTAGGATGCTGCGGATTTGTTTTTGCCATCGCATTGCTTGAATTTTATGTAATTCTGATTGAAATGCATTTTCTTTTTGGTTTTGTTTCGGTGATGATCTGTGTAGGATATCGCTATTAGACGTTGGGAATTCGGGAATTTTTGTGGTCGAATTGAGGGGATTAGAATTGGATTGCGGTTTTTGCTGGTGGGGAGCGCGTTCATGTGGTGCTTTTTGTTCCGATTTTTCACCTCTTCGTATGATTTCTGAATTTTTGTGTCATTTTGTAAATTTGGATGATGATGATTTTGGTTGGATAATCGATTGTTATTGATTTCTCGCTTTTTTTGTGTGATTGTTTTGTTGAAGTGTGGAAAACTAGATCTTGAAAATTGGCTCCGCAAAAGAGATCGATGCGCCACGTTGCTGGCCAGATGCAGCAGGGCAGCGCGGCGGCGGCCACCGCTCTCTATGATAATGCAGGACCAGGGGTGTCAGGCGGAGATGCGGGGGATGCGGTGATGGCGCGGTGGCTGCAGTCTGCTGGATTGCAGCATCTGGCTTCTCCAATGTCGTCCAATGCAGTCGATCACCGCCAGCTCCCTAATCTCCTGATGCAGGTGAAGATTATTTATTTGGAAATGTTTACTTATTTATGATTGAGCTATGGTTTTCCTCCTATAAGTGCATGGATTTGGAAATTGAGAGCTTGGGCATCGGTTACTGAAAACTTTTGTTTGGCACTAGTGGCTGAGCTATGATTTAGTTGCTTTGTAGAATTTTGGAAGAATTCATTTTGCTTGCGCAATTGAGTGTTTATTTAAACCATACCATACCATCATCACTTGTTAAGGATGCTTCTGGGATCGTGTGAATAAATCATTTATTGCTTCCTTGTATATTGGGCTTGTGTTTATGATTAATTGGGAGTTCTGGTGGTGTATGAAGGGCTATGGACCACAATCTGCAGAAGAGAAACAGAGGCTCTTCAAATTAATGAGGAATCTCAACTTCAATGGTGACACTGTTTCGGAGCCTTATACCCCAACCCCAATTGCCCAGAGTTCAGGTGCATTTACTCCAACAGAGGGTTATTACTCTCCTGACTTCAGGGGGGATTTCGGAGCTGGACTTTTGGACTTGCATTCTATGGACGACACAGAGCTCTTATCTGATGTATGCTACACTTACTACTGACTTTGAAAATTTTATTCTCTCAGATGTAACATCTTCTTAATAGTGAACAATTTCATTTATATATTTTCAGCATGTTATCTCAGAGCCATTTGAGCCATCTCCTTTCATGCCAGCTGTGACCAAAGCCTTTGAAACTGATATTGTTGGGGTAGCCAACAGGCAGCAGAGGGGACAAACAGATGCAGAAGCCCTTGTTGGGACTGTTAATGAAAAAGAATTGAGCACAAGGGAAAATAATGTGGCTAAGATTAAAGTTGTGGTATGATGGGTCTCCTTGGTTATTTTGAATTACCTACAATTCTGCTATTTGGTGCAGTAACTTTACTAACAATCAAGTACAAAGTAAATGTGTATCTTTCTTTTGATTTTAGGTTCGTAAGAGGCCTTTAAACAAGAAGGAACTTGCTCGCAAAGAGGATGATGTTGTGGCTGTGTATGATGATGCCTATTTAACAGTCCATGAGCCCAAGTTAAAGGTTTGGCAATGTTCTGGCATCTTGAAACATTATTGTATTGATTTGTTGATGCTGGTTAGTTAGTATCCTGGGTTTATTGTATTTTCTTACTTTTTTTTTATGAAGGTTGATCTGACTGCATACGTAGAGAAGCATGAGTTCTGTTTTGATGCTGTCCTGGATGAGCAAGTGTCAAATGATGAGGTAATAGTACCTTCTTGGATGAAAACTCCTGCTGGGGTTGGGAGGAAAATTGGTTACGTCCACTATATGTGATTTTAATTGTTAATTTTGAATTTTAATTGTTGCTCCGATATTTTGCCTCAAGTCAGATGTAAGTAGTAAAATGGTTTTTGTGGTTTTCCACTCCTTTCTTCATTAGGCATCTTTTTCCCTCATTATCTCGGGGTGAGGTCACAGTGATGGATACAGTAGGCAAAGCTTGGGGACTAGGTGGGGATTTCTTAAAAATTATTCCTGTATATGTTCTCACTAAGATTCTTCTTACATGTCTAAGCAGGTATACCGTAAGACTGTCGAGCCAATAATTCCTACCATTTTTCAACGTACCAAAGCAACATGTTTTGCATATGGCCAGACAGGTGTGTGTATTCTCAATGACCTAGGAATGCATCTATACAACTTGGTGCTACCTTTTGTGTGATTGACTATATACTACCATCATTATCTATTTGCATAATGTTTAGACATTCATCTGGGTGCATTCTAGCTTAATCACATTTTGATGTCAGTCATGCTTACATTTATACTGCTGTTTCTAAGATTATCTCAAATCATATTAAACTCTATAATAGTTAATGTACTAGTGCTTTTCATAATCTTGCATCATTATTGATGCAGCTGAATGATAATGGATCGTGGGGAAATGGTTTTAACATGAAATTGAACGCCATTGATAATTGGTGTATATGGAGGATTCAGAATGAAATGGGATATGTTTTACTAAAAGGTCATCTGGCATTGTCTTTGTTTCCACCTTCTATTCTGAACTTTCAACTAAATGCAAGCAAAGGTGCAAAATGTTTCTAAATGATTAAAGTGGCAAAGGTCCAACAGCTCCAGCTGTTGCTTTTGCTGTTTTGGATGAAATATTAGGAAATGTACTTTAAGTGGGGTTGGGGGAAGGAAGATTTGTTTAATTGTTTTACAGTTAGAATATCTTGTTGTTTTAGAGCCAAATTTTGATGAAGCACTTTTGAATATCTCTTGCTAAAAATCAATTTAGTAATATAGCTTTTTAATTGAGGACAAATTGAACTCTGAAGCTTTTTCTGTCTGTTTCTTTTATGTTTATCTGTTTCAGTAAGTTAGATCCTTTAAACACTGGAAGATAACAAATCTTTGCCCCCGTTTTACCAGGAAGTGGCAAGACATACACCATGCAGCCATTACCCCTTAGAGCAGCAGAAGACCTTGTGAGATTGCTGCATCAGCCAGTTTATCGTAATCAAAGATTCAAGCTGTGGCTGAGCTATTTTGAGATATATGGAGGAAAACTTTATGATCTTCTGAGTGATAGGAAGTTAATATTCTTACTTGGTATCCCTTGTACTGAAGTTGTGAATCCCTTTAAAATGTTATGCTGGAGAATCTCATTCCTAAATTAATAGTATTTGAGAAATGCTTCTATTATAAACTAGATTTGACAGAATGACCCTTTATGAAGTTAGCTTAGCCTCCTCATTTCTAAAAAAAAAAAAAAAGACCACCAAATATGCGAAATGTATCCTCATCACTTGACTTTCTTAAAAAAAAAAATTAATTTTTGGATTCTTCTTATGTAGGAAACTATGCATGAGAGAAGATGGCAGACAACAAGTTTGCATTGTTGGACTCCAGGAGTTTGAAGTCTCTGATGTGGCTATTGTAAAAGAATATATTGAGAGGGGAAATTCCTCTAGAAGCACCGGTTCTACTGGTGCTAATGAGGAGTCTTCGAGATCCCATGCTATATTGCAACTGGTTGTGAAGAAGCACCCAGAGGTGAAAGAATCTAGGAGGAATAATTACAATAATGATGGAAATGAAAACAGGATTGGGAAGGTTGTAGGCAAGATTTCTTTTATTGATCTTGCTGGTAGTGAGAGGGGTGCCGACACTACAGATAATGATCGACAAACACGGTATGAATTTGTGCTGTTATCTGCAGGTGCTTCTGTGCTTTTTACATTTGCCATAGTGAATATTTTTCCATTTTCATCGATATATTTCTCATTTTACCTTATTTCTGATGTTCCTTTGTGAGTGTCTTCAACTTCTTGCAAGTGTAGTTAATTTGATAGTCCTACATTTTGCTGACCTGTTTGTTTCTTAGTTAATTACAATAAGTTTTATTCAGATCAGATGCTATGTCTTTGTTCCTTTACAGGATTGAAGGTGCAGAAATCAACAAAGTTTACTGGCACTCAAGGAATGCATCCGTGCTCTTGACAACGACCAGATTCACATCCCATTCCGAGGGAGCAAGCTTACCGAGGTTCTTCGTGACTCATTTGTGGGCAACTCAAGGACTGTTATGATCTCTTGCATTTCTCCAAATGCTGGTTCATGTGAGCATACTCTCAATACTTTGAGATATGCAGACAGGTGAGTAATTTTTCCCAGTTGTTTATCTTTTTTATCTGTGTAACCGAGATGTGCTTTTCACATGATAAAGCTAACAAACAGCTGTCGTCTGACAGGGTTAAAAGTCTTTCGAAAAGTGGGAACCCGAGGAAGGATCAGTCTAGTTCATTGCCATCAAGCGCCAAGGAACCTTCATCATCTACAACTTCATATGCTGCTGCTGCTGAGGTGGAGGATCTTAATGAGCTACAAACAATGGATACAAGTAGAAGAGTTTCAGAGAAGGAAAGTTCGTCGTTCAATTTTCCTACTGAGGAAGAGAAACCGCCTTCTAATTTCTCGTCCAATTTTAACTTAAATGGCCGTGAAGAGAGCGGGATGGCTGCTATTGGTATTGAGAAGGAACGGTTTGATGTTAAAAATTCTCTGAGGGGTTCTACCAGTCAGAAGACATCTTCTGCTGGATACACTCAGAATTTGACTGATGTAGAAGAGAAGGTGCAGAAAGTATCTCCACCTCGGCAAAAGCTTACAGAGAGGATAGGCAGGGCATGGACTGAGAAGGGACTATGACAATTCAGATATAATGTCGCCCACTAGTTATAAGCAACAAAATTTGAGCACCTCTAGTGTAAGTACCCCTGTTGCCAAGCAGAGTGAACCTGAGCAGCCTCGTGATGGCAGTATCAATGAGATACTTGAGGTCAGTTTTAAACTCTCTTCTCTATACTTAATGCGGGTCTTGCCTCTATAAACTCATCTTTGATCATGTTCCAAAATATTTTGTTAATGTAGGAAGAAGAGGCCCTCATTGCCGCCCACCGCAAGGAGATTGAAGATACTATGGAGATTGTTCGTGAAGTAATAGCCGTTCTCTATGTTTTCTTTTTTTACTTGATGCAGCCTTCATCTTTTTTCAGTTTCAATTTTTTACTAGAAAATTTCATTTTTACGTTACTTTGGAAACTGAGAGACTTTGTTTGTTTTGTGTGTGCAGGAAATGAAACTATTAGCCGAAGTGGATAAACCGGGCAGCCACATCGACAACTATGTGACGCAACTGAGCTTCGTGCTATCACGCAAAGCAGCTAGCCTAGTCAGCCTTCAAGCTCGCCTGGCCAGGTTCCAGCACCGTCTAAGGGAGCAGGAAATACTGAGTCGAAAAAGGGTACCTCGCTGAAGCAACATTTACAGAGAGAGAGACCCATCAAATTTACGTTCGTTTTTGTTTATTGTACTGACTATATAGCCTGCCTTTACTGAAACTATACATACGATTCACCCGGTCGAAGTTTGTATTGTGAAGCAGAAGAATCGACTTGGATAAAAATGCTAAGAACCGCTGAAAGAGAATTTTGTGAAACCTGAGAAACTAACGATACTTGGCAATTTTCATCATGTCAGAGTGTGAAATATATTGCTGCAAATATCGCACATCTACTGCGAAGCAAATTTGCTGCGTCGATGAAATGGGGAAGTCTTTCTTTCTCTCTGGGGTTCATACATTTTCTGATTTCTTGAGGGTTTGGCATCTCTTCTCTATGTTGTTATAATTTCGTGGGCGTGGCACTTTTCGTATTTTTTCCGAGTCTCAACAGATGAGCGTCTGAATTGCTGCTATCTGGGCTTTATGCAGCTTAGCTTAGATCATTCATGAATTCAATGTGTATAAAGAAATTCTTTTGGCAATGTCTCTCTTCTTTTTCTTCTGATGTGTTTGCTTTGTATTTATTTGATTATTGTTTGTATTCAATCCATTGGTTGTAACAATTGATGTTTCATAAAGTGCTGAAACAAACCATCATAATTTACAGTAAGTGCATTTGTTTCCGCATAACATTTTCTTTACGATGAGGAATCCTCTAGCCGCTATCGAGGTGTGAAATAGATAAACTTTGATCCGACGCGACAACCTACAAACCACAATTAAAAAATCAGATGTAATAACATTTTCTCATATTTTTGCACATTAGAATTTACACAACAATGAAATGATATGTAACAAAGTAGAATTCAACATTCAAACTCAGAGGTAAGTCATGCAAATACTACACCAAAAATCTCCATTAATAGCATCAATTTTCCATGAAAGATGGGAGACACATTTCCTGAGTAAACAGAAGACATTTCAGGGACTTAACCCCAAAAAAGAATAACAAATTTCTGATAGCTAAATTGCAAAATTACAATAAACACATCACATCCAAGGTTATAAAAACTCTGCCGAATCCTAACTTTTCATAATCAACCAGGTGACCATCAAGCTGCGTGGCTCAGAACTCGTATTCATGTACAGTTTCTGTGCCTTCGCTGAACAAAGCAGAGAATGAACGAGACTGGCAACTTCAGCTACTGCAGAGTTGAACTTGCTATGGTTCACCACGATATGAAAACCCATCTCTGTACTCTACAGAAAGCATGTCTTATATCTGATAAACTGATCTTTTAACATTTTTCATCCACCGATGATTTTCTGCCTTGAAGCCTCAGTCATCAAAAGTAGTTTAGACAAATGAGTCAGATCTCAGTTCATCAGTCTGCTCTCAGTTTCAGAATCTCCTTGGCTGTCCTTTGCCTAAAATACGGCATATCATCCTATTTCAAAGGAAACAGATGATTTCAACCTTAATTGAAGTTAAAAATAGAAAAAAGGGAAGGACTATTGTTTTCAAAGTGTAAAAAACATCACTTATTCAAGCAAAGATCAAACTTAGCGGACAATGCTTAGTAAAACAATTTCATTTCCACATAAAAATCGTAGTGGATTACTACACTGGCCAAGCAAAGGCAACAGAAAGGAAGGAAATCTGATGAATTCTACGTTGACGAGAAAACACTTTTTAAAAACAAGGGTAAACAATAATAAGCTTCTTGAGAATGTAGCTCATGGAAATTCCAATTTGAATAGGAATCATGATAAATTGTGTCATTATCTTATCACTAGCAATAACTCTGCCGAATTATTAAATATAACACCAAACAAGTCTACTATGTATGCCACAAACAAGATGAATAGCAAAATGGGTCCTTTTTTTACAAGCTACACGAAAGGTTTACCTGGCTAAAGCAGAGTCCAATATCCCTGCTATAGAAGTCGGCATATTTAATCATGAACATGCCACAATCAAATCTGTTCAAGGAGCAATTTCCCGTCATTAAAAAAGAGAATTTATTTTCACTTAATTCATCAACTAAGAAAGAATTAATCTATTTCCATTATCTGTGCAGAGAGCCACAAAGGTCTGGAATTTTATATAGTAAAACCTTTTACCCCATCCAAATATAGTCACCAGACAGTTTTCTCCCTTACCTTTTTTCTTTTTGTAGGATAATTTTTTTAAAGACCGCGTGACAGTGGACTCGAACCTGAGACTTTGGCCTAAATCATTCAAACTTTAATCACTCTACCACTAGGTCAACACACACATTTCTTCATCATAACAAGATAATTAATTACACTAACAATAATAACACTAGATTTCAGAAGTGACAGATACAGGTTCTCTTAAAATTAAATATGATTTCAACAAACAATAACTAATGAGAAAGAAGCACTCGATGTGGCATTTAGAAGGGAGTGTGGAGGACAGTGACAAGGGCTTCTAATTCACGCTGAATGTACAATTAGAAACATTAATGGGAAGGGGCAATCCAAGAGGTAATTTTAAAAACTTAATTCCTAGATATCAAAAAGACAAACCCAAAGGCAGAGATATCTTTGTCCTGCGCTAACAATCAAATTACTACAAGTCAGCAGCTAATTCAGTTCATATTGACTGAGCAAAATCAAGTCATTCTTTTATCTCTCAATATATCATTCAAGTTTTCACATTCACAAGCACAAAAACTAAGATACTTGGAAAGTTTCACGAGTTACCCATTTAACTGCTCCGGAAGTTCTGTGACATATTCTTTCTCCCATAAGCTAAGATCGATATCCTTTCCACACTTGTCCTTCACCTCATCCACAAAATACTTGGCCTACATTTAGAACTTGAAAAGGTTCATGCCATAGCAAACACTACAGAAACCAGAAAAAATTGTGGACAAATCAATACATTATGTAGCCCTAAATGCCACATAACATGGGATGGCATCCTCAGAGATCAACCGAAGCCTATTGCTCCAAAATGATATGAAAATGAATATATAATTTTTTCAGAAAATTGGATGGATACTGCTCCACTCTCAGAAGCGTTACTTTGTAAATTACAATATTGTGATCGTACAAGTACCATTCCTCCCCAAAAGAAAACATGTCAGATGAGTCCCGACTTAAGTAAAACAATGATAAAGAGTGACGAGTGAAACTAAGATTGCAAGACTTCTTAAGATTTAAGAATTGAATTAAATTATACAACGAACATCTGACTTTGTTACAAAGAATAAATGATGAGAAAGCAAAAATATGCATATTAGCTTTCAAGATATATAATCAAGAGATGCAAAAAGTCAACAACCAGAGTTCAATGTTGCAACTCCATCTCTTTGCCACCTTTTTATGCATATATATATGTGACTTCGATCACGAAGTAATTGATTTTCCCTTTCTCCTTCCTTCCTACTTCTTTGTCTTCCTATTTTCCCCCAAAATTGCTACTTATAAGTTACAAAATGGCAAAGCTATTTTGACAGTGATAGCACAAAGATTTATTGTTAGATCAAAGTGAGCAAACATATCCCACACATATATATGGATAATAGATCTAGCACAAACACTAGTGAACTTAAAATACATTAAACTAAAATAAAGAAATTAAGAAGTTCAGCCAGCCTAACAAGGAATTAACAATTAAGCATACCATTGCATTCAGAACTTGATTATCACGACCTCCGAGTGAATCAAGATACTGAAACTTTTCATCCTTCTTGTTGATAACTGCCAGACACCAATGGATTTCTTTGTGGACAGGGATGAAAATCTAAGAAATTAAACAATATCGATCAACATGAATGAATAAATTCCAAGGGATAAGTGGAGACTTTGACAAAAGAAAAGCTTATGATGAAGTTTAGAATCCCTGAAACATACTTTTTCACACTCTAAAAGACTATATCCGAGCTTTTTCTGTGTAGTCCATCTCCGAACTGATTGAAAATTGTAGCCACCCCGACCACTGATAAGCTGAGAGAGTACACAGCAAGAATACTTTTAGACTTAGAAGTTCACTTCTAAATGTTAGGGGCAGTAAGTGTTTTCTTCTCGTATAGAAGTGTAACTGTAATGTGTATCGGGTATATGTCAAGCTAACAATTCAATAAATGCAACATGAGTTAAAGAAATGATCTTTGAGCAATGAGCATACCTTCTTGTAGAAGAAGGTATTAAAGAAATGGCACTTGAGAAACTTCTCAGGCATCCTCTTTTCCCTTTCTTTCAACAATTCAAGATACACATTAATGACCTGCAAAAAAAGAATATCTTCAATCACAACCTCCCGATGACAGATTCAGTAAGCAAATTACCTCATCATTAAGCCATGCTCCAGGCCTCAAACACTGTAATTTTTCTCCAGTAATATCAATTCCCGAATTCGTATGAGCAGCCAAAACTTTTCTCCTGCAAATGTTAAGTAAACATAAGATGATAGTAAGAAGTACGTCATAGACATTCAGTTCAATCGAAAAGGGATATCAACCTGTGGAATTAGACAAGGCACGAGAAACCTCAGTTGTTTCCTCATCAGTAAGAGGAACAAAGCATTCCTCAGCTATATCCTACAAATAAATTCAATTCAATGAAAACATACGACTAGACAATTGCACAAACGATAGAACAGTAAACCTGAGCCCACCTTCTCGATACGCTCTTCTTTCTTTGGAGGCCGCAATAACTGAATCCGCTTTTCTTCTATTTCTATATCAAAATTTATGTTGGCAAGCTTAACATCTCTTTTCTTTATCCTATCATACAATCTCCTATACGATGGCACCCCCGAATCATCATCAGCCATGGGGTCCAACAACGACAATTCATTCTTCTCTGTATCATCAACCTTAGCAACTGCATTAATAACATCTGTGACCACAGAATAATCTAAAGACCGCACTTCTTTCTCCACAGTTCTTCCCACGGAATCCACAATCTCCACCTCTTCTATGCTAGAATCATTTGAGACACCGTACCGGTCCTCACCCTCGCTGCTATCAAGCTCAATCACCTCCTTCTCCTTCTGTTTCCCCTCAAAGTACCTCAAACATCTAAAAGCTGAATCCTTAAATCTTTCATAGTTCAGAAGCCGCGAAAAAAAACTAAATCTCCCCATGTTATCAGCTGGAGATTCCCTAGAACTAGCAGTAGATTCAGTATTCTTATCAGAAGCAGAACTTCGAAATCTCAAATGCCTAACTGGGGCATGAACTTCTCTCGAAAACCCCAATTTCCTATCCGGATACTGAGCAATTCTGGCAGCAACCGAATTCGACGCCGTCGCCCCCGCACGATTAGTCTCCGCCGTAGTTTGACTCATAGAAACTGAAAGCTTCGATTTTTTCGAAATGATGGTCGGAGACGAAAGGTTTTTGAAGTGATCGTCTCCTCGCTTCCTGTTGCTGGTTAGAGCCCCCATTATCGGAGGAACTACTCAGGTGAAAACCCTAAGCGTAGCATCATCGAATGTTCCGAATTTTGCAGTAATACTGGCGTGGGATTTTTTATTTGGGCAAAAGGGTATGCGGGAGATGAAATTGATCGGAAAATTGTCGCGGGATCGAGGCAAACTAGGGTTTTTGAAGAAGAGTTCGTTGGCGAACAACTAATTATCAAGAATTTGAATGCAATCGACGAAGGATTGGGGCATGGATATATAGCTACGAAAATAACGAAACGAGATTTGTGGAACTATAAACGTGATTATTAATTTCTTTGAGATGGAGGAAAAGTTTTTTTTTTGGGTAAAGTAAAAATCACTAAAAAGGCGTAAAAACATTACAACAATGGAACTCCAGCTTCTAGCAGGTTGGATTTAGTGGGTGTTAATTCTGGTTGAGCTTTAAAAAGCCAAACACTCTCTTCAGTCCGATTGATAGGCAATCTCGAAGCTCATGCAAATTCATGTAAAATATTAGCAATTACAGGTTTTCTATGAATTCAAAAAGGAAAAAGGAAAAAAGAAAAAGAAAAGACGGTCCGGAAATAATCCATGAGTAATAAGAATAGATGAGGTGATTTAGGATATTCCTGGCCAAGATCCCGTTGCCCGTGAATGAAACCGGCACGATCCTGTTGATGGAAATCGTAAAAGTGGCCGACTTAACACTGGTCATGATCCAAAATATGAACTTATGATACTTATCATCATATATGACCCAACCGTTCAGGCCCATTAACAGGCATAAACGAAATTTACCGACATTAAGAATTGATCCACGCCATGCTCCTCAAGATCCACCTCCAAACCCTAATCACCTCTACCCTGTTTGAAAGCCAAGAGTCCCTACAGTGAAGGCCAAGAGCCCTCACAGTTGGCGAAGGTCCCTACATGTGAGGAGATCGGTTCCCACTGGGGTCATCGATATGTATAAATAGGAGTTAGATTGAAGGTAGAGGGTTAAGAACTTGTTGAATACTGTGAGCTTTTAGCTACACTCAACCGTAATTAAATCATAGTGAAAGTATTGAGAATCACTCCTCCGTGGACGTAGATCTCATTAATGATCGAACCACGTAAAAGCGCTCGGTGTTCTTTACTATTTACATAAATCTTGCATACTAACATATACTAGATTTATCATTGCGCCGTCGTGGAAAACCGAATGAAAAGCTTCGCTTTCCTACAAATTAATGGCAAGGACACATGCAACCGCAAATCGATCTTGTCAGAACAACCATACCGGGGCGACCGGTGGTCACTCAACATGGAAGGAGATTGCAGACGCCGCAGCGATCACACACTGAGGGCCACATGAAAATGTTTCCATACACCCTCAGGATCGCCGCCCTGACGAGGTAGAAGATGCCGACCTCATCGCCAGTGAACAGGCGGTTCACCGGTCTCACGAAGCCCTCGGCCGAGCTGTGTCTGAATTCCTCAATGCCAATCTCGGCCAATTCCAAAACTTCCTTCACCAAAGGACAAATGGAGCGGGCACCTCTCGAGTGCCCGAACTGACGAATACGGGCGTCCGAGGTCGCTCACCCCACCGAGGCGGTCAACGCTCACCTCGACACGATAGCCGAGAACACGTACATTGATAAGCCTCATTTTTACATGATTTATAAGGCTATATTCGTTTCGTTTCTAAGTGATAAGTGATCTTTTGAGTTATCTTTTTATATATTTATGTTTACCTTGAAAGATATTATACCGTGTGTATTTCATGTCATTTTAGCATAGGTTTTGATGTCAAAAAGGTGGATCACGATAAAGAGGAATCACTAGCCCAGTCGCGAGATCATGCGATGAAGAACTGTTTGAAAACGACGTTGAATATGAGATAAAGGATTTGAAAAATATGGATGTGCAAAGTGTACTATGTTAAAGAGCATCTCGATAGAGTCCGTGGCGCAAACGGATCGCACCGAGTCCGGACGAGAGAACGGAGCGAACGCGAAGTCGCGCGAAGGGAATTACGCCTCGAACCGAGCTCGCGACCTAGCGACCGTTGGTCGCGATGCCGGGTCGCGAGGAAGGCCGAAATTTCAGCAATTTTGAATGCCTCGACATGTCTTCGTGGGGGAAGGTATGCACGCACGCCTCGCGAGGAAGGATGATTTGGTGTGCGTATATTCATGCGCGCACACATTGAATTGGAGGTGGATTCGCGAGACACCTAGTTCGAGTATAATTCAAAATCAGAGTCCAAAAAGGATAGAGAATTCACGAGAAAATGGAGCTAGCAATTCTTTATAAATAGGGAGATAGATCAGTAGTTGAAAACACCATTAGACACCATTCCAGAACAGAACACAAATTCTTCTTTATTTTCTTTTGCAAGTTCTTTTCCCGTTTAATTTAGTTTAGCTTTTTCTTTAAGCATTTTCAATTTCATAGTTTAGTATTAGAATTCAAAATTTCTTCCGGATTCAAGTTGCTACAATTGTTCTTCGTGGATTCTTACGGTTTTATCTATCTATCTTAATTTATGTTTTATTTAATTATTTATTACTTTGGTAATTTAATTATGCGAATGAAATTTAAATCGATCCTGGGTTTGCATGATTCGATCCTATATGTTGTGATTTACATTATCGCTATTTACCTTCCGCATTGATTCATGATTCTTGGTGCTTATTTATATGTGTTGATTTCGATCAATCTTGATGCATATCTAGTTGTCGGTTAATTACGTAATTGTATTAATTGTCAATCGATCTTGAATGCATGATACGAATAAGCATCGAGTCGTAAATGAGATAGGATATTCAGAGGAAGCATATTCTTAGTGATCCTTTTGAGTTACTTGTTTTCACCTAGAATGATAGGAAAACTCGTAATCTCATCGCCGCAATTGTCATAATTGAAGTTGTTGGTTATATTTGTGATCTTCCATCTTATGCGGATTAAAATTCGCTAATAGAACAGGATAAACATATGTTGTGGATAGGATTAATGCATCCTATGGTTAGTCTCTCTTATCTGCTTTATCTTCCGTGTGTTTATTGCTTTGTTTTATTTTCTCGCATGGTTACGCTGCTTTGGATTAAATTTCAAGCCCTTAAACCTTTCACCCATTTTACGTGCTTGAATAATGATGAATTATCGTTGAGCTAGCTTACGTGTTTTCAGACATAACAATCCCGTGGATACGATACTCGACTTACCTTCTATATAAGCCTTTACGTGTGAAAAGGGGCGATCATACATCAATCCGCCGCCGAAGTCCATCACCGCCGAGATGGTCGCAACCATTCACCACCACGCCGCCTGCTGAAGCCCTCTCCACCTCGGCATGCCTCCGGAGAGCCGAGGAATAGGAGAGGAAAGGCGGAGCCGAACTCCCCGGAGAGACGATAGATGCGTTATCGGTCTCCCACCCTCCGTAAAGAGACGGCAACGATCTCCGGGGTTCGACCGCAGTGCGGAAGAATCATCTCCTTTCTCCGTGGAGATTCTAGACACGCCCTTGCCCCCAGACAGGCACCCAATATTGTTGCCACGATGGCCTTGGGACCCTCCGACTTTCTTTTCGCCTACACTACCAACATGGCGAATCAAGGAATGGAGGATTTTCACATGTGCAAAATCTTCCCCGAGGTGCTGATCTCCAACGCCCGACGCCGGTTCACCTTACTCCGCTGAGCAGTTTACACCGCCTGTGACCTCGTGGATCGCTTTAAGTGGCGCTTCTATCAGAAGATGCCACCCCAGCAGCCTTCCTCCGACCTGCTCACAATCCGCCAAGGGCGGGACGAGACGATGTCGAACTTCGTCTCGAGGTTCATCAAAGAGTCGCTCAAAATTGATGACAGTAACGATCTCTACATCATCAACGCGTTCAAGAACGGGATCCGACCCGACGCACTGAATAAAGAGATCACCCGCGAAAAGCCGAAGACGGCTAGTCGCCTTTGGACCCTGGTTGACAACTTCGTCAAAGGAGACGAGTCAGATCGGAAGAAGAGAGAGATCTGGGACGAGCAGAGGGCTGAGAGAAAGAAGCCAGACGACCGAGGTCGAGGCGCTGATCGCCGAAGTGCCTTCGAGAGAATCAAGAAGGGCCCGATGGAGTCCCGGCTCGGACCTCGGCCAAACCCTGGCGGTAATGCACCTCGTCTGCTCAAATCGAGGGCGGAGATATTCGAGCTCCACGCCGAGCTCTTCCCAAAGCCCCCTCCTATGAAAGGAGGATCCAAGAAGAGGTCAACAGAGGAGTATTGTGACTATCACCGGGGGTATGGTCACGATACCGAGGATTGCAGAAACCTGGGCTCGCAGATTGACGAGCTCGTCAAGGGAGGAGCCCTTAGGAAATACCTCGGCCGAGCTGGGCCAGGGAACAAGAAGCGCATGGGGAAGAATAACGGTGGCAACAACTGCGGGCCGACCTTGACGGCGACCCAACCCGAAGATGACGAGGACGAAGGTCCCAACGCTATGGAGCAAGTCTATGCCATTACGGACTCCGTAGGACGACGAGGTCGTCGTTAAAGAATGAAGCTCGGAGGCCGACCCCCGAGGAGTCGAGGAACAAGCGACTCCGGGATGGTGAGAACATCGTGTTCTCCAAAGATGACTCGGTGCCCAAGATCATGCCCCACCAAGACGCCATCACAATACAAGCCGTGGTGGGCAACAAGAACGTCCACCGGGTCTACATCGACATCGGTGCCTCCGTCAGCATTATCTTCCAGAGCTGTCTGGATAAGCTTGAGGTCGGAGGGATTCAAGTGCGTCCCGCCCCATCCCAGTTGCGGAGCTTCACTCAGGAGGCGGTTCAATCCGAAGGTGTCATTACCCTTCCGGTTACCGTAGGACGTGCTCCCAGGTCGGTCATAAAGTCCATCCAATTCTTCCCGTACGAGCTCCTCTCCATACAATATTATCCCGGATGAGATCGCTATACGCCACCAGGTCGCCCCGCTCGGTGTACCACCACAATCAAAATACCCACCCGGTGAAGTGCTAAGCATCCAAAGTGACCAAATGGCAGCAAAAGAATGCCTACGAGTCTCAACCTGTGATGTAGCCCCGCCTCAAGCATAGCAATTCATGTAATCCCCGAGCCGCCACCCGGGACAACCCGACCGAGAATCTTGACTATCTGACGGCGACCCTCCAAAGTTGTCAAGGTCGGCATCCGAGGCCCGGTGACATTCGGCAAAGATGTCACGCAACTCGAGGGAATACAGGACGTGTTCGCATGGTCCCCACTCGACATGACCGAGTGTCGCCCGAGCTCATAACTCATCGCCTCAACATCGACCCGCTACTAAGCCGCCTCGGACGGAAGAAAGAGTGTTCGCGATGCAGCGCAGCCAGTCGTAAGGGACGAAGTGACTCAACCCGTAAGGCTAAGATCTTGTTCAAAGTCAGTACCCGACACGGATGGCTAATCCATCGTGGTCCGAAAGCCGAGGAGGAGGGTGGCGCGCATGTGTGTCGACTACACCGACCTCAACAAACACCGCCCGAAGATTGTTACCCTCCCGATATTGATAAGAAGGTGGAGGCACCGGTGGGCCACGAAGTCTTGAACTTCCTAGATCTGTACAAAGGGTACCACCAAACTCGATGAGTCGGAGGACGCCCAAAGACCGCGTTCATCACCGACTTGGCGTCTTTGCAGTCGGAAGATGCCTTTCGGCCTGGAAGAACGTGAGCTACCTACCGAGGATGGTGGACGCAATTTTCAAAGACCACATAGGGAGATTGTCGAGGTCACGTCGACGCCATAGTAGTCAAAAGTCAAAAACGGAAGCTACGCCGACAACCTCTAACTATTCTCCGCCTCCTCAAGTCGGCCAACCTCAAGCTCAACCCCGTAAGTGCACATTCATGGTGAGGACGGGTAAATTCCTAGGATCTTTGGGTTTCTCAAGAAGGTGCAAGGCAAATCTCACTAAGGTGAAAGCAAAGGTTTCGACATGCGGTTGCCCAAGTCCATCCGTGAGATCCACAAACTCACCGGTGCCTAGCCGCCCTCAGATTCCTATCTCGATTGCCGAAGCAGCTTCCTTCTTCAAGATCTTGAGGAGCTCGACTCGCTGGCGGGAAGAACACCGTGTCGCCCAGACAACCGAAGAGTACCGCCGACCGCCGACCCTATCCGCCCGAAAAAGGTGAACTCCTTTCTCTATATCTCGCCGCCTCGGACGAGGCAATCAGCGCGGTATTGGTACGAGATGAGGTGGGACGGCAACTCCCATCTACTTTATTAGCCGAGCTCTCAAAGGACCAGAGACGAGGTACACCACCTCGAAAAGGTAGCATCGGCCTTAGTAAACGCAAGCGATGGCTCCGACCCTACTTCCAAGCTCATTCCGTCTGTGTGCTAACCGACTTACCCTTGAGATAAGTATTGTCAAAGCCGGAGTCATCCGGACGTATAGCTAAGTGGGCCCCTGAGCTCGGCGAGCACGATATTTCATACTCCCCGTGCCGCCATAAAAGGACAAGCTCACCGACTTCCCGGTGGAGGCCAATTCACCGAGGTCGGCTCTACCAATGAGGCCACTCCAACTCCCGCCCCCACCGCGGAGGAATCGCCCTGCACCGCCCGGTGGTTCTTTGGCGAGATGTACGTGGACTGAGCTTCATGCAAACGGGCAATGAGCGGGCATCCTCCTCCTCGGCCCGCATAAGCAAGAAGCGACCCACGCCTCCGGTTTACCTTCCCACCACAAACAACGAGGTGGAGTACGAGGGCCGATCTCGTGACTCCTACCGCAAAGGAATTAAAGTGGACAAGATCCGGATCTTTGAGATTCCTGTGTCGTGGTAAACCGTGTTCTAGCGGATACGAGGCCAAGGAGGATCGAATGAAGCAATACCTTGAGAAGGCAAAGGAAATGTCGACCTCATTCAGTACTTCAAGATTCATCGAATCCCACGAGGAGAAAACAGTCGAGCTGATATCCTCAGTAAGTTAGCTGCGTCATCAACAAATCCACCAGTGGAGAAAGTTCATTCCAGAAGCATCGCGGAGTCCCACATCGGCATCATCACCGAGATAGAGTCGAATTGGATGTCTCCCATAAGGGCCTATCTGGAAGACGGTGCACTACCTCAAGATCGGCTCGAAGCTAAAAAGATGATGACGAAATCCCAGAAGTACCTCATACATGAGGGCGCTCTCTACCGGAAGTCTTACCTTCAACCCCTCCTGAGGTGCCTCGGGCCAGAAGAAGCCGACTACATGCTCAATGAGATTCACAGAGGATCTTGTGGAAGCCACATCGGGTCGCGAGCTCTATCAAAGAAGACTCTGAGGTCAGGATATTACTGGCCTACCCTCATTCAAGATTCGGCCGAGCTCGTCAAAAAGTGCCCGAAGTGCCAGCTTCACTCCACAGTCAAGAAGCTACCCCAGACCGATCTAAGCAGCCTACACAGTGCGTGGCCATGCGGTGGGGATCGACATCGTTGGTCCGCTTGACCGAGCACCGGTCGCCTTCGATACTTAGTCGTAGTGAGACTACTTCACAAAACGGGTGGCCGAGCCACTTTCGAGCCTCACGAGCAAAGGATTGAGCACTTCGTGTGGAAAAACATAGTTTGCCGCTTCGGCATACCGCATGTTCTGATCTCGGACAACGGCACCCAGTTCGTTGACAAAAATTTCAAGGAATGGTGTGAAGAGCTCCAGATCGAGCAACGTTTCACCTCGGTCGCACACCCGCAGGCGAATGGTCAGACCGAGGTGACGAACCGCACGATCGTACAAGGGTTGAAAAAGAGGTTAGACCGAGCTAAGGGCGATTGGGCTGAAAATCTCCCTCAAGTCCTCTGGTCCTACAGGACAACACCTCGGACTTCGCACGGAGAAACACCCTTTAGTTTGGTCTACGGGACCGAGGCTGTCATACCGGCTGAGATCGGCGCACCGAGCCCGCGCACTCTTCACTTCGACCAGAACGGGAACGAGGAAGACCTGCGTGTCAACCTTGATGCTCTCGAGGAGAAACGCGAGCTCGCCTTCATAAACGAAGCCAAATACAAGGGCCAGGTCGCACGATACTACAACAAGAGGGTAAAAGCCTCCACACTCCAAGTAGGCGACCTCGTCCTACGAAATAATGAAGCCAGTAGAGCCGAGCGTCTTAACAAGCTAGATCCGACATGGGAAGGCCCATACCGCGTTCACGAGGACCTCGGCAAAGGGGCTTACAAGCTAGCTCACCTATCCGGTGCACTTATCCCCCGAACCTGGCATATCACTCATTTAAGGAGGTACTTTACATAGCTTTGATTTCAGATCAGCATCATGTTAGTCCCCTTATTGCTTTGCCGAAGTGCGATGTTATTTACTTCTCAATAAAACGTTTGTTTTTCTGGAATAATATTTCACTGCCTCATCTTATGCTTATGTGAACATCCGCTCTCAAGTCGGATAACACATAATTAACCTTCACAAGGGATGCCTTTACGAAGATGACAAACCAACTAAGTAGGGTACTCAACTAAGCGCGCCAAGACTCGCAGATTACTCATTCAATTGAACGTCTCGGTGCAAGGCATACAGACTACTCATTAAATTGAACGCTACATGCACGCGTCATGATTACTCATTAAGTTGAAACATCTACATGCAAACGACGTCCACATCGGATCTCGTCAAATTATGCCTCTATTTGGGAAGATATACATCAGATACGCCTAAATACATTTACGACTAAAACCAAGTCCTAAGCTATATTTGTACCTCTCGAGGGAAAATATACACTTGATTACACGTCTAAATACATTTACGACTAAATACAAAGTCCTAAGCTATATACACCTCATTCGGGCTTCCGAGCTCGCCTTGTCGGACTTCATCAAGCCGCACCAGCTCAACAAAATCTTCGGTCGGCGATGAATACTGAACGAACTCGGTGCCCTCCACCCAATCAATGAGGTCGACACCACCCGGCCTGCTCCGGTGCACTCGAGCCAAGACAGATGGGTTCCACCGAGGGGCATTCCTACACCCGAGGTCACACCTCCCCTCGAGCTTGACGCCGGGCCAGATCACGACTCGCCCGACCGCCGCCTTCCACGCCGACCGAAGTCCCGGCGCCCGAATCGCCGACGACCGCCCCCTACGCGCTCCCCTTTCGGCCGGACCCATCAACCGAAGCACTTCGGCATGATCGGCGTAGCCGTCCTCCTCCTCGGGTTCTTCTATTATTGGATCAGTGGAGCCCGTCGTGGACTCGCTGCGGGGCTGGGGCATGCGTCGTTTACGGATGATCTCATACATCTGCATGTACCTCACGATGGAGTTGACGCAGTCTTTAAACTTTTTGTTGTTGGGCCCCTCCTCATCCCTCAAAGACCATGCCCCCGCCAAGAAGCTCGAACTCGATCATCGACTCGATATGGTAGTTCCACCAGATCGGTGGATTACATTCTCATACTCTGCGTGCTCCCCCGAGATCCGAGCTAGCTTCTCCGTCGTCAGCTCGAGCTGCTCCTCACATTGTATCAGGCGTCCATGGATCACATCGGCAGATAAGTCCGCCCCCTAGACTTCGAGCTTTATGATCCTTAGCTTTAGAGCCTCGTTCTCAGCCAGGAGGCGGGCCACTTCTCGATCAGCCTCTTGCAGTTTCATCTTTAGTTCGGCGCATGATGCCGAGCTGATATCCATGTTGGCCAAAACCTGGGTCAGTTCGGCAGATCGGCTCCTCCAAAACGACACCTCTTCGTCCTTCTCAGCCAGGACACCTCGGACCTCTTTAAGCTTAGTCAACAAGTCATGGTCGAGCCCGAGGTATGGAGAAGTAGAATGCTAAAAATACAAGGAAAACACACATTTCAGAAGTTGCAACTTTTATTATTCATAAGTGGAAATGTTTACAAGGCTCAGGGTCCTATCGACCCCGGCAAGTTAATCTATTACATCGGTCCACCGACCCAGCTCTTCATCGGACTCGCCCCCCCACTGCACTTGTTGTTGTCTGCTGCAAGGCCCCTTCGAATGAAGCTCGAGCTCGCCTCCTCCTCCTCCTCCTCGGCTTCGGCTCGCACCTCGGCGAGAAGCTCCTGGAGTTCAGGATCTTCGTCCTCCTCGCACCGAGCAACGGCCTCCGCCGTCCGAAGGAGGAGCTAGACGCCAAAGCCTCCAACACGGGAAGGACCCGACCCCGAGACCACCCGGCGACACCTTATTCAGGCCCGAGGGCGACCTCGATCCAACCATGCTTGACCTTGTCAAAGTCAGGCATGGCGGCCGCCAACTCCTCCAGATGGTCTGACACCACCTTGGGCTTGAGTACGGCGGCCAGGTCGGCAATAAAGGCCGAGAAGCTCTCCGACTCGACGAGCTTGCTGGCAAAGGCCCTCAACATGAGTCCCTGATCGGCCAGCCTGGCGCTCCTCTCGTCCGCGAGCTCCTTCTTCGCCCCGGCCGCTTCCTCGCGAGCCTCTTCGAGCTTCTCTCGGGCGACCTCCAGGGCCCAAGCCCTCTTCTTCAGGACGGCCTCAGCAGCAACCCTCGCGGCGTCAGCCTCCGCCCTCGCAGCGGCCACGGTGGCATCAGCATCCGCCCGAGCTGCAGCAAGCTCCCGCCCCAGCGCCTCATACCGGGCTGCGCTCTCAGCGATGAACCCGGTGGCAAGTTTGAGTCCCAAAGAAGACGTTGCGGGACCCCATCACCGAGCTCAGATCCTAAAAGCAATGCGGTTAGCATGCATCACTGAGCAGATAAAGTCAAATGTGGAAGATATTTATACCTTGGTGAGGGCCACGTCCGAGCTGGAGCCCGGCACCTCATACTCGATGCTTGCCTGAGTCTGTTCCTCCGATGCCGGGCTCGACCTCGGCTGAGGTCCCGCCATCAGTTGGCTGATATTGTCAACCTTCTTGGGGCTTGGTAGGTCCAATTACCGCTTCTTCTTCGGAGGCCCCTTGCTCGGCGAAGATGAGCCATTCTCTTGCTGTGTCAGTTTCACTGCATGACAGAAGAAAGTCGCGTTAGCACAGCAAAATCAGACTTATAAAGAGTAAGAAGAAGAAGGTGCCCTCACCCAGCTCGGGCCCCGACCCTGGGGCCTTCGACCTGTGAACGCTCAGTCCGGCCTTATTCAGGTCGTCCTGGTGAACCCTACGGAGACTCCACCGAGCATGTTGAGCTATTCCTCCACATAACCCAGGGGTTTCAACTTCAAATCCTTCATTTGTCCTAACCCCCACTCATACCTCGGATCCCCCTCCGCCCTCAGAAAGAAGAATTTATTCTGCCATCGCGACACCTTCGAGGGGGCGGTCACTCTAAACGGCTGCCGAGGCGAAAAATAGTATACACCTCGTGTGTTCTTGACGCTAAAAAAACGCATCAAGACCTCAAAGGAGAACTCCTCGGCAACCCCATAACAGGCGAGCCCCATCCCTACCACCGACCTAATGGAATTTGGGGAAAACTGGCATATAGGGATTTGAAAATACTCCTGAATGTTCAAGAAGATGTTGGCTAAGGAAACCTAAGTCCAACCTTTATCAGATCTACATATATCGTTATAAACCCTCGGAGGGCCATCGCTCTGTCACTAGGTCGTGGGCAGACACCACTGTGCATCCGCCGAATATGACATTCCCACCCTATTCTAATCATGTCGTTAATGGTCGAGATGATGCGACATCCCCAACCTTATACTTATCCTGCATCAAGAAATCAACGGAACCTAATACCGATACCTAAAGATCTACCCACAAAGTTATGACATATAATCCTTTATCTCTATCTCGCAATCGTGGTAAAAGAAGAATGGAAAGAACGGACGTAGAGGAGAAGTCAAGTCATACTTACTTTTTTGGGTGAGTGAGAAATTGCTCGTCAACGAGCTCGAAGAATTGCGAAACGTCAAGATTTTCTCTCGAGGCAAATGAAGAAGAAATGAGCAGTTTCCTTCTACGGGCTTATTTATAGTATGCAGAGGCGCCCAAACTCGCGTTTCAACTTCCCACGTGGCTAATTGTGATTTGCCGTGGATTAGACGCACACACATGTTTCGAGCGCCTACCAACCGTCTGGCGGCGTATGACGTGATCAAGGACGCCACCGACACAACCGGTCTAATCGTGCAATCATCACTCTGACTCCGGACCTCGGCGTCGCCCTCCCAAGCGACTTTGCTGCCTAGCCAGATATCGCGATCCACCTCGGACCTCGGCATCCTCCAGAAGGGCGGTGCCGCTCAGGTCGAACCTCGGCATCCTTCAGATAGGCGTCAGCCCTCCAGAAGGTCGGCCCACTCAGCTCGGTCCTCGACAAGCGGCGCACGCCCAGAACGCCAGACCGTCTACCTCAGGTCGGATCCAGGCGAACCGATCAAACCCTGACATCAAAGAGATCGAACATTCGACAACAACCTCGGTAAAGCAACATCCCATATCGGCAAAGCGCATTCTTCACTTCACCCGGCATGGGTCGTTACTCGACTATTCGGTGGCTATGATGGGATATGGCCCAACCGCCAGCCCACTAACAGCCCAAACGAGTGGGCTCGACATTAGTAACGCCCACGCGGTCGCCCAGTGCCCACCTCCAAACCTTAATCACCCCACAAGAGTCCCACATTGAAGGCCAAGAGTCCCTACAGTCAAGGCAAGAGCCTCTACAGGCTGAAGGTGAAGGGTCCCTACATGGGAGGGAATCAGTTCCCGCCTTGGGGGTCCTCAGATATGTATAAATAGGAGTTAGATTGAAGGTAGAGGGGTTAGCAACTTGTTGAATACTAAGAGCTTTTAGCTACACTCACTGTAATTAAATCATAGTGAAAGTATTGAGGAATCACTCCTCCGTGGACGTAGATCTCATTAACGATCGAACCACGTAAAAGCCTTGGTGTTCTTTACTGTTTACATAAATCTTGCATACTAACATATACTAGATTTATCAATCAACTATTGGGAAAATTCGAAAATTATTGGAATAATTATTTCTTAACTACATGTTTTGATTAAATCTTAAAACCTATTAATATAACTAGTGTTGTTCATATGTTAGGAAATTAGCATTTTGGTTACAGATACCAACAGAAGAACTGTCAGTTTGAACAGACCTAAAGTTGATGGAGTTCAAATAGTACTGAAGCCATTCGTACTGATAGGAGTATCAACACCAGTGCAATTGAAGAGAAATACTAACTAAAGATCACGTACAAAAGACTGAAGTTAGACCAACTGAAGTCTGAAGACTGAAGTATAACGATGTAGATGAACAGAGCTACTGAAGAGTGAAGTTGAAGACTGACTTCGTAAAACTAAAGACTAGGCGTTGCTGAAAGCAAAGAAGTCGGATATATGACTAAGTCTCATACCAGTAGTTGACAGTCCAAGTTGGAAAGTCAAAGTTGGCTACCAAAAATCAAAGCTAGCGATTGGAAGTCGAAGTTGTAGATTAATAGTCAAAGCTGGTTAAAAATAGTCAAACTAGCTATATCAAGTCAAAGTTGACTGATGAAAAGTCAAAACTGACTATTTTTACGTTAAAGCTGAAAGCGCTATACTGACTCAGGTTCCCAAACTGACAAAAAACAGAGTCTAGTCTGCTGATAAAAGATGAAGCAGTCTCGATTAGCCCAACCTGAAGTCAACGTACTGATAAAAATAGAGTCAACTCATCTGGAAAAACACGGAGTTAATTGAGTCTTGAGTGTTTGACTCACCACATATCGTAATGTATTTGCAGAAGATCCTGACATGCCAGAACCACTGTTCAAAGTTGCAGAACTACAATGTACTGTGATGCAGACCTGACAACGATGTACGAGGATTCAAACTAGAAGAATTCAAATGATAAATAGAATGGATATAATTGGTGCTCCCTCCAACGACACTATTCATCGTCTCCTCTATAAATACGCGCAAGATCCAACATTTGAAGGTTACCGAAAAGTTGTGCATTTGAATTGTCTAAAGCAATCAACCCTCAAAATTAAAGAACTTATATCGAGCAATTTCGAAGAATAAAGTCTATATGTTACCTTCAGAGCTTAAATATATATATATATATATATATATATATATATATATATATATATATATATATATATATATATATATATCAGATTCGGATTTCGGTTCGGATTTTGTCTAATCGAACCGATCCAAAATCCAATTTTGAGAGAAAAACAATCCGATCCGAACCGAATATCCGAAAATCCGAAAATTCAAAAATTTTATAAAAATATCCGAACCTAACCGAAAAATCCGAAATTATGAAAAATCCAAAAATCCGAAACCAATTTTTGTTAATTCTTATATATATTTATATTAGATTTAAAAATATTTAGATAAAATATTATTATTATATATATATTATATATAATTCGGATTTTCGGATTTTTCGGATTAAAAAAATTCAATCCGATCCGATCCGAAAATCCAAAATTTTGAAAAATATCAATCCGATCCGAACCGAAAATCCGAAAAATTCGAACCGAATTTTAAATTTCGATTTGGTTCGGATCGGATATTCAATTTCGGGTATTTTGCTCACCTATATATATATATATATATATATATATATATATATATATATATATATATATAAGCTCAAAGTTTCAGCATACATTTCCTTAAGTTTAGAATACTACTTTGTATATTACAAACATATATATATCAGCTCAAAGTTTCAGCATAAACTTTCTTAACTCTAGGATATTACTTTGTATATCATAAGCCTAGACATATTAAGTTTGTCGTATACGACAATTCAACCTTTTATTTTGAAAACCCTCTACAAAAATCCTCCACTTTAAATAGAAGTTTGGACAAATAGGCAACAAAGTGTTAGTTGCTGAAAGCTTGGTTATCTTGCACATGTAAGCAAGAGATTAGGTCGACTGCATCTGTAAGCAGTCAGAGGTTTCATAGACGTAGAAATAATCGACTGTGACTTTCTATCAACTAGTTTTGACTTTGATTCGCCATCTTTGACTACTTGTTAGTAACTTTGACTATTGATCAGCAGCTTTGACTTTCAAACGTCAGCTTTGACTATTGACAGTCAGCTTTGACTCCTCAACATGAAGTCAACTACTAGTCTGACACTTAGTCATATCCTGATTTCTTTATCTCTTTTAGCGTTGAGTCTTAGTCTCCGATTTTTCAGTTTTCAGTCATTAGTCTTCGACTTTACTTCAGTAGTTCTGTTTATCAACATCGATATACTTAAGTTCCTCAGACATCAATTGACCTTTCTTCAGTCTTCATCACGTGATCTTTTAGATGAGCTTCTATCAGATGCGTTGATACTGATACTCCTATCAGTATGGCTAACTTCAGTACTACTAGGATTCATTCAGTCTTAGACCGTCCAAGCTGGTAGTTCTACTATTGAAACCTATAACAAAATCGTCTAACTCTAAAACAAGTCAGTAGCATTAGTTACAGCAGCAGGTCAGACATTAGAGATTTTGGGATATAATCAAAACACATAGTTAAGATAGATTTATTTCCAACAGTTAGGAATTTTTTCAATAGTAAAAATGTTATTATGTGTAAGAAATATGAATAAATCATAACTATTAATTAATATGTAATTAATGTCCTAGATTTTATGCTTCATTTTTAAAACAAGATTGATGATATTATCATCAATCTATTCGCCAAAATTTGACTGAAGCCGTGATTTGGGGGGATTGAATCTTCTCAAATCTGTGGAATTCTTTCAAATCACGTGTATGTTTAGTTGTAGCACACACTTATCATTTTGTAGCACATATTTCACTGATTCTCTGCACAACTATATTTATTGTTTATTTTTCTTTTTATTTGTGGTGTAACATTATAGCTGTAAATCGTTGACTGTATTGTACATAATTTAGCACGAATATAATACAGTAATTTAATGATTATTTAAAACAATTAATGCCTATTATTATGAGATTTGATATTTTATATTATGGAAGTGTTTAAGATCAATTTTTATGTGATATCCAACATATTTTTTTAATTTTCAATAACAGAATCGTCAAGTATTAGTATTATTTCAATGTTAAACTTTCATGAACACTGTGCAAGAATTTTAATCTATAATGCTATGACACAAATAAAAATAAAAGAATAACAAGATATATATTGTCCGAATTATGTGCTAAGTAAATGATAGATAGTGCAATATCGAACAAATTAAACAGAATCTAAAATTATAAATTAACAATATGTATAATTGTACAAAGTTTATTTAAAAGTTATGCAACATACCGGTAACAATGTGTAACAATGACGCATCATAATGGATAGTTGATAGAGAATATCAAATCCTATAAAATAGAAATTAGAAGATGCATCTAATAATAAAATTATAAAAATATTCTTTATAATTTCTCCAGCAGCAACAAACGTAGCACATATAATTATAAATATCAACACATAAAGAATTAATCTTGCCATCGATTTAGCAGAATCAATGACTAACATTTATTCATATTTCTCACTAATATTTACATTCTTATATGTTCCAAATACTATATATTATATATAGAGAGAGTGGTTATTGTTAAAATCCTCCTTAAAGTATAAAGTACAAATTCATGAAATTATTTGAATTTACCGTGAAAGTTTCTGAATAAAAAAAAACCCTCACGAGATTCGAATCAGGTGTTTGAATTTACCAACAAAGTGATGAATTCACTGTAGACCTTCACAAACGGAGGATTGAAAATAGTTCCTATTTTATATATCAGACTAATTTGTATTTGATCAAATTCTTATATATATTGATAGTTTAGGTGGTTTATGGTACGAACATATTTACCATGAGAACGTGCGGATGTTGCACTAAACATATAAAGTTATTGCAATAAACATATAAATTTATTACACTAGATTCAATACGACAATTTTACATTCAGTGTAATGTTATTGTTGTGCAATAAATTTATACGTCATGTGCAACTTTTGCACCTTTCGCATCATATTTGCATTCTTATATGATTCAAATCCTTGATTAACCAATTTATAATTTGTTAATAGTTAAGAGTTGCAATTGATCTTGATTATTTTTTTGAATTCATGAGAAATTTATAATTGCTATCTTTGATGTGCACCGAATAAAATCCGTACTTATGGGAATAGCTTGCAATTTATCATGAAATTTGGATTTGTTTGTTGGTGCCTGTGCCAGTGATCATTAGGAATCAATGAATGACTATTAGTTCATTCTTTTTTTTTTCTTTACTTTTTCAATTTAAAAAATCATTGTTTTGAATCTTGAGTACTTTCATTTTACATTTCGATAGTCAAAACACTGAACTATAGCATGATTTTTTTTTTTTTTAAATCATAACCTCAACATGTTGATTCCAAATAATACCCAAAAAATTACGACATAATGGAAAAACACAAAAACTTGCATCAATCGATACTTTGCAATATCATCGCATCATCATACGCTAAAAAACACCTCATAATCCGGATGACCTATTGGCATACTCTTGAACCAAAGCTCCAAACAACGAAGGCCTTTCTAGAAGCTTCGAAGGGCTGTCAAACTCCTTGGCCAGTCCTGTTACAACAAAAATCACACGTGTAAAAAACATTCACTGTCATTTTAGAACAGAGGATCTTGTATTCGAAAACTGACCGTCGTCTATAACCAAGACACGATCGCAATCTATGACGGTAGGGATCCGGTGTGCGATGGTGATGATGGTACAGGCAGCGAAGTCCTGGCGGATGATCCGTTGGATGACGGTGTCCGTTTGAGAATCAACCGACGCTGTCGCTTCATCCATGAAGAGAATTTTGCTGCGTTTCAGCAAAACCCTTCCCAAGCATAGAAGTTGTCGTTGTCCCACGCTCCAGTTGTCGCCAGAGTCCATCACTGTATATGTACAACAACAAATGAACCTAATTGTTAGCTTAAAACACACACATACATACATATGTATATGTATAGATAAATCACCTGAAGAGTCTAGCTTTTCAGGTTTTGCTGACACGACATCTTTCAGTTGGCAACGTTCGAGGCTCTACAGCCAATAGAAAATACAAAATATCTCCGATCAGTTTCAGATGAAAGACTTAGGAGATGCAGCGTATATTACTAGGATCAAGGTTTACCGAGATCGCAAGAGAAAAATGTTGAGTTTATCTACATTGATACTATGATTACTCGTTTTAGCATGCAAAGAAAGCGATTGCAAGACATTAATTTCTACTTTCAAATTATAACATAAAAATGTGACATATGTTTGCAAGGATCGGTATGTACCTTCCATATTTCGTCGTCCGAGTACAACCCTAGTGGGTCGAGATTGCTCCGAATAGTTCCCTCGAACAAGATCGGTTCTTGAGGGATGATCCCGAAACGAGACCTAAGTTGATGTAGTCCGAGGTTGCATATGTTTACTCCATCAATTATTATTTTCCCCGAATAAGGTTCGACAAGCCTAAAGAAAACTTGGATCAAAGTGGACTTCCCACTTCCAGTCCGACCAACAACACCAATTTTTTCACCTCCTTTGATGCTGAGTGACACTCCCTTCAACACCAAAGGAGTGTTGTCTCGATACCTAACCTGCATGCATCAGCATCTCAAGTCTCACATTCTTTTAATCTAGTCTTACATGAGATATAGGTTTTACCTGCAAGTCTTTGATCTCGATCTCACCACAATCAGGCCAATCAGGAGAAGCCAGAGAGTCTGTTCTGGTCCAAGCTGCTTCTGATGGAATGTTTATGAATTGCTTTATCCTCTCCACGGATACCATTTTGTTCTCAAGAAATGAACCGAGGTAGACGGTGTAATATAGCACGCCGTTAAGCGGAAGACCGTACGAGAGGGCCAGCCCGATATATTCTGATGGGAAAAAGTTTGAATAAGAATAGTCGAGGCGAAATATCTCTTTTGAGTTTTATTAAAGACCGAATTAGAAAACATTCTAAAATTGTTGCACAACAAAATAATATATATATATATATATATATATATATATATATATATATATGAGTTCGCAAAAAGATGTGGTTCTCGGACACACACACCTGGTTGGATGATGCTACTCGGCAACAAGATCATGAAAACAATGGAAACACATAGAAGAAAAGTTCCGATCATCTCCAAACGGAAACCTAACCACTCATTCGATGCACAATTGTGGAAATTCATCCTCAGATTCGAGTTCACTCTATCGAGATTCCCTTGAAAGAACTCGTCCTGCTTTCTGAAGCAACGGATGGTCGCAGCGCCTGAGATTGTCTCTGAGAAATGATGGATGATTGGGGCTTTGGTGATCTGCTCGAGCCTGGTCAGCTCACGAGAAGATGCAATGTAATAACCCTACAAACCACACAAGTGAGAATAAAATTGATATTTTGATCGAGAGAAGTTGTCTAAGTACACACCTGATACCAGATGTTGAGCCAGACAAGTGGGATGACGATGAACACCGTAGGCCAAGCGTATTGGCACGTTATGACCAATATCCCTAGCAACGAGAAGATCATACAGATGGTGATGCTCAAGAACACTGGGATCAAAACATCGACATTCGTCTGATCAGACGATGCCTGCAAGCACAAAAAACACGAATCCCAGGGCGCTATTTGTTAGAAGGCCTTGCAGTTACTATGTGAACATACATGCATTACATGGGAGCAAAACTTACACGACTCAACACTCTGCCAGAAGGCGTTGTGTCAAAGAATGACATTGGAGCGTGTAGAATACTGTCCACCGTCTGGTTGAAGAAGCTTTGCGCCGTCTTCAGCCCCATGAATGCCACGAGGATCGACCTGACTACCAAGAAAGCGCAGGTCACAACAGCTATGCCTGAGTAGACCCCAATGAACAGAGACACGACAAAACTGTGGATGCCTGAGGTCTCATAAGCGAGCCAGTAGTCACTAGACATCTGCGACAGCTGCCATAGTACAGAGACGAGCATCACAGCCGATATCCCCCACCAGCCATATGCCTCTATGCAGTACTGCTTGTATACATCCATACTGACATGGCCGGTTTCCCTCTCCTCATCTTCAATGAGCTTTGAGCTACCCTTGTCGGGCTTAGATTGCCCGGGTTCAGAGCTGACTTCACTCTGGACCGGCACTGATTCTGGTGCTTTTGTGTCATTTGCACAAGAGACGGTTGTGCTAGCTCCGACCAGCTCCGTGGATGTGTCGTGAGCCTCTGCAAGGCGCTGAAATCAAGGTTGGATTGGCGAAGCTCTTCATACTTGCCGGACTGCACAATCTCCCCATCTTTCATTACCTTCAACACAGAATCATCACAAATATAAGAGAAAATGAACCAAAATATAAATGAAAAAAATTCATACTTAATTAATTACTGTTATAAGTGTGTATAGCATATGAGATGGGGAATGAAAATCCCACTTATTCAATGAAAAGAGCTCCTATATATACATGTGAATAACCCTAATCCTAGTAGGATTCTAACCCTAATCCTAATAGGATTCTAATATGCATCTATAATATATTTACATATATAACACTCCCCTCAAGTGGAGCATAGATGTTAATCATGCCCACTTGTTACAAAATAATCAATCGAACCCAAAATAAACCAGACGAAAACACGAAACTTAAATTTCAATGAAATCTCAAACATAATTCAAATCGATCCAAGCGAATCCAACACCAATTAGATGCAGATCCAAACAGTATCCGGACAACTCACGAACGTCGACCCAAACCGAATCCCACACCAATCGGATGTTGACAAACGGTATCCGGACAACTCACAAACGTTGAGATGAGCAAACCACAACAAGCGGAACACCAATTAGATGCAGATCCAAGCAGTATCCGAACGACTCACGAACGTATGACCCAAACCGAATCTCACACCAATCGGATGTTGACCCAAGCGGTTATCGGACAACTCACAAACGTTGAGATGAGCAAACCACAACAAAGCGGAACACCAATTAGATGCAGATCCAAGCGGTATCCGACAACTCACGAACGTCGAACCAAACCGAATCTCACACCAATCGGATGTTGACCCAAACAGGTTATCCAGACAACTCACAAACGTTGAGATGAGCAAACCACAACAAAGCGAACTCAATTCCGAAAAGACAAATGTGCTCACGGGCACCAAAACCAAATCAAAATGAGCGGATCCCACACCGCACCGGTACTAATCCAAACAAGTACTAATGCGAAAGGGACGACGACGCGAACCAAGCGGGATCGGCGGGTGAATTCCGCCACGGACGCGCCCTTCTGCGCGCGAAAACACGAAACCGCCGCCATAAGCGTCGTCGGTGCGTGGGAACAACACGTGCCGATTCTGCGGCCGTACTTGGCGAAGGTGCGGCGGTGTCGACGGTGAGGCTCCAAACCCAAATGGGTTGCTTTTCCCTTTTTTTTCACCCAAAACCCTAATTTCAAACTTGAAATTCGAACCACAGATCCGGAACATAGCTCGATACCATGTTATAAGTGTGTATAGCATATGAGATGGGGAATGAAAATCCCACTTATTCAATGAAAAGAGCTCCTATATATACATGTGAATAACCCTAATCCTAGTAGGATTCTAACCCTAATCCTAATAGGATTCTAATATGCATCTATAATATATTTACATATATAACAATTACCAATATCAGATCAACGTTGTGAAGGAAATCAATTTGATGAGTGACAAGCAGAATTGTTTTCTCCTTCAAAGCTCCACATACACATTCCTGCGAAGAAACAAGATTCCAGAAAACAATGATTTCACCACAAAAAGAAAATACTAACTATATTTGGCAAAAAAATAAAACCTTGAATATTTCAGCACCAGTGTGAGCATCAACTGCACTGAATATATCATCAAGCAGATAGATGTCACAGTCTTGATACACTGCTCTAGCAAGTTGTATCCTCTGCTTTTGGCCGCCGCTGAGGTTAATTCCGCGCTCTCCAATCTCTGTCTGATCGCCATGATCGAGAATCTCCAGGTCCTTCTCCAAGCAACAGACCTTTATTACATTCTTGTATCTCTCTCTATCCATTGCTGATCCGAACAAGATGTTCTCTTGAATCGTCGCGTTCTGTATCCATGCTGTCTGCGCCACATAAGCAGTCCTCCCACAAACTCTCACCTCTCCTGAGATTTTACGAAGCTCGCCAAGAACAGATGCCAACAAGGAAGATTTCCCGGATCCAACAGTTCCAACAATGGCAGCAAGCTCTCCTCTCTTTACCTCAAAGCTCAGACCTTGAAGAACTGCTTGATTCCCTTTATCATCCCAAGAAAAGGACCCTCCCCTAATCTCGACTGCAACCTCAACATCTTCCTCCCTCTCAACACAGTCCTCTAGCTCGCGGCTAGTCAGGTAGCCATCCAACCTCCCCAAAGATATGACAGCCTGAGAAAACGAGATGAGCGTCTGTGGAAAGCTCTGGATCGGCTCCTGCAGGATCTTGAACACAGACGTCGCAGTGAACACAGTCACCGCGTCAAGAGGCATCCCGAGCAGCGCTGCAACCCCAAATGTGAGTGCGGACACGACCAACGGCACACTCCACAACAAAGTCAAATTACCAGACATGAAAAACATAAATTTACTCAGCCATTTGTATTCCTTCTCCCTAGCGGATTTGATTTTTCTGCAGAAATGCTCCTCCCACGCTTGGAACTTAATCACGCGCACATTGCTCAACAGCTCTGTTGTGGCCTTCATCCTCTCGTCCCGGTTCACCATCAGGTTGAACTGGAACGAGTTGTTCATCCGCGTGATTGCAAGAGTCAGGAGTGTAACTACCACAACTGCAAGCAACGAGACGACCACTGATACTCCTAGATAGAAGTACAACAAGATCAACGCTACCGCAACTTGGAAAGGCATCATCCACAAAGTGTGAAGCTGTAACACCAAATCAGAGAGCTGCTGGCAATCCACGGCCATGTAGTTCACAATCTGGCCTACTCCATGAGCCTGCCTCGATGAGCTCGACAATTTTAGCCCTTTCTTGTACAGAGCAGTGATCAGAGTCGACCGGATCAACATCCCGAGCTTCTGGGACAGAAAATTGAACTGATGGGCGCTCAGAACTTCCACAAACTTTGCAACCAGCAGTATCAGGACCAGAAGAAAAGCTTGATCTAGATTGCTTCCGTCACCGGATGTGAAGGCCACAAAGCCCTCGATCAAGACAGGACCGATGTACATGACAGCCAGACGCAACACGCAAAGGAATCCCGTGAAGGCAAGATCCTTCCAGAAGCATCTCAACAGCATTGTTCTTACAGGATTCTTAGAGTTTTCACTAGTCTTAGGCCAGTGTTGCTCGAAGAGCTCAGATGTTCTTTGAGACTGGTGATCGGATGGAAGGAAAGGTACATCGTTTATCTGCAGTGGGGAGTTGTACCCTTTCTTCAAGATCGGATTCATCCAGTTCCACACTGCTCTTGAAATCAAGGAAGCTGTAGCATAGCCACTTAAATTATCAGTTTCTTGTAGTTCTTGAATCGAGTTTCCATCAACATCTTCTCCAACATTCGTCTCAATCCCCGTTGATCCCTTGATGGCAACAATGAACAAGAAAGTGTAGAAAGGGAAGCTAGCCAAGGAGAGTATGTCATCCACTTCCATATCCTGATTAACATTCTCATTTGAGACTACACGAAAGAAAGCCATTGCAGAAAACAAAGAGACTATGAAAAAACTCGAGCTCCAATACGCTCGAAGAGGCCATGAATGTGAGAGAGCTCCAGATGAAAATTCATGTGTAATAACAATCAAAATTACTATATTAGTCATTGCTTGAAAAAAGTTGAAGAAAACCTCTATGCCATTCCACTCGGATCTCACTCCTCGACTCAATGCAAAGATGCAGACAGCAGCATAGACTAAAGCCAAGAGAGCTATCACAGAAACTGTGAATTTATACCAGAGAGTGGTTCTTAAACGAGGAGTATCATCAGCTAGGAGAAGGGGTTTTTCAAGAGAGTCGGGGGCCGGATTTTGGCCAACGACGAATCTATGATACACCCTTTTCAGTGATGGTGCTAGAAGGGCTAAGAGGAAAACAAGATCAATGGCCAAAAACCGAAACCTCTGCAGACATGGTGACAGGAAAATGAATTCTAACCACTTTAGTATCGTTGGGAAAAGGTCCAACTCTCGGAGGATTCAACAATGGAACATTCAAGAGATGTAAGCCATGTCAGAGCCGCCATGATTTAGGAAAAAAAGACTTGCTTCTTTCCTCGTGTTCCTGTTTAATAAGTAGAACAACTAATCACACAGAAATATCAAGAGATATAATTTCATGAACTAGTAACAACTCATGACAATTTTACTACACAATAGAACAGTTACTAAAGCTACAATCTACTTGAAACACTCGTTACAGCAGAGTCATAAAATAGGAAATTAGGAGTGGGTATTTGGTTCGGTTCTTTTAACCGAACCGAATTTTCGGTTAACCGAAACCGAATTTACGCTCTGGATACTTACCGATAACCAAACCGATCGGTTATTCGGTTAACCAAATAACCGATTCGGTATAACCAATCAGTTATTCGGTTAGCCGTTTTTTTTAACACAAAATTGTTTTTCCACAACCAAAACCTGTTCCAGATTATAAAAAAATCTCAAAGTCAACAAATTTACTAACATAAACATCTATGCAAAGACAACAGAAGCACTGAAGTAGAGATTATAGCTATTTGTCACTTGAAAATATGGTAGCCACTGCAACAACTATTTAAATTGAAGACAACAGAAGCACCGAAGCAGAGATTACATATAGTAGACAAATAATAGCTCTAAGCCTCAAATTGACAAATTTATCTCGGTTACATAAACTACTAAACTTACAGCTATGTCTACTGTCTCCTTCTCAAATTGTGGAGTGCGGCGATGTAGGTGTGCAAGTGCGTGGTGATGTGGGTGTACAGGGAGGGCGGCACGCGTTGGTCTGGAGTTTGAAGGCGAGCTAGCGGCCGTCAGTGAGCGGGAGCAGGAGCACCGGCGGTGGAGAAGAGGCACAATGCAGAGTTAGGTGGGAAGGGGCACGACGCAGACTGGATCTCAAATTGGGCTAGCTGTCGGTGGCCGGTGGAAGGTGAGCCGAGCGCTAAGAAGTTGGTAGACCACAGTTCAGCAATAATGAAGTCCGTGCAAATAGCACATAAATCCTGCACATAATATGTATTACAAACAAAGGGCAAAGGCAGTTTACATAGACCATAATCGATTGCCAAAACAGGTTTAGGATACAAGCTTAAAAAAAGATTCTAAAAGAGAACTAGGATTTGACAGAAAAATGTCTGCAAAAATAAAAGTGACTGTAAATCTATGCGATGAGAAGGAATATCAACCATAGAGCTAACAGCTTCAAGTTCAGCTATTGGACATAGATCAGCCTCACAAGTAATTTACAGAAAATGTTGAGATTGCTTTGTTTCCCATGATAACAGAAGAATGGACACCCGTAAAATCTAGTCACCTCATTTATTTGTGTTTAGGAAATAGGAACAATTAAAAAGAAAGCTGGTTGAGAAAAGTATAACGTTATAAAAATATGGCGTGCTCAAGACTTCAAAGTGAGCAAGTAGCTGCTGAGCATTCCTATCTGCCTGGCCTAAACACCACAGTACGACAGGCCCATAGTAAGTGAAAATCAGTGGCTGAAAAAATTATACCCAGTGTGATGTTTAATAGACAAAATTCTGACAACTAAGGTAACTCACACATATCTAAACAAAAGGAATGATATACCATTCTAGGAGAATTAAGCACAAAATTTTACCCAGCTACATAAAGAACAGGACAAATTTTGGTTATACAAAATTCATTCCAACAAGAGAGGTAGAAATACACAGGGGAAACTATAAATGCTTATCACTCTAAATTCAGCAAGATCATTTGGATCCTCAACCAAAGATGAAGTTACACTTTTGGTTGCCATGAGATACCTGAAGGTCAAGAAAAGAAGCAGCAGCTAGAACGCGAAACGCATTATTGTCATTAAGCTTGGGATAATGACCATTTACGTTGCTATCATCCACATTCAGGGTTAAAACTGGAGCATTGGCTTCTTTCCAAGGGCCCTGGAGCATGTTCCTGCAGAAAATAGTTCAGGTGAATGCCATAAGCGATCAACTGACGGTGGAGTGGAGGTGGCAAGAGTCAGAGTTGGGTGGGAGGGAGCACAGCCGTGCAAGACATTGAATGGCAGCTCCGCAGCAATAGAAATTCTAATTTCTAAAAGTAGGGCTCCACATGGCAAGACTCAAGAGCTTAACTTCAAATTTCAATATGATTTTTTTTAATATTAATTAATATATATATATATATATATATATAATTATTTTCAGTTATCGGTATATCCATTCGAACATCGGGTAATACCGATAACCGAATTTTTTTGAAAATACCATACTGAATATCGAATCGTATCCAATGGAATCAATTATTTTGTTAATCGATATCCATTGATTCAGTTTGATTATACAAATATTCAATACTAAATCCCCACCCCTATAGGAAATTATGAAAATTCGAATCTAAGACAGTAGAATCCTTGAAACAATGGACTTGGTGGATTTTATGATGAAAACAAACAAATGAATATTCATTTAAGATTTCTGACTGCGAGCATCCGAAGTTCACTAGAGTTTTGCATGAAATAGTTAGTATAATATATGACATTAACAATCTTTCTGCATCATTTAACACTTTTGCTATTAGGCCTGTTAAACGGTTCGGTTTCAGTTAACCGAACCGAATTTTTCGGTTAACCGAACCGAATTTCTCCAAAAAAGTGGAACCGAAATCGAACCGTTTTAACCAATCAGTTCCGACGGTTCAGTTTTTGGTTAACCGAAAAATCGAATTAAAATTACTTAATAATAAAAATAAATAAAATAATAATTAAAAACTGAAACTTATAATAAATAAATAAAATATTTAACAAATAATTAAAATAATTAATAAAGTAATAATTAAAAATTGATTTTCAAAAATTTTAATTAATTAATTGATAATTAAAAATAAAAAACGGTTTTTCGGTTCCGAACCGTTCGTTTATTGGTTAACCAATAACCGAAATTTTTTTCAACTCTGAAACCGAAACAAAACCAATAACCAAATTTGTCGGTTTTTGATTAATCGAATTTGTCGGTTTCGATTCGGTTTCCGTTCTAACCGAAAATCGTTTAGACACCCTTATTTGCTATACGTGACACTTCGACTTAAGACAGCAGAATCATTAAAATAATCAACATTGGGTCATGCTCATAACCAACTAGATCATGGTTTTTCTATTACAAAAAGATAGATGAATCTACGAGTTCAGTAACTATATGTTGCATTATATGATTAGTATAATCCATGATAGATTTCCTCTGCAGAATTGAATCAAGAAAGAACAAAAAAAAACTGCACATTACCTTTTCTTGCCACCTTCTTGAAGAGAGCTTTGTCGCTCCAAAAATAAGTCTAAGCTTCAATTTTCTTGATCAATAAAAGAACACAAATGTTTGCAAAGTTTTGAAACCTTGATTTCTTGATATGCTCACATGGTCGTAAAACTATGTAGTATATATATATTAATGTGGCTTCCGACATTTCGTAGTATTTATTTTTGGAGGTCAAACATGCATGTGGTATTTTTAATGAACATGCTGAACACAATATATAGTAATTAATATACAAATCTAGCAAGATCTGTAACACCATAATCGTTTCAAATTTTATTTAAATATTCTAATCCCACCTACTTCCATTATCCAATCCATTCCTCCCTACCACCAGGGCAGTCCCTGATGTGGGCGAGCATGAGTGATCGTCCAGAGCCCATCATTTCAGGGGTCCAAAATTTTATGTCAAAAAATAAAATATTCAATGTCCCAAAATTTTGTTATAAACTTTTGGGGCTCAAATTTTGTAAAAAAAAAATTTTATATAAATGATATATTATGCATCTTTTAGATATACCCAATTGAATCTCCACGGTGAAAAAATGGTTCGTTTTGTTGTTTAGATTCGATGTCAATTATTTATCGGACGATCCTGCCTACCACGTGCTCTTGATCTCTCATCTGCTCCAAAGAAATTTTCGTCGTCATGGCCAGCTACCATATATAAAATATTTATATACCTTATTTATCAATAAATTGTCTATCATGGTGGAGTAATCGAAGTAAGCTCGTGATCGAGGATAATTCTAGATCAACACCAACTTAATTGTTCACAATTTTGCCCCTTGCTATTTTTTTTATGTATATACACTCGAGGAAAACAGGTGAAGCTTATTTAAGATTACTAAGTAATATATCAATTATTCTTCAACTCGAGTTCAAAAATTGAAGTTGACTTCACTTGACTCGAGCTCATACTTACTGTTACTTGGCACCTATGTTACATGGACACGGCCCACGGGTATGGGTATCGACCATGGATGCGGATCCGAGTGTCAGATACAATTTTTAAGAAAAATTATCGATACGGGGACAACATCTTAACTTTGACACTGATACGGGGATACGCCGATCATAAAATTAATGACATAACATTCTTATAAAAAAAACTTCAAAGCCTGCGACAACTTTTTCAATCTGAAAATGTTAGGGAGATTATAATATTTCAGACTTTGGAAATTTGTAACGAGATGTTTTTCATATAGATTGTAGAAGGGAAGTCGAAAGGTCTTGGAGTTAATGCAATACATTAACTAAAAGTTAAAGCCTGCGACAACTTTTTCAATTGGGAGTTAACGCAATACATTAACTAAAGTTTGCTATAGTTTTTCAATTTGAATAAAAGTTAAAGTGCGTGACAACTTTTCAATTAATACATTAAATAAGATTTAAACTCTGGAATAACAACCGTCTCTCTCTCCATGGAGTGTACGAGGTGAATTTGGAGGATCCGACACGTATTTCATGTCGTGTCATGTCGACACGGATCATTCTGCAAAAATGAAGTGTCCGAGTAACACAGCTTGACACAACTCGATTATACTCCTATTTTTCATTTATGCGTGATGTTAAATAATGTGAAGTAAGTATAAAATATATTTCCTTCTAAATAAATATAAACTTATAAATTAGGTGTCCCATTATTTTTTTGTGTACAATTGTGAACCACTTTCAATCTTTTGTAATATTTCTTCCATTTTTTCTTTAATTTCAGTTTTGTATTTTAGTTTAATATTGTACTTGTTGGTTATGATTTATTATACACAATTAAAGCATATACTTATTTTTTTAGCATTTACTTTTCATTTAATAATTTATTATTAGAATTGATAATTCCATAAGTAGGATATATATATATATATATATATATATATAATTAATATTTATTATGATTCATTTATCTTATATCAATTTTTATGTAATAAATAATATTCTTGACTTTATTTTCTTTTTTTGGATTGTCCGTTGTTATTTAAACTCTTCCCGTTTAAAAAAGAAATAATTTTATATTTAAAAGATCTAAATTTCGTATCACACATTATTTTATACATAAAACATAACTCTCCTTAATTTATATGAAAAAAGGAGCCAACAATATCGGACGGATGATGGAGTATTAAAATAATGAATTTAAAGGCGGAAACGAAAAATATTGGCAACCGAGCTTTCCCCGAGTCATTAATTCTTCTAGAAACAATATATCTACCTCTGTGATTAATAAGAGAGAAATAAAATTTGCTTCTATGATTAATGAGAGAAGTTGGAAAAACTCTCTATTGGCATATTCTTGAACCAAAAGCATTAAACAATAACGGCCTTTCTGGAAGCTTCGATTGACTGTCGAACTCCTTGTCCAATCCTGTTAAACCACAACAAAACAAAAACATGTGTCGAAGACACTCGTTACTGTCATTTTCGAACAGAGGATTTCGTATGCTTAACCAATCGTTGTCTATAACCAAAACGCGGTCGTTATGTAATGTATGTGTAACACAAATTTTGTATTTAAATTTTATAAATATAAAATTGTATACAAAAATAATTTGAATTTGATTTGATGAATTTGAGTGGATCCGATCTTCAGTTATCCTCCGATTCTTCTTCGATGTGGATTCTTGAGCGATCTTGAATTTTCTTGAGTTGTTTGGAGGATGTAGTTCTCGATCTCTTGAACTTGAAGGTTGAAGCTGACGATGTTGATCCGAAGGGCTTGATCTTGTTTCAGATCGGACGTCGGATTTGATTTGAAATGTTGAAGAACGCCTCGAAGATCTTCAACTTTGGAATGATTTGGAGGATGAGCGAGATGATTTGCACGAAGAACGCGAATCTTGAAGAAGACTTTGAATGTCGGAGAATCTTGTGAGAGGATTCTTGAGTGTCTTGAGCTCTTCAAATCTTCGATTCCTTCACTTCACTTCTTCTCCATTATGAAGCCCCAATACCCTATTTATAGATTTAGGCTAGTGGGCTTAGTAAATTTGGGCTTATGGGCCTGGGCCACCACCATGGACTTAAGCTTAGACTTTGGCTTATGGGACATGCACCATGGGTTTGAGTTTAGACTTGGCTTATGGGCCACAAACCATGGGTTTGAGCTAGACTTGGGCTTATGGGCCACCAAACTATGGGCTGAGTTTAGACTTGGGCTTATGGGCCACAAACTATGGGTTTGAGCTTAGACTTGGGCTTATGGGCCACCAAACTATGGGCTTGAGCTTGGGCTTAGACTTATGGGTCTTTTGGGCTTATTTGAGTGGTTATTCATCCAGGGTGTCATTCCACATGTCATTCTCTTATTTGTCGATGAAATAAATATTAATCACATATCTATTTAATTTTGGAATAAATTCCATTAATAAAATAGAAATATAATTAATTATTTAATTAAGTGATTTACATGGCGTAATATAATTTGCTAAAAATTTAATTGTCTACAAATTGCCCCATCGAGACTTGTTCATGGACGAGTTTGTCTTGGAAATGGACGAGTCTCAAATTCACTTAGATAGTTTAGACTCTTGTCGAGGAGTTCTTGAATTTGATATGAACTTGTAAACAGTTTATACTCGTATTTAGGAGTTCTTGAATTTGATTTGAATTTATAAACAGTTTATACTCGTATTTAGGAGTTCTTGAATTTGGTTTTGCAATTGGGCTTGAATTTGATTTTGCATTTGGATTTTATTATTTTGCTCCCAAAATTAGGCCCATGTAGACATTTTAATTCGGAAGCCTATGTAAGAAATTATCCATTGGGCCTTTAACGTTTCCCAACATCCTAGACCCAACTTGCCTTGATAATTAAGTTCAACATTCATTTTCAATTGAGCCCAACATTACTTTTTTTTTTTATTATTGAATTTACGGCCAACATCCCTTTTTTAACGGCCCATTGTCAACTATTTTCGATGATCTTCAACACCCCTTTTTTTTTAGCAATTTTAAATGCTTGGGCTTATATATATATATATATATATATTGCAGCCCATTTAGCAATATTCAGCCCATTGAGCTCACGGTTTGATATTGGCCGAGATTGCAGCCCATAAGTACATGTTGCATTAAATGAGTTTTGTCTGGGAGCTTGCTGTATTCCGTTTCCACTGTCGACAAACCAACAGAACTCTTGAGCCCAAACAACTCTCATTTAATGCTCTGTGTATGTCCTGGGGAATATGTTTCCACTTTCAACACACTCTGTAGCCGGTTTCAACTTACAACCTGCAAATAGCCACAGACCATGAAGGTACGCCGAGCTGTAGGGTTGATCGGATGTGCAGAGATTCAGCGGATTCTTTGTCTTTTATGCATGTACATGGAGCAACCAGCTGCTAGGGTTTAGCTTCAGCCTTGTTCTATAAATTGGACCGTTCCTTCTTTCCAAAATGAGCACAACACCTTCTTGGCTAAACCCTTTTTATTATCACGTAGTTATCCGAATTGGCAACTTCAATCATACAAAGAAACGCCATCGCTGAACTCTTTCCAAAAAATATACAGATTATCCACTATAAATTCTTGACTTTCTTGCTTCCACTTCTTCCATATTAAGCCCTTTATGATAATCGCATACCGTCAACTTTACCCATGCTTGCTTTCCATCTTCATATTTTCTCGTCTTTGAATCGGAGTGCAACGAGAACGGGTTTCAACGTCGATAGCGAGCGGCTTCATCCTTTTCTTTGTTGCGGCTGAGTGCCGGTGATACCAAGTCCAATCCCAGCGTGGTGCTAATCCTTTTCGCAGTCGCAAAGGCTCGCCTAGACTTCTCTCTAGAGTTTCAAGGTAATCAACTCTTGTTTTTTTATCCATTATTGTGAGGTGGACCCTTCCCTTTCTAACTTGATATCTCACTCACGTTCTTGTTATTTTTGATAGTTTGGCAGAATGGAGGTGGCGCTTTGGACCGCGCATTGCTATCAGTGGGATTCTTTCTCGTTCCTTCCGAGTTTTGGCTTCCACTTCACAGAAGCAATCGATTATCGACCCTTTAAACATTCTGCCCGAACTTGTATTTTTTCTTTTGCGTCGAAGAAAAGGTATCAAGTCATTCTTGCCCAATTTCTGCAACTCATCTTGACTGAAGAAACACTCCTTGATTTGCCAACGTAAACTTTAAGCTTTGCATGTTCATGAGTTGTCACTGCAATTGTTTTTTTTTTTTTAGAGTGGAGTCTGGGCCAAGGCAGTGGGCTTAGCCAACGTCCTAAGCTTCTGCGAAGATCCAAAGAAGACGGTGTCGTGCCATAGCAAGTCTGGTGGCGAGCTGGACGGAGATGACGACGCGAGCTGTTCGTGGAAAAGGTTGCGAGCTGCCGACGCGAGCTGCTTCAGCGTGGACATCCGGCGTGAAGAGGAAGCGGACGACGACGCGAGGAAGATGGCACGAGCTAGGCGTGAGACAACAGCTGCTCCATCAGCGTGAGGGAAGATGGCGACGCAAGCGAGAGGCTGTTCCATGGAGATGGCGTGACGTGACGGAGAAGATAGATCTACTGCTGGTGCTGCGTTCATCCTTGAAGAAAACCTCGGCGAGAAGGCACAGGCTGCGTTCATCCTCGACGACGCGTTCAACCTCGACGAAAAGGCATGCGGCGCGAAGGCACGGGCTGCGTTCATCCTCGACGATAAGACACGGGCTGCGTTCAACCTCGACGATAAGACATGCGGTGCGAAGGCAACGGCTGCGTTCATCCTCGACGATGGGCTGCGTTCATCCTCGACGATAAGACATGCGGCGCGAAGGCAACGGCTGCGTTCATCCTCGACGACGGGCTGCGTTCATCCTCGACGATAAGACATGCGGCTCGAAGGCAACGGCTGCGTTCATCCTCGACGACGGGCTGCGTTCATCCTCGACGATAAGGTGCGGACTGCGTTCAACCTCGACGATAAGACATGCGGCGCGAAGGCAACGGCTGCGTTCATCCTCGACGACGGGCTGCGTTTATCCTCGACGATAAGGCATGCGGCGCGAAGGCAACGGCTGCGTTCATCCTCGACGACGGGCTGCGTTCATCCTCGACGATAAGGCACGGGCTGCGTTCAACCTCGACGATAAGGCATGCAGCGCGAAGGCAACGGATGCGTTCATCCTCGACGACGGGCTGCGTTCAACCTCGACGATAGGGCATGCGGCGTGAAGGCAATGGCTGCGTTCATCCTCGACGACGGGCTGCGTTCAACTTCGACGATAAGGCATGCGGCGCGAAGGCAACGGCTGCGTTCATCCTCGACGACGGGCTGTGTTCATCCTCGACGATAAGGCGCGGGTTGCGTTCAACCTCGACGATAAGACACGGGCTGCTGCTGCGTTCAACCTCGACGAGAAGACACGGGCTGCTGCTGCGTTCAACCTCGACGAGAAAGACACGAGCTGCTGCTGCGTTCAACCTCGACGAGAAGACACGGGCTGCGTTCAACCTCGACGATAAGGCGTGCGGCACGAAGGCAACGGTTGCGTTCATCCTCGACGACGGGCTGCGTTCATCCTCGACGCTAAGGCGCGGGCTGCGTTCAACCTCGACGATAAGGCATGCGGCGCGAAGGCAACGGCTGCGCAAAGGCGACGGCGGGGCTTTGGCAGAGATGAGGCTGGCGGCGACTCAGAGAAATAGCGGGCGAAGACGGCGGGGATACCGACCTGAGCGAGGTCGAGGTGTTGGACCTGCTGCTGTTCGAAAGAGGAGGACGAGGAGAACTTTTCTGTTTGTTTTCCTGATGTGGGCCGATGAAGGAAGAAAGAAATCAAAATGTTGGCCCTTTTTGTTTCCCTTTTTTTTAGTGTGAGCTGAGAGAGATGGACGAGTGTTTGTAAGAGTGTGATTGTGAAAGAGAGTTCTGTCTTTGTTGTGCAGAGAGGGTGAGAGAAAGAGAAGGCTTGTGTAATTGTGTATGTGTGCGGCGAGTTTGAGTGTGTGAGAGGGAGAAAGGGTTTGTGTGAGGAGATGAATTTGAATATGGGCTTCCAATGTGTAGTGGGTTTAGGCTGCCTTTTTTTTTAACGTGGGCTGGGAGAGAGGGAGAGACGTGAGTGAAGTGAGAGAGAGCGTGTGTGAGACGTGTGCGTATGTGAATGTGTTTGGTGTGTACGTGTTTTTTGTTTCTTCTCTTTTTTTTTTGGTATGGGCTTGTGAGGGTTGAGAGAATATATATATATATATATATGGGCTTCTCTCCCTTTTGCTAACATGGGCCGATTTTTTTTTGAGTATCAATTTGGGCCCCCCCTTTTTAAGGCAGGTTGATGGAAATTGGGCTTTTTCAGACAAAGAAGTAATTTATGGGCTGCAATTTTTATAACCCACTTACAATTTTATTTTTATTTTTTTTTTTATTTTTTTTTTGAATGTCTTCCAGGTTGCAGGAATTCACGTAATTCAACTTTCAAATCTTCTTAGTCAAGAGTCGATGAACTAGAGACTTCACATTTGATTAACTCCAAGATTTCAACCTCTTGATGTTGGCATCTCTTTCGTCGCAGACGTCATCCTCATTTCTGTAGGAGTAGTGGTCTTGATCTTAGCAGACATGACAACATGACAGTGGAGACGACATCTTCATCATCAATGAACTCCACTCATTCTGTATAGATGACACGAAAAGCAGCAACTTGCACGACGTTCGGCATCACGGTCTCAGAGAATTAAAAGCAGCTGCAGAGATGAGCATCAACGAAGTGAGGCTAGAAGATGTGCGTCATTCGTGAAGGAAATTGAGGCTTAAGCATCGGTGGGGATCGGGATCACATCCTCAGCGAGCTAGGCTTTGAAGAAGGAGCTAGAAGCTATGTACCATCCGCGAAGTGGAATCTAGAAGCTATGAGCCATCTGCGAAGATGAAGCTAGAAGCTGAGCGCCACCCGCGAAGAGGAAGCTAGGAGCTGAGCGCCATCTTCGAATCAAGTTTGGAGATATGGTGTTGAAACCATCAAGCTGGGATAATCTTCAAAGTGAAATTGATGACATAGAGTTGGATTCAACAAGATGGAACTATCCTCAAAGCAGAACTAGCAACATCGAGCTAGACTTAAGAAGTTGGGCCATATTCAAAGCAAAATTGACAACATTGAGCTGGAGTTAACAAGCAGGAGTCATCTTTAAAGCGTAGAACCAGATTCAGAAGTTGAAGTCATTCTTAAAATGTATTGACGACGAAGTATTGAATAATCCATCATCTCTAGTTGTTGCCCCATGACTGTGTTGCTTCATTATAATTTTCACTTTATTGTTTCTTACAGGAGCTCGTATTATTTTTTTTTCTTTAATAGTCTGAGCTTGAATTTTGATCACCCAACTTGAAATACAAATTTTATAATGAACTTTGACCACACAACTTGAAGGAGAAAGAAAAGAAAAGAAACACATATCATGACTGAACTTAGAAGATATCTAAGCTGCCTACGTACCCTTTTGGGAGGGATCAAGTCAAAACGTAGTTCAATGGATTAGGATTTTTTTTATGAAGGATGTGCCGTGCACAGTTTATACTCATACGGGCCAGGAGTAACATGCAGTTTAGGCTCGTGCGTCATGGAGCTGTCTTGCTTCTTTTTTGTTAATTTTTCTTGGAGTGACATGTAGTTTAGGCTCGTGCGTCATGGAGCATGCATCTTTTTGGTTGATTTTCTTGCTTTCTCAATTTTTTTTTGGCTTTTTGGTTTTCTTCAAATTTTATTTTTTTTTGTGTTTTTCTTTGATCTATGTACATATGTACAAGCTTTCACTGTTGCATTTCAGGGATAGTAGCGCTTCAAAAACTTTCCATTGATAGGCCCGATCCTCACATTGTCTTCTGAAATCAGCTTGTATGCCCCATTGGTGTAGACTTCTTTGACGACATACGGGCCGTCCCATCTTGATATGAACTTGTTCCCAACACGATGTGTGGTGACAATTGGCCTTCTCACTGCAAGCACCAAATCTCCAACTTGAAAAGAACGGATGCGCACTTTTTTGTTGTAAGCCCTTGAGAGACAAGCTTGGTAGCATTCCAGTCTTTGTTGGGCTTCCAATCTCTTCTCGTCCAGAGCTTCTAGCTCTTCGAGGCGTAGACGGGCGTTCTCTTCTTCAGTTAGACCTTCTTGGATAGCGATTCTCAGCGATGGAATTTGTTGTTCAAGGGGAATAACAGCTTCTACACCATATACTAGAGAGTAAGGAGTCGCTTGTGTAGGGGTCCTGTGAGTGGTTCGGTATGCCCATAATGCTTCTCCAATCCGCTCGTGCCAGTCCCGTTTTGATTTGGACACTACCTTCTTCAACAAGTTGCACAAAGTTTTGTTGAAAGCTTCAGCTAAACCATTGGCGGGTGCATTGTACATTGATGATTTCCTTTGTTTGAATCCAAACTTCTCACAAAGTTTGTTTATCAATGTATTGCTGAAAGGCGTTCCGTTATCAGTGATGATATAGCGAGGGATCCCATGGCGATAAATAATGTGAGCTTTGATGAAATCAGCAACAGTTTCTTTCTTTACTTCTCTTAATGGCAGAGCTTCAGCCCATTTAGAGAAGTAATCCGTTGCGGCCAGGATATATAGATGCCCCCCTGATGATTTCGTCAAAGGTCCTACGACATCCATGCCCCAAGCATCGAATGGCCATGAAGCGATTGTGGGATGAAGTGGTTCAGGAGGTTGATGAATGATGTTTGCATGGAATTGACAAGCTTGACATCTCTGCGCATAATCCATACAATCTTTCACCATCGTTGGCCAGTAATAACCCATCCTTTTGATTCGAAAGTGTAGCTTCGGTCCTGATTGATGGGCGCCACACACACCAGAATGTGCTTCTTCCATGGCCTTAGCAGCTTCTTCATTGCTCAAACATCTTAAGAAGACTCCTTCAAAAGATCGCCTATAAAGTACATCTTTGAAGAGTATGAAGCGAGTAGCACGCCGCCGGATGTCGATTCTTCGCCGTGGATCATTTGGCAACTTATCATGTTTCAGATAATCAACCATCAATTGGCGCCAATCTTCTTCTTCAATTTCGAAGACTTCAACGACATCGCTTTCATTTTCTCTGCCATCTTCATTTTCAAAAATCGGTGGCACTACCCAACTTTGGCATATTGGTATATGTATTTCTCCTTCAGACATGGCGATTGTAGATGCGAGTTTAGCCAGTGCATCTGCTTGCTTGTTTTCGCTTCTTGGGACATGTTTAAGCTCAACGTCCCCCAGCCATCCGATGATCCTTTGCGCATACTTAACGTATGGAAGCAACTCAAGTTTCTTGACCTCATATGATCCAAGTATTTGGTTTACCACCAGCTTGGAATCTCCATATACCTTTAGGTGTAGCCTTTCGTATCCATCGCCATTTCTAAACCGAGGATAAGCGCTTGATATTCGGCTACGTTGTTTGAGCAATTCTCAGTTAAGGTAAAAGAGTATGGCAACACTTCCCTTTCAGGCGATACAAACACAATGCCAGCACCAGCTCCTTCTCTGTGAGATGCCCCATCAAAGAACATTATCCAAGGAGACAATATTTCTATTTGAAGTGCGTCTTCATCTGGGAGATCATCACTTAATTCCCACTCAGCAGGGATCGGATGGTCTGCTAGAAAATCAGCCAGTGCCTGTCCTTTGACGGATTTTTGAGGAACATAAGTAATCTCGAATTGTTGTAATTGGAGATACCAACGTGCGAGTCTATCTGACAAGACGGGCCTTGACATCACGAATTTCAAAGGGTTTGCTTTCGAGATCAGTCGCACTGTATGAGCCTGAAAGTAATGCTTAAGCTTTTGGATGGAAAATATCAAAGCTAAGCACAACTTCTCAATTGGAGAATGCTTTAACTCATTTGGCGCCATCGTTCTGCTCAAGTAGTATAACGCATTCTCTTTCCCGTTTTCATTTTCTTGCGCAAGTAATGCCCCCATGGAACGTTCTTGGGCCGCAATATACAAGATCAAGGGGCGGCCTGCCACGGGTGCTGCTAAGAGGGGAGATTTCATCAAATAAGACTTGATGTTTTCGAAAGCATTACTGCACGATTCATCCCATTCGAATGGTACACCTTTCTTCATGATTCTGCTGAACGGTTGACATCTTCCAGCTAGGTTTGAAATGAACCTTCGCAGATAGGCTAACCTTCCTTGCAAACTCTTTAAGTCATGGATGTTCCGAGGTTCAGGCATCTTCAATATGGCGTCGATCTTTGCCTGCTCAATTTCTATTCCTTGATGGCGGACGATGAACCCAAGAAATTTTCCAGACTTGACTCCGAATGCGCATTTTAGTGGATTCATTTTTAATTGGTGCTCTCTCAACCGTTCGAAGATCATCCTTAAATCTTGCAGATGATCTTTTCGCCTTTTGGTCTTTACTACCAGGTCATCCACATAACACTCAATGTTTCTGTGAAGCATGTCATCGAATATCTTCTACATTGCTCTCTGGTAAGTAGCGCCGGCATTTTTCAATCCGAATGGCATCACCTTGTAGCAATATATACCCTTAGGCGTACGGAATACCGTTAGTTCTTCATCATTCGGTGACATGCGGATTTGGTTATAGCCTGATGACCCATCCATGAAAGACAATGCTTCATGCCCTGTTGTAGCGTCAATCATTAGTTCAGCGATAGGGAGTGGGAAGTCGTCCTTGGGGCATGCTTCATTCAAGTCTCTGAAGTCAACACATACACGAATTTGTCCATTTTTCTTTCTCACTGGGACAATGCTTGAAATCCATGTTGGGTATGTGACTTCTCGAATGAAACCAACGTTAATGAGCTTGTTCACTTCAGCTTCGATCAAAGGGACCAACTCTGGTCGAAATCGACGTTGAGCACGCTGACGGTCGTGCCTCTCTTTTGACAGCTAGGCGATGCACAGCTATTTGTGGGCTCAATCCTGGCATTTCCTTGTACGACCATGCGAATATATCTTTGAACTCTTTGAGTAGTTCAATGTATAAGCATTCCTCACTGACAGTCAGCAATGCGCTGATATAAGTTGGTCATGGATCATCAACAGAGCCTAAGTTAATCTCTTTCAATTCATCAATAGTAGACTTGACTTCTTCCTCGAATTGTTGAGGAGCTATTTCAGCGTCTTCTTCTTCTTCAATGGCCACTTCCTCACATGAAGTGATGTGATTTGATGTGGCGACTTGCTCATTTATGTGTTCATCATTAGTAGCATAGTGAGATGAACCTACACTTTCTCTATCTTCTTCGTCTTCAGCTACATGTGTAAAGACGACAATCTTTCTCTTAGCCTTCAGTTCTTTCCCACACGTCACAAGCAATGTGGTGCACCTCTTCATGCGAGAAGGAATCAAACTTCTAAGTTTTTGGGTCATCAGTGGTGTATTACCGTTTTTCCTTATACCTTGCCTAAACCCATGGCGTCTACCAAGTCTTTTGAAGGCAGATACTCGTTGGACCTCATTTTTACCTATTCTCTCGAAGACGGATACCCTTTGAATCTTCTTTCTGATAGAGGATTCTTCACTCCCTCTTCACATGCATAATTGGTGGTAGCTCTCTTGATGGCAATGAGAATGGGGTTTTGAGTGGTGAATCCCAATCCTGCTTTAGGGTTTTGGACCACGTGGTCATTCTTTTTCAAAGGAAGCTTTGACATAGTCTTTTCATGAGGATTGTATCCGGCGCTGACGAGGAGCTTGTATGCCTTGGGCCCAAAGTGTTTAGTAATTTCATTACTTGAGAATTCTCCATGTTCGGTGGAACTGCTCTGCTTTGGTCGAACAAATCCTCCGAGTGGTTGAGGAACTGGCCTTTTCGCGTCAATTTTTGTTAAAGGCATAGTGAATCCTTTTATCTTCGGGGAAGATGTTTCTTTCTTTACCTTTTGACTGGATTCAGGTTCTTCATGTCGCTTCTCATCTTCATTTTTTATGGTGCTTGTTTTTACCATGTAATACTTGGCGTCAGCAAAGTATGACTCGGCTTCTGTGAATGGCTTTTGATCGCCGACTACCGTCCTCACAACACCATCTTGATGGTACTTGAAGCATTGATGCAACGTAGAGGGGATGACACCATTTTCATGCAACCATGGACGATCAAGAAGCATATTGTAAGATGTCTTGGCGTCAATCACATGAAGCAGTACAGATGATCTCATGTCGCCCATCAATAAATTCAGCCTTATAGTGCCAATGGCTCTTTGTCCTTCATGGTTGAATCCTTGAATCATCAATCGGCTACTAGCTAGCTCATCTTCCTGGATTCCTAGTTGCTTCAACGTTCTTAAGGACAAGATGTTGACTGCTGATCCTCCATCGATGAGAACCCTATTGATTTTCTATTCATGAGTGAAGCAACTTCCGAACAATGGTCTGTTATGACATGTAGATCCAAGCTGCAGGTCTTCATTGGAAAATGTGATTGTCCAGACATCTTCATCTTCAATAACGTTCGACTCGACTTGTGTCCTCGCATGATCATTCACGTCGTATAGAGCTGCAATACCTTCTATTATGTCACCGATATCGCGGTGAGAACATTCTGGCGCACTATCTTCTTCGAGAGATATTTTTCCTTCTCGAGCCAAGCGCATGATTCTGTCCTTGAATATGAAACAGTCATGTATGGGGTGTCCAACCAACCTATGGTACTTGCAGTACTTTGGATCGTCAGTTCGTCCCGCCTCGTTAGGCCGCTTCATCTCAGGCAATTCGATGAGCCTTTCTCTGAGCAGGTCGTCGAAGATTCCAGAGACATCAGAATCCAGAAAAGGGTATTGCTTTTGTTGCATTTCTTTGAGGGTCGACCTTCTCTGCCCCATTTCCTGAGATGTACTTTGATTGTTATCTTTCTCAGCATCCTTCTTTATGAACTTGACCGATGTTGCCTTTATCGCCATAGATTCTTTCTTTGGTGTTTTCTCAAATGGTTTTGTCCCCCTTCTGAATTCTTGTTTCTCTTTGAATCTGCGAGGTTCTTGGATAGGAGGTCCCTCAATTCCACTTGCTGCCATGCTTAGCTCCATATCATGAGCTCTTGTTGCCAACTCTTCAAACGTTCTAGGCTGGATTCCTCGTAGGATGTATTGCAAGCCCCAATGCATCCCTTGAATGCACATTTCGATGGCGGATGATTCAGACAATCGATCCTTGCAGTTTAGACATAGGTTTCTCCATCTATTGATATAGTCAATCACTGGTTCTTCTTTGAATTGTCGAGAACTAGTAAGCTCCACCATGTCGATTATTCTTACGGTCAGTAAAAGCGATTGAGGAACTCGTGTTCCAGCTGTTCCCAACTGTCAGTGAATTTGATTCTAAGTCCGTATACCGATCGAATGCATTTCCTTTGAGTGAGCGAACGAGGCGCTTGACAGACGATCTCCAAATGTTCGGCATTGTTGCACGTTTCGACAAAGTGAGCTACATGTTGTCTTGGATTACCTTTACCATCAAATTGTTGGAATTTGGGTGGTTGATAACCATGTGGCATTCTCAAGTTGTCAATTCTTTGAGTATAAGGCTTGGAGTAAATCAAGGATGATTTAGAATTTCCGTCAATCCCGTTCTTCATTGTTATTTCAATGAACTCCTTGGCTGATGCCTTTGATGAAACCATCAGAAGAGATTTGAATATGTTTTCCAGACGATTTTCTCTCATCATGAGTTTCTTGCTCGTCGTCTTCTTCTTCATCATCGTTGTGTTCATTTTCCTCGTCATGGATGCGGCTTGATTCCACCTTTTCCTCTCTGAGTTTTGCAATCGAGCATCTTGCTCTTGGATGTGTTTGTTTAGAGATTCAACCAGCCTTGTAAGATTTGAAAGTCGTTCTTCCATGGTGGAGGTGTTTGTCATCATCACAGTGCCTCAAATGGGTAACTTGTGATGAATCTTGCAACAGGGATGTGAAGCTCCTTGAGCCAACACTTTCTTCATTCGGTGGCGATGTGTTGCTCCTCGCTCAGCAAAGGCCGACTTGAAGCTTCTTGAAGTTGTTGGCTTTGCGTGTGATAACGCCAATGCTTTTCGAAGAAGCTTTTGAAGTGACCTTGGTTGCATGTTTTGGGTGAACATCGTTCAAGATTTTTAATTGAAGAGTAGAGATGAGAGGTAGAGAGGTCCCAGTGCGTGCAAAATTTGTAACACAAATTTTTGTATTTAAATTTTATAAATACAAAATTGTATACAAAAATAATTTGAATTTGGATTTGATGAATTTGAGTGGATCCGATCTTCTAGTTATCCTCTGATTCTTCTCTTCGATGTGGATTTCTTGAACGATCTTCGAATTTTCTTCAAGTTGTTTGGAGGGGATGTAGTTCCTTGATCTCTTTGAACTTGAAGGTTGAACTTGACGATGTTGATCTGAAGGACTTCAGTCTTGTTTTCAGATCGGACGTCGGATTTGATTTGAAATGTTGAAGAACGCCTCGAAGATCTTCAACTTTGGAATGATTTGGAGGATGAACGCGATGATTTGCACGAAGAACGCCTTGAATGCTTGAAGAAGACTTTGAATGTCGGAGAATGCTTCGCAGAGGATTCTTCGAGTGTCTTGGGCTCTTCAAATCTTCGATTCCTTCACTTCACTTCTTCTCTATTATGAAGCCCCAACACCCCTATTTATAGATTTAGGCTAGTGGGCTTAGTAGCCTTTTGGGCTTATGGGCCTTTGGGCCACCACCATGGACTTAAGCTTAGACTTTGGCTTATGGGCCACAGACCATGGGTTTGAGTTTAGACTTGGGCTTATGGGCCACAAACCATGGGTTTGAGCTTAGACTTGGGCTTATGGGCCACCAAACTATGGGCTTGAGTTTAGACTTGGGCTTATGGGCCACAAACTATGGGTTTGAGCTTAGACTTGGGTTTATGGGCCACCAAACTATGGGCTTGAGCTTGGGCTTAGACTTATGGGTCTTTTGGGCTTATTTGAGTGGTTATTCCTCTCCGAGGTGTCATTGCCACATGTCATTCTCTTATTCGCCGATGAAATAAATATTAATCACATATCTATTTAATTTTGGAATAAATTCTATTAATAAAATAGAAATATAATTAATTATTTAATTCGTGATTTACACGTGGCGTAATATAATTTGCTAACAATTTAATTGTCTACAGTATGACGGGAGGATTTTGTGAGCGATGGTGACGACGGTGCATGCAGAGAAGTTTTGGCGGATGATCCGTTGGATGACGGTTTTGAGAATTGAAAGAAATTGAACAGAACATAAAAATATTTGTAGTAAAGGATGACATGGATGGTTTATCAATAGCTCCTTCAATAATTCCAATAGCTCCCCTCAATTCTAAGGTGACAAAGAAACATACTTCGAGAATGTTCCTAAGTCCTGTGAAGAATTGCAAACTTAAAGGTTTTGTTAGTATATCTGTAACCTGATCCTGAGATGATATATATCTTAAATCGACCAAGCCTGCTCTAACCTTATCTCTAATAAAATGTATATCTAATTCTGTTGTGTCTAGTTCTAGCATGAAGAATAGGATTCAAAGCTAAGGGAGTAGTACTTAGGTTGTCAACACACACAATGACATTTTGCCTCTAAGTTCTTATAGAATTGATCTTGTCCATGTTAGATCAGAGACAATATGAACTAATTTTTTATATTCTACTTCTACAAAACCAACTTCTGAAGATAAAAGTTGATTTTTGCTTTTTTTCCGGATCCCACATTAGTCTTTCTTTTTTTGTAATTTTTCTGGTCCCATAACTATCTTATGGATATAATTATATGTATATTATAGTGAGACCCATGTAAAAATTGGTGTTGTAGATATATGATTGGAGAGAAGTATGAAAAAAAATAGGTAAATTTTTAAAAACTGATGTGGCATCAAAAAAGCTGGAAGCCAAATTCACCATTCAAAATACCCTACTTCTTACCATTTATGACCTATCATTATCTACAATTAATTAATTTAATATTATATTAATACGAGACTCTTATTCCACTCACAAAATACTCCATATTTTTGTTAAAATTTGAACCGAAAATTCTCATGAACAATTTTGGAGACTGAGTGAGTATATGTTATGAAAAGAATAACTACCCACACTTTTTCGGTCAACTCCGTTGTATTGGACTTTTCTAGTAGTACCATTTTGCCTCTATATCCATCAGTGAAACTTTTCTTTATCGAAGTGAATTTGCAAAGTAAAGTATAAGAAAAAACAATACAAATTTATCAAAAATTCGGCTCCATTAGTTTGAACCATAAAATTCTTGTTATATTATATGATATGACAATAGTCGTTTTGGATTAAAGTGGAGGGAGAGTTTTTTTAGGTATTTTGAGAAAGATATACTTTTGTTCATGTATCAAATATCTAAAATAGTATTGTGTCAAAAATAAGCTACCTTAAATCTATTCTATTACTATTGTAAAAGATGCTATTCTTACAAAATTTGTATTGCATAATTCATCCATTTATATATCTATTTTAAGGGTAATTGTGTAATTTAATGTTATATTTACCATAAGGTTGATAATTACTTTTAAAAATCTAAATTGTGTTAGTAGTCTTTTCTTATTATAACTCTTGATTAATCTTCTTTCCTAACAAAATCGAATAACAAGATTTGATTTCCTAAAAAGAACATAACAAGAATTGCTTAACACATAGTCTATTGGTAATGGAGTACAATTAATCATACGCTCAAAGAAGAAACTCAATCGTCCAAACTAAAAACTGCTCGAAAATATATGTATACAAATGTTCCAGTGTATTCCAAGAAATATAATAAAGTTTTAATTATGAATAGGTATCTGGAAAAGTTTTTTAAATATAAATCGCTATCTCAAGAAAAATATTTAAATATAAATTGTATTCTATATTATAGAATAATTTAGTAATTATATATACATATAGATAGAGAATGGATCAAATGAGAACCATATCTTTTTTCAAAACTCTACGAACTATGCATAAGATGTATAAAGATAATGCACAGAACGATATAAAATTGTACATAACAAAAACTTTTTAAAATTATTTTGTTGTGCAATAATTTTAGAATTTTTTCGTTGTATATAACTTCATAGATTTTGTTCATCAACTTTATACGTTTATGCATAACTCTCAAGTTCTAAAAAAAGATAAATTCTCACTAGATCCAACCTCTATATATATGTATAACCTTTATGTATTAAATAGATTCATTTGATATAAGACAATAATCATATTTTATTTTATTTTCTAATCATAAACCAATAGTTTAGTAGAACACCAGGTCAATTTTCTACAAATCAAATAATTTTTCAAAAATAGTTTTTGAAAAAAAATGCCTATAAACGTTATAGTTGTTTACTTTTGGTACAAGAATAAATAAATATGCCTTTGATATGTAAAAATTGATATCAATGATTATCTTGAAAATAGACTGCTGTTCAAAACTAGAATATTAAATAGCAACAGTTGAAATATGATAAAGACTAATGGTATCCTAACGCAACATGATCTGGAGGATCTACTGTTACTGTTCCCAAGGCAACAACCTTATTTTTGCATTGAATGATATAAGGAATCCCGTTATTTATATATATACACATACACATAGTCCCTCTAACCTCAACAATGTAACTGAACAGGACGAAAGAGAAATAGAATTGGCTTACATAAGTACTCGAGAAGTAATCTGATTGACGCGACTCTAGGGACAAAAACAAATCTTAGCTCACTCCACCTGAAACCAGAGTTGCAAGATATAGTAACATCCTTAATTTGGTGAAAAGTTCAAGCAATACCATGAGGAGCTAGTAATAACCTTAAAAAGAATCAGATAAGCTGCACTACAGCCGCAACTCGTAGGGTTCCGTTTTGGAGTAGATCGCCAAGCTCATCGAATAACAATGCTGTACGCCAGCCCCATCCCTTTGGAGCTTTTGGCAGAAGCGTGCCCGTTTGTTTATAGCTCCCAAAAACCATCACTTCTCTCTTTGACGGACATATCAACTGAAAGTTCAAAAGATCGAAGCAATTAGCGAACAACACGAGCCATTTAAGTAATGGTACAATATTCTTGAAACAGCCTTGTGACTTCACCTGATATCTTGCAGTAACTTTTTCCCTAGAATCGACGTACATGTGGACCTGAGATCACAAGACGGAAAATACAGTATGAATTAGGTTGTAAATACATACAATCATTTTAAGTCACTTATAGAAGAGAAAAGGAAATTTCAAATGCAAGATGGATGATGCAAAGGTCCAAGATCTTCCATCAATTTTTGCTTGAGAGAAGTCATATAAGCTGACACTGTGTTGGTGGTGACAAAATTGTCAAACGATAAAATATCTCTGTGTTTGTCCTCATTATAAAATTGCATTTGTTATTGTGGTCAGCAATGACAATGAATTCACTAATCAATTTATCACAAAAGTAAGATCCTGCATACTGGGAACATATCGTCCAGACCTCATATGAATACAGCAATTGGGTGTATATCAATCATTTCTAAGCAGCTCGTAAGGGAGGATATGAAAGATCTGAAGAATAAGACACTGCTGTCCATGAGCATCGTTGGTAATCTGGAGTTTCATAGTATTTAAAGGGATTCTGTTTTAGATTTGATACTTTGCCTAAATTCTTATCAGAACAAGCTTCTCCAAAAATGGTACAATCACAATTCAGCCAATGACATGGTCTCAGTAACAGATGACCAACTGTCTCAGGCTCGTGTTAGCAACCCAAAATGCATATAAAAACATGACTTTGAGTACCTTTCTTAGTGGATCGCTGATTTCTGCTTTGCGCCGATGAAGAAACAGGCCTGAGCAACATAAGATAATAGAGAGGTGAGCAAGGGATTCCTTGTGAAGGTATAATTTAGATACAAAAGATTTAAGAATAATACCAAGTGTACGGCGTCCTTGTGGATCTTCATCACTAAAAGCCTGGACACTAACCTTTAGGATCACAATGATAAAAAATAATCAAACATTAATGAAAGAATAAATTATAAAGCAGTATTAACAGAATTGAAAGCAAAAATATGCTTGTCTTCATTTCAAACCTTCCACAGGGAACCTGCATAAAATGCTTCAGGGGAGTGCTTGACTTGGCCATCACAGAGTCTATGCACATCCTGAAATTCGACCCTGAAAAACCAGCAGGTGATGATCAGAAAATATACAATTATTCTATTCTATTCTATCTATCAACTACGAAGTATCAGACATTTAGATATTTCGAAGCTAACATTAATAAAATAAATCAAACATAGAAGAAATTTCCTCTACAGTAATGCATAGGTTCAGAAGAAAATTGAAGAGAAATATAAGGCTTCATTTTTCTATTAAGTATATGAACTGACACTAAGTAGAGATGACCAGTCAAAAACCATCATTGACTGGTGAAACATCAGTCAGATTGTATTACCATTAGATAGCAGGGACTTTCTTTAAAAAGCAACTTCTGAAAGCAAAATGGATATGCCAGAACAAGGTATGACTTACGCAAAACGAAGCGGTGGAAAGTGGTTCAAAGGTGTCTTCAGGTCCAATGATATAGAACTATTTGCATTCTCCCACTCAACCCCCATAGCATGCTCTGGTGAGTCTATCATTTGCAAGGGAATGCCACCGGCAGATAACCCAGTTGAACCAGGGGTTAAAGATCCCACCTGCCTGCTCTGCTGACCTGTCTCAAATTCTCTTTCTGGTTGCACTTCATGCACGTTAGTGACGTCATTTGATCCCATAGTGAGCCCAACCAAAACAGTTAACCCATCCCCAGCAAGGTCTGCATTGCTGTCAGGTCTATTGTCTGGTCCATCATTGGCAGGAGCTTGCTGACTGTTTCGGTTGCCAATACCAAATGGAACACGAGAGAAGACATAACGAGTTGGTGGCCAAGTAGCTACAGGCGCAAATGTAGTTCCACGGCCAATGCCAGCCAGCCCATCAATAGGGCCCCTGTCATGTACACGAACTGGCCTAAAGAGGCCGTTTCTTTCCCCTTGAGCAGAACTATTGATATAAACATGTCCAATTTCATTTGGGGGTAGATTATTGTGCTCGTGATCTTGCATGTAATATCCGGGTGCTACTCCAGTTGAGTATCCATATGGCTGTCTGCACATACATGCAATACTCACGCGGCAGCAATTTCTGCATGTATCAGCACCAACTTCTTGCACTCTTTGGCTTAAGAGCATCTACAAAATGCAGACAATAATGAGAGTACTTCCCCAATAAATGAAATTGTTTCTAAGAAATAATACTCCCTCCGTCCACCAAAAGCTTGCATTGCTTTTGGTGTCACAGGTTTTAATAGATTGTAGTATGTGTAAAGTGAGTGGAGAAGGGGTCACAGATTGTAAGGGTAAGGGTGGTCTTTTTGTACATGAGGTATATTGAGGGTAAAAATTGTGGGGGGGCCATGTCCAAAAAAAGAAAAATGCAAGCTTTTGGTGGACAGACTGAAAATGAATTAAATGCAAGCTTTTGGTGGACGGATGGACCGAGGGAGTAATAAAATTCAGCACACTGGAAACATAAATAAAATTATATCTTTGCAAATTTAAGTTCCAAGGATGCAAAAGGTGTAACAAATGTAGTGAATGTTAAATAGCTTAAATAACTAAGCAGAATGAGCTGAAGCCAGCTTAGATGGTAAGAGAAGCAAGTAAGCCAGAAGTATGGACAGTTCACATTGTCAGCTGAGTATAGACTTTATTAAATGACAGTATATACAAGAAATCAGGAGTATACCTGCAGCCATAAACCATCATTCACTGCTTTGCAAGGGAAGCCCATTTCTTCAAGATGTTTTCTTGCATTTAAGAGGGCCTCAAAAGACATGTTACAGTATAAAAGAGAGCCACCTTCAAAAATGTTGACAAAATAATCATAATCTTCTCTGCTCATCCCACAGTGCCGTTTTAGGCAACTTTTTACCTCTCTTCTGCCCACAGTCCTACCACCCCATGTCAAAGGTGACATATTACATCTTTCCCATTCATTAGGCATCAGCATATTACAGGAAGAGTTCATGGACATGCAGTGTATTTGATTTCTGGGTGGCCAGCTCCTGTTTAATTGGTAGCATGGATCTCCATCCGAAGGTCCTTCCGATGCCAAATCACTGCTTGCCAACTCACTCTGTCCTATAGTTGAGTAAGAACATGAAGCACTTACGTCATCTGTATAAAGTGTATTGCTTGATGAAGGTCGTTGACCGCTACAATCATAAGTTGACTCCAAATTAGATTCACCATATAAGGTTCTGGCTTCACCAAAGTTGTCAACATTAGAATGAGAATCCACAATGGAGTCAGCAAGCTCCACCAAAATTTTATGAGCAGTGTTCCCGCCTTCAACTTCATCTTTTGATTTCCTGTGCCCTTTTTCTGTTTCCAGCAAATCATTAGTGTTTTCATCGACCGCATATTTTCTGTTTACTCTTGAAGAATCAGCACTGGCTATGACCTCACAACCTAGGCCGTCCTGCTCATGATGTTCATTGCAAAGTGTACCTTTTGCAAGAAGAGTGTGCAGTGCCAGTTCAAACCTTCCCAAATTTTGAAATAAAAATAAAGAAGAGAAAATTAGAAGATATTCAGCCTTCCTAATAACTTTTAAATTACTTCTACAGTTCTCCTCACCGTTTCTCTTCATTGGGCACCCATAACTCGTCTGAGGTGAGTAAAGCAAGCAATGTTTGAGAGGAAAGTTTTGGGAGGACCTGATACAGATAGGAATATCTTAGAAAAGAAAATGTAGAACTACTATATTATGCCACCACTCAGAAGGTGAGAGAAAATAAATCTCTAAAGCTAACAGCATTACAGAATCAGAAGATTGGCACATTTACCTCTTTCAATTCCTGAGCACCACTTTGACAAAGGTAGCCCCAACAAGCATTTCTAACACGTTCCCCATGCGAGCCATAATCTTGGCTCTCGGCAAAGACCTAGATAACAAAGAATGTGATTCCACTCTAAATGCTTATATCCAAGTGACTAAATGCTATCATAACCAAAAAGATTCAAACCTGATACGTTAAGAAGTTGGTAGACCACAGTTCAGCAATAATGAAGTCTGTGCAAATAGCACATAAATCCTGCACATAATATGTATTACAAACAAAGGGCAAAGGCAGTTTACATAGACCATAATCGATTGCCAAAACAGGTTTAGGATACAAGCTTAAATAAAGATTCTAAAAGAGAACTAGGATTTGCCAGAAAAATGTCTGCAAAAATAAAAGTGACTGTAAATCTATGAGATGAGAAGGAATATCAATCATAGAGCTAACAGCTTCAAGTTCAGCTATTGGACATATATCAGCCTCACAAGTAATTTACAGAAAATGTTCAGATTGCTTTGTTTCCCATGATAACAGAAGAATGGACACCCGTAAAATCTAGTCACCTCATTTATTTGTGTTTAGGAACAATTAAAAAAGAAAGCTGGTTGACAAAAAGTATAACGTTATAAAAATATGGTGTGCTCAAGACTTCCAAGTGAGCAAATAGTTGCTGGGCATTCCTATCTGCCTGGCCTAAACTCCAAAGTATGACAGGCCCATAGTAAGTGAAAATCAGTGGCTGAAAAAATTATACCCAGTGTGATGTTTAATAGACAAAATTCTGGCAACTAAGGTAACTTACACATTTCTAAACAAAAGGAATGATATACCATTCTAGGAGAATTAAGCACAAAATTTTACCCAGCTACATAAAGAACAGGACAAATTTTGGTTATACAAAATTCACTCCAACAAGAGAGGTAGAAATACACAGGGGAAACTATAAATGCTTATCACTCTAAATTCAGCAAGATCATTTGGATCCTCAACCAAAGATGAAGTTACACTTTTGGTTGCCATGAGATACCTGAAGGTCAAGAAAAGAAGCAGCAGCTAGAACGCGAAAGGCATTATTGTCATTAAGCTTGGGATAATGACCATAAAGGTAGGCCAAAGCTATCTCCATCGCCTCACCATTTACATTGCTATCATCCACATTCAGGGTTAAAACTGGAGCATTGGCTTCTTTCCAAGGGCCCTGGAGCATGTTCCTGCAGAAAATAGTTCAGGTGAATGCCATAAGCGATCAAGTGCGGGTACTTTACACATAGGTGGTTTGGGGGCAATCTAACAAAACAGGAAAAAGTAAACAAAAGATAACTGCAACTTTAATTCAAACCTCAACTAAATAGTTAGCTCAGCAATTCATAAAATACACACTTCAACGGATTAAAATAATCTAGAATGAAGACATACCGAAAGTACGAACTCCGGGAGAGTATGAGACGATGGAGGTGATAGGTAGATCCCATGGCGTTCAAAACGACGTCGGAGAACACGCCGTTGTTAAACCCTTCCAGTTGGATGTGATCGCAGAGCGACGCGAGGTTGCAATCCAGCGCAGGCCGGCGCATCTCGCCTCCGCCGCGCCTCTCCCCACCGTTGCTGACCTCGCTGCTCTCCGAATGCGAGTGTTCCTTCGTCATCTCCACCGGTCCGCCGCCCTCGCCGCGGTGGCTCCGGTGATTGTATCGCCTGATGGAGAAATGCTGCGGTTGCGATAACAATAATTGAGGTGGCGGAGGCTCCATGACATATGCATACGATGATTTGTATGCACAGATGCAATTTCAGTTGATAATTTTGGATGCATGCGATGCAAAATTGGTTCGCACATTTTATGTTGGGGTATTTGATAGTGCAAGAGAAAGCAATTTCGGAAATTGCGGGAAAAGGCCTGAACTTTTTGTGTCTTCGTGAATGAGCCCTTATTTCTTTGTTTTATTATTTATTCACCCCTGATCTCAAGATTAGAGCTGTCCAACATGGCCCGGCCCGATTTGTAGGATGAACTGGGCTATAATTTTTAGATGTAAAAAAATGTTGGATCTCGGCCCGATTGATAAACATTTTGTCTAATTATACTTCTAAATATCCTTATTTATATATAAAATCACAAATATCTAAATTTTGTCTCGCAAAAAAAAAAAATAGAGAAAAAGATAAAACTAAATCTTACATTCTTTACCCTTTTGGGGCTACCTCTGGCATAAGTTCCACGAGCAAAACTTCAATTTTGGGCAGGACTATGCCTCCAGAAAAGTGGCCTAACTTCTCACATACGTTTGACATCTCTGCATTATATGATATAAAAAATAATGAGTTGGTTGTATTCGGGTCATCATCGTATCAACATATAAGGATATAAAAATTTCATTTCGAATCATGACATGTTACTATCAATCCATAAAGGATACTAAAAATAATGGTACACTACAATTTAAAAACAATATGTTTGTGATACGATAATATATGAAAATTAAATAAGTTACTTAGTTTTAATGTTATAATAATTATATCGAGTTGAGTTACGTCACTCCACAAAAGATTACCTTCCGTATGTCATGTTAACACAAAAAAAATGTGTTCTTGTTAGGCCGCATCTGTATTATGTCGTGGTTGTGGCAGAGCTTATCACATTGATACAAAACACCATCGGATCACATGAGTTGCCAAGCCTCGGTAGAAAAGGTGAACTTGTATTCGAATCTCACTAATATTTTTAAAATTTAATTGGAATTCATCAAGTGCAATTTTTCCTTTCTTATGTAATTTACAATATTTTTTTTAATTGAAAGGAAAAGATAAAATAAAACTGAAAACGAGTACGAAGCCAGACATTCTCGAGGGAGTACAGCCTTGGATCGAGGACTGAGGAGGGCTCATAGCTCCTTTTGGCCTTCTTGTTTTGGTAGCGACTTCAATGTTCAAGAGACTTAACTGCAGCAAACAGCACCGCAGAGAACTGGGTATTCTAGAAATGAGTAAAATGACCGTTGCTGAAAGCTATAAATTCAAATTCACATACGACCGTTACCCAAATCTTTTCACTTTCCATTTCATTCTTGAGAAGCATTTTCACCCCCAATTCATCATCTCTATATCAATCCTCGCCCAACCCTTCTTCTCTCACTTCAAAAATTATCTCTCTCTCTCTCTAAAAGGTTCAAACTTTTGAATCTCGAAGAAAATTTTCAGAAAAAATGGCACTGAGGCCTCTCGATAATGCCCTCCCGATCACTGCTGAGTGGCCTAAAAAGCAAGCGAAGATCGCATTCTCAGGTCAGAAAGAGAAACAGCTGCCCGATCATGGCGTTAACGATGAAAATAGGGTTCCATTGCCGGCGACGGTGTCGACTGATGCATCCATCGATTACATCTCCTCTGAAAATCTCAAGCCGTGTCAAGATCCTATTTCCAAAATTCAGGTTTTTTCTCTCTCGATTTTCCTGAAAAATTCCAATCTTGCTTCGATAAATATGTGGATTTGTGCAGTTGAGCAATGTGGTTTAAATTTTGGATTTTTGAAACTTTTTACTAGGGTTTGGTTGGAGGGCTAGAGTCAAAAGATTGGTTGAAGGTGTGTGAATCATTAAACGATGTTAGGCGATTCGCTCTCTATCACGCTGCACTTTTGCAGCCAATTCTGTAAGTCTCTATTCCTCTTCTCTCTCTCTCTCTGTGTGTGTGTAAATAAATTCTGTATGATTATTTGTGGTGAATGCAGGGAAAAGGTGGTGCTAGTGATGGTGAAAGCAATCAAGAATCCAAGAAGTGCATTGTGCAAGACTTCAATCATGGCTGCTTCTGATATTTTCAATGCGTTTGGAGAAACCCTACTTGAATCAGCTTCTGATGCTTTTAGCCAGTTGGTACAAAACCATAACTTGATTTAATCCCTGTGTTTTTCAATGTCCATTAACCATAAAATCCCTATGACTCAACTCTCTCTCTCGCTCTCTCTACAGTTGTTGCAACTATTGCTCAAAGCTTCACAAGACAAGAAATTTGTGTGTGAGGAAGCAGACAAGTCACTACTAGTAATGGCAAAGTCCATGGCTCCTCTCTCTCTCCTCCACAAGCTCAGTGCATACGTCGGGCACATGAATCTCCGAGTCAGAGCAAAGGCCGCAATTTCTATCTCCAACTGCATCTCGAACATGGTATGTGACAGAGCAATAACTTCACCATTCTTGCATGCATTAATGGAAAAACCTTGTAGAGCTAATTTGTATGAATGCTCATTACTCATTAGGATGTGAAAAGCATGGAGGAGTTCGGCTTAGCAGCATTGATTCAGATTGCGTCGCAACTGTTGAATGACAAGCTTCCTGAGGCAAGAGAAGCAGCTAGAGGTATTGTGGTGTCACTATATGGAGCAATGACAGAAGGTGAAGAAGAGAAGCAGGAGTTTTGGCAAAGCTTTTGCCAGTCTAATCTGCCGGCTATTCATGCACAAGCTATGGTTAAACTTGTTTCTTCTTGATAGTATGATGATGATCAAGTAGAATCTGGTCTTTTAGCTTCAAGAGTTTTCCTTCTTTTTTTGGTAATTCAACTGTAATGGGATAAGACCTGATTGCTTCATGTAAAGAACAATTTTACATGAATGTGTTACGATAATTTTTAGTATGTAATGCTATTATTTGATTTCATTTGGTTGCCATCTTTATTTGATTACAGAGTTGTGAACATAGTAAAATAAGAGATGCAAAGATTTTGTTTTCATTCACAGAGAACTAAGCAGGTTGTCAATTTGAATGACATCTAAAATGGAAATAAGCTACTACAATAGGAGGGAGAGAGCGAGTTTGACCGTAGAAAGGTTTCATGTTTCCCACATGTTTCGTTGCTGGTGACGAATTTGTTTGGCTGTAGAATGGCTTCTTTGCAGGTGATGGTCAGCACCAGATTGTTCAGCCTTGCTCGATCATAGCTCGTAATGCCATCTCGGCATCAGCGAGTGGCTGCCCTGCATAGAGCTGAAGCTGCCCTCTCTTCACAACAAGCGCCCTCAAGGAATATGATTTCAATGCTTCTTTTAGTTCCTAAAAATCGAGATATCTCAGTAATGTGTAACTAACTAATCAAGAAAGTTGAATGAAGATTGAAGGGAATGAGATCCAAGTCACTTACTTTGACAGTTAATGGAACAACATCAGCTTTGAAGTCGCCCAAATCCTCGAAGAAAGATTCCAGAAGATAACAAAAGTTGGTTGCATCAACGCGATCCTCAAAAGCTACAGTGTGAGATATCTGCTCGTCTGTGCTTGAAATGCTTTTCAACATATAAAGCCCTTCACCACCGCTGCTTCTTTGCATAAAAATAACCTGAATCGCAAAAGTAAAGTGACATTATATGAATGTGAAGCAAAGTGAGAACAATACAAGAAACGAGCACAGTAAGCTTTCTCGGGACATACTAGAACGAAGGGAAGATTCAACCACCAGAGGCCGGTATCACTTTTGCTTTTAATTGCTGGTTTAGTATCTCCAAATCCTTTGCCTCTAAAAGTACCATTTCCAGTAGACAGCTTACCAGATACCACTGCAGTGTCGAGATCACTAGCTTTTCCTAGTATGAGAGGATTCAATGAGAACCATTCTAGATTTATATACATGCTCTATCAAATATTGAGCACATACTAATCATCGATGCAGTAGATTGGATGTCAAAATAGCATAATCAAATGATTTTTGGGTTCTACAACAGGTATACAAACTAGGAAAACGCAAGATCCTATATAGAATAGGTATTCACCACAATCTTTTTAAAGAATTCATTATAATCACATATAAGCCTCATAACTTTGAAAATATATGTGGTATCCAAAACATCAGAAACAATATAATTCAAAAATCTAACTTTATAACTATAAAAAGGCATCAAAAATCAGATATGTAAGAGTTTCTAAGGGCACTACCATATACCACCTTGGGTTTTGCTACAGCCTTTCTCTTTCCTTGCCTGCTTGTCTTTGTATTCCTAGTGGACTCTATTGTTTCCGAGATCTCTTTCTTGCTATCGTCTTCCACTATTCGAACTGAATCAATTCCCTTCGGATAATCATTAGACAGTTTGGTCTGCCTCTCTCCATTATCAACATCATTCCCACTTCTAACTAACTCACTCCCTTCCACTATATCTTCATTAACTCTACCATCATCTAAACCTACAAAACCTTTAGGTTTCTTTACTTTATCACCAGAAAAATCTTTGAATTTATACTTCTTTTTATATAATAAATCACCCTTCTCAACCTCATCTCCTCTCTTCACCTCCACACTTGAATGCCCAACCAATGGCGTCTTGAAGCGCGTTTTCCCTAACTTCTTCCTCAATTTCACCATTGTACCATCAACCTCCTCTTCTATTCCACTTTTGAATTTTTTCCCCCCATTATCATCATTATCATCATCACCATCCCCACCATCCCCACCATCCCTCTTCGACTGCAATCTTTCCTTTTCCCTCACCTCCTTCGCCATTAACCGAATTTCCTCAAGTTTCCTCTCCATCTCCAAATTGCCCACATTAACGTTTCCATCTCCAATCACACTATTTCTCAACCCCATTTTCACATTCACATTTTCATCCAAAACAGTATCCTTCACCCTCGATTCGCCGCTTCCATTCACAATTTCCCTTTTATTGTCGATATCATCCAAACCAAAAAACATAACAGCACAAACTGTTTGGAACACGAAAGCTCCAACAAACCACCACCCATATTTCAAGATTGAATCTTTACCGGAGACACCAATTCCTCCATCAATCCCAACTCCGGCAGGCGCTGAGATCTCAACCTCCTTTAGTTCTTGCAATTCTTGAGTTTCTTCATTTTCAGCTGACTCTGAGTTTTCAGACTTCTCAAATTCTTGAATTTCGTCATTAACATCGATCTCTGTAATCTCTTGATATGGGGTTTCAATGGGGATTATCGGGTGTGCAGGCGGTAATTTGGGGGCAATAGGGTTTTAGGGTTTTGAGGATTTTTTGGCGTAGGTGGTTTCTTCTTCGGGCGTGTTTAGCTGGGAACGAAGTGGAAGAGCTGGAAACGAAGAAAACTGGTTTTACGAGACTGATATTCTCCGGCGTTAATCGACGGTGGTGGAGGGCGGCGGCGCAATGGTGCAGAGCCGCCATTTTGCCATGGGAAGACCAACAGTAACCATTATTTAGAGGGAAATATTGGGTGTAAAGTGTAAACTGTGGGATTTTTTATTCTTTTTTTACTTTTTTACTAATTTATAAATCTTACTCCGAATTATCTAACATAAATGTGTAATACTAAGCAATTTAAGTAATGAGTTAACTTTTAATTTTAAAAATAAATGATTTGCCCTTGTTGGTTTTATTATTCAAATTCATTAAACCACAATTCACTTTGAGTAAATTCAAAATCAAACATACCTACTTTTAGCACTACCTTTTGAATTTGAAATCATTTGGCACCATGTCATGTTACATATTATATCTATTATAGTAGTCCATGTCATGTGCATATTTATACTACTCCCTCCGACCACCAAAATCGTTCATCGATTTTGGTGGCACGAGTTTTAATAAATTGTAATGAGTGTAAAGTAGATATGTATAAAAATGTGTGTCATTGAGATAATAAATGAATATATTAATGAAAAGTGAGTATAAAAATATGGACCATGAGTGTTTTTTTGTAAATAAATTGATAAGTTTATGGTAAAAATGTAAAGTTGGTGTTTTCTAAAAAAGAAAAGTGAACATTTTTGGTGGACGGACCAAAATAGAATTAAATGCACGAATTTGGTGGACGGGTGAGTATTATATAATAGGCGAAACACATTACTAGGTCCTTATATATTTTGAATTCTTGTTTTAACATGTCCCTATACAATTTTCTTGTTTTTTATAAGTCCTTGTTCTTCTACATTTAATACCATCAAGCCCGTATTTAACAGATTCAAATCATTCTGTTAATTACACCGTTAGTTAAATTATACACAAGTTCTTTTATTTAGTTAAATTCCATTTTGTATTCTAATGAAAAACTTTAATAAAAATCACACCTTTTGAGTAATTCTCATCTTCCTTCCTGTCAAAAAAGTAGCAGCTCTCTCTCTCTCTCCCACACAGACACAGGTAGACCCGCCCTCTTTTTTTCTAGTCCATACACACCTGATTTCTTCTTTATTTTGTTACTAGTGTATAACCCGTCGAAATTCGACGGGCATACTTGTTAATCATCATAATCTGTTTAAAATTATAACTATAACTTGTTGTAATAATTGGTTATTCATTGTAGTAATAATTCGAACATTACAAAGTATATTAATAATAAATTAGAATAAATAACAAAAGATTAAAAAATTAGAGAAACTACTTGTATATAATTTATATATTCATACATGTCACAAACTTGATTTTAAAAATTAATTTTACTATTGATTCTCGTCCGAAACTTGTGTAATAATACCACTTAATTATCTAATCCCATTTAAAATTTATAAAATATCTAAATAGTTAAATATAAGTTGTTTCAATAATAAATTCGATGGGAAATCACTTTATGAGATTTCATGATTTCAAAACCTAAATTTAAATACATTCACAACCAAAATAAGTTAATAAATAAAATACTTGAATCCCACTAATTTTTTATAAGACTTCACATATTCAAAACCTAAAATTATTTTTATATTTTTGGTGTTTATTTCCATCGCAACAGAATATTGTTTCATTTATTTTAAGATTATAGATTTTCTTACTAAATATGTATCAATTCATGTTTTTGTTGATATACCATATTTAATTATATTTAAGACTACAAATTTATTTTTATCTTTTCATTTTTATTTTCACCGCAACGGATTATTTTCTATTTTATTTCAAAGATTATAGATTTTCTTAGTAAATATGTATGGATTTATTTTAGTTGAGCTAGCTAATGAAATCGTGTCACTTTTACTAATCCTAATCCTGCTAATTACCTAAATCTATTTATAATATATCTAAATAGTTAAAGATAAATTAACACAATAATTGGTTATCTATCTTAATTAAACATGTAGTACAAAGATTAATAATAAATTCCACATACTTGAATTTCACATTAATTTTTTCTAAAATATTTTTCTTATCCATTCTTATCTCAAACTCGTATAGTAATGCATACTTATTACTCGATATATTTATAATATATTCCACATTAATTTTATCTATCTTAATTAAACATGTAGTACAAACATTAATAATAAATTCCACATACTTGAATTCCAAATTATTTTTTTCTACAATATTTTTCTTATCCATCCTTATCTCAAACTCGTATAGTAATACATACTAGTTACTCAAATATATTTATAATATATCTAAACAATTAAATATAAATTATGACAATAATTGGTTATATATCTTAATAAAGTCCAAAAAGTATAAAGTAACATAACTAATAAATAGTATACTACCTGCTAATTACCTAAATCTAATAAATCTAAATAGTTAAATATAAACTATTACAATAATTGATTATATATCTTAATAAATCTTAATAGTATAAAGTAACATAAATAAATAAATAATACTTAAATCTTACATTATTTTTTATGAGATTCCATAATTTCAAAACCTAAATACATAAAAAAAACAAATAAATAAATAAATAAAATACTTGAATCCCATATTAATTTTTATAGGACTTCACATATTCAAAACCTAAATCTAAATCTATTTTTACATTTTGATTTTTAAGATTATAGTTTTTCTTAGTAAATATATTGATTCATGTTTTTGTTGATATATCAAATTTAATTATATTTAAGACTACAAATTTAATTTTATCTTTTCATTTTTATTTCCACCACAATGGATTATTTTTATTTTATTTCAAGATTGTAGATTTTCTTAGTAAATATGTATGAATTATTTTGAATGAGCTAGCTAATGAAATCGTGACACTTTTATAGAAGTTCACATTTGGCCAAGTTTCATAAAAAATCAATATGAGATTATATAGTGATTAGAAGGTATAAAATGAAGAATTTTGAAAATAAATATGTTTCTAAATTAAATTTAAAACTATTTATTTGGCCAAATTAAATTAAATAAAGTATTAATCAGTGTTGTAGTTTGATTGATATTAATATCAATTACTCCACCAATTAAAAATGAAAATTTGGTTGAAACTTAAAGAGTAGAAATATCATTTTATATAAGTTCTCATTTGGCTATGTTTAATAAAAAATCAATGTGGGATTGTAGAGTGATTAGAAAGCATAAAATGAAGAATTTAGAAAATTAAGAATAAAAATTTGTAGTAATTCCACATAGGATTGATGATTAATGTGGTGCCTCCAATATGTTTTGCTATATAGAATTCATGGATTCAAAACCTAAATCCATTCAAACCAAAATAAATAAATAAATAAATAAAATACTTGAATCCCACATTAATTTTTATAAGACTTCACATATTCAAAATCTAAATTTATTTTTATATTTAAGTTCATTTTTAAGATTATAGTTTTCCTTAGTAAATATGTATTGATTTATGTTCATATTTTTATATAATGTATCTACAATATTTATCTTATTAAATAGTGCAGAAAATAAACTGTTGATTTGACCAAATTAAATTAAAAACTATTTATTTAGTCAAATTAAATTAAATAAACTATTAGTATTATAGTTTGATTGATATTAATATCAATCACCCCAAAATTTGGTTGAGATTTAAAGAATATAAATATAATTTTATAGAGGTTCTCATTTGACTATGTTTCATAAAAAATCAATGTGGGATTATAGAGTGATTAAAAGGCATAAAATGAAGAATTTAGAAAATAAATATGTTTCTAAATTAAATTAAAAACTATTTATCTGATCAAATTAATGTTCATAAACTATTAGTGTTGTAGTTTGATTGATATCACTCCACAATTAAAAACGAAAATTTGGTTGAGACTAAAGAATATAAATATTCTTTTATAGAGGTTCTCATTTTGCTATGTTTTATAAAAAATCAATATGAGATTATAAAGTGATTAGAAGACATAAAATGAAGAATTTACAAAATAAATATGTTTCTAAATTAAATTAAAAACTATTTATTTGGTCAAATTAACTTAAATAAACTATTAGTGTTGTAGTTTGATTGATATTAATATCAATCACTCCATCAATTAAAAATACAAATTTGGTTGAGACTTAAAGAATATAAATATCATTTTATAGAGGTTCTCATTTGGCTATTTTCATAAAAAAATCAATATGGGATTAAAGAGTGATTAGAAGGCATAAAATGAAGAATTTAGAAAATAAATATATTTCTAAATTAAATTAAAAAATATTTATTTGGTCAAATAAAATAAAATAAACTATTAGTGTTGTAGTTTGATTGATATTAATAACAATCATTCCACCAATTAAAAATAAAAATTTGATTGAGACTTAAAGAATATAAACATCCTTTTATAGAGGTTCTCATTTGATAATGTTTCATAAAAAATCAACGTGAGATTATAGAGTGATTAGAATGTAAAAAATGAAGAATTTTGAAAATAAATATATTTCTAAATTAAACTAAAACTATTTATTTGGTCAAATTAAATAAAATAAACTATTAGTGTTGTAGTTTGATTGATATTAATATCAATTACTCCACCAATTAAAAATGAAAATTTGGTTAGCTTATTCCAAACGTGGAAGTTCCCTGATTTCTTCTTTATTTTGTTATTGTGTTTGGTTAGCTTATTCCAAACGTGGAAGTTCCCCCGTCAAGAGCCCCACATCCCAATTACATTAGAATATGAGATGATAAATCAAGATAATTCAGTGATTAAAAGTTAGAAGGACTTTGCCTAGTGCCCATTGGGGGTGAACATTCGGATTTTGATTCGGATTTTTGCTTAATCCGAAAATTCGAAAGAAAAAATCCAATCCAAACCGAATATCAGAAAATCCGAAATCCGAAAATTTATAAAAAAATCCGAACCGAATCGAAAAATCCGAAATTATAAAAAATCCAAAACCACTTTTTGTTAATTCTTATATATATTTATATTAGATTGAAAAATATTTAAATAAAATATTCTTATTATTATATATAATTTGGTTTTTCGGATTTAAAAATCCGATCCGATCCGATCCGAAAATTCCAAATTTGAAAAATATCAATCCGATCCGAACCGAAAATCCGAATAATCTAAACCGAACTTTAAATTTTGGTTTGATTCGGATCGAATATTCGGTTTTCGGATATTTTGTTCACACTTTAGTGCCCAACCCTAAAGGAGGTGAAAACTCCACACTGCGTCTACTAGGACTTGATCTTTGGTCCTTATTCTAAATCCACTAGTTGTTAACCAACCGAGCTAAGTCTGTGGGGATAATTGGGTTAGCTCAATTGCCACTACAAATTGCAGTGCAGGCCCAACAAATGCTTCTTTTGAAGAAAAATTCTATTTTTTAGTGCATTATTGTGATTAAATATAAGATTTTGCATTTGGGTCTCTTGTTTCTAGCATCGTTTTATATTGATAATTATCGAATTTTCTTTAACATGCACTTGTAATTGATCTCAATTTAGTCTGTTTTGAATGTTGAAGGCTATTTTCTACAAAGATTTAATTATGTGAGCCTTGACTGTATTATTCTCGTGTCAACTTTCAAATTGATTTATATGATTTCCTTTTAAATGTTAAATTCATTGATAGGATATGGCCCAACCGCTGTGCCCAAGCATCAGGCCCAATACAAGTAAAGCTGACATCGAGTTCGGCCTGGACAAGTTCGGCCCAAGAAGACCCCTAAAACCAGTGGGAACGCAGAAGGCTCGGCCATATCTAAAAGAATACTAATTTGAGAAGGGATAGGATTAAGATCTTATCCAAGATCTCGAATCCTAGTTAGAGAAGACCTCGGATTTAAGATCTAGGTCAAAGTAATTGTGTATAAATAGAGGCTAGATTAGACGAAATAGATCATCCACACTCTTTGTAATCGCTTCTTACACATTCAATACACGAATACTCTCTCGCCCGTGGACGTAGATATAATTCAAAGATCGAACCACGTAAATCCTTGTGTTCTTCTCGCATTTATTTTCCTAACGAAATTAAGATCGATCATGGCGCCGTGCGTGGAAACGAAAATTTTATGTTTTCGATCAACTTTCATTTCTGTGGAATCAATCACGACGATGTATACCGAAGTCACACATCCAGTCGCCGCCGCAACAACAAAGAACAACGGCGGCCGGACACGCCGAGCTCGGCTGGAAAAGCTCGGTCCCGAATCGACCACGAAGGGCATGTCCACACCTCGACGAACAATGGAATCCCATCCCGCATGAAGAAGCAGGATACCAAGCGAAGGAGATCGCACAAGAACCAAGGAGAACCTCCCGGCTCCTCGGATAAACCTTGACGACGCCGTCGAGGGTTTCTCGAGAAAACAAGGAGAGTTTCTCCAATACCGGCGGCCACGTGTGGTCGGCCGCATCCCAAGAAAGGAAGGTCAAGCCTCGTCTAAACACGAGGCACCGCGACGAGGTGGATCCCAAGATCCAAATCATGGGCGCTAAAACCTCCGCGACAAGTCGGGCTCAAACCGACCGCAGGAGGGACGAACAGCGCGGGAAAGGACGTCGCGACCGCCATGAGGCCAGCCCTTACTACCAAAAGGAGTTCGATCGACGAACCCCGCCTCACTCTCCAGAGGGCGGTTTTGACGGTACGGGAGGATAGTCACCCGTTCTCAAACGAAATACTCGACACCCTCTCCGGACAAATATCGGTGCCGAGCATCACCCCTATAACGGATCGAGGACCCCGAACTTTCTCGCAGTTCGAGACAATATGATCAACCAACGCCGGCACAATTCACATGTGCAAGCTCTTCCCGAATTACTAGTCGACAACGCCACGGTGGTTCAACATCTTCCTCCGGGAACATTGGTTCCTACCGCGACCTGATGAAGGCCTTCCATCGAAGGTTCTTCCAGAAGGCCGAGTCAAAATGACTTCGCACATCTCCTCACTTTGAGGCAAGATCGAACGAGTCCATCGGCGACTTTATGACTGTGTTCAATAAAGAAAGCACTCAAGGTCGCAGACGAACGACCTCCTCATCATCTCGACCTTTCGAACGGCATCGGCCGGGGCCTTATATAAAGAGATAGTCATACGAACCCCGTGACCGCCACGGAGCTATGACGATAGTCGATCGGTTCGCCAAGGCGGACGGGCTGATAGAATGAAGCGAGGCGTAAAAATACGGATCCTCCGAAAAGGAAGAAGAGAAGAAGGACGAGGAGATCGTAGCCAAGGCCGACGAAGCGCCTTGGAAAGAATACGTCGCCCCATAGAGTCCAGGCTCGGACCGCGCAACACCTCTGAACGACCTCAATACACTCCTTTGACGAAGCCAAGGGTAGAAATCTACGAACTCCACATGGATAAGTTCGAGAAACCTCGACCAATGACAGGTGGGTCAAAACGCCGAACAAAGGACAAGTACTGCTCCTTCCATGAAGATTACGGGCACGACACGGAGGAGTGCCGAGACCTCATGGAGGATATCGAGGTGTTAGTACAGGACGGGGTCCTGAGAAAATACAAAGGTCATGACCGACGAGCTGGACAGTACGAGGCCCCTCAACGAAGCCAGAAAAGGAGGAAGCAGGCAAGAAGGGGGAATTGTGCCCCTAACAAGAAGACGAAGCGCGGTGAAGACGAAGAAGGAGACGACGAACCGCAATATGACGGAGTCATCTCCACCATTACGGGGCTCCCCCGCGGAGTCACGAAGTCCTCCTTGAAAGCCGAAGCCCGAAGTCCACATACCGGCGAACCGGTCAATAAGAGGCTCAGAAGGGACGAAGCGATCACCTTCTCCGAAGACGACCCCGTACCTGCGATAGTGCCCACCAGACGCGCCGGTAATCCAGCAATGGTCGCAAACAAGTTGGTGAAGCGATACATCGGCGATGGCGCATCGGTAAGCATCATTTTAAGGAATGCTCGATAAGTTAGGAGTAGAGGAGGCGCCGCGCAGCACCGCTACCACTCCGTAGCTTCGTTCGGGAGGAAACACGCCGGAAGGGATAATCGAGCTACCATCACGGTGGGAAAGCTCGACAAGCTCCACCAAGGTGGTACATTTCTTCAGTGAAGGTCTACTCCCGTATAACATCATCTTTGGGCGAGATTGGTGAGCACCGTAAGGGCGGTATGCTCAACGCACCACCCGACGATGAAGATCCCACAAAGGGGTGTAGCCGTGATCCGGGGATCGAAGCAGCCAAAGAATGCTTACAAGTCGCCCTACGAGTGCAGGGCTCCAACCCAAGACCCACGTGCATAGCAACTAAAGAAACCCGAGAAGTAAAAGAGACAACGCTATCTCTGGCGGCCGGTGGAAGAGGTCATGCTATACAAAGACGAGCTACTCAAGGTCGTCAAGATTGGCTTTACCGAGGCATCCGAATTGAGAGAACATGTTATCCAACTCTCGAGGGAATTAGAGACGTATTTGCTTGGTCGCCCGACATGACCGGGTCTCCCTGTATCATCACCCATAAGCTTAACATCGACCGAAGACAAAACCCGTTCGCGTAAGAACGAATTTTGCAATTAACGGAACCAAGTCATCCATGACGAGGTAAATCAATTACTAAAAGCTCGCATATTGTTCGGGTTAAATATCCGACCCTGGAATATTCACTATATCAATCGGACTATAGCAAGCGGACCCCATTCACTATATAAATCAATTCCTTGGCACTATAAGCGGACTTTCTTAACGAGAAAGAAATGAGCGAGACACTTTATATATTCTAGGATAATCCCCCGTAGTCGCTAAGCGAAAGGGCTTTCGCCATGTATAGCGACTTTGCGTACTCAGTAGTCGTGGAAAGCGACTACGCCACACCAAACGATGAATCTTTCCTTTATCTTTCTTGATACGAAAGAAAGACTCGACCCTCTTGTTAGCTTCTTAAGAGGCAAAGACTTCACTCCCAGGCTTGAACGATATTGGCCCATTCTATAGAATAATCTCACGAGAACCCCCCGCCTCATGGTCGATTTATCATTTGAGGCTTTCACTGTCTTTCTCTTTAAGGAGATCGATCTTCTAGAGCTTCACTTCAAAACATGTACCGATAAGACCAGGCTTAACCCACACTGGAATCTTTGGTAATGTACGTCACGTGGCCTCATTCTTTCATTCAATAAATTGTGAGCCAATAGATCATCTTTCTTACGGATGAGGGATTTCATGGTCTAATGGATGAGAACTCCTAGCCGATAGCCCGTAGATCTTTCCTAAGTCGATATCCCGAATTCATTCATTCTGATAATTAATATCTTTTCTTCGACAAACTACGCACCAAACAAAGGTGGCGAAGTGGCAAGGGTAAGGTACCGAGTTTGTTTTGGTGGGATAATTGGCTGGAACTCCGATTGCTCATCGTCTTGGTATTCCATCTCGCTCTCCGACAACAATACTCTCAAAGACATATCGATTATTTTTTCGACGGCATGTGGCATTTTACTTTGAATTTGTCCTTAATCGAGCAGATATTGTGGAGGAAATTATTCTTCTTCCTCGCTCGAGGACGTTGTCGATACTAGAGTGCTGGTGAATCGGTGCATTTTCCAATATCAAGTATTTTATTCACTATAGTCATAGCAATACCGATCTTTCGGTGAACTAAGTTCACACGGTAGCAATTTTCATTTTAGACTTCCTACGATCCCGTCTTTCTATTGGTACTCGTATACTCACTTTAGACTTTGTTTTTTCTTCATATAAAGTCCGAGTTTAAGTCCACGATACATCCGTGCTCTCGCAACGAGGCGTCACCTCTTCCCTCACGGGGAGAAACTTCGCTTTAACAAAAGAAAAGTGAGTAGGCCCCGCCTTTACTCCCTACTCTCCGGTTCATCCGTTAGGCGGTCCATAAAATTCTTCTTATTCGATTTCGATTTCGATTCGTCTTGATCGTTTCTAATTCTCTTTGTCGTTCAATAATTTCCTCAAAAAGTGGATTCCTTTCCTCGGGAATTTAACTCCTTTTGATTTGAAGTAATTGCTTTGTGCTTCTCCGTCGATCACATCCGAAATCGCATCGATCCTTGATCACCAAGTTTTTACTGATTTTCTTGCTCTTGACTTCAAGTGCCTTTACGATTCTTGAAGATGGTTGTGACACGGATGAATCCGCCCAATTGAGCCTAAAGTCCGACCTTGCGGTAGCGCTTTTCTTTAGTTTGCCTTGAAGTCAACCGGCTTTCCAATTAAACCACGGGGAGAGGGACTTTCTCGCCCACCTTAAATATCTGTCTCGTGGTCTCGGACTTTTATGCCAAACTCATAGCTTGTCGGCTTTAACCCAAGCTATACTTGATCTATCTCTTCTTCTATTCATCAACGAGATGAGATCGCCAATGAAGAAGAGGACCTCCCGAAAGAGGATTCAACTGGACTTTAGATTAGACCCATGACCCAGTGGCCATCTATAACTCCTCGCATAGAGCTTGATTGCTCGGCCGCGCCTACTCGGACCGGCATCGAGGATTCGAACTCGACTCAGAGAGCTCGATCTCACTTGCCACGAGCTCTTGCCTTGCTCTTAGGTTAGAGAATGAGAAAGATACAACATCGGTGGACGGGCCCACTTCACACACGCATTGGCGAGGAGGTCAAGAACTAGAAAAATATCGGTAGGATCTATTCGTTGCAAACTCTATTCCATTCATCCTACTTGATGCTAGCCCTTTTCGAAGAAGTGAAGTTAAAAGCCTTATGTGAAGGAAGTCATCAATCGAAGTCGGTGTCGACCTCGGAGTTGAGGATGCCGTGCATTCGCCAATTTGTCTCCTTATCCAGTGACGGGGTAGTCGATGAAATCCTTGGGTCTAAAGAAAGATGAGAGAGAGAAGACCTTAAGTAAAGAGCCTTATCAACTAAAGCGAGTAAGGCAAAGAAAGTTCGTAAGATTTAAGGCGTTCGAAGCTTACTAAAAGAAAATCCATAATCGGGTAAAGTAAAGTAGATCTCTACATCAAGTGGCGCCCCACAATCGAATCTTGGAGCGAAACCACCGCCGCCTCTTTACGAGAATAGGGATTCTACTCGGACGAAGCGAGGAATGTTCCGTCTTTGCAAGTTTGGGTATTTGCCTTGGCGGTAGGAGAAGCGAGCTAGGTAAGTGTCGGAGGAGCCTGGCAAGACTTAAAGGAACATGGCTTTCGCGGCTAAGCTTCATGCTTCACCCTTGTCATAGGATTGGCGATGCTCGGTACTAGTCGCGTTCATAGGAAGACCGGAGATCAAGATTAGTATATCACCTCGGTTATTTGAAGTCGGTTCAGTATGGGAAACCTCGAGTAGCTCGACTTCCTTTCTTTTCGGGCATAGCTCCTCTTGTCGAATGCCCTTGTTCTTGTTGTTAATGAGTTGTTCCTTGGTCCATGAAAGGACGATTACTAATGGGATGGGGAATGGGAATGGAAGCGCGGTCCAATGGTGCGGTAAAGGGTGGTCTAGCAACGATCAAGAGGAAAGCGACGGTGGTCAAGAAAGAAAGCCTGGCTGTCCGCTTGTACATCACCCATGGAAGGAATCTGCGTTTGTAGTGGTATTCCGAAGAATCTCGATTCGAAGAAGCCGCTTTGAATATCCATAGGAGCCGAAGGTCCTGCTGCTAGCGAAAGAGACGAGACCGGTCAAAGCAAAGTACGAGCTAACGAGACTTCCGAGCTAAACCAATATGTGAGCGGAAGGGATGCGGTTAAAGAGATCTGCTAGGGGACTTGACTTACAAAGATAAACCAAAGGAATTGTAGCTAGTCCGAGTTCACGGAATCAACCGAGACTGAGAAGGACTCCACTAGTACAGCATTCATAGCGATCGAGTTCGATTTCCTCGTTGTTAGAGGAATGGCTTCAAAGGCTTCAATCGGGAGTTCTGGAATTGCTGCTATTTCGAGGGCTAAGGAATGGAATTGCAGGACTTGTAGCTACTGAGAATAGCCAAAGCAGAGCGCAAGGCACCGAGCCAAGAGCCGGAGGAGAAAGCACCGCAAGTCCTGTGAGCAACAATGCCAGATAAAAGACGAGGAAAGAATCTATTGTTTCAAAGAAGACACGTTAACGCGGAAAGCGATAACTTCGCCTATTGTTTTGTTTGTTAAGAAAGAAATAAATAAGGGTCGTAGTAACGGGTCGAGAGAAAGGTCTCCTCGGACTTTGCTTTAACGTGAGGAAGTGCTTTTGCTTAACATTTTGGTTTAGAACAATAGCATCTTTCATGCTTGAGTGCAACATATTTGGTTTATTTGGTTTCTTGCCTTGATTCCTTTAAGAAGAAGAAGAGCGCGAGAAAGGCAACTCGCCGACCGCCTCTCGATTGCCCTCGAGAGAAGGGGCTACTCATACATATTAGGTGGCCCACCGACCTACCTTAGCTCGAACTCTTAGAAGAAAGCTCGAGTCCTTAGCAGCCCGTGCCCTATTCCATGAAGGAGAAAAGGGCGCTTGATCTTGCTTTCCGAACAAGAGGAAGTCTGAGCTTAAATGAGGAAAGACGCAACCGCGCCATATATAAAGTGAACCTACGATTTCATTCCTTGAGTTCTTTAACTCATTCCTTCCGCTACAAGTCCCGATCATACCGCTTTCATTCCGGTGAGTCCATTCTCGCGATTCCTTTGGCTCACTAGCGCTTGTTCACTCACGCCTAACACCATACCACCGCCCGTCACATTGGTTTCGAACACAGGCTTTCCTCATGAATCGGTAATACCGCTTTTCGCTTTTTCATTTAATATAGCTTATAAAGTGAGCAAGTTGATTTCCTTTCCTAAGCTCGACATTGAAAGCCTACCTTTACGCTTTATATTGCTTATAAATGTGCCTTTTCTCCTCAATAGGCGGACTTGCAGCTAACGGTTTTCGGTTTCAAAGGTTTATTGCAAGAATACGGTGTGTGCACTAATACCGAATACGTGGTGCAAGAGGTGATTTACGAGTTAATACCAAAGAGGAAGCACATGGGAGTAGTAACGCTTAGTAACACATGGGGCGCCAATGGAGCAATAGCCCAGCGGCTAAGCTAAGGATGAACACAGGCGCGGTAGCATTCAACGCCACCGAGCCCTTGCATTCTAGCATTCTTCTTTCTTGTTTTCCTCAATCGGTGTAGCTACGTCCGTCGATCGGATCAATAGGTCTCAATCGGCACCAATCTACGAGCTAACCCGAGAGCTAAATCACCCGGCTTTTTCTAAACCAAAGATGTTATCTCCGAATCGGTAGTTCAAGCCAAGAAAAGCGTTAATCTTCCTACGCCCCGACTAACGTTCATCAATAAGTCGTTGATAGCGATCCTTTCTAAACCAATCACTCAACCGCCCGGCGCCCTCTGATCGTTACCAACCTAACCAATCAACCGGCGGAGATCAATCAATGGGCGACCGCAGCTAGGCGTTTAACTAGTTCTCCTTGCTCAACCGGTCAATCGGTGAATCACCCGATGAGTTCATTCAAACGGGACTCAATCGGTGTTTCCTTTCTTTGCTCATGTCTAAAGCGTAGATCTCACTTGCTACGCCTCTTGTCTTTGAGCGAGTGGGGACTTGAACCCGCATTCTTATAGCCTCGCCATAGAAGCACTCTCGTCCTCCGCTTTCTTTGGTTTGTTCATTGCTCTCTTCCGAGTATTGATGGAAATAATCATCTTGATTCGTCTTTTGTTCTTGCTCAAGTTTGTTCTTTTTCCGTAGCTTTCTTCCTCTTGTCAAAGTGTACTTCTTCTAGTTTTTGTCGCATTTAGGAAGAGAAATGGACGCGAACGCGAACGCAATCTTGTCACCAATGTTGTAACAACGGTTTTCAAAGCGAGTAAGTTCCGCTTTTTGGGAAGGTTAGGAGAAGAGTTCTCGCTCTTGTCCTCGACAATCGAGGAATGGTGAATGTTGAATCTCTCTTTCGAGCAACGCCGCCTCTCGCTTGCGGCTTATGCCTCTTGTTGGGAAAGGGTGGGTATAGCGTATACCCCTTCACAAGTTCAAAGCAAAGGTGTCTACTTTGTTTCAGGTTAACTCGGAGAATCTCCGAGCTCTTGTTCTTTCAAGGAGGCTAGGCGGAAGACACTTACAAGAAGAACGGATCAAGACGCTGGAACTCCTTTAGGCGAAAGGAGGAAATCCATCGATAAAGGCAAAAGCTCATCTCCGGGAGGAAGGGAAAACCAAGAACAAGGTAACCCACTTTTTGTCTCTTTTCTTGAGGAAGTTCGAATATCTTGACAAAGTAACCCCTATTTATTGGGTATTTTCTAGGAAATGAAGGAAATCCACCGACGCTTCGCTCCTCCTCTTCGAACAAAGGAACCAACTTTCAAGAACATGAGGAGAAAGAAAGCGGGAAGTTGAACAAGTACGAAGTAAACGGGCACTTTCTAACTCCCTTACCGCTTTGCCGATTAGGGTACTTTTACCCCTTCGGTTCGGAAGCGAAATCTCGACTTTTATCCCACTCTTCCAACAAAGAACAACAAGAGGAAAACAACAGAACAAGAACTACTTAGCAACAAGAAAATAGAGCCTTTTAAGCAACGTTTAAAGACCTTACGGTGCACAAATGCGGATGAATTCCACAGAACATGCCCATCAAAAGAACTATTACTCTCTTTGCTTTAAATGCGCTCTTGTTCTCACGATGTTCGTAGTTATGAGATACTCGGCAACCATCGCTTTCTCAAGCATCTTTTGCGCTTGATAGTTCTTCACGGGACTTTAATTCCGCTATTCCGCTTTACTTCCGATAGTAATCGCTTGTTGAGGAAGATGGAACTAGTTTGTTTATATTAAGATAAATCTAGATCTAGCTTCCTTCTCCTTTGGAGGCCTCTCCTTGCAAAAGGATTAAAAGCAAGGATCTTGTTGCTTGTTTGTTTCTCTCTCCTCATTGCTTTGCTCCTCCGGTTCGGGAAAGGCGGAAGGATTCAATCCATTCATTTGGTTCCCCTACGGCAACCTTGTTACGAACGATTCGAGAGATGGGATTACGCCTCCTAAGGAAGGGATCGCGCGTCACGACTATTTGAATTTCTTTCTATCTATTTCGGGTTGATTGAGCGAGTTGTTCGAGCTTGTTTCGACCGCGCCTTGCCCCTTCATGAGGAGGAAAGTGCTTACAGACGGGGTTTTAGTTCATGGCAAGAAAGTCACAATCCGCACAAAAGGCCACCGATTGTTCACATAAGCGAATGGCGAGTTCTTTTCCTGGAAAGGGCTAGGGTCTTATCCTTCTCTGCTTCATCTATGGCGCCATCTAAGACCGAAATTATCCTCCTTATGGCCGTACCACGGTGATAACACACAAGGTGCAGCCCTCGTATTCATTCAATACGCCTTATTCTCTTCGAAGGCCGTTCTACTCTCACACCGGTTACGAAAGGAGATTCACTCGTGAAAGGCTTTCTACCATAGAGGCTTCATTATCTCATGATTGATATAGGCGCACCTTTACTTACTAAAATAGCGACAAACAAAGAAAGAGTAGCGACCCATAGGGAACAAGGCTAGGAAGTCACCTTAATAGGTATCGATGGCTCGTAGTATTCAAGATTTCGATCATAAACCACCCCTCAAATTCCAAGGGATCGAGGTAGACTTGGCCTATTCATTCAAAATTCGTTGTTTGATTTACCATGTACCCACTGTGGTCGTGGTGAAGAAAGGAGGAGGGGGATTTTCGTTGTTTGATTTACCATGGATAGCCAACCCGGTTATGGTGAAGAAAGGAGGAGGGGGATGGCGAATGTGCATTGACTACACTGACCTCAATAAACATTGCCCAAAGGATTGTTATCCCTTCCCAACATCGATAAGAAGGTCGACGCATTGGTCGGGTTGAAGTCTTGATTTCTGGACCTATATAAAGGTATCATCAAGTCTTGATGGATGGCGAAGATGCGGCCAAGCGACCTTCATTACAGACTTCGGAGTCTTCGCATACAGGAAAATGCCATTCGGACTTAAGAATGCAGGAGCTACCTATCAAAGAATGGTAGACAAAATATTCCAGCCCTACATAGGTCGGAATGTAGAGGTGTACGTCGACGACATCGTAGTAAAAAGCATGGAGGAAGCCGCATGTGTCGCCGACCTCCGGATCGTCCTCGGCTTATTACGAAAAGTCAACCTCAAACTGAACCCCCAGAAATGCACGTTTGCGGTTCGGTCCGGAAAATTCTTAGGATGCTGGGTTTCACAAGAAGGGTTAAAAGCCAACCCATCCAAGGTTCAAACCATTCTAGAAATGAAGATGCGAAGACCATTCACGGCGTACATAAACCGACCGGGTCGCATAGCCGCACTAAGCCGCTTTCTTTCAAAGGTGCGGACAAGCAACTACCCTTCTTCAAGGTACTCAAAAGGCTCGGAGTTCTCCGGAATGATACACATAAGTCCGCTTTTGAAGATCTCAAAACTACCCGCCAAACTTCCTACTCGTCTGCTCCGAAAGAAGGAGAGGTCATTTCCTATACCTCGCCGCTTGGACGAAACAATAAGTGCGAGTCTTGAGCACGAGAAGAAGGACGTCGGCTCGGTATACTTCATCACCGAGTATTGAAGGCCCGAAACAAGGTATCAACCTTTGAGAAGCTCGCCTAGCATTAGTAAATGCCGCAGGAGACTACGTCCATACTTCCACGCACATCCCATACAAGTCCTCACCGACCATCCACTTGGCAAGTGTTGTGCCGAAGCTCGGGAGAATTGCGTGGGCAATTGAACTGGCGAACATGATATATCTTTCGTCCCCGTCGAGCCATCAAAGGTCGAGCCTTAGCGGACTTTCTTGCCGAGGCTCACTGCGAGAAATCGAAGCCCCGAGTCCGTGTCGACAAAGCCGAAATCGAACCGGTGGAGAAAATACCGAGGATTGTTGGCAAGTCTACGTTGGCGGGCTTCGGAAAAACGGATAACTGAGTCGGCATCTTGCTCCTTGGACCGGATGGCGAGATCACATACGCCGGTTCTCGTTCAAAAATACGAACAACGGCAGTAGTATGAGGCCTCGATCGCAGGACTTCGCCTAGCTCAAAGTCTTCGATCTGACAATAAAGTTCATAGTGACTCTCAAGTCGTCGTAAGCCACATGTTGGGGAAGACTGGCGAAAGGCGATGGGATGAAGAAATACCTCAAGAAAGCCAAAGCCTACAACAAACTTTCTCCCACTTCCGGATAATTCGCATCGAGGGAGCAAAGCAGGCGGTGACATCTTAAGCAAATTGGCCTCGTCGTCAACAAGCCCCCAAGATGAGGAAGTTCAAAACCGAAGCATAGATGATGCTAATGAAGGGCAAGTCAACGTAGTCTCGGCGAAGAGCCTAATGGATGACTCTATTCAAGAATACCGGAGAAAGGCGACCGCCCCATGATAAGCTCGGGCCTATAGGATCTGAACAAATCTTTGCGATATGTACTAGAGCGAGAGAGTTCTCTATGAAATCATACCTCCACCCTCTCCTAAGATGCTTGGGTTCGAACCGAGCTGATTACATACTACGGGAAGTGCACGAAGGATCATGCGGAAGTCACATCGGACCCCGAGCCTTGTCAAAGAAAGTCATGCGATGGGGATACTATTGGCCGACAATGTTCGAAGACTCACTCAACCTTGTGAAAAGGTGTCCGAAGTGTCAAATTCACGGGAACGTGCCAAGGCTACCGCAGACCGACCTCGCCTCCGTACAAAGCCCTTGGCCATTTATGCAGTGGGGGATCGACATCGTAGGCCCTTTCTGCAAAGCGCCGGGGCAACTTCAATTCCTGATTGTCGCGATTGACTACTTCACGAAGTGGGTAGAAGCTGAACCCTTGGCGAAGATCACAAGCAAAAACGCCCTCAACTTCGTCTGGAAGAACATAGTATGTCGATTCGGCATCCCTCATATCCTTCTTTCGGATAATGGGACACAATTCGCGATAAGATATTCAAAGATTGATGTCAAGAGCTTGGATCAACAAAGTTCACCTCGGTCGCCCATCCTCAAGCAAATGGTCGATGAAGTCACCTGTGAGACGATTGTGAAGGGTCTCAAACCCGTCTTGACCGAGCTAAGGGTCTTTGGGTGGAAAATTTACCACAAGTCTTATGGTCATACCGAACAACACCTCGGACGGCGAACGGAGAAACGTCCCACTGATCGGCATATGGAACCAAGCGGTGATCCTGCAAATTGGAATACTGAGCCCCGCACCATTCACTTCTCCGCCGAAGCAAATGGGGAAAATCTACGAGCTGATCTAGATCTACTCGAAGAAAAGAGAGACCTCGCCTACATCAAGGAAGCTCGGTACAAACAACAAGTAGCTCGGTATTACAACCAGCGTGTCAAGTCCCGACAGTTCAGAGTAGGCGACCTCGTGCTCAGAAATAATGAAGTCAGTAAAGCCGCAAAGCTCGGCAAAATGGAAGCCACATGGGAAGGACCTTACCGGGTCGAAGAAGTCCTCGGAAAAGGAGCCTATAAGCTCGCCCATTTGTCCGGTGAGCAAATACCCAACACATGGCACATCATTCATTTGAAGAGATATTTTGCATAAGTGTCGAAAGTTGAGTCTTGTTCGTCTTTGAGTCTGTTAGGTCGGGTCCAGTCTTGTCGTCTTGTTCCATTACCTCTTATCAATAAAAATCTTTTCTTTCTCTATCTATTTTTTGTCTTGCATGTTTTCATTTGTCACTTATGCACATAACTCTTATAAAAATACCCTCTTCGGAGGACGAACAATACCCTCGACGGAGGACAGACTACCTTCTTTTAATACGAAGACGAACTTCAAACGCGCGTAAGGGGACCACCCCTCCCGATAAAACTTGCAAAACAGGAACCCATACCTTCGTACGAGGAAGGATACCCTCGTTTATTTCGAGGACGGATACCTTCGTACGAGGACGAACTACCCTCGTTTATTTCGAGGAAGCTTCGTATGAGGACGGATACCTTCGTTTATTTCGAAGACGGATACCTTCATATGAGGACGAACTACCCTCGTTTATTTCGAGGAAGCTTCGTACGAGGACGGATACCTTCGTTTATTTCGAGGACGGATACATTCGTACGAAGACAAACTACCTTGGTTTACGGTAAGAACGAGCTATCTTCGCCTAAACAAGGACGACCTACCTTCTTATTGGTTACGGTAATTGTAGACAAGTGCTCTCGAAGAGTTAACGCAATAGCAAAAATAATTTTTAATTCAAATTATACATTTTATACATCACGAGGCCGAAGAGGGTCCAGGAGGCCGGGAAAAGCTTAGCCAATCCCTAGCAAAATCGGGATTCAACAGAGCATCTATACTAATCCTACCCTACCTCGTCCTCGATCTAAGCTATGAGCCCCGCCACCGACCTCGGCCACTGACGATGCAGCCCCGCTAGATCGACCTCGGCCACTCGATGACGCCTTGGCCCGGCCCTTGAGGATCCACGTCGTTCTTGGGCCATAGCGCGTCTCTCTTGAGCTCGCCCTCCGGATCGTCAAAATTGAGCATTTATTGTAGTCCGGCGGCGAGAAGCCCGGCGAAGAAGAGGCATCTGCGTCCGATCGAGCAGTTCTTGAGTTGTGGTTGTCGAGCAATAGACGGTCTTGTATATGCCTCCGAGCCTTTTAATTCGGGCGAACGCCGTGAACTGCCGAGGATTTCTTGTCGTACTCACGCTGTACCTCAAGCGGTGAGCGGCCTCAACAACCTTAGCCCGACCTCGGGAATGGTCATCCCACCACTGGTGGATGACTTCCTCGTACTCGACATGCTCCTCGCCTCTTTGTTTTAGCCTCCTCCTCGCAATTTCGAACTCTCCTCCAACTCCAAAAGGCGAGCACGGAGCTCGCCATGCCTCTCTGGCGGCTCTATACTTAATACCGACCTCCACCGCACATGGCCCGGTGTCCCTTTACATGGAGGAGTTCGGCCTCTTTCAATTCAAGAGCCCGCGACAAGTCTTCGATTCGGTTCAACCAACTGGAAGCATCAAGCATTTCAGGTGAAAGCTGAATAAAAAGATAAGTTTCTTCACATAAACTTGTGATTTTATTATGCCTTGATGTAAACCAATGTACATGTACATTCAAAAAAAAAAAAAAAAAAGAGGATCAATCGACCCTCCGAAGCTTCGGCCTATCTACCCGGCCGCCTCCCGAGCTTGGGAAGCCTCGACCTCATCCGCCTAACCCGGCTTCTTTGGCTTGAACTTCTCGGGAACTCCCGGTCTCGACGCCTTCAAAGCTTCATTGCTACCTTCCCGACCCCTTAGATAGATCGGCAATTAAAGCGTCGGTCGGGATCTCGGTCCATGGCGTGCACGGATCGACTCCGCCGTCGCCAGAGTCGAGGACGGCCGTGCTCTGCAGACGGCAGGCGCCTTCGCATCGCGGACGAGGACCTCGACATAGGCCCGCCGATAGCATCTTCCTCTGTCTCCTCATACCCATACTTGGACTTATCCAATTCTGGGTAATCCTCGGCGACTTCTTCGATGGCATCGAAACGGCGCTTATTTAAGATCTCGCCACGTCGAGACCATCCCGAGAAGCCCGCAGACAGAGCAGCCTCTCGCAAAAGCACGGCATTTCCGCGAGCTCGCCCGTCGTTCTCCCGACGGCTAGCTTCTCCACCTCGACCTTCATCAAGGCAACCTCGGCCACCGCCGCCCTGGTCCTCGCCGCCTCCGCCGCCTCGGCTACCTTCGCCGCCTCAACAGCTGCCGCGTCCGCCGCCTTCTGTTTGACTAGGTCCCGGATCTTTGCCTCGGCATCGCAAATATCTTGGACGAGGAGATTCTTCTCCTCCTCCATCTCACGAGCATACCGGGCAACCCCGTCAAACTGCGTAACGGCGCCTTTCAAGTAACCCGTTATAAGATCTGACATCTTGGTCATCTCGGCAGACATGCCCGCTGCCACCTTCGCCACCTCGGCCGAAACATCCTCGGCCCCCTATACAAAACCCATCGGTCGGAAGAACACATTCTTTATATTACTTCACAAAGTATAAGAATAAGTCGCTACCCGGGAAAGATACAAGGCGATCGTTGAACCCGCGATCACACATTCGGGTCGGCATCAACCGAGGTCTCAGGAATTGCATGCTTCAGCTTCTTCAGGCGCTTAAGTGGCTGCGGTGAAGGGGACTTCGAAGCCTCCCCGCTCATTTCAGGCATGTCCTGGACATCCTTCAAAGTCAGGGACGGGAGCTCGACACCGGAGCTCGATGCCTTCCTCTTCTTCTTTTCCCTGAACAAGTTCACTACAAATGCAACAAGTCAGGCATAGGCACGGATAATTATAAAAGAAAAAAAAAAAGAAAAGGAGGGGCCTCACCCTTCACCGACTCCACCTCGGTGGCAGGATCATAAGGGCTAAGCCCCGCAGCTGCAAGCTCGGCCTCGGTAAAGGCCTCGTCCACGAGACCAACTTTGTCCAGTGCCTCCTCCAGGCCACCGTCGATCTCGTCAACAATCACATCAGCGATCTTCTCCGATCGCCATATGAACTCGTAGGATCCCTCGAACCGACAGAAGAAAAACTTCTTCTGCCAGTTCAAGATCTTCGATTTTATCTTCGCTTTGAATTTGCGACGGGGTGATAAATAATACCACCCCGAGCCACCCTTCAGTTGCAAAAATCGGAGAACAAGCCCCAAAGTGAAAGGAAAATTATGTCGATGGGCATAGACACCTAGGCCCGTCAGATGCCGGAAATAATTTGGCATAAGTTGGGCAAGAGATATGCTGAACATCTGTTGAAGTTCGACATATACACGAGGGTAAGGAAGACGAAGACCAGCCCGGAGGCTGTCTTCGTACACGGTGACAAACCCTTCCGGAGGGGCACAAGCCCTATTCTCCGGACGGGGGGCAACATACACAATATCAGAAGAAATACAGTATTGGGAGACAATCTCCTTTATATCGGAGATTTTTAAGATAGAAGAAAAAGAAGACACTTTACCAAAATCCCGCGAGGGGGGAACATGCAAAACCGTCGGCAAATCCGACGGTGGCACAGACACAATACGACGCTCAGAGGATTTACTAGAAGAAGAAGAAGCCATAACTTACTTTTGTTTTATCGAAGATGATGGTGATGAACTCCGAGACAACAATGGCGACGGTTACACGCTTTTTTTTCGAATATCAAAAGTTTGAAAGTCTGTTTTTTGGAAATGGCAAAAGTGATATGAGAAATGGCGTATCAAGGAAGATATTCCCCCATTATGTGCTTTATCGGGAATCCAACCGCTGCCACATTAAATGCGCATTAAATGCGTATCCTATGACACGTACTCAACGACGGTAGAAAAATCCCGTGTTCGGCCTCGGCGTAACGCCTCCTCAGGTGAAGTCAGTCAGAAGACCTCGGCTTAACGCCTCGTCAGGTGAAGCCAGATAAAAGACCTCGGCTTAACGTCTCGTCAGGTGAAGTCAGCCAGGAGACCTCGGCTTAACACCTCGTCAGGTGAAGCCAGACAGAAGACCTCGGCTTAACGCCTCGTCAGGTGAAGTCAGCCAGGAGACCTCGGCTTAATGCCTCGGCAAGAGATACTAACAGCGCACACGACCTCGGCAGACGCCTCTGCAAACGCGGCATTCGATATATGACTTCGGAAACATTGATACACACCAAGTCAGATCCCGAGAAAAATGCCAACAGATCGTTCGCGCCCCGCCTCGACATAAACAACCCCAAACCAACACGACCCCGCTTCTGCATCTTTTTTTTTGGGGGTTGTGATAGGATATGGCCTAACTGCCAGGCCCAAGCATCAGGCCCAATACAAGTAAAGCTGACATCGAGCTCGGCCTGGACAAGTTCGGCCCAAGAAGACCCCTAAAACCAGTGGGAACGCAGAAGGCTCAGCCATATCTAAAAGAATACTAATTTGAGAAGGGATAGGATTAAGATCATATCCAAGATCTCGAATCCTAGTTAGAGAAGACCTCGGATTTAAGATCTAGGTCAAAGTAATTGTGTATAAATAGAGGCTAGATTAGACGAAATAGATCATCCACACTCTTTGTAATCGCTTCTTACACATTCAATACACGAATACTCTCTCTTGCCCCGTGGACGTAGATCTAATTCAAAGATCGAACCACGTAAATCCCTTGTGTTCTTCTCGCATTTATTTCCCTAACGAAATTAAGATCGATCATTCATGTTACCTGATGTAATTTCTGAACTTTGAAATCATATAAGATGCAATAATTATCGTATGTGCCTTATTGGTTCTACGACTGAACGAAGTGAATAAATTAATGAAATGCTTCTGCTTGTATTCTCTCTCTGTCTTTGTTTCTCTCTATCTTACGCATGCTTGTAGAAATATCTGCGCCTTCTAGACAGACTAGGCTGTTCTCCTGAAGACTATGTCGCTTCGAGGATTTTACACCAGCTGACACTTGCTGGTGGAAGCTCCAATTCGCTAGAATTCCATCTTGATTCGATCAAGAATGCAGCCATGGAGCTCGAAACTTCCCTTTTGAGTGACATGATCATAGGAAAGACAGGAGTTGGCAAGAGTGCTACTGTAACTTCCATTTTTGGAGAAAGTTCTGCTGTAGTTGAAGCGTTTGAGCCTGCAACGGCTCGTGTGAGAGAAATCACTGGCTCGATCAATGGAGTGAAACTAAATTTTTTTGACACCCCAGGCCTTAGAACTCTTGATAGACCAATCAATCAATAGGAGAGTCTTGTCATCCATCAAGAAAGTGATGAAGAAATCTTCACCCGATGTTATCCTCTACATAGACCGCCTAGACACCCAACGAGGCGACCTTAGTGATTTGCCTCTTCTGGGGTCGGTCACTTCTTGTCTTGGTTCAACAATGTGGAGGAAATCCATTGTTGCTTTCACACATGGATCTGCATTGCCTCCAGATGGACCCGATGGTGTCCTTTAAGCTATGAGGCATTCATTGCTCAGCAGTCGCAGGTTGTTCGGTGCCTCATTTGCAATTCAGCTGGGGAGCCACTGCTTCCAGTTTGTGTTGTTGAAAACCATCCATTCGCGGAAAAGAATGGAGACAGAGAAATCGTGTTGCGCATTGGGGAGAGGTGGAGGTCTCAGCTGCTGCTGCTTTTGTGTTGCTCAATGAAGATTTTATCAGAAGCGAGCTCCGTGGTGGCGGCTCAGAGCCCATGGGAGTATGGGGAGATGTTCGGATTAGAGAGTGACATTGTTGGATCAGAAGTTGAGATGTGTTATTCATCCGACTCCAACCAAGAAGGATAAATTGAGCACGATGATCTGCCCCCGTTCAAGCCACTCAACGCCTCACGGATAGCTGAACTTAGCCGGGACCATAGAGATAAGGTGCGATATGAGGCTTGTACGGAGGGAGAAGCCCAAGAATAAATGGCACTCCCACCTTCCTTTGATGGAGACGAGCCTTTTTTCAAATACCGCATCTCAAAACCCGCTCCCCGTCTTCTCACAAGGCCGTTCTCACTTCTCACAGATGGGACCACGAGTGCAACTACAATGGCATCCTCATTGAAGATAAAATCAACATTGCTAATGGTACTCCAACCATGATCTCAATTCAGCTTTCAAAAGACAAGAAAGACTTCAAAATCGAGTTGCATTCATCAGTTTTAGCAAAACATGGAGATAAACGATCAATCTTGGCAGGACTAGACATTCTACAGTTAGAAGAGAAGCTTGTCTACACCCTCAAAGGCGAAGCCAAGATCAAGAACATCAGAATGCACAGAGCAACGGCTGCAGCATCCATCACCTTCCTCCGGGAAGATGTGGTGTTGGACCTCAAAGTTGAGGACCGCATTGCAGTTGGGAAACGAGCGGCATTGGTAGGAAATGCCAGTATCATCCAATCTCAAGATGATGCAGCATATGGTGCAAACTTGTTTTTCAATCAAGATGAAACCTCATTGGGAATTTCTATCATGAAATGCAGAGATGAAAATATCTATGGTTGCAATCTGCATTCTTGCATTTCTATCAACAGAAATTCCAAGCTAGACATCACAGCTGCTTTGAACAACAGGCTGAGGGGCAGGATTTGTATCAGGACAAGCTGCTTGGATCAGCTTCAGATCGCGGCTCTGGCTCTCGGTCCGATTGCGAGAGCTGTGGTGAAGAAGCTTTTTTCAACAGGCCGGTGAGGTTTGATGGATGCAGGTGGTGGTGTGAAGGTAGTTGGAGTTAGAGAAGGTGGCACAAGTTCTTGGAAGAAAACTTGTTTTTGTCGCATTTTGATGATATGTTTATATATAGTGAAGACATGAATGTGGTTGAGCTCGTATCTGTGAATGGAGTCTCGTGACATGAAATTTAAGGCACTTTTTAGTGTAAAATTGTTTCTTTTTTGGAACGAGCCAATAATAACAAGACAATCCAAAAAAAAAAAATTAACAATAATGGGACGGAGATATTCATTTCTGATTGTTCACATAGTCAGTTTCATTACATCTTTTATCCTAATAAGTATCACAAATTCCCACAAATATGAATATCATCACAAATATTGCCACAAATATGAATATCCACTATTTTGCTTATATTCTCATAAATATAAGTAATAAAATGCATAGATAGACGCTTGAAGTTGCTTTTTTTCTTTTTATAGCTATCCATTTTTGGGACCCAAAACGCACACACATTAATTTAGGAATCGGATAGTTGAAATTACATGCATTTCGCTCTTTTCTATTTTTCAATCATCTAGTATTAGTTTTCGATAACATTACTAAATAAATAATATAATGAAACAAATAAAGATTCTATTTTTTTAACACAATATAAAGATTGCATTATAAATATAAAAATGAAAAGGCATGGAAAAATATAATGTTTTAGATAATTATCTTTTAAATTCTGAGTTAATCGATAGTCTATATATTAAGCAAAATAAAGCTTCCAAAAAAGATTAAATGACGAAGATCTGAATTTAATGGTAATTCAAGAAGGTGACCATTTTTGAGGTATTTTTTTTTAAATTAGTTTTTTGGGTTAAAAATTAGACGTTGGCAGCCAAGGGTCCAAAGTGGAACGTCAATCTCCTCCAGTCGCCACCAATACTTCATTTTATCCTAAAAAGATTTGGGACAAGAACCGAACTTTACAAGAACTAAATTCACCAAATAAGTTGTGTACGTGTTTCGTCTCTGTATTTTTGCTGAATGGAAGGATAATCAAAGCAACGGCAGAAATGACAGCGAGTAGAAATGGACTCCACCCAGCTCACTAAATCCACAGCTTTTTACTCACTCACCAAAATGGCTGCGCAGAATTTTTGTCACAGGGTAGGAATATTTGGATTTTCCAACTAACATGCATAAATTTCTGTCTTATTTAATCCCATTTAGAGCTTTTTTATCTCTTTATTCTTGTTGTAGTTTGGAGTGTGGTGTGTAGAATGTGTTGTTTATTTTGATTGTTGGAAGGTAACACGCTATAGGGGAATAATTTGTAGAATTTGGCTGAAATTGGTTTTTGTGTAGACTAGAAATGGCTTATGCAGAAAAGGTTATTAATTTTGAAGTATAATTATGGGATTGTATTGGAAATGAAGGAGATATTGTGTAATATGTTTTTTCTTAGCTAGTTGTTGCTGAATTTCTTTTGTAGTTGCAGCTTGCAAATCATAGTTTTAGGTGAAATTCTATCAACTTTAAGTTTCTTCTCTTAAAATTAGTCACACGTCTAAGGCTTGATGAAATACTTCACTGCTTTGGCTTCGGTGACCATTTTTTGCAATTTTCATCCTCAGTAGTTGTGATGGCTCAGACACACTTTCATTCTGAAATATAAACTGTCAGTTTTGTCCTTAATAATTGGAGCATCTAATATGGATTCTCTAATTTGCTCAGGCTCCGTTGCTGAAAAATTACTCATATTTTAGGAATACAACTGCTACCAGCCTGTTACAGTTACGAAGAAGCTCTTCAGCGAGATTCTTATCCCTCTTAAATGCGACTCACTATTCTGCTTGCTCCGGTCAAGAATATGGCTTGTCCTCAAAGAGGAGATCACGTGGACCTGTCATGGCAGCCAAAAAATCTGGAGGTTGTCAAGAATATATAAATAATAATTTTCAGGCTAACATATTGTATTGATATCATAGTTGTTGCTGTCCAGGGGAAAAACAGGGCAATGGCAAATACAAGCACACAATCGATCTTCCTAGAACTGCCTTTGGCTTAAGAGCGAATTCTGTTGTAAGGGAGCCTGAAATACAAAAATTATGGGACGAAAATCAGGTGTTTGAGAGGGTTGCCAGAAGTAATACCGGGGTAACTTCTTCTTTGTCTTTATTTATTGCATCTAGCTCTTTCTCATTGAATGATCTGAATCTCTAGTAAGTAAACTCTGGCTGATACTAATTATCTCAACAGGAAAAATTTGTGCTCCATGACGGACCTCCTTATGCAAATGGGGATTTACATATGGGACATGCCCTAAATAAGATTTTGAAGGATATTATCAACCGCTATAAGGTATTTGTGGAATACTCTTCTTTTTAAGTTGATACTCACGAACAAGACAGACGAGGTTTCTTGGCATCTTCATTAACTTTGTGTACTTTCATTTCATGTATGCTTGTAGGCATTTATGTGATTGTGTGTACCACCACTTATGCTTAAATATGTGCCTAACAAACTTAGTGCTTTTCTTTTCCTTTTCTGTTTCCAGCTTCTTCAGAATTTCCAAGTCAATTATGTGCCTGGTTGGGATTGCCATGGCTTGCCAATTGAACTGAAAGGCAAGTTTTAGCACTTAGTACCAGTCCTGCTTTCTGAAACCCTTGCATTCTTTTTCTGGATGGTTCTACTAAACTTGTGTAACCTGGAAATTTACTAATCCTGAGGTTTGTAGAAATATTGCCAAAAAAGCTATCAAATTGTTTGTGTTTGTATGTAGACAAAGTTTAGGGGCTGGATCACAGATTGGGAGGCATATGTAGGAATTTAGGTAATTTATGATATGCACCCGACAGCCTTTGGTAGATGCATTTGGGGGCTGAATCTATTCTCTAATCGCCAAAGTGATTTACTCATGCAGTCATGCTTTAGGTTTTTGCTAATAATGTGTAGAAGTTTTTGGCCTGTATGACAAAGTTCGTTGATTTGTTTCAGTTTTGCAGTCTCTGGATCAGGATGCTAGAAAGGAGCTCACACCACTAAAATTGAGAGCAAAGGCAGCAAAATTTGCTAAATCAACTGTCAAGAATCAGCTGGCAGCATTTAAGGTTGAATTAGATCTGCAGATGGAAAAGAAAAGTTCTGCTTCAATGTTCTGCTTCTTAGCAGGAAATCACATTATTTGCCCCTCGAAGCTCAACTGTATTCAGTTCGCTGAATTTCATCTGATGCTCCCACCATTTTCTTACCGGATGATCATGTCCTATTGCATATCTATATACCATGAGTTTGGTTTTAGATCTATTTAATTATTTCATTCATTTCTTCATAACTCTTAGATAGAATTATACGGCCAACTGTGGTTCCTAAGCTATTGGTCTCCATGTAGGACGAAATGTTTCTGTCTAGGTCTAACTGTACTTTTATTATATGTTGGGTAATTTTGGAAGAAATGCATAAGATATGTAATATGGCCCTCCACTTATAAATATATCTTCATTGGAGAAGTTTGCTTACAATGAGATGACAAGTTTTTATTCCATTGCTTACAGCGGTATGGCATATGGGCGGACTGGGATAATCCATATCTCACACTTGATCCAGAGTATGAAGCTGCTCAGGTGTTTTTATGTTTTTATATGAAGTGTCTCCTTTATGGATTCTGACGAGTTATCACTATTATTGATGTATATATATCTGTACTATATAGCTTCACTGCAAACTTTAATTATATTCCTACTGTTTCTGGAGTGTTCTTATCATTTTTACTTTTTGGTCTACACGAACTATGCTAGATTGAAGTGTTTGGAAAAATGGCTTTGGAAGGGTATATCTATAGAGGAAGGAAACCAGTACATTGGAGTCCATCATCTCGAACTGCTCTTGCAGAGGCTGAATTGGAGGTACTAAATCTTTTGTCTTCACTTATCTTCATTATTTTGGTATCTCTATCACCCACTAAGTAAAAAATATTGGGAATGTGTGAAGCTTTCAGCTTTTAAGCTGAAGATTGACTATTTTTTTCCAGTATCCTGAGGGGCATGTTTCAAAGAGCATATATGCCATTTTCAAATTAGTCTCTGGCACGACATCATGTAAACTGTTAGAGGATTTTGTTCCAAATTTGGGTTTGGCCATATGGACTACAACTCCGTGGACTATTCCTGCTAATGCTGGTAAACTTTTCATTCCTGCCTCATAATTTCTTCATTTTTTCCTTTTTTCCCTCCTTCATTGTCATTGTTTTTATTGCTTTTATTTATTAGCATCAAGATGAAAATTAAAAGGTTGTGTATCGTTTTGCAATACTTTAAAAATTTTGTGCATGAAATTATAAATTTTTGAAATTCTAAGTAAAATTGAACTTGCCCCAAAGTTTAAATAAAATTGAACTTGCCCCAAAGTTTTTCTATTGTAAAATGCTGCGAGATGGATCCTTAGTTGGTGGCTTTTTATCTTCAAATAACCTATCTTCTTAGTTTCCACATGCTTGCAGTTTCTTTTTTTTTTGGTCAATTTATTGCAGAAATTTAAAGACCGCGTCACGGTGGACTCGAACCCGAGACCTTTGGCCTCGGGCATTAACCACTCTACCACTAGGCCAATACATGCACACACATGCTTGCAGTTTCTAATACCTATTAGTGTGTTCTACTAATCTTTTCAATCTTTTTGGGTATATAGTCTTGCTTTCTGCTTCATATGATATATTCTTCTTTACCTGCTTCTTTCTGTATACGCTTTATATAGCTTCTACATAAATGATGTCTTTTTCCCCCTTCAGCTGTTGCCGTCAATTCAAAGCTTCAATACGCTGTTGTTGAAGTTCATTCCAATTCTGTGGACGCTACTGCATCCTCAGCCAATAAAGAGAAACGACTCGGAAGAATATTGAAGGAAAATAACAACCTGCACTTAATTGTTGGATTAGAGCTTGTGCCGATTCTAGAAGCAAAATGGGGTGTGAAGCTTACTGTGAAGGCCACAGTTACAGGTGCAGATCTAGAGAATTGCAGGTATGTTCATCCCGTAGAGAACAGAGAATGCCCGGTCGTCATTGGCGGGGATTACATCACAACTGAGTCGGGAACCGGACTAGTTCATACAGCTCCTGGCCACGGACAGGAAGATTTCATGACCGGCCTTAAATATGGTTTGCCTGTCTTCTCCCCTGTGGACGATGAAGGGAAATTCACTGAAGAAGCTGGACAATTTAATGGTCTTGACGTTCTTGGTAACGGCAATAGTGCTGTTATTGAGTGCTTGGACAAAAACTTATCAATGATTATGGTTGAGCCGTATAGTAAGTCCTTTTCTTGCCTTGGTGATCTGCCTAGTCATTCTTTTCTTCTCCGATTGTATCACGATAATTAAAATTGTAGTTATATGGTCTACTTCGTCTAACACTTAACAAATGCAGATCACAAGTACCCATATGACTGGCGAACTAAGAAGCCTACTATTTTCAGGGCGACTGAACAATGGTTTGCTTCAGTGGAAGGATTCCGTAAGGCTGCAATGGATTCAATTAACCAAGTAAACTGGATTCCTCCACAGGTAATTAACCAGCCTTAGTTATAATTTCTTGTAGATGATGAGTATCAATTAATCCTGTCTTACTTTCTGTTTTTCTGTTCGTCTAAAATTCTTTTTGAATCTCATCGAGCTTCAGCTTCATTAAGCTCATATTGTATTATTAGGCAGAAAATCGAATTTCGTCTATGACTTCAAGTCGTTCTGATTGGTGCATCTCCCGGCAAAGAACTTGGGGCGTTCCAATCCCAGTTTTTTATCATGTGGAGTCCAAGGAACCACTGATGAATGAAGAAACCATTGATCATATCAAGTGTAAGGGCTTAAACTGTCTACTTCTCCACATTTATATGTTTAATTTGGTCATTGTTTGTAATGTGTTGAATCTTTCTTTTGAAATTTTATTATGAAACTGCAATGTCTAAAAATTCGGTCTCTGCTCTCTCCATCAGCACGCTGCAAAATATACTTTTCACATACTTATCTGCCACTTATTTATTTGGCAGCTATAATTTCTCAGAAGGGGAGCGATGCGTGGTGGTACATGAAGGTAGAGGAATTGCTTCCAGAAAAATATCGCGACCAAGCACTGAGCTATGCAAAAGGAACAGATACAATGGATGTTTGGTTTGACTCTGGTATACTACCTTTCTAGTGTTTGTTTATTTTTATTTACAAGCTTTGTTACTGTTTAGTAATGCCTATTTGCCAACACTAGTTTGCATTACATGGGAATCCTTTCTATATGTTTTTTGCTTGCTATTAGTTACTTGAGTGCGTTCTGTAATCATGGATACTTATGCGCACACGATATTATTAGATCAGCTTTTCCTTTTGCACGTGATTTTTAACTAGTATAAAAAGTGGTCACAATTCAGAGCAGATTTAATCTTAACTACATTGGTTTCTTTTAGGTTCTTCATGGGCTGCAGTACTAGGGAAGAGAAGTGGTCTTAGTTATCCTGCAGATTTGTACCTCGAGGGTACAGATCAGCATCGTGGATGGTTCCAAAGTTCGTTGCTGACAAGTATTGCTACCAATGGTAAGTGATGAGTATTTATTTTCGACAATTTTGTCTAGTGTAACGAGTTCAATTCGTTTATAGCAAGTTTTAAATATACTTTTTAAGCACCGAGGCGTTTTCCAATAGCCTCACGAGGAGTAAATCATAAAAATATATAAAATTTATAACCAATATAATAAAAACATAGAAAGCATAACATGTATATTAAAACACAAAATAAAACATAAGTTCATGATTAAGTATGTTTAAGTCTCTAAAATTTAAAACTCAAATCATAATCAAACGTCTCTAAGACTGCTGCTACCGGAGTGGTGATGCCGGACGGCGTCGCTGGGTCGCCGGAGAGGGGGGAGAGGGAAAGGCAAGGCGGTGGAGAGGGAGAACGAGCGTGCCGCAAACTGGACTGCTGCTGCAGGATTGCTGCTGCCGGAGTGGTGCTGCCGGATGGCATCGCTGGGTCGCCAGAGAGGGAGGGAGAACGTGCGTGAGGGAGGATTTGGTTTTTTAGGCTGAATCCTTTAATTTGGGCTGATTTCTTACCAATTAAACCAAATTAAAGAAAGCCCATTACCTTTTACACCAAAATACAGAAAGCCCATGAAAGAAATTAGCAAAAAATCATGAAATCTGCTTAGACCAACGAGGTGTGCACTTCGCCTTGCCTCAATGTGCCCCGCCGCCTCAGACTGTCTCGGACCACTTGAGGCGTACGTATCGGGCACTGCAGGTGAGGCAGCGCCTCGAAGGCGCTATCCCAGCGCCTCGCACCAAAGCACGCTTTACAACCGAATTTTTAAACAATGGTTGCTAGTTGACTATCTGTCAGAGGCTATAATCTAGTAAATCTGTCCATTGTTTAGTCCTATGAAGTTGTGATTTTTTAAGTTGAAATAGTTTTATGAACCATCATGATCCGTTGCGAGAAGGCATGTATTTTAGGTTAAGTTGTTAATTGAAGTGATTTTTGTGACAAGGGCACTAAATCTAGTCTCTCCGACGATGTAAGATATGCTTGTTACTTTGTGACACTTCTTATTTAGTCTTTCTTTAGTTGGAGGCTTATATTCCTATGAAATGTTATTTCAATATTGCAGGAAAGGCTCCATATCGTGGTGTCATTACACACGGATTTGTACTCGACGAGAAGGGCTTCAAGATGAGCAAATCTGTAGGAAATGTTGTTGACCCGAGAACTGTGATTGAAGGAGGGAAAGACCAGAAGGTAGTATATATTAGGAATGGCTATATACTGCTCGTGCGTATATATTTTTTGAAATGCAGAATTTTGCCTTGATTGTCTTCAACAGGAAGCCTTCGGTGCAGATGTACTTAGGTTATGGGTCTCCAGCGTAGATTATTCCGGTGATGTCATGATCGGAAATACAGTCCTTTCTCAAATGTCAGACATATACAGGAAATTAAGAGGAACCTTGCGGTTTCTTCTGGGGAACTTGCATGATTGGAAAGTATGACGTCTCTTCAAGCTCGTATCTTTTGCTTTTAAATGCCCGGCTACTGTAGTTTTAGGTTGTAGACTTTGCGATATAGTCTCTCTCTTGCACGTTTCACACTACACCCTCAACGTTGCCTCATTAGCTAGTTATTTGGGATGCATATATGTAGTTTCTCATCCACCCTCTTTGATTGCTCTGTGAATTTTATTGATTTTCACAGGCTGATTATGCCGTTCCTTATAGTGAGCTCCCGATGATAGATCGATATGCACTGTTTCAACTTGAAAACGTCGTGAAGAGCATCAAAGAGAGCTATGACAATTATCAGTTTTTCAAGATTTTTCAGGTATATTCTGCCATTGCTATTGATTCATTTCAAGCCCATGCTGTATTCAAATTTGAATTATGTAATACACGTAAGCTTTTGTTATGTTTTTATTTATTTTCATGTGTAACAGGTCATTCAGCGGTTTGTTGTTGTTGATCTCTCAAGTTTCTACTTGGATGTTGCGAAAGATCGACTGTATGTCGGGTGAGCATTAGTTCTCTTCATCTATTGCCAATATTGATGCCTAAGATGAGATTCATCGCTCAAATAGTTTCTTGATTTATTCATGAAGACATTGATGCCTAGGAGGCTAGGATGAGATTCATCTTGCACTCGATTATAAGCTACACTCACACTACACATCCGACCTAATTCAAAACAACTCTAGAGAATGCTAAGCAGAGAAGATAGTTTGCCAAGTTGGATCGATTAATCATCAGGGAAATCATCCATCTAAACCCAAAATTGAAATGTAGAGCACTTGTATTTGGCTTTAAGTCGTAGACCATTAAACTCCCCATTGAGGCTAATAAACTCTCTGTTGGAAAAATATAAAGTAAATTTTCAGTTCTTAAAATGTTATGTTGACATTCATGAGAATCCTCAAAGGGTATTAATTGCTTTTTCACTATCCCTGTCTATATTTTCTCGATTCTTTCAGGGGAACCACAAGCTCTACAAGGAGGAGTTGTCAAACAGTCCTTGCTGCGCAGCTGCTTTCTATTTCGAGGGTTCTTTCTCCTATTTTGCCACATTTAGCTGAGGACGTATGGCAGAATCTTCCTTTCCCATTCACTACTGCTGAAGGTCATGTGGTGAAATTTGTCTTCGAGTCGGGATGGCCTGTGTCAAATGAAAGACATCTTGCATTGCCTGAAGACAACCTCATCTTTTGGGGGAAGATTCTTGAGGTGGGTTATATATAGCTTAAATTTTGACAAGAAAATCATATGACATCACATTTTTCTAATTCAAGCTGATTTTCCCAGCTGAGAAATGAGGTAAACAAAGTGCTCGAGGTGGCTCGTATGCAGAAGTTGATCGGTTCTAGCTTAGAGGCGAAGGTCTTCCTCTATGCATCCGATGATGGTCTGGTTTCCAGATTGGTTGGCTTGTGCTCGTCAGAGAACGAGGCTGACATGTTGTATCGTATCTTCTTGACATCTCAGGTACGAAATATGTTGCACCTGTGAAACGAGCAAGACTGTAACTGCATCCACTGTAATTATCTGCTGAATATGCAGGTTGAGATTCTTCCGACCATGGACAGCGTGAAAGAAAACGACATATCTTGCACCGGAGAGTACCTTATCGATGACATGAGCAAGGTTTGGATTGGTGTGTCTCGTGCCGATGGGTTGAAGTGTGAGAGATGCTGGAATTTCTCACCTCAAGTTGGTAGTTACGACGACCACCCGCTGCTTTGTAGCCGGTGCCATGGCATCGTGAGCCACCCGATTCCTGCTCTCGCTGCAGCTAGTTAGACAGTTTGGATGGCCAGCAAAGTATTGTGGACGAAGGTCGTGGCTGCGAGCTCAACAGGCAGGTATAATAAGTCAATGGAAGAGTACACTGATTTGATGCATCAGATTTGTCAATTTGCTTCAAATTGAAGCTTAATTTTGTCAAACTCTCGATTCTATAGGTTGAATTTTTCTCATTTGAGGAGTGAAACCTGCTTTGTACGGGAAATATAGCCTATATATTATGTCAGGACAATTTCTGTTACAGCATGTTATTCATCACAACGAAATTCAATAACGTATACACACAGACACAGGGATGTGACGCCAACTCATTCGATTTTGGACCAGGTTCATTCAAGCTCGGGCCATTTTCCGTTAAGTTCAATTAGAGTGTTAGAAATTTTCGGTCCTAATTCACTTGCTTTTTTTTAGTTTATCTGGGTCAACCCGTCAGTTTGAGTTAGAAAACATACGCAAATTACAAAAACTCATCAGAAGAACTAATCAGGGGTGTACATCGATCGGTCGAACCGATTGACCAAAATTTATCAAATCAAAAATCGAATCGAATTGAGATATTTTGAATTGAGCCAACCGACACATTTCTGAACCGATTGAAAATCGGTTTTGGTTTGTCCAAAAAACCAACCGATTTATATTATATATAAATTCTAAATAATCCTATTTTATTCATCCCAATTCGTTATTTCTTTTTTTTTTGTCAATTAATATAGAAATTTTTAAAGGCTGCGTCATGGTGGACTCGAACCCGAGATCTTTGGCCTCGGGTAGGGATGACAATGGACCTGATTTGGACCGGATCTGATTAGATTCAGATCCGATTTTTTTTGCTTGGATCCAGATCCGGTCCAGATCCATTGGATATAAAAAAATGAGATCCAGACCCAGATCCATTGGATCCACAGGGTCCAGGGTCTAGACTCGTATCCATATGTTTTCTCTTCTAATATAAATATTAAATTAATCAATCTATAATCAGCATTCATCAAATATTCGATAAATTCTTGAGTTGATTCGATATCAACATGTTTGGTTGATTGTAGGGATTTCTCCCATCATTTCTAAGTTTTTTCAAATGAAATTATACCTCATGTCTTCATAATCAAATAGAAATCAATATTAGAAGTATAAAATCAAATTATATCACAAAAGATTAACGAAAACTGCAAACATACCATTCACACAAATAATGTCCAAATTTGAGGATTTGTTGCTGCTTCAACTGCTGAAAGTTTTATGATATGAGAAATCAAGAGTGTTGTTCCAAATTTTTGATTAAATCATAAATGAATAAAATAAAATAGAGAGGTGGAATCGAAGTAAAATGAAGTGAATGAGAGTAGATTTTTGGAAGAAGTTACGTCGAAGTAAAATGGAGAAGAGCAAATGTTTGAAATTGAAAGAAGACTAAGAAAAAAAAAATACTAGAATTAGATATATGGTTAACTAATATTTAATTAAAATAAAAAATAAAAATATATATTATATTAATCGGGTCTACGGGCCGGATCTGGATCTCAAAAATTAAAATCCAAATTCAGATCCGAGATTTTAGAGTAGGATCCAGATCCGATCCAGATCCATCGGGTCCAAATTTTTTATACTCCAGATCCTAAAAAATGGATGTGGACCACCGGATCTGGACCGGGTCCAAGATCCATTGCCATCCCCTCTGGCATTAACCACTCTACCACTAGGCCAACACACACACACCCCAATTCGTTATTTCATTATACAACAAAGTACATCAGTTTCCAAGAGTTCTTCCCTCCTGTACCAGATACTTGAATTTACTAGCAATATGGAATGAAAGGTCTGATTTCATCACAAGGCTATCCCTGCTTGGGGCTTTAACAACCTGTTTCCACCGATCTGCAAATGTAACAATCCAAAATATTTTTCAAAGCAAATTTAGTCAACATCATCCGATTTGAATTCTTTAAGATGCAATGTTTCTACCCAAGAAAACAGCAAACAAAAATGCCCCAAAGGATAGGTTACCACTCAGATTTTGAGAATACAACAAAATATTAGTACCGCCTCCTGCTGCTATTGCCTATGCATAATCGCCATGTAGTTGAACCTGCAATGAATAGAGAGCCCTCTATACTCAGAGCTTCGAGACCTCAGCCCCCGCCAGCTCTTCCTTGCTTGCACGGCTTGTACCTGCTGCACCTCTCATCGCACTGCCACCCGAGGAGTCGCCAAGGCCGCTTCATTGTGGAGCAAGCACGGTTCGACTCGTCGAGTCGATTCACCAAGAACAGGTCATGAGAGATGGGGAATAGGTGGGGAGGCAACGCTAAGAGGAAATGAGAGACAGGGAGAGAAAATGTGTTTCAGAGGCGTATTGTAGGGTTAAGATATATATATAGAAGATGGTTCATGTGAGAATGGAAATAAATATAGGAAATAAAAATAGATATGTAGCACAATCAGAATTACTATATTACACATGTTATTTTAGCACATATTTCATCTTTTCGTAGCACATATGCTAAATATATTAGTTTAGCATATCTTTCATTTCAGCCTAGCACAAGAATGGTTATAGTGCTGCACAGTAATCGGCGTAACACACAAAACACAAAACTGTAGCACAATCGAAATTAAATCTCAACTATAGATCCAGCAAATCAAAGGTCCAGATTCATTCTCATTTCCTATCAAATTATCATTTCCTACATGATCCATCTCCTATATATATATGGGGTGGTTTCGGTTTGGGTACCGATCGAATCTTAAATTTAAAATCGAAAACCGACATTATTAAATTTTTTGAATCAAACCGATAACTGACATTCTTAAAAACCGAACCAACCGAAAGCTATCAATTCGGTCAGTTTTTTTGGTCCAGTTCGATCTGTGCACAGCCCTAGAACTCATCAGATAAATTCCATCGAACGTGCCTCGTTAAATCCGATAAGCACATTAACAGTACTTAGACAAACAAGGTAGACGTACAAACACAAGGGCCTGCCTCAAAACTGATTCCAAATTAACCCTTGATAAAGTGAAAAACATAGATACTCAAAATTTGCCAACTTGACACAAGCCACTATTTCTCAAGCTGGTGGGGTTTACAAATTAGTAATCCATGTCGAACTATTAAATAGAGTGGCACACAATTGCAAGAGACGTAGGTTCTCCTACGTGCTAAGGCTACCGTGGGCTTACAACAATAATATAATACAATAGAGCTTCTTTCATCAGGTTGATTGTGGATGCAGCAATCATACAGATTGTTGCAATAGATCCGAACCCTCTTCATCATGCGATTGTATTTGTAGATCCTGTAACAAGCAATCAAAAGTTACCATACTAAACTACGAATTGGTTAATAAGTTAAATGTATGGTGGAACGTGTCACTGTGGTGACAACGTGCTCTCCTCGAACTAGGTTACGATTGATGTTATGTATTAAAAACTGGAAAGAAACCGGAATTATTCAAAGTATTCCTGAAAGAGCTATAGATTTGACTTTATGTGATTTCGAGAAACATGAGAGAATTATGAGCAACTCTAACAGTGTGTTTCAGCATCAGAAAAGCAAATGTAAAGAGTAAAATGTACATTCAAGAAAAGCAAAAAGTAATGCAGCATATATCATAAGTTGCAAACCTGCGTTTGTAGTAATTGATTTGGTTGTTGGTCTTGGGACATTGGATACGCCGTAGGTTGAGACATCCGATAATAAGGTTCTTTAAGATCAAGTTTGCCAGATGATGTCTGGAGTATCCCTCCTTGTTCAGCACCACGGCCCCACATTTTAGCTATTTAAACAAAAATTGGATACTTTGTGAAGGAAACTAAACTAGTACAAAAATTGTGGCAACGCTGGGAAAAAAATTTAGAACCTACCAGACAATGTTAGGTTAAGGGTATAGCTCTGAGATTTATGGGCTACCATATGAAGCCGGCCCGTTATCTCTTGGCCAGGCATCACATATATAGGTTGGGCCAGAACGCAGCGGAGCTGGTACCAGTGCGTTGTAGGTGCACCTGGAGCAGTGGTTAGCCACCTTTGTACAGTGCTGCAAATGATGTAAACTTACAAAGTAAGAACACGAGCCAGGCTCAAGACACTGATGCGCACATAAATGCTGCATTGGTCTATTACCTCCCGTCAAACAGTACATCAAACCAACAGGCCAATCCATGCACTCTGGTGCCGGTGGAAGATACAAACCTCAATGGAATGTCAAATTCGTAAAAATCTTCCTCCTGTTAATTGACGTTTCAAATATCAGCTTAGAATATTTTTTTTGCCACAAAAGTACTTTTCTTTCTTTTTGTTACGGAGCAGTTGTTTCTAGAGAAGATTGTAGGCATGCAGGATTATGTATGCAAATATGGAATATAAAAGCACGTAGAGGAGCCAATAACATTTACCTTAGCAGAAGTGAAATCTATCACATGGGAAATTGCAGGAGCCACCAATAACCTAGGATCAAAAGCATCCACAACTGGCTGCAATGCTCAGAGGAGCCAAAGTAGAATATGATCAAACATATTAAATGTGTGACTCAGTAATAATATAGCCATTTAGAAGAAAAATAATAAGTTGTGTATTCATAACAAAAGTGTCTCCCATATATATAGGGAGTAGAAAGCTAGGATTTCAATAAAATGGATCTAACTAGTATTGGGTCTATATAATATTCTCTAACACTCCCCATCAAGCTGGAGCATATATATCGATCATGTCAAGTTTGGTACAAAGTTTTGAGAATCGATTTCCTCCTCAACGCTTAGAGAAGACAACAACAACAGTAGTAATAATAGAAAGCCGAAGTTGTAGTATTAACCGAGCAAAGTCGGACAGTTGGCGGCAGCGATAGTAGAACATGACTATGGCGGCTGCAACAGGCAAAAACCGAACAAAATTGGCAGGACAATTGGTAGCACCGACAGCAGAACAAGACTGCGACAGCGGCGATAGGTAGAAACCAAAAAAAGTCAACAGAGCAGTTGGTAGTAGTAACCGAGCAAAATCAATAGTAGTAAACAAGCAAAATCAGTTAGTCAGTACAATAGTTGGCAGTAGTGGCGGTAGAACAAGACTGAGTGGCGACAATAGGCAGAATCAAACAAAGTCGGTAGAGCAGTTGGTAGTAGTAACCAAGCAGAGTCGATTGTAGTAACCAAGCAAAATCGGTAGTAGTAACCGAGCAAAGTCGGTACAACAATTGGCAATAGCGATAGAAGAACAAGACTATGTGGCGACTATAATCAAAACCGAACAGGGTCAGTACAACAGTTGACAGTAGTAGCAGAACAAGACTGCATGGCGGCGATAGGCAAAACCAAACAAAGTCGGCAGGGCAGTGGGGCAAGGTCCCAAAAGTAGATTTAGAATCTAATTTGACATTAAGGAGGAATATAGAGTGGTATCAGAAACCGTACAGAATCTGCTTTGAACAAAGCAACGAAATCGGCAGAGCAGACTAGGGCAAAGTGATAGCGGCGGAGCAAGCAGAGAGGCAACGACGGCAACAACATGGTAGATTAGGGTAGAGTGGTTGCGACGGCAGTAGCACAACAGATTAGGGCAGAGTGGCAGTGGCTAGAGTGGTAGCGACGATGTGTAGATTAGGTCAAAGATGGATTCATCCTCGCTCTAATACCATGTGAAGCAGTAATAATAAAGCCATTTAGAATAAATGAACTAAGTTGTGTATTCATAACAAAAGAATCTCCCATATAGGTAGTAGAAAGCTAGGTTTTCAACAGAATGGGTCTAACCGGTATTGGGCCTATATAATATTCTCTAACAAAATGAATAGTTGATGCCTAATTGTCGAGAACCCAAAAAGGTGAAAGATCGTAGGATGAGTGGTAGAGAAGAACAGCAACATGATTATAATAAGGAAGATACCTTTTGCCATATGACAAGGGAAAAGTATGTTTGGTTTTGATTAATAAGTCCACAAAAATAAGGAAATAAGTTACTTCTCTAGCATGGCCCTTTTGCCATATGACAAGGGAAAAGTATGTTTGGTTTTGATTAATAAGTCCGCAAAAATAAGGAAATAAGTTACTTCTCTAGCATGGCATGGCCCTTCCCGAGGAAACACCCACAAAACCACCTAGAATGAATATATCTAGAAGATGTCAAAATTTAGTTGAACCCTTCCTCTTCAATATTTATATTTCTTTGTAATGAGAAACAGAAATTTTATTGATGTACATAACAATTGTAGAGAAGATACCATACTATTACTATTTACTATGGAAGGAAAAGTTCATATTTGAAACATAAGTATCCTTAGAGATAATGAAATGAAGAGCAAGTTCTTCATCGCATTAAATGGATTTTAAAGCAATAGCAGCATAGGTATATCATAAAAAAGACAAAGTTGAACGGAGATTAGAAGCCCACATCACTACAAAATCACTATAAATAGATGCCCAGAAAAGAAGCAGACAAATGGAATAAGAATGAACCTGTGAGAAGTATCCTTGAAAGGCAGTTCCATGTAAAGGTGTCAAGTTAACACCATAATAATTTTGTTGCTGCCAGAACAAGGCCTAGATTGGGAAAAGAAACATTAAATTTGTATCCCATATGGACAGTAAAAACAATATAGATACAGATATAATAAACAATTTAGCTTTTATGACATATTCAACCTTCACATATAATAAAAATTGTTCAATATATTTCTTGTTGATCATTATAAAGGGTTCTCATGTCAATCAACCATTTAGGCAAGAGAATTATAGACAACCGTGGCAGTAAGAGATGCTTACCTTATTTGCAATTTCTATGTATAAATACTCATCGCTAAATGGTGCCATATGTATTCTACAAGAGCAAATATGAACAAATATTAGCACAGGAAGGTGAAGAAAATAAAAATTCAAGTTACTATAAATCTACCCAAACAGTGGTTTATAGTTAAAATCAAACTGAAATTGATCTAGTAGTACTGCAGCTGCAGACACTTAACTAAGTTTCATAAGAATGCAGGCAAAAAAAGGACATTTTATAATTTGAAATCAGGTCCTCTTGAAAGAAATATAAAAATCTTTTTGTACAAATAACAGATCAAACACATCCAATCACTCTGGACTGGAGAGAAGTATCTAAAGTGTAGGTAATATCTAGAAAAGTACATAAGAATAATTTTTGATGATGAATGATGAGGAAGAAGATGGGCAACTTCCGTAGTCCAGAATCTCTTTCTCTTGAGAAAACGCATAATTATGGAAAACAAAACAAAACCTGTAACAATAACAATTAGCACGAGAGGGTAGGATCTTGGGCAACACCTACCTTCCTATAGTTGGAAACATTTTCCCTTTTGGAACAAGGAACCTATCTCTTGCAATTATATATGATTCTAGCATCCTCTCATTTACTAGCAATGTGCCTGTAGGACAAAGTCAGTTCTCATCACATGTTTTTGGATCACATTTTCAATAAAGAAGTGTTCCACTAGCATTTCTTCTTTATCTATCTAGTCAGCTACATCTCCAATCATCAAGCCTTATCATAAGATGAATCACAGAAGAACAAGAATTAAGCATACCCATTGGTTCAGATATCAAAATATCTGCTTTCTCAGGTAACTCAACCTCTTCAACTTTACCCTTAATTACCTGTCAGCAAGAATATGTAACAGAAATTGATAAGAGAAGAGGAAATGATTAATCTCACAAACAGGTAAAAGTATGACAAAACAACACTTACTGTTATTCTTTCACTGAGTGAGGGATTTCCAGATATGAGTTTGCGTGCATAATCTGCTATATCTGATGCTTCTACAGCATAAACATGCTTTGCACCAGCCTGATAAAACATATTAAAAGTTATAAATTGCTGGTATGTATGATGCTAAGGTATTAAAAAACATCACGTGTATCACAGAACCTGAGCAGCAAATAAAGACAAGATGCCACTACCAGCCCCAACATCAACTACTACACGATCGGTGAAATCAATGCGGTTTTCAAGGACTGCAGCATAATAAGATCCTGGAATAGAAAGTTCGACCATGTCACCAGAGGGAGGGTTTCCAATTTAGTACCGCTACAAGAAAATGCAACAAGCACTTATATGTAATATTTTCTTGACGGGAAATGAAAAGGCCACATTTTGCAAGATTTTGGATGTAAAAGACAAATTAAGAAGGTGCTGCAGAACAGACCAAAAGAGAGTGTAACCTGTCCTCACATAGTCCTGCAACATGTTTTGTTGATGAAGAAGCTGTCCGTAGTAATGGAAGTACATTTTGGCAGAAGACGCCTCTATTTTGTTATCAAACTTGCTTGCAGATGATGACACAATTCCATTTGGCAAAGATGACCCTGGAACAAAGGAATTGATCTATGAGCCAGCTTGGTTAAATATCACTTTCTCTGCCCCAAATATTTAGTCCACTTTGATCTCATTTTAAAAGTTGTGTTGTAATTAACCCATGAAAAATTATATCAAATATAGTACTGCGACTATACAATTAGGTGGCCCAAAATATAATATAATACAAGACTAAATATTTGAGATGGGGAGAGTACTAATTTTGTAGAATGATACAAGGTCATATTTTTTCGTGATGATAAATGGATTTCAGAACGATTAGAAATGCAAAAGGCATGAAAGCAAACAGGTATGATAACAGCATTGCCAGAATATTATTGCATAAAGCAACCTACATCAGCATTGAGCTTCATCATGGAAAGTTTTACTCTATTATACTAATTCATGCAAGATGACCCAAGCCTGAACTATTTTGCTAGGAAATAACATTAATCACATCTTTATATGAATTATAAACCAGTATATATGAACATTAGCACAGTATTTCAATCATGAAATACCAGACACATAGTGCTGATATTCATCTCAGAAAATGAAGGTAACAAAATGATTAGAAAATAAACTAAGAGGAGAATGCGACCACATCTGCCATGACAACACCAACAAAGATAACATATACCAACCTTGAACAACAACTTCCTTCTTCCATTGCTCAAATGCACAATGGAAGGCCCTACTTTCCTCCTCATTTCTAAACTCTATGGTGATTCCCCTGGAATAGCTTTTCTGATTAACGGGACAAAAGCCAATAGAGAAATACATCATTATATATGACGCAGAAACGGGGAGAAAAGGTACTCATAATTTAGCAAGTATCAGCAAATACACTGTGATGTATGGTTATTCACTTTGAGGAAATAAATATTAGAGCAAGCTAAACGCCTCCACATATAAAATTGCATCATCTCAAAAAATACTTCATAAATATTTAGGTTGATTATAAAAAGATATTGAAGCTCCAAAATAGGCATTAGTTTAGACCTTAGAAAGAGAAACTAGTTCCACCTCCATTTGCATATAGACAGAGACCACTTATGGTAAACAGGTAATGATACAATCTCATACCTCCGTACTTGTATCGGAAGCTTCAGACATACACAATGATTGAGCCGGACCAAGCTTGTAAAGCTGGAATAGAAACCAAAACATAATAAATCGAACCATGACTACACATAAAAATGAAGAAATAGACTTAACTATAAGTTATAATTTCATATAAACAGAACTATGTGTGCATCCAATACATATAAACACTGCAATATTTATCGTTTTAAGTTATTAAAGAAAACGTTTTCCAATGCTCAAACACCAAAAAAAACGGCTAAATGGTAAAGTCCACTCACCATTTTATATAGTAAATTGCCAAAGTTTTCAAGAACCGTACAAACATATTCTATACCATCTTTTTCTAATACCACCATTCTATTACATACTTAACATAGAGTGTTTTTTGTTAATTTTCATTGTCATCCACAAGCTTATGTACCAAACACAACGTAGACATGTTACATTCTTCCATTTTCCTACATTCTGAAGTCTTGAAATACTCAACTTTATCGAAAATTCTAACTTTTCAATATGAATCCGTTCAAATACAGATTAAAAAAGAAAACGAGAAAACAGTCACCATAATCGTCGACGAAACACACAATGCAATTCAGATACCATCAAAACCACCTAAAAGAACACAACTACACGCACAAAAATACATCCTTCATTTCACCAGGCTTAGTTTCCGCCACCTAGAAATCAAACAAACAACAATAAAGAAACCTCCGGCCACAAAATTCAATCACCACAACACAGAAAAACGAATGAAACACCTCCGAACCTGGCAGTTGCTGAGATCGAACCGAACCGCGTCGTCCGAATCGGACTCGGAGACGAATAAAAGCGAGTCGGAGCGGAACCGCGCCACCACCGGCGGCGAGGCGCTGCCGGAAATCGACAGCTGCGAGATTGAGGCCATCAAAAAATCCTTCTCCCTCATCTTATTGTTCTCCATTACAGCAAAAGAATTCAGCTTATTCTACCTAAAAAAGAATATAAATAGGAAAAACAAAGCGGGAATTCTATCGTCGTTCGGAAAGAGAAACAGTTAGGGTTTACAGTGAGGAAGTGGAAGAGGAGGTTTTAGTGCGCAATGGCTTTTTGCTGCACTGGTTTTGGTTTGGAGGCGTTGATGATGAGAGGGGTCCCGTGATCCGCTAATGCGGGGAAGAGTGTGCCTCGGTGAAACCGTGTAACGTTTCGGCCTGGGATTGGTGTTAGTGCTTGTACTTTGTTTGGTTGCTTACTGTTTTTGGATTCTAGAATCTAGAGTGTGAGAGGACACAAGTACGGAAGCATGAACGGATTCGTTGAGCCACTCGTGAATTTAAGATTTTGTGGTTAATAAAAAATTAGATATTCTTTTCTTGTCGAGTTAGGTTTATGTTTGTTACTATAAGTTATTAGTTGTTAATTTAAATATTTACACAATCAAGAGACATAACTTTAAGTAAATCAACAAAACATCGTAAAGTTATTGGAAAATGATCTAACAAAAACTTTTCTTATTATATTTTCTTTATCTCCTAGTTTCTTCTTGATAATCTTTGAACGAGTTTTAATAAAAGTTATTGGGTGTATAGTGAATAGAATAAGTGTTCTACATCAGTATAATATTAAATTAGTTAACAGTGGGTCAAAAGTATGAAAATGCATAAATAAATGGATTATTGAAGGTAACAAAGAAAAATAACAATATATCATGGATGATAAAAAATATAAATAAAAAGCGTGAGATAGTTACTATTAATAGAATAAGAAGAAAACTACAAAACGTACCAAAAAGAAAAACTGTAAAGAAAATTGGAGAACATAAAGAGTATTAGCTAAAGATCCATCCAAGAAAAAAAAAACCAAAACTCAATTTAGACGGTTGCTCTTTGAATAGGCAACAATCATTATTAAAGGAAGTATAATGTATAACAAATAATTATTGTATGAGTAAAAAAACGATATAAATGAAATATTATGTACTCATTCTGTTCATAATGATTTTACCACTTGTAGATATTACAGATTTTAATAAAATTATTGGTGAGTGTTGTTTGGATAGAGAAAATGTATGACCATGTGTAAGGTTGTAAGATAGAAATAGTTTTTTGATAAATAATAAATGGTTATAAAGTTTAATAATAATAAATAGTGTCCTAAAAAGGAAAATGTTACACTTTTTATAGATATCAAATAAAGCAATTGTGATACACTTATCGTGGACGCCATATTATTAATATTGTACGAACACCATCTCACTGGACAAGCTATACTAAATGACTTATTTGATTTAATTGCCAAATAAAGCTACTCTAGAGACTAGGGGTGGGGAACAGTTCATGTTTCGTTAATCGAATCAAAATTTTCATAAATTCTTAAACCGAAACCGAACCATTTATTAAGTTTGGTTAGTCAAAAATCACGTCGGTTAGTATGTTTCAATTTTGGTTAACTGAAAAATTGAAAGAAAAAAAACCTATAGCTTTTTTATTCTTCTTACTCAACTACATTAAATAGTATAAATATTATATCGTTACGATTAAACTAAATTTATGAAAAAAAAAATATTACTTTATTTTTAATTTTATACGGTTAGCTTCAAATAATTTATTTAAGTACTTCCATATATTATTTAATTACTCAATCTATCATGCAAATGATTTAAATTTATAATACTCTACGACTACGATTAATTACAAGTTTTATAGCCACTAAAAAAACATGCTCACCGTGCACAAACCTATTATTTTATTTTCTGATAATTCTATTGAATTTTACCTATCAATAAAGACTCAACTTTATTCACTAATCTTTTATGATGATAAAATAATTATAAAAAGAAAAAATAAATTATTTGATTTCTTTGTTATTAACCGTTCGGCATCCGATAACCTAAAATTAAAAAAAAATAAGATATTTTATCACAAACCGAACTGCAAGCAGAATATGTAGTGTTTCGGTTAATCGAATATTATGCGATTTCGGTTCAGTTCGGTATTAATCGAAAATCAAAAAATCATTTCCCTAACCCTAGTAAAGACTCCTAAAATTAATATCTGATGGTAGAAAAATATTCGTTTATTTGTCGCTATGTATTTATTTTTTAAATTAAAAAAGCATGTTAAGTTTGCAGTTTTATTCTGTATGTTCCTAAAACCATGTGGAATACAGGAAAATGCATTAAGCAGTCATGTACGATCCGCTCGATATTAAATATTTTTGTATGATTCAAACTCACATTTTCTTGCCACAAAATTGGTGGCTCAGCTAAATAGGTCACCAAATACCATATTTGATATATTTAATGAACGGTAGCTCATTTAAAAATTTAAAACTTAACGAAGTCAAATAATAGTTTTAAATATTTAAGGTAATATTCTATAATGATTGAAAACTCACTCAATTTATAGTTTTTCACCCTTTATAGCTCATAATTTGGTAGCAAATATTCATAGTAATTTGACTTTTCCATATTTATGCGATTATTTATTAACAAAAGTGTACAATATTAGGAATCACTATATAAAGCCAAATGATGCCAAAAGCAGCAATTTAAGATTCTAAGTAGAAATGTCAAGTTAGCCCCAATTAAAGAAATCAAGAATAGTCTGAAATATAGGTCATGTTTGGATCTATGCTAAAGCAAAAGCATGTGTTTCCCATCTTCTGCTTTTCTTCTATAAAGTGCCAAAAATAAGATGCTTCATCCAAACTTTTCTCAATTGCCAATTCAAGACTCAATGTGTGTGTGTGTGTGTGTGTGTGTGTGTGTGTGTGTGTGTGAGAGAGAGAGAGAGAGAGAGAGAGAGAGAGAGTGAGAGAGAGTTATGGCTACTACATAAATCGAGAATTCAAGATCACATCTTTTATTTTTTCTCTTCTTTTTTTATGACAAGAGTAACCCACAACCATTCCTCAAGGTGTACATGGGCAAATACCGCTTCTTTGGAATAGCATGCAAAGTGCATAGAGAAACTAAATCACATTTGAAAAATCTTCAAATCAAGTGTGACAAAGTCGACATTTGCAAAAGCATCTAATTAAGTCAAATAAACGAAGTAATCCATGAAAAGAAATTATGCAAGTGCTTCTACTCCTGTGTGAAGCAAAGAAATAGAAGCAGATGTGATTACAAGTTCACATAAGAGCAGTATCTTTAACAACATATCTTAAGCAGTTTAAGAGGCTAACACCTTATTCCGCACCCGTGTTTCTTTCTGGTGCAGGTGTTGTCTGAGTACAAACGAAATCTGTAAGGTCTCGCTCCTCACCCCAAAAGCGCGTTCCCTTTTTTTCTTCCTTTTATCGTGTAAGTAGTAAACTACACATGGAATGTAACTTTGCTTGAAGCAATCAACTAGGCATTCTAATCACACTATTGCAGACATAAAACAGGGGAGACCAACGGGTAGGTGCTGGAACACAAACTCAAATATGGTTTACTGAAAATTCTAAGACACGAACAATCACACAATGATGCTAACCTCAACTTACTGAAAATTCTAAGACACAAACAATCACACAATGATGCTAACCTCGACTTTCTCTTCTTATCAAGTCTTTGCCAAATAATGAACATGTGCCTAATTCATCATATCAGAGCTCAACAAAAGGATAGGCAAATATATTCTAAGTTTACCTGTACTGCAGTGTAAAATGGCACCACAATGCAAGCTGCAAAACAACGAAGATAAAACACTCAGCAGCTGTAACACATGAAATAGAGAGTTCCACTGCAGCCGGCTTCACCGACCTAACAATGTCACGATTCAACCAAGCTACCGGGAAACAAAGTAGACGACTCAAAGCCAAAAATCCAACTACAGCAGCTAATATGCAGTCAAGATGTTAAAAGCAGAATGTATATGGACAGCATATATGAAGAATGGATTCAGCAACACAAACTCAAACGTCAATATGCTGATAATCTGATAAAACTAAACGATATCACAAAGTAGAATCCAAGAACAAGTATATAGTCTATTGCTCTCAAGGTAAAGTTCAACAGCATGTAAAGAATTTGATTTGGTGCCTGTCCTTTTTAATCAAGATACACATAACCTAAAAAGGCAAATGTGGAGAAGAACAGTCACCACGTACGTAAAATTACACTATGTCACAGCACAAATTGCCATAAATGAAGGAATACATAAAACTCTAAGATCATGTGATATAAGTAAAATGACATGTATCATAACTTAATCCCAGCTCAAAACCCCATCCACTCCCTTCTATGCACACTCAAGAGGACCCCGTCTTCGCTGCCTTAAACGAGGGGTGAAGCAAGCCGAGCTCATCCCTCACTTCAAGAGGATTGCTAGTCTCATTCCTAATCCTCACCACCCTCCTACTCGCAAGCGACTTATGAGTGAACCCGTACATCTGCAGAATCTGATTATCCCCAAAGTTGAACGCACGGTCCATCTGCTTCAAGCATCTTTCAACGGGGTAATCCCCGAACTTCCCACAAGGCTTGCAACCCACAAAGTGAGTCACAAGAGGCCACCTATGATCACCAAACCCCGGATGGTAGCTCTCGATCATTTCCTCGTACCTATCCACCAAAATCCCCCAATAACCGTGCAGATAATAGTGGTTCTCAAGATAAACCTTCTTACCCCACTTCTCTCTCTGCGTCGCCAAGATATACACCATTGCAGACTGATCGTCCGCCTCAAACACCGGCCTGCCCTTCAGCTCCCTCGTCAGAACTTTCCCAGCCTCCTCCCTAACCTTCCCCTTCGGCCCCATTGGCGCCCACGTATCAAGAATGTCCAATGACCATTGGCAATTCCTCAACAAGAAACTCCCGGTATTCAATCCAATCCAATTCTTTTCATCATAGATCATCTCATTCCACCCGTGCATCACGAAATTGTGATCTTTATACCTCTCCCACGGTACCTCATATGCCATATCCGTAAACATTGCATCACTATCCATCCACCATAGAAACTCCACCTCAGGGTGAGAAAGCAAGAGCTTCCTAATCAAGGGCAATTTAGCCCAAAAACCAGCCATTTCAGCATCCAACAATGCCATGTTATAGAAAATCTCAATCCCATGAAGCCTGCAGTAATCAATCTTATTCTTGATCGATTTCAACAAGTAATGATCCCCCACCGGATTCTCACACGGCTTCGGCGACGAACCCGTCACCAGCAAAACCCTAGGTTTATTCTCAGCGATGAAATTGGGGTAATCCGGATTGTTTTTCAGCCATTCGGATCTTTGCTCATCCCAATCCGATATTTTCGGGCCGAGAGAGTAAGGCTGCGACGGATCGCCCTTGAATTCGGGAACACCGTCGTCCTCATCCTTCAAGATCTTCTTTATATCGAACTCGGCATAGTTGTTGCTCCCGCTGTCGGCACTTCCGCTCGATTTCTGCTCGGAGGCCTCCACCAAGACGCGGCGCGGCTCGGCCCGCTTGCGAATGTGGGAGAAAGTCTCGCGGATCTCATCGAGATCCTTCTCCGGCGTGCCGAACTTTCCGGCGCCGATGTTGGCTCGCAGGACGATCAGCGTGAGGAAGAGGCAGAGCACCGTCAGCTTCGCCTTGCGAAAAACGCGATGGAGCCGCCGCGCGTTGAGCGGGCCGAGAACCCGGTCCAGCATTGCAATTCGGGCCCGTGGAGCTGCAGCCTTGTTCGGACAGTAGAATGCCGGATTCTCAAAACCCAGAATCCTAAAAAGATGGGGGTTCTTTTTTTCTTTCTATCTTTTTTGCTCTCGACTTTATTGATGGAAAATGGAGATCGGAATCTTGGATTTCTGATGGAGGAAAATGGAGATCTGAGATCGGGATGCGGAGGTAGATTATTGAATTAAAAGGGTTTTTGAGGGGGAGGTGTCGGTGGACAGTGATGAAGTGGTGGAAGGCAGAATGGAGGAGACGAGAAGGTGCTTTCGGACATTAATTTTTAATTATTGATTATGTTTCTTAATTGTGCGTTTAATTAGTTTGTTCAGATGTCATTGCGCGTGGAGATAGCGACTTGCCCGAAGTGGGCCCGCATCTATGTACTGTTTTTCTTTTTTTTTTTGGTCAAGGGTTTGGACATCTTTTGTAGGATTTTAGGGGTTTTCGGAGAAATATATAACTAAAGTAATTACTCCATTCATCCATTCATCCATAAAAACTTATACTTCCATATATTCCATTTAAAATGTTTCATTTCTTTTAAATATGAATATTTATAAGAAAGATATAAATTTAGTTAAAGTGTTAAAAAAGGTAGGATCCACATTTTTTGACGGGATAATTATTTCATATAATGGAATGAGACATTTGTAATGAGACAATCCAAAAGGAAAGTGTGACATTTTAAATGGAACAGATGGTATTTTTGATGATATAAATTTTAATAAATTATAATAAATATAAAATAAATGAAAATAATAAGTAAATATATTAATGAGTAATTTGAGTAAAAATATGGGTTATGTGTGTTTTTCGATAAATAAGTGGTAAATTGAGGATATTTGATATTTCCAAAAATAGTAAATACAAGTTTTTAATAAACGTTCCAAAAATGAATTAAATGTGAGTTTTTGGTGGACAGATGAAATATATGCAAACCGAAAAATCCAACGTCGATTTTTTTGTTTTTGAATATAAATGTTGACGATTTTAGTATAAAATCTTGTGGTTTAAATTGTTTTGAGATTTTGATTTAAATTTGACTCATTCTATATATCTCGTTTTTACGCGGCATGTATAAATAAATTACTAAATGACAACATCTTAGATTTGTAATTTTGACAAATTACCTAATGACAATATCATAGCTCACCTCCATTTAATTTAATAAAATATTTAAATGCAAGAATTATATTTCAAGTCTTTGAATTAAACTACATCAAGTATTCTTTTGTTCAATATTGAACCAGAAAGGAAAAGATAAAATGTGAAAATGTTTTAGCCTTGTAGAAGTAATTGTATGCCCGCAATTAGCATCTAACTGAGTTGACTTTGTCGGCTTCCGGTGACCAATACGTTTTTTCTCTCTCTTATATATATATATTGGTTCAAATTTCAAAACCCAAGCTCCAATTTAAATATTAATGTTAGATTAATAAAAGTTAACGCATCCTAGAGGACATCCGTTTGCATCCAAATATAAACATTAATTTTAGCTTTATATTTTTTTTTTTTCATATTTCGATCCAATTTTCATTTAGAGAATACACCAAATTATGTATGAGTTATTTAGATATTGTCTCAAAAAGCTAGTTGAATTTGTCTAGCAAACTAGCAAATGAGTTAAGCTTGAAGTATTGGTTCGATAGCTCGTGAACAAACCGTTATGTGATTTAGTTTGAAAATATAAAATTATTAATTAAATATAATATACTTTATATAATATAAATAGTATTGATTGTATTAAGTTTCTGATTGATTTATCTATTATAAAAAAGACGATGATATGGTATATTATGTTATTGTGAATAAAATAATCCAATTTTAAAAGAAAATAAATATTATTTTAGACATATAAATCTAATTTTAGAAAGATCGTATACTCTCAATTAAATTCATGAGTCTCAAAGTATTCAATAAATAAAGCTTCAAGATCGGTTTGGTAATAAACGAATCAAACATCCTACTCACGTCTATATTTCAATTTATTTCCCTTTTTTTTGCTTTGTTTATATCTATTAAAGTTTGGGTTAGTTGGACCCGAAAATCCTGGCCCATAACGAGGATAAAAGCCCAACTCTTGGAAAACCAGCCCCGGCCCAGAAAGGTTAGCTCCATCAGATTTCAAATTAAAGCTCAGTCACATACATTTCACAATTTCAAAATCTCACAGATTTTCATCTCAATTCCTCTCTCTAGGGCATTTCCAGCGAAGATTTCACTCCCAAAAATGGTAAATCACTCAACCAATCATCCTCTCTTAGATTTTCATCCCAAGTCTTTGATCGTGCGTTTGGATTATCGTTTCGTTTGTTTTTCCCCGGTTTAGCTCAAACATTTGGATTCTACCGGTTGTTTTGGATGTGATTTATTTGGAATTTATCGATTGAATGAATGATCAAACGCTATATCATTTTATTTTTAAAAAAGTTCCCTTAGATTGGATAATGTGACTTTTGTTTCCATTAAATATTGAAATTTTCGCGGGTGCATGGAGGCAATATAATTTAGCTGCTGTATTTTGAATCATCAAGACCGAATTTTGTGATTGTGGATCTATCTGTACTACAGTATGTTGGTGTAATGCAAAAGTGACTATTCATGTTCTTAGAGGATAAGGATGCCTCTAAATAAATGTTGCTGTTCTTATTTTGCCGCTGAATGGTTCGTATAATTATGTATATCGCTAGAATCTTTTGTTTTGTACCATATAACACATCTGTTGGAGCTTCATCTTCTTTACTGAGTTAGGGATTATGATAGCCATAGCTCATATTATGTGATGTTGATGAGATTGTTTCACAGAGTGTGTTATCTAACTTCTTGTATTCTGATAAAGAGTTACAATGTATTCTGATAAAGGGTTACAATGTTTCTTTCACAGAGTGTGTTATCTAATTATAATACTCCCTTCGTCCCATCCAAGACGGTTCATTTCTTTTCGGCTATAGGAGAAGGGTATAAAGTGATTAAAGTGATAAAAAGTAGATAAGTCCTACAACTTTTGAAGAGATAATTATTTCCTAAAAAAAACAGGTCATCTTGGATGTGACAGTCAAAAAAGGAATACAAGCTATCTTGGATGGGACGGAGGGAGTAGTATTTCATATTCGTAGTGTCATAGACTTTCATTTTGTACTCTTGTTCGACCCTTATTGCATTCTAGTGGATGTTTTGATGTCCAGTTAATAGTTACTTGTTCAAAACCTTTCTGTTTAACACACGTGCTTGTATGTAATTGTTCTATGCTATGAGATTTTCTTTTACTTACTTTTTTGGGGGGTTATTCCTTATAATATTTATACTTCAATTGCAGGATGGTCAAGATGATGCTAAACAAAGCACTGCTGACATGACTGCATTTGTAAGTTCTCTCATATGAACTAATATTAATGATTGGCTTGTCTGTGATTCTCATTCACTTTAATCATCTTAGTTTAAAATTATATTACTGGTTCCTGTTTTGTTGCTGGCATGAAGCTCATTGTGTTCTTTGCATCTTTTCTTCTATTCTCTTTTCCTTTATGCTGAGGAACTGCGGGTATTTGATCATTGCGTCTTACATGTATGTGACTAGATTAATGGCTACTTGCCAATGACACGTGTGCTAACATTGCATTTTTGGACTGTTTAGGTGCAAAATCTTCTTCAACAAATGGTGAGTAACTATTGTTATGAAGCTAAGTTTTCATTCACTTATTCTACTCTTGGATCCTTCCTATTTTATATCCTTTTTTCCTGTGCAGCAATCGAGGTTTCAGACAATGTCAGAATCTATCATCTGTAAGAATATCCTTTTGCACTACTATTATACATAATTCCTTTGTTTATGGATACTACCTGGTTTTTCTTTATGAACATAAGAATAAATAATTAATTGAACTTGGAAAGGAGTAATCATGGTATTTACACTACTCGTGTTTGACAAACAATTTACTACATTGAACAATGCAACTCTTAAGGTACAAATCGGTGCCAAGCCCACAAATTGGTAATTGAACACTGCATTTTTGTCTTTTCATTCTTATTCAATTGATACATATTGCTTGAATTCCTTAACTACGCTGTACTTGATGAGATGGGTAACCGGATTGATGAGCTGGAGCAGAGCATCAACGATCTTAGAGCTGAGATGGGTCAAGAAGGCTCTCCATCATCTTCAGATCCCGTGAAGACTGAAGAAGAACCCAAGTCTGGTGGAGATAGTTGATGAATTGATCGTACATATTTCCCGGTGTTGCTGATGCTGTTTCTTGCTTGTTTAGGATTGTTATGACGAGTAATTATATCATTTTCTGTTGTGTCTCAATTGCTGTTGAGGGGACACTCTATACAAGAATCACTAGGAGCACAAACTTGTGATGGATTCAACTGTGTTTTCTTATCAGAAATCATTTGCAATGACGCAAATTTGGTGTGTTTTGATTTTAGGATTGTGCTTCATTTTCTGTTCGTGAAAATTAGCTCTCATTTGGTAAATTTGATGCTTAGCTGTGCTGCTTTTGATCGTTCCGGTCCATATAATATACATAAAATATGTTATGGACATTTGCAGGCTAGTCCCTCAAGTGTGATGGAATTTGACATCTACTTGCACGTTGGCAGAAATTTTGTATCCCATGATGAAAGGAGGGATCATATCTTCTCCAATAGCTTGGGATGCAATTAAGTTGAGCTAGCCCATAGCTACTCGAATTTGTCTCCTCGTGATTGATCAAGTTGAGCTTGAGGTTCTTGAGTAGCTTTCGAGCTTGAGTTCGATCTTGAGAATATCGAACTCGACAGGCTCGTGAGCTCTACCCAGTTTCATAAATATTTACACTTCCATGTTTTTGAGTTGAAAATTAATAATAGGACTCAAACTAGGCCTTGTAGGTGAAGCGTCTGAACTAGCAAACTTTTTCAAATAATTTATAAATTATTGAAATGTATAACCTCACAAGATAAAATATTTAAAAATGCAATGTGGTTTTTGAAGATTAGGGGACTAAATCTAATTCTAGTAATAAATGGAAAAACAAGTATCTTTTCTCACATACACTAGAGTTGGGGCAGATTTCTTTAAATAGAAGTGTCATTGCTAATAATAAGTAACTAGATTTAATATTGTGAAATTTTCAGCTAAAAAATCATGATGGGCTCAAATCAGGATGTTTATATTTGGGCCTATAAATTCGGCCCAGTAGTACTAAGTATAAATTCGGGCATATAAATTGCAGTATTCGAGAAGTTAGGGTTTTATCCGTCGTCCAGCTTCTGTCGACTGCTCTGCTCTTCTTTCCCAGCTGATATTTTAATCAGGTAAAGTTCTGGTCCTTGAATTAGCAAATGAGATGCAATAATTGTTGAATGTATTGTTGATGGATTTAGTCATGTGATTTTATTTTTCTCATAAATTTATCCATTTTTATTGGCCTTGTGTCGTGTTCATATAGAAGTTGAAAATAAGCAAGTTAGAATTTAGTTCGATTTTATTGCGTATAATTGAAGTTGAATTACTCTAGAATAAATTATTTTATATGTATGTGCAACGGCTTAGTTTGGAATTTCCGATAATCTACAGAATTTTCAATTATTCCTACGTATTTATTTTCGAAAATTGTCTGTTGTAACAGTCGACGTAGTGTTCGAAGAGACCTGCCAAAATGCAGAATGAAGAGGGGCAAAACATGGATCTCTACATCCCGCGGAAATGGTAATGCACGTTTTTAGGAAGTACATTTATTGTCTTTTTTGTGTCGATTTAAATTCTTTATCTTTTGTAATTTGTTTTTTATCCCGGAACACTAAAATTTTTCCTGTCTAGTCCAAAATCTGTGACTGTGTCTGATTTTGGAGTGCCAGAAGCAATTTCAGAGTACCAATGTTGGCTGTATTGTGATGCGAAATTGATATTTGTTCGTTATATTTGTAGCTCTGCGACCAACCGTCTGATTACGTCCAAGGATCATGCGTCAGTGCAGCTTAACATCGGACATGTGGACGAGAGGGGCGTTTACACTGGTCAATTCTCGACATTTGCCCTCTGTGGTTTCATCCGTGCTCAGGTACTTGTTGGTTGAATATAGTTCTCTGCTGGGGATCTTCATGTGATGTAAATGGCACCTGTTTGTTTTCTGACTTATTCATTGTTGTCACAATAAGTTGAATAAAATGCTTTTAAATCTTGCTCTGGTTGTAAGCTGATACCCTGTTACTATCTTATATCTTCATATTAGTTTCGTGTTATCCTATAGTTCTTGTTATGATTCGTATTAATTAGCTTGTCAATTTTTCTATTCAAATCCTGTAGTTTCTGGTCAATCTGGTGTTTAGTCTGCTTTCCGAAATTTTATGTGTGCTTTATGGAGTTGGGTGTATGCATCAACTTACTCCTTTTATCTTGAGTTCTATATGTCGGCTGAATGGCTCTTATACATGTAGCTAAACTAAATTAAGAACTTAGTTTCAGCAACAATATTCTATAATGTGCACACTCTACTTGTTTGTTTCACTTTACTGATCATTTTACCAATGCGATGTCTACCTCTTTCATGCTATGTCTCCCAAGTCAAAAATTTCAAAAGTCCTGGAACTAAACTTGCTCTTGATCTCTCATTGCAGGGTGATGCTGACAGTGCTTTGGATCGCCTCTGGCAGAAGAAGAAAGTTGAGGCCCGACAACAGTAGACTCCTATGTTCTCGTGCTTCGGTTTTTAATAGTCTTGGGTTCAAACTTACTCATTCTTGGATATCCTCTTTTTGCAAATTGTGTGTTAGTGACTTTGATGTGGATGCAATTTTGTGTCATTACTCATTGTGTTGTTCTAATATTAACAATCATTTTTGGCCCGCTTCTATTGCAGCAGGTGCTTCTCAGTAGTCTATTTTCTGGCATTTACCACATTTTTTTGTGTTTATTATTATTTGAGAAAAATCCTAATAAGAAGATTAAAATTAATGGTGAATGAGAGGAGTTATTATTGTCAAGGTTATGTTTTTCTTATTTTGTTATCCAGAAGTTTCTGAGAAACATACTAAAGCAAAATTTGTCTAAAAGGTTGGAATGATGTAGTTTTGCTGATTGGAGTAATTACAAAAGGTTGGATGGTGGTGGTGTATGAATATTTACAAAGTTGTATAAAAATAAATAGTTCATTCAAATGTTGCGTCTTTTGTACAATTAACATAATGACAATTATTTGATGCAATCGACAAAGCATTATTATTTGTTTTGTTGCACATTCTACATTCAACAAATTTAAAAACTTACGATGACTCTTTGATAACATTGCCCATTTTATGATGACTCTTTCTACATTCAGCAAATATAAACTTGCGATTTTTCTACCCATCAACTTCACATGGGATGGGGCCTCCATTGTAGTTGTAGATATCTAGTTGTAAACTTGTTGCTATATAGGCCCTCTAATTTTTGATATTTCTATGATGTAATGAGTAATGATCTTTTACAAAGATGCTTATGGCTAGGGGTGAGCATTTATGGCGGTTCGACCCGAAAAAATTGAAAATTGAATTGTTTTTAAAACATAAACTGAACTGCACAGTATTGTATGTCCCAACCGAATCTGAATCGAAATATTCGGTTCGGTTTGGATACAACCATTTTTAAATTATTAATAATATAAATATTATATATATATAGATAAATAAATAAATATTTTGGACGGTTCGGTTTGAAAATCGATTTTTTTCTCAACCCGAAATCGAACCGAATAAATTTCGGTTTCAAAATTTAAAACCAAACCGTACCGTTTTACTATACAAATCAAGCCAAATCGTTAATTTCGATTCGATTCAATTTGATACGGTATTTTAAGTTTGATTTGATTTTACTCACTCCTACTTAGCACTGACCTTCTGCATCAAATTGGGAAAAAAAGTTATATTAGTGGAGAAAATAGTGAAAAATCAACTTTGAAAAGTCGGATATCTTCACTTAATGTGGGGCTAAATACATTGTTTTATGAGATGGACCACTCAAACCACACAAAATTCAAGGTGCACGTACATTATCTATATATACAATCATCATTGATTGACATAAACCTATACATTCGTACAAATTTATATAAAATCTAAGGTGAATTTTTACATTCAATGCACATCCACTATATTCTGTCACGATCTCATTTCTTCGTCGATAAAAAACGATTGATTTATGGATAAAAACCCAGTTAGGTTTTGGTCGATTTTCTTGTCCATACTTGTGATAGTTACTTCAAGATTGATGATGAAATGGGCCACAAATAAAGGGTATGGACATGTATTCTAAATCTAAATTGGGGATTCAATTTCTTGGAATATCTTCATCTTTGGTAACTGGCCCTACTATTTGTAGTGTTGTTTAGAACTAAACTATAAGAAGCAGAAAAAAGTACTCCATTCAATATTGTTCGTGAATTTTTTTTTTTTTTTTTTTTCATTTGGTGAATTAGAGTTTATGTTTGCACTTGTAGTCTTGTTATTTAAGGTTATCTAACTGACTGAAACGGTCGTGTTTAGTTCAATTGAGATTGGTTTAACTGTTACGCAGCCACTCGTAACTCCCGGCCTTTACTCCCGCGTTGGTTTCCTGCAACAGCTTGACACAAGTTTCCACGGATTCTGCAGACTGTCAAGACCTGTGAATCGTGCTCGTGTGAAGAGTGTGACTCAACGAAGAGATGGCAGAAGAATGGTATAGATTGTATTGATACTCAAAATGATTACACATATTCGTTACCTCTCTCTTTCTGTATACATGTATTTATATCTTGCTTTCTCATGTAACTACTTGCTAACAGTTTGCTAACAGCTAAACAGAAATGTAACAAACTAACTACTCCTAATTATGCTTCTACCTCCCGTATTCCTTCATGCACATGTACTCCCTTCATGCCACGTGTCATGCATGCCACGTATTACTCAGCTATTCTCTCTATTCGTAACATACGCCTCCCCTTAAAAGAATGGCTTGTCCTCAAGCCATAAGAGTTGGAAAACGAATCTGTATTTCTGGCAGATCTTCCCAAGTGGTCTCTTCTTCGGTAGATGAGCCCATTGAACAATACTTGAGCCGTTGGGTCATTGTTTTTTTAACAAGTCGACGAGCTAAAAGCGCCACCTACCGTAGCAACGCCGTCCTCTTCATCGAATGCAGCGGGCGGACACAACTCTATCGTTAGGCTTGACTCCTTTCTTCAAAACGCTGACATGGAAGACCGGGTGTAGTTTTGATGACGGCGGCAGGTCTAATTCATAGGCTACCAACCCGATTCTTCTCTTGACTTGAAATGGACCTGCGTATCTAGGACTGAGCTTCCAAAATTTGTGCAAGCGGAGTGACAGTTGTCTGTATGGCTTGAGCTTCAAATACACCCAATCTCCTTCTTGAAATCGACGTTCACAACGACCACGATTGGTCGTCGTTCGCATCCGGTCTGGGCTTGTCGTAGGCTAACTTGAAGCGTGCTTGAATTTCCGCTTCTCCCGCAAAGTGGTTTCAACACCCACAACGAGAGATCGCATATACGAATGTAGTGCTAATGGTGTTGGTTTATATCCATAAAGTGCTTCAAATGGGGTGATTTTTAAGGCTGTGTGGAACGAAGTATTATACCAGAATTCTGCTAGAGATACCCATTTAAACCACTTAGTGGGTGCTTGACTACACATGCAACGTAGGTAGGATTCTAAACACTGGTTTACTCTCTCAGTTTGTCCATCCGTTTGAGGATGATAGGCAGTACTTAGATTATGTGTGACTCCTAGTAATGCAACTAAGTTTTTCCAAAATAAGCTAGTAAAAATTTTATCCCTATCGGATATAATGCTTTCGGGTAAACCATGTAATTTGTAGATGGTATCGATGAAGATTTGTGCAATTTGGGAAGTGGTATAAGGATGATGCAAAGGAATAAAGTGTGCATATTTTGTAAAACGATCAACCACAACCCATATAGAGTTATATTTGTGAGAAAGAGGCAAACCTTCTACAAAATCCATGGTGATGTGTCGCCAAGCTTATGCAGAACAGGCGGCGGTTGCAAGAGGCCGGGGTTCGAGTGTGTTCATGTTTCTCGAGTTGACAACGATTACATTGCTACTATCTTCTCGCACTTGGTCTCTCATTCCGGCCAACCAAATATTGTATTCAATCACGATACGTAGCATTGATGCCCGAATGACCTCCATAATTCGAAGAGTGATAATACTCCATAATCTTGTTTGGATCGGCCCGATGCTCCTACATACAGGCGCCCTTTAAATCGTAATAAGCCATCGGCGTATGAGAATAATGACATATTATAGGGCGTAGTGACACATTCCACGATCACTTCTTGTGCCATTGCATCCTTCTCATAGCTAGATCAGTATTTCTCAAATCCATGCGAGTTTCAACACCGTAATCGTCTTGCATTCGACTCGGGTTGAGTCTTTACGGACAGGCATCCGCCTATTCTCCACTCCCTTTTTGTACTCGATTCTGTAATCAAAACCCAGTAGATTAGTGAGGTACTTGTGTTGCACTGGCGTCGATATCTTTTGCTCCAACAAATACTTGAGGCTTTGGTGGTCTGTTTTTATAACAAACTGGTCATGTAGGAGATATGCCCTCCATTTCTCCGTCGCATGAATAATGGCTAAAAATTCTTTCTCGTAGATGGATAGTCCCAGGTTCTTGGGAGCTAAAGCCTTGCTGATAAATGCTATTGGATGATTTTCCTGCATCAAAACAGCCCCTATTCCATAATAGCAAGCATCAGTTTCTAATATGAAATGTATACTGAAATTCGGCAGTCTCAAAACTGGAGCTGTTATCATCGCATTTTTAAGTTTTTGGAAGGCATCCTCTGCGGCAACTGACCACTGGAACTGCCCCTTCTTTGTCAACTCTGTCAAAGGTCTTGCTATTATACCATAATGCCTTACAAATTTTCTGTAATAGCCCGTCAATCCCAAGAATCCTCGCAACGCTTTAACCGTCTTGGGTTTGGGCCACTCTTTCATTGCTCTTATCTTGTTAGGATCAGCTACTACCCCTTTGTCACAAATAACATGTCCCAAGTAGTCGACTCTTGTGGTACCGAACGAGCATTTCGAAGCCTTGGCTAATAATCTGTGTTTTGAGAGCAGTGCAAAAACAGATTCTAAATGTTCTATATGCGCTTCCATGGACGGGCTGTACACCAAGATATCATCAAAAAAAACCAACACAAACTTTCCCAAACACGTTCTAAATACTGAATTCATAAGAGCTTGAAAAGTAGCTGGGGCATTAGTGAGACCAAACGGCATCACCTTGAATTCGTATAATCCGCTTGTCGTGACAAAAGCTGTTTTGTTGATATCTTTTGGACTCATGCGTATTTGGTGGTATCCTGCTCTCAAATCTATCTTCGAAAACACCACCGCTCCCCTTAGTTCGTCCAGTAGATCATCAATCAGAGGGATGGGAAAATTATCCTTGATAGTCATCGAGTTAAGCTTCCTGTAGTCAATGCAGAATCTCCACGTCCCATCTTTTTTCTTTACCAACAAAACAGGTGAAGAGAATGAACTCTTACTGGGCTGAATAATACCTGATTCCAGCATTTCTTTGACTAGCTTTTCAATCTCAATACGTTGCAAATGGGGGTATCTATAGGGGGTTTGTTTAAATGGTTCAGTTTCTGGTTTAAGATTGATGCTGTGGTCGTGGGATCTATATGGAGGTAGTTGGTTGGGTTTTTCAAAGAGGTGGATATATTTGGCTATGAGTGGTTGAAGGTCTGAATGTGGTTGGCATTCTTGGATTACAGTTGTGAGGGACATCATACATAGACAGCCGAATATCGCCCCCTTTCCTTTTTTATAAGCTTTCTTGAACTGATCTCCACTAATCATTTTCAACATGACTTCCTCCTTCATCCCTTGCAACGTGATCAATCTATCTCTTCTTCTAAATTGTATGTTCTGCTCTTCGAAGTTGAAAGTAACTGGCCCCATCTGCCTCAAAAGATCTACTCCTACGACCATGTCGCATCCTCCCAGTTTCAAGATTTTCAAAGATGCACTGAATTTGCAGCTTCCCATTTCCCATTCTAACTTGTGACATCTCGTGTTACATTCCAGTTTACCTCCATCTGCAACTGTTACTAGCAAAGGATTAGTAAACTCTAATTCGCACCCCAATCTCTTGGCTGTCATCTCGTCTAAAAAACTGTGTGTGCTCCCCGTGTCAATCAAGATTGTGATATAATTCTTCCCTACTTTGTCCGCCACTTTAATGGTATCTGGAGCAACTTGCCCCACGAGTGCATGTACCGATATATGCAGTTCCTCCTCCTCTGAATCTGTTTCTGTCAATATGAGTTCCTCAGTGCTCATCGACTCTTGCTCGCAGACGATAGTGAATAGCTTCTTGCATCTATGCCCGGGTTGGTAAGCTTCATCGCATTTGAAACAAATGTTCCTTTTTCTTCTCAACTCTATTTCTTCTGGTGTTAATATTTTAAAGGGTAATCCTTTCCTAGCTTCCTCAGTTTGTAACCCTTTATCCTCTCCTGGCTTCTTATCTGGATTTGTAAACTGGTGCTGTCCGATTTTGTTGAAACTCTTGGGTCCTCTTCCTAATGAGCAGATTAATAACTCCTGTTTTTTGGCTAGTTGAATTGTTGCGGTTAATGTGTGCGGATTGAACATCTCAACCATTCTTGCTATTTCCTCATTTAATCCACTGAGATAGCTCTGAATGAAATATTCCTCCGATAGATTTCTATTACCGCTAACCATGAACGCCTTTAACTCTTCAAACTGCATGGTGTAATTCAACACACTGCCCTCCTGCTTCAGTTTATTGAATTGAGCAACTAGATTTTTCCCTTCAACATTAGCGAATCTTTCCATTACTAATTCTGTAAATTCACTCCAACTAATCTCCTTTCTCCCCTCCACATATTCCAAATACCACAGATCAGCTATTCCCTCCATATACATTGCAGCCGTCAGAATTTTTTCTTGTTCATTCATGGGATTAAACAAAAAATATTTATGGCATTTTCTCATCCATTGTCGAGGATTATCTCCATTGAATTTAGGAAACTCAAATTTTTGAGTTCTGAATCGAGAAGGGTTAGTATTACCTTGAATCGATTCATTCCTTGATTTGGTTGATGATTCCCTTCTTCTCTATCTCCTTCTTTGATTTTTTCCTTCGCGTCAAGTTCTTTTCTTAACTCTTCAAATTGTAGTCTGAATTCCTCTATCATGGATTGTCTCAACTGGCTCACTTGCGATTCCAAGTGCTCTATCCTTTGCTCCATTTTAACTCCTCCTCGTGTGTTGTTTCTCGGCATGCGCAGACGTGAATCGACTGCTCTGATACCATATGTTACGCAGCCACTCGTAACTCCCGGCCTTTACTCCCGCGTTGGTTTCCTGCAGCAGCTTGACACAAGTTTCCACGGATTCTGCAGACTGTCAAGACCTGTGAATCGTGCTCGTGTGAAGAGTGTGACTCAACGAAGAGATGGCAGAAGAATGGTATAGATTGTATTGATACTCAAAATGATTACACATATTCGTTACCTCTCTCTTTCTGTATACATGTATTTATATCTTGCTTTCTCATGTAACTACTTGCTAACAGTTTGCTAACAGCTAAACATAAATGTAACAAACTAACTACTCCTAATTATGCTTCTACCTCCCGTATTCCTTCATGCACATGTACTCCCTTCATGCCACGTGTCATGCATGCCACGTATTACTTAGCTATTCTCTCTATTCGTAACATTAACTTTGATTTGACAAATAATGTTGGATACTAGATTTCTCTCGAGGGATGCACGAAGAACATATGTTCAAGTTTTGTAATTTTGACTAATTTAATATGGAAAAATTGTGATTGTACATTGAGACTAGCGATGTCAATGGGTGAATTTTACCCGTACCAATCTGGAATCGCTTATAACCATTAAAATTTAAAGCAACGGTTCCGGTTCTGGTTCCGATTCCAGATCCGCTTTGGACCCGGATAGTTTAGACCCATAGTTTGCTGATCCGATCCAGTCCGGGTTTGGTTCTGGTTCCAGAACCAGAACTGATACTCATTTATTGGTTCTAAATTCTAATCCAAGTAAAATCCGTCTATTGATAAACCTAAGCTAGAATAGGCTTGTCAATGAGTCTGTTTTACTCATACCGATTTGAAATAACTCATAGCCCATTAAATTCTAAAGCAATAGTTTCGGTTCCGGTTTCGATTCTGATCCGGATCTGGTTCCAGACCCGCTCAGATCCGACCATTTCAGACCCATAGTTGATGGTCCGGATCTGGTCCGGATCCGATATCTAATGGGTTGATTTTAGAACCAGAACCGATACTTATTTATTGGTTCTGGTTCTGGTAAAATCTGCTCATTGATATCCATAATTGAGACAAAGAAATATAAAAGGTATAAAATAATGTATTCTTCTTATGTGTAATATGAATCATCAATTATTCAAACATTTATATAAATAATTTATAGTGAAATCAACAAAACAATCATTTGTGGTCATATTTATTAAGTTTCATATAGATATGCAGTTTAACTCTCGTAGAACTTATATTGTCGATCAAATTTATTAGTAGTATCACCCACATATTACGTGGAGATTATTCTATATGTCATGATTAGGAGCAAGGCTAAGATTTGACCATTTATTAATGTTTTAAAAATAATAATTTTATCAAATTACATGATAAAGTTAATAAAAACACCTTATATTTGATTTTTTTTTAATTGCGCAAAACTCTAACCATCTTAAATTTGAACCACGATAATATGAAAAAAATTCAATTAATAATATGTTTAGAAATTATAATTTTAAGATACAAAGGACACTTTGTATTTGATTGTTTTATTATGCAAAAGTCCAAAATACCTTATTTAGGAGCATTATCAAATAAAATAAAATATGCAAAAATTGTTACTCATGGGTTTCAAATCCAACAACATGTCTTCAAGTTATCTCAGCTGTGATCTTTTTATAACTCAACCATCTTAACGAATCATACAGACTTATGTGATCTTCTACATACTGTATGATCTAACTTTTATATGAAATAATGCGACAACATTTACAATAAAGTAAACAATTCAGACATGTTATTAGAATATTAGTAACTGAAAAACATTGTATACAACTTCAATCAATCTACTTTCAATATGCAAATCCAACAATATTCCACTTATACTAAAAAAACTTTTAGTATACAATGTGTCTTCCTACTAGCTATTATAAACACCATCACTTTGCTTCTCTTACTTAACAAAAGTTTCGTTAAACTAAGTGGGGTTCATATGCACAATCCAAGTCCTCGAACATGTTTATCGTAGACTACTTGCTGCAGACTCTTCATGAATGGGTTAGATAGGTTGTTCGCAGTATCAATCTTCTCCATAAGCACGCCTCATCGTCATACGATTTCTCCTATGACGTGGTGTTTTCTCTATGTGTTTCATCACCTTACGGATCCGTGATTCATTCGAGTTTGCTACTGCCCTAGAGTTATCGTAGAATATTGTGATACTCCTGGGCATATGAGGTTCCACACCTAGATCAAAGAGGTAGTTCATGACCTATACCACTTTCTTAGCAGCCTCTGATGCGTCCACATATTTGGCATCCATGGTGGAGTCTGCAATGAATCGCTGTTGTTTTGCACTCCATCAAGATACAACTCCACCTCCCAAGGAGAATACATAGTCCGAGGTAAATTTCTTCTCATCACGGTCAGCTTAGAAATCAGAGTCGGAATAACCCAAAAGTATTAGAATGACTTCATGGTAAGCTAGCCTATAATCTCGAGTCATTTTTAGGTACTTGAGTATATGCTTTATCACAGTCCAATGAACTTGTCCAGGTTAGACTGATATCTTGTCACTATGCATATCGCATAGTAGATATCAGATCTCGTGCACAAGATCGCATACATGAGACTTCATATGACGGAAGGGTAGGAAACATATCTCGTTTTCTCTATCTCCTTTACAGTCTTTGACAACTGCTTCTTAGATAAAAGAAAGCTATGTCTGAATTGTAGCAATCACTTCTTAGCGATTTGTATGCTAAAAAAATAATCACAATATCAATATAAGACGCTTGAGATAAGCTCTTACGATCTCGGTAAACCTTGATCCCAATAATGTGCACTACATCTCGTAAGTCTTTTAATCTGAAATTGATCGGATAACCATCTCAGCTTCACGTTGTTGCCAAGTAGAATGATGTCATCTACGTAAAGTGCAAGAAATACCATGTCATCGTTAAAATCTAAATGGTACATGCAACTCTCGTTTGGCAACAAGGTAAAACCATAAGTCTTTACCATCTCGTCAAAACAAAAGTTCCATGACCGAAAAATTTGCTTGAGTTAATAAATGAACTTCTTAAGCTTCCACATTAGATATTCTCACATTTTTTTTTACATAACCTTATGGTTGCTGCATATAAATGTCTCCGCCCTTCTCAAAATAACCTTTTAATTAAGAAAGCAACACATACCTTTTTCTTGTAAGCGAGCATTTTAGTTGGACAATTAACGTAAAATTCGATAGTGTTTTATTAAGGGGAACAATTTGATAGTTAAATTCGTCCAAAATAAATTATATACACCATGTAATAATAATGTAATAATAATAATAATAATAATAATAATAATAATAATAATAATAATAATAATAATAATCTATCTCAAAATTGGATAGACATTATTTGGGACTTTTTTTCCACATAATATTAATTTATGACAAATATCCTTTCTCTTTAAAATTCATATTCTGTCTTTACCGAATCAAATCCAAAATTCCTAAGAGCCCTTCGTAACATGAATGGCTGGTTATAAATTTGCACAGTGGAAACAAAAAGTTGCAATACTTTTGCTGTCTCTCAAAGCCAGATGTTTTCACATAGACAATATACTAAGAACAAAAACTGAAATATCATTAAATCAAACAAGAAAGATTTGTCTTCTACCTACGCAGCAGTAAATTGTTTACTCCACTTGCACACACACAAACGTACTCTCAAAATATTTTATAGAATATTTTAATGTATATCCAGCGCCGCATAAATGAGACTAATGCCAAATGATCGTCTTAGATGTTAATGGTTGCTTAAAGCCCAATAAGAAATTAAAGCTGACTTTTTTATTTTGATACCAAAATCAAGACTTGATTTCTATGGTGTTCGTATATTTTTGTCTTAGATGTTAATGGTTGCTTAAAGCCAAATAAGAAATTAAAGCTGACTTTTTTATTTTGAAACCAAAATCAAGACTCGATTTCTATGGTGTTTGTATAATTATTTTTATTTTGAATGCATGTTACTAGCTTATATCATAGGTGTGGTGTGTGTTATATGTATGCCGATCAAAAATAAATCACCCTCCACAAAAGGAGAGAGAGAGAGGAAAAGAGTGGAGAGAGTTGATGAGCATCTGGAAAAGGGGGGAGTTTAACTGAGACCAAAGAATAGGAAAAGAATGAAGAAAGAAATTTCTTTTGCAAAGAAAAAAGGGAGAATTTTGTTTTCGGGGGATTCACCAAATTTTCCTAATAACCTCAAAAGAAAAGACTGATTCTTCATACCGGTATTGGTGAATCATAACACGTTTTGACCCCTACCCAGCCAGAAACACCACCATTCAAATTCCCTCTATTTTTAGCAAGCTCCCTCCTCTCCATCCACCTCCTCTCTCTCTCTCTCTCTCTCTCTTCGTGTGTAGTGCTAATACGTTTAAAAAATATATGCATTTGTGCTTTATTGCACGTTTCCCACAGTGCGTGTGTTTTGGGGCTACTCGCAATCATACATATTTATCAACCGCGTCCCTTTTCGTTTTGTTGGGAATTCTTGAGAGAGAGAGCTGGCATTCTGAGGTTTGAAAGTTTTTGTGTGGATTCTTGATTGCATACACAATCAAGAAGGTGAGTTGTCTATTCATGTAAAAAAATATGAGTTCTTTTTGTTGTCAGGAGTGATGGGATTGTGTTTAATCTTTTTATTTTTCCTGATTGAATTTGGTGTTTTGTGTTTAGCCCTTTTGATCTTCTTCTTTAGAGAGTGGTTTAGATTGTGTGAATTTTCAATTGATTGACTGCAAAAGAGAAACTTTATGTTATCAAAGACGTATTCTGTATGTGGCTATAAATTAGTATAAAATTACTAAACATCTTGCAATTTCAGTTGTATATCTGAGAAAATTAGATCTTGTTCTCTCTGGAGAATTTTCATAAATCTTGAGAAAGTATTAGCACATACTTGAAAATTCCTGTTTCTTGAGGGTATGTTCCAATCTAACAGCAAATATAGTGATGAAGTTGTTAAGTGAATATATTCTGCTGAAATTTCAAGAACATTAAGGAAGTGTTTTATTTGCCATGTATTTTCATTAATGCCAATCCAGGGTGCATGGATTTTAATGGCATTTTGTTGTCTGAGCAACCGATCTTGAGAAAATGGATATCACTTCTCTACTGAGCGATCAATCACGAAAAAAGTGGATATGGCTTATCTGTTACATCTCCTTAGCATATTTCTACAATAATTTCTGTCATCTGTCACCTATAGTATAATTTTGTTAACTTCAATAGTACACCTTTCGATTTGTGATATGTTTAAGTTTGAATCTTCTTGTTTTTTGCGAATCAGGTATGATGATGCATGGTGAAACCATAAGCAATTCCGAGGGAGAGATCAAAGTGAGTTTTGGCTATCATTGCAACGGTGAGAATGATACTTCTTGGGATAGGCCTAATTACATTGATATCCCGTCTTCTGGTGGGCTCCGTAGAGCCAATAGCTCCTTCTCTTGCCTCTCCGGTGCTGCATTGAGTGCTAATGCTACGTTAGCCAACACAAATATATGCAACGGGCTGATTGCCTCCGAAATACTCCCGACTCTGGACTCTCCCAATTCATTCCGTAGGATTCCATCTGTAACGAAGATGGACCTGCTGTCGTCTTCTCTCCAGAGTAGCATGTCGATCTTGAGTTTCAGCCCGTCTTCCCCAAGTGAGATGCTTGATCACGACTCCTTCTCGCTCAAGTCTATGAGCGCCCCTTCGAGAAGTGAAAGCTTTCTCAACGCAATGGAATTGCAGATTGCTGGAGGCGCGGCTGGCGAAGACAGAGTTCAAGCGGTTTGCTCCGAAGAGAATGGTTGGCTCTTTTGTGGCATCTACGACGGCTTTAATGGAAGGGACGCAGCCGATTTTCTTGCTGGGACTCTGTATGAGACAATCACCGCTCACCTCAACTTGCTCGACTGGGATCTTGATCAGGACTTGTCGAAAGGCGCTGATTGTTTGTACACGCAAAACGGGGACAGATTGTTCAAGCAGAGCGTGCTTAGTAGCCTTCAACACGCTCTCAGTCAAGCAGAGACTGAGTTTCTTCACATGGTCGAACAGGAAATGGATGACCGTCCTGATCTAGTGTCTATAGGATCTTGCGTGCTGCTTGCTCTACTCCATGGGAAAAACTTGTACTTGCTCAATCTTGGTGACAGTCGGGCCGTCTTGGCTACCTATGATAAAGGGAATGACAAGAGGGGCGGTGATGGGCTGCGAGCTGTCCAGCTCACCGATAGTCATACTGTCGACAACGAAGACGAAAGAATCCGACTTCTGAACGAACACCCCGATGACCCTTCTACAGTCGTGGCAGGAAAAGTGAAAGGGAAGCTAAAGGTCACAAGGGCTTTTGGTGTTGGTTACTTGAAAAAGGTACGATTTTGGACAGTTATATTATGTAGAGTCGACTTATGATCTTCATTATATCTTATCATTCGACTCGTGTTATTGCAGAAAGACATGAATGATGCTTTAATGGGTATTCTTAGAGTCCGTAATCTCATAAGCCCTCCTTATGTGTCCCTCGAGCCATCCCTCATTGCACACGAAGTATCAGACTCCGATCACTTCGTGGTGCTTGGGAGTGATGGCTTGTTCGACTTCTTCAGCAACGAGGAAGTTGTGAATCTCGTGCATTTGTACATGCTAAGGAACCCTTCTGGCGATCCAGCGAAATTCCTAGTTGAGCAGCTCGCTGCAAGAGCAGCAGATTCAGCAGGTATGCGATTCACCACATCTATTTCCTTCAGTAATCACTTGATGTGATTGAGGTATGCAATCATACAAATAATTCGGTGCTTGTAATTGTCAAGGCAATTACTATTCTGCTAATATTTTTTAAAATCGAACTACTTGATTTACTTACATCACTTGGACAGTTCAATAGTTGTTGCCTCCTGCAAAACGATGCTGTCGCTTCCTTTTTCGATTATTGACTTGTGGTCGAAAAATCTTATTGTAAGGCTCTGTGACAGCAGCATTAGTACATGGTAGGCTAGATTGAATAATCATCTTTGCAACTTGCATAATTTACTGTGATTTGTTGCCTAGTTTGGTATTACATCATCTACTTCAAACAATAATTGAACTTTAGCAAAAATATTGAATAGGTCTCTTTCAATCACATGAAAATATCGCATTAAATATATTATATTTTTACATAATTCTACAGGGTTTAGCATGGAGGAGCTGATGAGCATCCCTGCTGGCAGAAGGCGAAAATATCACGATGATGTCACAGTCATCGTGATCGTTTTGGGGACGAACAAACGCACCTCAAAGGCATCAACATTGTGTCTGTGAAACTGACCAGGTTCAAACTTTTTGCAGCTTGTTAGCTTTAGATTCCCTCCTTATATAAAGGCTTGCAATAAACTCGGTAGGTACATATCTTCTTATAACGTGTTGTTCGTTGCAAAATCGTCTGTTTGCACGTTGGTTTTTGTATGTGGAATGAATATATCTTCATCTGCATACTGCAATCGAAAAAAAGTGCCTTTGCCCTACTCTTTTTTGCTTCCTGCTTTGTTTATGAATAGTCAGAAGCTTGATGATGAAGATGGTTGAATTTGTGGAATATTTTTATGGAAAAAAATTGCATTTGCAGAAAGGTGGTTCTGTTCTAGTAATGTCAAGAATCTCTTTGGTTTTTGATATCTCTTACAAGCATAAAACAATTCGTTTTATGCTCAATTCCTTGTGTTGGACGCCGCGACTTCTCCACCTATCAGGATTTGGTGAGAGCGGAACAGAGACCGCTCTTTTTATGCCTTTTTTGGGTTAATTTTATTCAGAAATTTAAAGGTTGCATCACGATGGACTCGAATCCGAAATCTTTGGTTTCGGACATTAACCACTCTACCACTAGGCCACACACATATGCACACACTCTTTTTATGTCCTTTGTGACAGTGTGTGTGTGTATGTATGCAAATATTCTCATAATGTCAAAAGGGTTTATGAGAATAAAAACCCATATAGAGCTATCTATGGAATAAACACTATCAATGACTCGATGTTGAGATATTTTTTGTGGAGAATCATAAGTCAAAAAAATGAGAGAGGGCTTTTGTTGAATTTGAGCATTTGCCAACCAATTGTCATGTTGATGATGTTTATTTTAAGGTGGTTGATGTTTGTGAATATTCTGTATTGATTGGTGAGGCTGAATTGTTCTTCGCCCATCATCAAGTGCCTGCAAAAGTTTCCCTCACTTTCAATGGAGATATGATTCGTCGGAATAATGTTTCCATCTCCTATTTATTTGGTGCATTGCATGTGATAAGTAACCTATGTTCTCAATATGCCTTAGGTTTTATCGTAAATAGTTGATTTTGATGCAAGGATAAGAGATAAAATGTCATGTGGAATTATATAGAAATACATATTTTTCTAGAAGTGTGTAACCTCTATATTCATTTTAAAAATTTGTTACACTTCATATTCATTTCATCTTTTAATGTACAAGAATCTCTTTGGTCGATCGGACAGTGTAATGATCGATCGGAGATAGTGTAATTATCGACAATAGATTTTAAAAATATTGAGATTTCATTGGAAAACATTGTTTTCGGCCGTTAAAACTTTATTTCCGATCGTGAAAACCTTATCTTCAATCGTGATATCGTTGTTTCCAGTCGATCGGAGACAATTATTTTTACGGGGACAATGATTTTATTACCGGAAATAACGATTTCACGACCATAAACAAGTTTTTTTATCGGAATCTCAAGTTTTTTCTATAGTTTTAATATTTTCGAAATCTCCGATCAATCGGATACTTCATTTTCCATTTCAAACTTAATGCATTGATTTTAATAAAACAAAAACAATGATTTCAAAAATTATATCATATTTCACTTAAAAATACATTAAATTAAAAAAATATGTATGGAGTGTAGCAAATTTTAAAATTGATTATAAAATGTACATACTTTAAAAAAAATGAGCATTTAAGTTAAGTTTTGCTCCCAAATGAGCATTAAAAGATTTTAATGCAAACCTTAGACACTAAACATACTCAAACTGTGTGTGTGTTGGCCTAGTGGTTAATGTCCGGCGCCAAAGCCGCCTCGAAGTCAGCCTATCGTAACGCAGCCTTTATAATTTCGCGTTATTAAAAAAAAAAAAAAACATACTCAAACCACCGAATCAAAATTCTATATACATTCCATTCCAACTCAACACAACAACATAAAGTTGATTATGCGATGCAACATCCATTAGGATTCTCATCGCTCAGAACCTCAAACGAATCCACGGATTATGATACGCATTCTGTGGTGGAGGGCTGAGATTGATTTGATCAACGGCTTGCGTGAATCCCACCCTCGGAATCTCCAATCCCGCGCTTGACGGCGCACCATGACACGGTGCTCCCGCATTGTTTCCGCCACTACTATTGTTATTCCCTTTTCGCCCTCGCTTTTTCTTCTTTTTGCCACCGCCGGCGGTGGGGCCGGTTTTGTTAGCCGGCGGCTGGGGCTTTTCCCCGGCGGAGGCATTTCCCGGCGTCTGCTCCACCATGAACTTTACCGTAGCTCCGCCGTTTCCGCCACCGAGCCTCGGGGAGCTGATCTTGACCTGAAAATTACCGCCGTTAGTGTTGCCGTTATCCGCCGTTTGCTCCTCTTCCTCTTCGCTATTTTCGCCGCTTTTTGGGTCGTTTTCTTTCTCGTTTCCTTTTCCGGCCTTCTTCTTCTTGCCGCCGGACGGCTTCTCCGGCCACAGCTCGGCATGTTTGCCGGTTTTCACCAGCTTCTTGATCAGGGTCTGCGCGTCAACGTTGCCGGTGACGGTAACTTTTTGCTGCAGGAGTTCAATATTTGTTGTGTAAACCCCTAAAAATAAACGAGATTTAGTATTTCTCAAAGCCTTACATGCAAATATATATTGCAAAAGATCAATGTAAAAAAAAAAACACAACGTTGTACCTTCGATGCTTTGAAGAACTTTCTTGACCTTCCTTTTGCAGCCTTGGCAATGGATGGAAACTTTCAGAACCCATGTCTGAAAATCAAGAGAGAGAGAGAGAGAGCGCTTAGAACACATGCATGCTTAACACAAAAAGGTGGCTAGGAAGAAGAGAACTCAACTTTTGTCTTTTTCTTGCAAGTTCTTGTTACCTGATACTGAAGAGGGGGTGGTGAGGGTTCTTGATCTTCTTGTCCAGACGCCATTAGAGGGGTTTTGGAGAGATGAGAGTAGAGAGAAGTACTAGTTTGTCTCAGTGCTGGCGCACAAACTGAGGAACAAAATGACTGAGATTCTCTGGTTCAAATTAACGATGCCATATCTTCATATTTTACGAATATTAATCAATACTCTTTGCCTGTATCAAATGTTGATAAGTATATTAATATATTAAGATACGAGATAGAATATCATATTTTATAAAGGAGGTCGTTCGCTTTATAGTTCCTCCATTTTGATTTTATTATTCATTATGGTTTTTATACCTAAATTGATTTACATATATAATATTTGTATATGTTTTTCTATTAAATTACACGACAACATACTAGTACGTTTAATTGCATCATAATTATATACATATTACATATCGGTGAAGTGAAATAAGATAATATAATATGAAAAAGTAATAGAAAAGGCAAACCACATTAACATGTTAATTACTTATAGTTCTCTTTTCAACATGAATCCATCTGACATGGAAAATCAAAGTGGACTATGTGATTAACTGTTGAAAATCGCGTGCATATATATATAATATTATATATGTGGTCAAGTTTCGGGAAGTTTACTTTGACCAAGATTTTGAGTGACGAACGCTTAATTTTGTGAAATTAAACGGCATAGGATCGATCTACGTTCGAGTAGATGATCGTGGTGTATTCACATTCTCAAACCGATTTCGGTGAGTGAGAAATAATGGATCAAAGTTGGTCACTTAAACATGGAGTTATGTGATTAATGGGATAAGCATGGATTAATTAATCCTTATCCCACATTGATTAATGTACCTTCATTAATTGTCTATATAAGTGGGTCATTGAACACTTAGTATAATTATGTGCACAAGTGATGGGGAAAAGCCACGCACACACACGTGTATGCGCCGCCGCCGGTGCGGTGCCCGCGCCCGCCCGCCGCCAGCGCCGCGCCCGCCCGGCTCGGCCCGGCCCGGCCCGGCCCGGCCCGGGTCCGTGGTCCGTGGATCTTGGATCGTGGATCGTGGATCTTGGATCTTGGATCTTGGATCTTCGCAATCGTGCTGGGTGGTCTTTGGGCTCGCTCGTGGCCCGGTTCCGTGGCCCATTGTCCTTATATTTTGGATCAACGTTTGATCGAGCCCAAAGATGAAGTTGGTCCGGGGCCCATTCGTGTAGCCCAATCCGTTGGGCTCGGCGTGCGATGGGTTGGTCCGGGGCCCAACTCGTGTGGCCCAATCCGTTGGGCTGCGTGCACGAAGAGACGTCCGGATACGTCCAACGAACCCGACGCACGCGTTGTCCAGATTCGTCAGTAACCGTCTTAACGCCCGACATGATGGCTCTGCGGAAACGTGCCCACGTTGTCTCCGAAACCGCCGCAGACTCGATAGGGACATAACTCCGTAACACCCGACATCAACGCGGTGTTGACTCTGATGCTTCCCCACGACGGGGACGACGCCTATAAATAGGACATGTCTCCCAAAGATAAGCCACCAATCTGCATTCCAAGATTCCAAAGCACTCCTCGCATACATATTTTCGTGTCAAGCTCGCCTCGCCTCCGTCCGGTTCACGGAGCTCGTTGGTCATGGTCGCCACCACTGACGACGCTGCGTTTCATCTTTGGGGACGATCGCGTAACCGAGAGCACTACCGGGCGTATCTCGTCTTCTTGGAAAGAGGCCTCCTCGACTCGGCATCCGTTTACGGTTTTGAGCTTCGATTGTATTTACTTGCTTTCAAATTCATTGTTAGTTTTGATCTCCTACCTTCATTTCACGTTGTAATACGCCTGCAAGCAAACTTGCATCGCTCGTACACCTTTTCCAACAATCGCAAGACGAGATATTACTTGCCACGAAGGAGTCAGACTTAAAATTGACTTAAAACTTTCGAAACCTAAACCTTTGCTTGGAGATGTCGACTGTTCCTGCCACCGACTCTGCCTCCGCCGCCGCTGCTGCCGCCGCTGCCTCTGCTTCTGCCGCCAATTCTGGCACAATGGCTTCGGTCATGTTTGGTTCGATGCCTTCGGGGTCAACCATGGGACCCTTTGGGTCGACTGTTGGTTCCACTTTTAGTGGTTCAACAATTGGTTCCACTTTTAGTGGTTCCTTTGGTTCGACGACTGCACTTTTCAGTGGGTCGACTGTTGGATCCATAGGATCTAACACCGGTGGTTCTCATTCGAGTTCCATGTTTCAGCACACTTCAAGTGGTGCTGGTGGATCCGGTCATGGATCGATCTCGGCGCCTGTTCATACCGCAAGGATGATGCCGCCCGCCGAGAAGCCGCCGAAGTTTGGAGGATCCGACTTCAAGAGATGGCAGCAAAAGATGCCGTTTCACCACGACATTGGGCTTCGCCAACTTCTTGGTGGAAGATGAGCCCGCCGTTCGAGGTCAAGTGACGGACTTTCACGTCCGAAAGCAAAGATATGACTGGCCTGGCTGGCGACTACCTTGTAAAATTTTATACTGGTAGTTTAGAAGATAGCTTGTATAGTGTTTATGTTGTTGTAACGACATCCAAAAGTATGTGGGATGCGTTAGAAAAGAAGCACCGTAGTGATGATGCAGTCTAAGAAGTTCATGTAGCCAAATATTTGGACTACAAGATGGTCGATTCCGACCGATCATGGACCAAGTGCAAGAGTTTCAACTCATTGTGCACGAGGTTGCCGAAGGGCACACTATTTCGGACGGCTTTGTCGTCGCGCCACGATGATTGAGAAGCTACCCCGGTGGAGAGACTTGAGGTCTACCTTAAGCACAAGCGAAAGGATATGACACTGAAGACGATCGTCGATCGCGCATCGAGTCCGACGTGAAAAGCTAGAACTAAAGGAAAGGCTTGATCGATGTTAGAGCCAACTGTTGGAGAGAGGCGGTCCTCCAACAAACGTGTTCGTCCCAATGTCAAAGATAAAGCAAAGGAAGGTGGTTTCCGTAAGTTTGACGGGATCATTACAATTGTGGCAAGCATGGCCACACGAGTAAGGACTGCCGTCAGCCTAAGAAGAAGAAGGCTAAGCAAGTTACCAATGTTGTCGAGAAGGACTTCGACAAATGGGACAAGGATGACTTGGCTGCTGTGGTGACCGAAGAAGTCAATCACGCCGAGAATCAAGGTGGATGGTTCATCGACATCGGCGCAAGCTAGCGCATGTCGCCGAAAAGATGCGTTTCTCCACCTACAAGCTGTTGAGGGGAGGAAGCTCAACATGGGGAACCAAGCTTCGTCCGAGGTTGCCGGAGTTGGTGATGTGGTGCTCAAGATGACGTCCGGCATTGAGATCACATGAAGGATGTCTGCATGTCCCGGACATTTGCAAGAACTTAGTGTCGCCTCATTCTAGTTAATAAAGGTTTTAGACTAGTTTTGAGTCGGACAAGTTTGTCTGACTAAGTTTGGAAAGTTTCTTGGTAGAGGTTATCTCACCGGGTCTTTTCAAACTAAATGTAATGGCATGTACCGTGTACCCAAAATTATGATGAATGAAAAGCATCTACTTCTCTTACTTGACCGAGTGCTCGATTTATGGCATTGTAGATTAGGACATGTTAATCTAAATGCAATAAAAGATTAGTAAATTTAGATTTACTAAAGTTAAATGAAGTTAATACACAAACGAAATGTGAGGTTTGTGTGGAAGCTAAAATGGCTAAGTTACCGCTTCATTCGGTAGAACTGAGCACTAAGCCTCTAGAACTTATTCACACCGATGTGTGTGATTTAAAGTTTGTACAAACTAGAGGTGGTAAAAGTACTTCATCACGTTTATTGATGGTCGTACAAGATATTGTTATCTTTACCTTCTAAGTAAAGACGAGGCTATTGAAGCTTTTAAAACTTCAAGAACGGCGAGAATCAATTGTCGTCAATTAAGACTGTCAAGTGATAGAGGGGAGAATATGTAGCTCCGTTTGAGGCATTATGCAACGAAAGTGGTATAATACACCAAACCACAGCCCTTATTCACCTCGGTCTAATGGCGTTCTGTTGAACGTAAAATCGAACACTTAAGGAGATGATGAATGCTTTGTTGATTAGTTCGAGGTTGCCCTGAACTTGTGGGGGAAGTTGTTTTGACACCAACTACATATCGAACAAGATTCCACTCAAAGGTAAGGATGTCACTCCACGAGTTGTGGAAAGGAAGAAAGCCATCGCATAAATATCTCAAAGTGTGGGGTGTTTGGCGAAGGTTGAGGTGCCTCTTCCAAAACAAGTTACAATTGGACCTAAAACAATGATTGTATCTTTATTGGGTATGACTTGACAATGAGCGCTATCGTTTCGATCCACGGTCGAGGTACCGGATATGTTGTGGGGACGACGATTGAGTCGAGGAATGCTATATTCTTTGAAAGTGTTTATCCTCAGAAAGATAAGGATAAAAGTGAAGCCAATTCTAGCAATAGAACGATGGTGAAGCTTGAGTTCTAAACCTTTGGAGGAAGAACCGATATCGCATAAGCGATCGAGGTCCGATCCGCAGAGGTCGGAACCGAGACGTGGCAATAGAGTCGAACGCCAAAGGACTTTGGTCCCGACTATATTGCGTTCATGTTGACGAAGAACCAACTTCAATCAAAGTAGCCTATGCTCGGCGAGACGGGATGCTCGCAAGAGGTCGCTCAAAGTGAGATTGATTCCATTTGCAAAACCACACTGGGTCTTGGTTGATTTGCCGAAGGTTGTAAGCCCTTAGGATGCAAGTGGATCCTTAAAGGAAGTACAAGCGAGATGGATCAATTGAAAAGTATAAAGCCCGTTTGGTTGTCAAAGGGTTTAAACAAAGAGAGGGTACGATTTCTTCGATACCTATTCACCGTGACGAGGATTACGTCTATTAGGGTGCTTCTCGCAATTCTTGCTTTGCACAATCTTGAGATTCATCAAATGGACGTTAAGACGCATTTTGAATGGTGACCTCGAGGATGAGGTATATATAGAGCAACCAAGAAGGTTTGTAGTACCGGTCGAGAGGCAAGGTATGCAAACTCGTGAAGTCTCTATATGGTTTGAAACAAGCGCCGTTGCAATGGCACTGAAATTTGACAATGTAATGTTGGCAAATGGTTTCAAAATCAACGAGTGTGACAAATGTGTACGTTAAGAACACCGATAATGGTTATGTTATAGTGTGTCCGTATGTAGATGACATGTTGATCATGGGTAGCAATACTCAAGTCATTAATGACACAAAGCGCATGTTAAATAGAAATTTTGACATGAAGGACATGGGTTTAGCTGATGTGATTCTTGGAATCAAGATTCTAAGAAGATCGACGGAATTGTCTTGACACAATCTCACCACGTTGAGAAAGTGCTTAAGAAATTCAACGCGTTTGATAGTTTGCTGCTAAGACCCCATTAGAGCTCAATGTTCACTTGAGTAAGAACGGTGAAACGTTGGGCAAGAAGACTATGCTAAGGTCATCGGTGTTTGATGTATCTTACAAATTGCACCCGACCCGACATAGCTTGCGCCGTGAACAAATTGAGTCATTACACGAGCAATCCAAGCAAGGAGCATTGGAAGGCTTTAGTGAGAGTTTTGAGGTACTCAAGTATACTCAAAATCATGGGTGCATTTCACGAGATATCCCGTTGCTTGAAGGGCACCGTGATGCCAATGGATATCGACACGAAGATTCACTTTCTACAAGTGGGTGCGTGTTCACGATTGGGGAGGTCTTGTTTCTTGGAGATCCACGAAACAGACGTGTATAGCCCGATCCACCATGGAATCGTAATTCATAGCTTTGGATAAAGTCGAGGAAGCCGAGTGGCTCGTAATTTTTGGAAGATATTCCATGTTGGTCTAAACCCGCCACCGATGATGATTCAACGTGATAGCCAAGCGCCTATGGAAGGGCGAAAAGTGGTTTGTATAATGGTAAGTCTCGACATATCGTCGGCGACATAATACCGTGAGGCATTTGATCTCAGTGGGGTTATATCAATTGACTATGTCAGTCGATAGATAATCCGCGATCCGTTAACCAAAGGTTGAACCGGGATCAAATGATCAAGTTGCTAGAGGAATGGGACTAAAATCCACATCTTAAGAACAATCATAGTGGTAACCCAACCATGATGACCTGGAGATCCCAAGAACTTGGTTCAATGGGAGAACTAAGCTATATGAGTTCGTGTATAAACACTCGAGTTAGTCTGTTCCCTAGAAAGCAAACGAGTGTTGAAAAACTTGCCTAGTGGTGAGGTTGAGTCGTTGACTCAATGATTCCTAAGATACCGAGGAGGTTGAGTATGGCAAGATACTCGGAAAGAATCACCTATGTAAGTGCAGTGGGGCCGCTTCAAACAAAACACTTATGAATCCAAAGTGGATGTCCATGGCCAAAATGGAATCAAACGTGAGAACGGATGAGGTTGAGGTGTTAAAGTGTTAATACCATTGTTTCAAAGGTATATTGTGGGGAATAGTTCAAGGCATCGTGTCCACTAATCCGCTTTGTGTACTCGATGGTACTAACTATGGAAGGTTCAAGGCCATAAACCACTGTCCAAATATTTTAACATCTCTTGAGGATCGAGTGTGTCCGCATCATGCATATGGCTATTTCCACTCATGTGGGGATTGTTGAAAATCGCGTGCATATATATATAATATTATATATGTGGTCAAGTTTCGAAGCTACTTTGACCAAGATTTTGAGTGACGTAACGTTTAATTTTGTGAAATTAAGCGGCATAGGATCGATCTACGCCCGAGTAGATGATCGTGGTGTATTCACATTCTCAAACCGATTTCCGGTGAGTGAGAAATAATGGATCAAAGTTGGTCACTTAAACATGGAGTTATGTGATTAATGGGATAAGCATGGATTAATTAATCATTATCCCACATTGATTAATGTACCTTCATTAATTGTCTATATAAGTGGGTCATTGAACACTTAGTATAATTATGTGCACAAGTGATGGGTCGAAAGCCCACGCCAAGACACGCGCTGCCTGCCGCCGCCGGCTGCCCGGTGCCGGCGCTCGGCGCCGCGCCGCGCGCCGCGCCCGCCGGCCCGGCTCGGCTCGGGTCCGTGGTCCGTGGATCGTGGATCGTGGATCTTGGATCTTGGATCTTGGATCTTGGATCTTGCATTGGTCTGGGTGGTCTTTGGGCATTCGTGGGCCGGTTCCGTGGCCCGTTCGTCTTATATTTTGGATCAACGTTTGATCGAGCCCAAGATGAAGTTGGTCCGAGGCCCATTCGTGTAGCCCAATCCGTTGGGCTGGCGTGCGATGGAGTTGGTCCGAGGCCCAACTCGTGGCCCAATCCGTTGGGCTGCTGCACTGCGAAGAGACGCCCGGATACGTCCAATGAACACCGACGCACGCGTTGTCCAGATTCGTCAGAACCGTCGGTAACGCCCGACATGATGGCTCTGCGAAACGTGCCCACGTTGTCTCCGTAAACCGTCACGCACTCGATGGGGACATAACTCCGTAACACCCGACATCAATGCGGTGTTGACTCCAAGATCTTTCCTATGGGGACGACGCGCTATAAATAGGACATGTCTCCTCAAAGATAAGCCACCCATCGCTAATCTGCATTCCAAGATTCCAAAGCACTCCTGCATACATATTTTCGTGTCAAGCTCGTCCCCGCCTCCGCCCGGTTCACGGAGCTCGTTGGTCTGCGGTGTCGCCACCTACGAGACGCCGCTTTCATCTTTGGGGACGATACGCCGAACCGAGAGCACTACTGGGCGTATCTCGTCTTGCGGAAAGAGGCCTCCTCGACTCGGCATCTGCTTACTGTTTCTACAGCTTCGATTGTATTACTTGCTTTCAAATTCATTGTTAGTTTTGATCTCCTACCTTCATTTCACGTTGTAATACGCCCGCAAGTCTTGCATCGCTCGCACACCTTTTCCAACATTAACCACCTATATTTAAGTTTGTACGTGTAATAGTTCAGCTCATTTAGGGCATGGGTGATATAGAGTAATCGAATAAGAATGAAATAGTAATTTATGTATTCATTCCCAATTTTATGATTGATAAAAGTTTTAGAGTAGGAATCATCATTCTCAAAAAAATATCAATTTCCATAAACACAAGATTAGTCATTCCTTCCATTTCTCATGATATGTTGCTTATTTTAGTTTTAATAATAATAATAATAATAATAATAATAATAATAATAATAATAATAATGTAAGGAAATAATAATTAAATAAATTATAAAATAATCATTTATTCAGTTCATTTATTTTCATCCATACTCAGTTTCATTCTTTATACATATCAATCATAAGAATTTTATATTTATTTTATTTTATTCCTATCATTATCCCATTCTCATCTATTTTATCTCTATGTACCAACCATCACCTTAAGATTTAGCATACCGTAATATATAATTCCAACCCTCCATTCGCATTTCAACCATAAATAAATGATCGTAATCACTCAATTATTTAATTTCCATCGATATTTAAAATCGCACAGTATCACGGCGGCGGTAAACGGCGCCACCTACTATCTTAAAATTGCTATTATTACATGAAAAGATAAGTTAGGTTGACAGAGTTCACTATTGATGACTATTCACTATCAACGTTGACTAGCTATGACTATTGACTATCAACGATTGCACATAAAATATATTTACAGATTAAAAAGATATTAATAGAATTCGAATCTATAAATATCGAGTCACTCGATACCAACTAGGCCATTTCATTTTGGTGATGCATATAATTTTCTATAGTTGGCTTTCTTTCTAAACCAAATTTCTAGCTTTTGGAAGTATTTCTGCCTCTCGTTCCAACGCCACCTCTGTGTGTGTGTGTGTGTGAGAGAAAAGAGATCTTATCATTGTCTCTATCAAAATTTGAATACTATTTGCCTTTGAAATGTGTGAAAGGGGTCTAGAGCTAATAAATGACATGATTTGTTTACAATTCACAATGCAAGAAAAAAATTGAACTCCGATAGCAGTAAATGAGGATATTGCCAAACAGAAGCCAATCCATTTTTTCACGCATTGACGACTGTGAGAATTAATAAGCAGAGAAATGCCAAGAAGAAACAAACTTACTTGAAAAATAAAGTACTTTCTATACTCCCACCAAATTTCGAATGACTAGAGAAGAGAAAAATTAAATTTAGATAGATGAAAATATATTAAAGCATCATTAATACTGATACAGGAGTAACGTCGCATGATGAAAATTGAGATCAGAGCTCAGACATAAAAATGCTGGCTTGGCCAAAGAAGTCATCCCAATAGTAGTACCGGAAAAGAAAAGAAAAAGATAAAGAAAATTCAATCTGTTCATGAATCATGAGTTTTCCACGTCTCTCGTTCCTTCAAGGAAAACGTCTCTCGTTCCTTCAACCTCTTTTGCTTCTACTGAATCATCCTGCAGCTAAGAAAAAATTAAATGAATGGAGTTGAGCATTTGCAAAAATATCGTTTGAAGTTAGATAAAGAAGCCACGACATTTTGGCATAACATACTGACCCCCAGATTTTTGAGGCTGGTTGCAACGTCTTCCTGCTGCTGTTGGAGAGTAGTCCTCAGTTCTTGAAATTCCTTTATCAAACAAACAACCATGTGATATGTGTGCGCAAATTTACATGTAAGATATAAGTATGAAGTATACAAGGGCCACTGACTGTTCGAAGCTGATCAACTTCGCTGTTCAGCGACTTCTTAAGCTCTGAGAGCTCCTGCAGGAAGAAACGAAGCAGAAAATTGGATGACATGGGAGGATTCAAGTTTCAACTCCATCAACCTTTAGTTATTAGGTTGAGACAGCATGCATCTCTCATAGTAACGGAAGCTCAACAAAACTGGAGTTCAAAATCCTCACACCTTATAACACTTCGAGGAGATTTGAGCACCAATATTCAAACCCATGCTTAGATGCATAAAATTCCATACTTCTTATATGTGGATACGCCATTGTTCAATAATTTGACAATGCTCAAAGGTTCAGATTGACGTCCACGCGACTCAAGTTTTAAGTTAAGGAGCCCACCAATAAAAAATCATTCAAGAGTTTTGCAAGAGGGGTTAATGTTACTCAAACACGAAAATTCATAACAAGTGACACAAGAACAGCATCCGCCTTCTTTTGCCCACTAAGCCATGCACCAACTTCCACATCAATCTCACCAGTTACACTACAGTTATTCTGTATTAAATTGACCCAAAAAAAAAAAATCTCACCAGTCACACTACAGTTATTCTATTGTTTGGACTAACATGTATCTGATTTAAGCTCATCTTTGTTGATTGATCATGTATAAGGATGTGTTTTTTTGTCTTAAGTTCCAGTACATTCCTCTCACTGGTTTTTGTGTTTGATGATATCAGATACATCATACTTGGGCAAGGGTCAGTCCTAGTTTCATCCTAAGCACTAAAAGGTAGAATCTTTTTGTAATTAACCTAATAGAATAAAAACTCATATTTGACATCAACCAAATACATGTAGCATAATGATGCTAGCAACTCCATTCAAAGTACCAAATTCTGTTTCAAGTTACAAAAATTAACCTAAGTTTGACGAGCCCCCACAAAGAATAGAAACAGCATATACATTCTATAAGAGCATTACATAATAAGAAGGATAGATTTCACAACAAACCAACTGATAAAAATCAAGCATTCTCTCAGAAAGAACTACGAATACTTACATCGCGGTAAACCTTAACTTGAGTGTCAAGCTTCATTCTCCAGTTTTGGAGGTCCTAATTTTGCAAGAAAAGAGACAAGTTAAGAAATTACTGAACTCAAAAGCAAGAACAGAACGCTACTCGATCACATGTTAATACAAATAACATGTACTAAACAATTACTTTGTCAAGTATTAATGAAGTTAACAAATCCCAAATACTTCATCAACTTGCAGCACTTTCAACTTGATCAACTTAATTTCTTCAATATGATACCCAAAATCTAAACGGATAATTAAATTAAATGGAAAGCTAAAAACGCATCAACGAGCGAAAAATAGTGTGTAGAAAACCTGTTTCAGATTCTGTATTCTGCTGACTAGCTCCTGCCGCGATTCAGCCAATTCCTGCAATACCCAAATTCAAAAATAATATTCGAACTCAAACACTATCTAGAACCCAAAAAAAAACATAGATTTGCAATCGTTACCGCAATCTTGGGATTCATCGGCGTTACATTCTCTCTGTTCTGAAAAATTAAGGGCAAAAATCACAAACTAAAACAAACAAACAATTGAATGAATGAAAAAATGAAGAAGATATAATTATTACTCGATACCTCGGAGAGAGGAGCTGGAGGAGGAACGGACTCCGGATATTCCATCGGAAATCTGGTGCTTAGGAGAATGATGGAGCGGGTTTGGATCTGAGATTTTATGTGAGGTGACTTTTGGGGTTTAAAGCTGAGGTCTTCAAAAGGCTGCAGCAATTATCGAAGCAATAGGAAAACTAGTGCCATAAAAATTGAAATTCAAGGTCGAACTTAGGCGGGCAAATTTCTATTCCATTGTACATATAACTAAATTGATGTATATTCTGATATATTCGAATACACGATGCATTTATTCTATTTAAATTCAAATTATGATTAATAAACTACAATTTGGGGATTAATAGTTACTAATTGAGATTGATAAATTATATTAATGAATTCTAATTGGATTTAATTAGGATAGGTGCAATGTATATCTAGATCTATATGAATACAAGATTTTACCAATTAAACTATTTCATCCGTCCATCACATACGTCAATTAAATTTCATTTTGGTCCGTCCACAAAAAAATGTCCACTTTCTTTTTTCGGAAACATCAACTTCACATTTTTACCATAAACTTATCCACGTATTTATAAAAAAACACTAATAGTCCACCTTTTTACAGCAATTTATTTTACACTCATTACAATTTATTAAAACACGTGTCACGAAAATCAAGGAACGAATTTGATGGACGGAGAGAGAGTATATTTTATGGCCTAATGTATGGACAAACTTATAAAAATAGTACAATCTTTAAAACATGTAAAAAATGTTTCGATCTTTCTGCAACGTTGACAACCCCAAAATTTTCCTACTTTTCTTTTTTGCTTCTAAAACATGTCCGTCAGTACCTAAATAATCAAATTCATCGTCTAAACTTATCTGAAATGTATAAGTTTTTTTTTTGAATATTTTAAAGGTCGGACTATTATCATAATGAGGAATTATATAGAAATACACATTTTTCTAAAAGTGTGTATCCTCTATATCAATTTTAAAAATTTGCTACACTTCATACATATTTCATTATTTTAATGTATTTTAAGTCAAAAGGTTGAAGAATACATCTGATCGATCGGAGACAAACAATAATTTCACCACCGAGGCAAAGTTTTCACGATCGGAACAAGGTTTTTCATTAGAATCTCAAGTTTTTTCTATAGTTCTAATATTTTTGAAGTCTCTGGTCGATCATTACACTGTCTCTGATCGACCGGAGACTTCATTTTCTATTCCAAACTTCAAAAATGTTTTGATTTTAATTTAAAAAAACACAATGATGTCAAAAATCATATCACATTTCACTCAACAATATATTAAATTAATAAAATAGGTATGAAGTGTAGTATATTTTGGAATTGATTATAAACCGTACATACTTTGACAAAAATAGTATTTAAGTTTTGCTCCCTTATTATAATTTGGCCAAAAGTCATGCCATAGAATATAATATATATATATATATATATATATATATATATATATATAGGAAGTGGATCAAATGAACCACATCTTTTTTGAGAACTCTGCGAACCATGCATAAGAGGTTGAAGATGATGCACAAAGCGGTATAAAGTTGTGCATAACGAAAACTTTCTAAAATTATTTTTCTTTGTGCAACAATTTAAGAATGTTTCGTTGTGCACAACTTTATAGTTTTATTCATCAACTTTATATGTCTGCATAGTTCTCAAGTTCTCAAAAAGATGAGCCTCATGGATCCAACCCCATATATATATATATATATATATATATATATATATATATATATATATATAATTAGATATAGGTTTGGCCTAGTGTAGATATATCACTAAATATGAATTATATTATCATCTAAGCACATATGTCTTGAGTGCTGTTTTATTTCGCTATTAAATTCATTAATACAATGTTCTTTATCGAATGAGTATGGTGGCATTCTAGCGGTTGAAGTGCATGATTTCAATAAATAAGATCTTCAAAGGTACTCCATAAAATAATGATTAATTAGGCGTTTTAAGTGGCCATTGAACTATTTCATAACAATTTTTGCCAAGTAATAAAACTAAGCATAGGAACTATGATTCTCCCAAGTCCCAACTATATTCTATTCAATGCAAAAATTTAAGGGCCCGTTTGGTAGGAGGGATAGGATTCAACAAGATAGATTATTGCTGAGATAATAATTGAGATGAGTAAGCTATCTCAATGTTTGGTAACCAAGATTAAAACCTAGATAAAATAATTCACTTGTTTGATATCCAATATACATAGGTAGATTAACTTGCTTCCGGACAGATTTACTCTTTCATTTTTGTTTAAACGACGGGATTGTTTTTTACTTCTCCGCACCTGCACGATCCCCCAACTTCTCATCGAGTGTTTTTTACTTCTTGCGTCTCATCTCGTATTACGTTAATATCAGATGCTCCGTTACGTCGCTTAATCTCGCTTATCTCTCTTTAGAATCGAATCAAGTTATGATTATTACACTTGAAATTTTAAATGGAGAAGGAAAGTCACACGAATGAGATAATCAAGATTGGATGATTAGCGATCGAGCACCATTCATATCAATAATGAGATTATAAGTTTATAACGCCAATGTAACTAACATTATTTACTAAGCCAAGAGCAAGCACGCCAACACCGGTACATGATATCGGAAAATAGTTCAACACAAACAATAGAAATATAGGTCATACAAACCAAACAAGTGCATGGAAACACACTTAAAAACCAGCGTGGTAGGTATGTTCACAATGAGCTACTTCTTGATCTCCTCGTTCTCATCATCATCTCCCTCGCCGGATTCATGCCGACTTCCTCATAGTCCTTCTCAAGAGCAACGGATCCTCCCTAGCCTCGAGAACTCGCCTTCAATACCCTCACCAACATACCAAAGGCACAAAAGCACGCTTGGCATACATCAAGTCGAACTTATGATCGATCCTTGAGAAGACCTCAAGAACGCTAGTCGAGTTGGAAATCATGCACACAACTCTCGCACTTTGGCCAAATCTCCACCGGGGACAACAATCGGTGGTCGGTAGTTGATACCACACTTGAAACCGATCGGGCACCGGTCGACAAACCGGATAGTCCTCTATTGTGGCAACAATGCATTCACATCTTTGGGGACAACATCACCCCAGACATCGAGACAATGAGCCATGTACTTCCCATGGCGAGGATCACACTTCACCATCATGGATGAAGGCTCGAATGCGTGTTGGTGATTTCAAAGAACGGAGAGTCGCTCGTGGTAGCTTTCTCTGAGAGATCACATGGGCATACGATGAACAAGGAAATGGATCCTGGGTATGGGACCAAGTTGGTGCGGAATTCATTCACATCCACATTCAGGCTCCATCAAACCTCGAGATGCGATCGAGGAAGAAATCACCGATTTCAATGAAGCTTTAACCGACATTTTCATCATCAAACTCCAAATCGGACCAAACATCAAAGAATTATTTATACCGAGAACCAAACATGCTTCATATTTTATGGTGAATAACAATCCAATAATATCTTTGAAATACCGACGCGATGAACATAACCGAGAGCGAACGAAAAATAAAACAAAGCATGCGAAATGAGTACCGAAAGGGGTTTGTATCGGAGGTGACTTGAACACGTTGTCGAAGATGTTGTCTTGGATGAAACGCCTCGCCGTGGTCGAGCGTCGCGGAGTTTGATCTGTCGGCGGCGCGGCCGCCCGTTATCGCCACGGCTCCGCCTCGACATCTCTCGCATGGCGACTCGATACATCTTGGAGTCTCGAGTCTTGAGGAAAAGTTACTGAGCTAGGGCATTTGAATCTCACGGTGAAGATGGGGTGTCGCGATTCAATTTTTGAAACAAAGGTAAGAGGGTACAATAGTCATACGTTCGGATAGGATAAATGGCCAGATATGCTATCTTGGGTCTAGCAGGGGATGGATAAGCTTTGTCAAACAGTGAATTAGCCCCGGGCCGGCTATCTAACGCAGGCTCCCCAGATTTGGGACTTGGATACCAAACAGGCATCTATGCCAAGATACCTATGCTATCTTGGGTTTATCACTGCTACCAAACGCTCCCTAAAGCAATCAAACTAGTAACTTTATTTTATATATAATTACCAATTGTTCGTAACCATAATGTTTATTCGTTTCTTAAACCGTGACTATGACATGTGTAGTAACACTTAGGAGTCTAACTTCTAGGATTTGTATTTATTCATTTTGAGGGAAAGTTCTTTGTTATTTTGTATAATACGATTTTGTTGTGGATTTACTGCTATTATGAGATAAATAATATATACTTTATGTATATATTGATGTAGTAACAAGAATGACATTGACATTTGGTATTTCAACTTTTATTTATCCCCTAAAAGATAAGAAAATTAATGATCCGTGTGTCAATAATACTAATATTTGGACCTTTTATTGAGTTGTAGCCCAATATAAGTTATTTTAACATTGGACTATCATTTGAGCCTGCATTGATTTGTGTCCCAGGAGAAACAATTTTCAGTGTGTGTGTGGGTGGGGGGCAAAATTAATTATTTAGTCGTGAAAAGCTTTCCTTGTACGGTTTCATCATCATCATTTTGTGAACTATTGTATAGAAATACATTTTCTCTAAATGAGTTTACCATTGAGACATATATAGTAGGGTGGTCTCACGCACGGCGCGTGTGAGACACTCTAATTAATTTTTAATTAATTAATTATTATTATTATTATTATTATTATTAAATTAATTTTAATTAAAAACAATTATTTTAATAAATTTTTATTTTAAATTATCATGAATTAATAAATCTTAATTTTAAATTAATAAAGTCTAATTATGAATTAATCAACCCTAATTATGAATTAATAAATCTTATTTTGAATTAATAAACCCTAATTAAAATTAATAAATTCTAGTTGTGAATTAATAAACTCTAATTTTGAATAATAAACCCTATTTTTGAATAAGAAGTCCTAATTATAAATTAATAAACTCTAATTTGAACAAAAATAAATCCTAATTTTAAATTAATAAACTCTAACTATGAATTAATAAATCCTAATCTTGAATAACAAACCCTAATTTTGAATTAATAAACATTAATTATGAATTAATAAATTCTAATTTTTAATTAATAAATTCTAATGAAAAATTAATAAATTAAATTATAAATTAATAAAATCTAACATCATTACTCATCATAATTAATATGTAATTATTTTAACAAAAAATAAGGGTGAGCCCATGGTCAGGGATGACAATGGACCAGATCTTATTAGGTCTAGATCCAGATCCAAATTTTTTTGCTTGGATCCGGATCCGATCCAGATCCATTGGATCCCAAAAAATTAGATCCAGACCCAGATCCACGAGGTCCAGGATCTAGATCTAGATCCATATATTTTATCTTATAAAATAAATAATAAATCAACTATAATTCATAGTAACATCATAATAATAATCTAAATATATATTAACACTATATTAATTATTTATAATTTCTACAATCATTACTATACAAGAAGATGTTAGTTACAAATTTACTTTTATTTTCATGACAACGAATAATATTATAATATGAATATAAGTAACATATATATCTTAGCAAATAGACCACTCATATCTATTCATATACAATTTTTTTTTTCAAATTCAATGCAATTCTAATGTTATTGACCTACATCCAATTTCATAACCTAATTTATCCAACTTCGACTAGAAATAACAATAATATATATATATATATATATATATATATATATATATATATATCCTTGGTCGGATATGGATTGGATCTCGAAATCAAGATCCGGATCCCAATTTTAAAGGAATGGTCCGGATTCAATCCGGATCCTTAAGATCCTATTTTTTGAAGATTCAAATCCTAAAAAATGGATCAATCGAATCGGATCTAGGATCCATCGCCATGATGGTGAGGAGATCACCCAAATTTTGTCTATATAATATTATCTCTATAAATTAATACTATTGGGATCGTAAAAAGGGTTTACTTTAAAGAGGTATTAATCAATTAATAATTTATTAATTGAAAGAGGTATTCTATATTTAATGTATTTTAATTTAATTATATATGAATTCAATGAATAAACCATAGAAAGTTGCATGAGATCCAAAATTTAAATTAAATTGATGGTCCCATAATTGAAAACTCAGTTAAGGTTGATGCTCATAATTATATGGTACAATTAGATCTGTTTACCTGAAAAAATTAGTAGCATCAAATCTTCATACTTTTGTAGCCTGAGAATGCAAAATTATTATCTTATTAATTTACATATTGTGCCAAAGTTGGGATAAAAAAAATAATTATCTTACAAACATTATTAATCTATCGAATATTAATTTAAAGAAATTCGGTGTATATAAATCATATAATAGTCATGTGGACTATTTATGTTGGTAATACAATCTAAGTTTGACATCAATTACATATAGTGTTAATTGGGAGTATATAATAAGTGCAGAACACATTTATGATTCATACCAATACGAAATATTTTGGATAAGTCCAAACAAAAGAATCACACCAACCTAATCATTTAAGGGAGTGTTTACTTTTCATAATTAGCATTTTAAATGATTGATTATTTGGTGGATTAAATATGTGATAAGATAACTTTTATCTATCAATCATTTGTTTACTACAAAAGATTAGTGAATGATTAAAATTAGGGTAAATAATTCTCTCTTTATTTGAATGATTATTTCAATCCTACTTATATTGGTTGGATTAAAATTAATGAAGAATAATTCTAAGGATTAAAATAATCTCGGGCTTTGGAATATCCTCAAATATTAATCCTTAAAAATAAACACTTGATTAAGTTGGATTAATTTTTATCTATCCAACATAATCATGCAAAGTAAACTCCACCTAAATTGAATAATATCGTGCGAGTACGGAGATTTGTTAAGCTAGGTCGCACATTGGTCAAGGTGGTAACAATTTCTCGTTTTCTTCTCCTTACACCAAGCTTGAAAAAAACTAATCCTTTAAGATTGTATTCTTTGATGAACGGCATAATATTAATAAAATATTTGATAGATTATTTGAGTGAAAATGGATTCCATTATATAAGAAAATGAGTGTTGAGATCAAATTATAAAAATTAAGTGTGAGTTAAAAGGTGATTTTTTGATAAATAATGAGTAGTTGTGAGGTTGATTTGAATGTCCCAAAAGGAAAATGATATACTCCTTGTGAACGTCGAACAAAATAATTATGACATACTTTATGGACGGAGAGAGTGGAATTTATTATTTATGTCTTGTAATTAAAAGTTAAAATTAATCAAATATACTAGATCCATATTTAAATTCGAACTTTTTCCTTGAATCAGAATCTGATTCATAACCATTGGGTCAAAAAAATAAAATCCAAACCCAAATTTATATGATTTTCAGATTTAGACTCGAGTCCAATACTTTATCTTCTAACATAGTTATATGTATGTGTTGTAATACAGTCTTTATTATTTGAAAGCCGAAAATCGATAAAATTTTGTTATTTTTACTATGCAATTCAATTGGAAAACAGAGGATAAACTGAGTCACAATAAATCATATTTAAAAAAAACATCAAAAGCAACCAAACAAGGCACTTAAATAGATAAATACTAATGCAATACTAGTGTACTAAAAAGAACAACCCTCTAACACCATTAGAAGTTAAAACACTCGTGTGATATTGGAAATGTACGAAAACAGACTCAACAACATAAAACAGATCTTGATTGATACTCAAGAGTTGCGCATTTTGTAGTCGCTTTGGCTCTCCTTTATAGACGCTGAGAGGCCTTCGTTTGCATGTCTTGGACCACTAACCGCCCACTAAAGATGTGACTAAGTCGTGGTAGATGGTTGCTTAACTTGCTCCTCGAAAGTAGGAACGAATCGACTTAGTCCACCTTATCTCTAGCGATCTGCTTCGTGTTCTTCATGTGTTACCATCGCATCCCGCCAAACATGTCGTAACTCGCACACCAAAGAGAAGAAACGACAAAACTATACAAACAAACTAACTCCTTGAAATGAGGAGACGTAGTCAAAGTTAACCAACTCTAACAAACTCCCCATTTTTGCCTTTCTTCACAAAACCTGCATAAACACAAATATATAGTACAGTATATACAGTACTCCCCCTGAATCCCAAATATATACATAGATCAGAATACACTCCCCCTATAAACAAACTTCCCATGTTTACATAAATATCATCATAACAGTTCATGCCACAAATTTATCAACAATTATCAAAACAATGAAACCATCAAAGCAGAAACCATTCAACCATTAAAGCAGCAGACATCATACAAAACATGCAATTGATAAGCAAAACAACCATCAGATGTTCATCAAAAAATAAGATGTCCGCGCATCATCAACGAACAACCAAAAAACATGTTCAATAGTTCATAAAACCAAATCCAAATTCAGTCAGTCTTCAACCATATCATCATCCTTAGATGTTGCTGCTCCCCCTATCTCTACTCCCACTTTTTGGGAAGAAAGAAGACTTAGTAATTCGATCTTCAAATCATTCATCTCAATGCGTGCACTACAAAGACTTTCCAAGAAGGTTTGTTCGGCTTTGTGATGCTGCTCAAGCATGGAGTGAACCGTAGACTTTGAAGCGCCACCATTTCTTTGAAGCAGACTTCAAACCTCTCGTCATCCCTTTAGAAGGATTAGTCCATGGAAGGTTTGGAAGCTTATTACCTGAAAATAAGGCATTGCTAATGGTGAATTGCTGAAAGTCTTCGAAAAGTGCATCCCGAGATCCATCGGGGAGACCTTGTTTCTTCAACAGTTGATATAACAGTGAAGGAAACGGCAGCAATCCAGGATTCTGTTTACCTGCAACGGCACCTATTTGTTCTACCACCAACTTACCTAAGTTGAATGGTATACCCTTTCCAGTCTTGTACAACAAAATACCATGTTGCATAGTAACTACTGTACTGTTCGACGACACAAGTCAGTTCGTCGTCATCAGTTTAAACAAAACAGAATGCAGATACGTTAAACAACCACTTTGGACATAGGACTCTTCCACTTAACCCTTCCTCCGTTATTTCTTTTGCGATCTCATCGGTGTCATCAACGACCACATCATTAATCACCATCAATCCCATAAAATGCGTTGATCTCACGAGCGAGAATGTGAAAACCCGACGCCTAAAGTACACCTTACAATATTTGTTTGATGTACACTCAGCAAAAGATTTGTCCATGTTTGCATACACATGCCTTATCACGTTTTTGGGGTAAGGATGAATAGCCGAAACAGTTTGAAATAGACCACGTTCTTTCAAGAATTCAACAAGATTATTCTGGGCAAAAGTTACCTCGTCATTCTTTCGCTCATTCAAACATTTCGAATGCTTTAATTGTTCCCATCTTTTTTCAGCTTCTCTTGAGTAGAATTTGAAAGAAATTGCTCTCTCAACTTCAACATCGAATCTGCAAAGATTGAAGGATTCTCCGAGCTAGAGTCCCAATTTTCCTCCCGGAATACGGGCTAGGTGGTGTTAATGGCTTGTTCGCCAACGTGTTCGGATAACCGGTGGGGCATCGGCTTGGTTTTCTTCTGGAACACTTTCCTTTTGCTTTCCTTTCTTGATCATCGTCATCTTCAGCCTTTTTAGTATTTCACCTAGTGAAATGTCGTCATCACTAGAGTTTGAATCTGATTGACCAAGCTCTTTTGGTTTTAAACCTATATCTTCTTCCAGAGTATCTGAGGAATCACTATGGGATACCCATGTTTCTGCCTTTGATTGAGAGGATGTCTCCGTCGTCCGCCGCCGCGTGGGTCGCCGGATTCGGAGTAGGTTCACCGGGCTGGAACGCCCTTCTGGGCTTTCGGCTGACGGATGCAGATTACCGGTGTATCACCAGGAATGTCAATATGAATCGGTGAGCCCGGACCTCCTACGCGTGATTGGCGAGGTATACGCTCCGATCTCCTCGTTGGCACACTCGTCCTTTTCCTCTTCTTCCCCGTTTCTTTAGGGTTAGAGGGCTCTCCTTCTCGGGATATACGATTTGAAGAGGTGTTGGTTTTAATGGTTCCATTGGAAACCCTAGAGTCCTCTCCGGTGCTATTTCCGGCGTCGTATTCGGGCTTGGTTATGTGGATGTCTTTGGTGTCGACGCTAATGCCTGTTGAAATTCGGGAGAACTTTCCAAAAACTTGGCAAGCGTAGGCAGTAGAGCGAGGTAATGGATCCATTTTTACGAGAGAAAAGGTTAAACGTACCAAGCTAAATGAAAGAGATAAAATGAAACGTTTCAGCCTTTCCAATGAGTATAGAGCTCGGTGATTTGATCAGTGATTTGACCGTGTCAGTGTGGCAGATGCGCAGGCAAGTGGATAGGCATTCAGTTGATTTGACTTAAATCCACAATATATCTCTTTTAACAAACCCTAATTTAAAGGAACAAACACCACATCATACGGTTCCATTAAAATAGGAGATAAATATGGGGATTTGTTGAGATAAAATCAGATTAAATAAATGTGATACCAACTCAACCTAATTTTCGCTGATATCTCCAAAAAGATAGGGGATTAAAGGAACAGAAATTCCAAAAATTCTCGGATTACTCACGGATTTTTAGGGGTATTATGCAGGTTGTTATCATAACATCTCCATAAATATAGGCTCATTTTAATCAGAATAAAACATATAAATACAATTCCATGTAAAATTCGATTGCACTATTTTCAGGCTTTCGAAAGCAATTATGGTCGCAGTTTGTAAGGTAGCATTGTCGTCATGAACGCCGTGGCCCCCAAACTACTTTGGTGTTTTTCCGTATTATTAAATATTCTTCATCATATGGAGTCATCTGTTAGGAGAACATGTTAGATAACAAACTTCAACACGATAAGTGTTATCAAATAAGCAGTTGTATCGCCTCGGATATTGTAATTTTCGTGATACAAACAAACACATTCAAACTTTATTGGCGAGAGCAAGACCAAGAGATCTACGAAGACTGTAAATCTCTCGTGATCTAGGGCTTTGTGAAAATATCACGATTTGGTTTCGGTTTTCACATAATCCAACTTGATTACCTCATCCTCTACCAAATCTCTTATAAAGTGGTGTCGATATCTATGTGTTTTGTCCTAGAATGTTGAATGTGGTTCTTAGAGATATTGATTGCACTTATGTTATCACAAGATACCAAAAGCTCAAGGCTTACAATGCAATAGTCGTTACATTTGTTTCAACCAAAGGAGTTGTGTACAACAACTTCCATTCCTACGTGCTCGCCTCGGCAGAGATAAAGAAACACAATTTTGTTTACGACTATGCCAAGACACAGATTATTTCCAAGATAAAAACAGTCCCCACTGCACTCTTTCTATCATCCGTATCCCACCTAATCCGAATCACTAAATCTAACCAAATTCGTGTTCGTGTCTTTTGAAAAGAAAATGCCAAGGTCCGTGTTCGTAAACATACCGATAACACGTTTGTGACCTTTAAATGTGACATTTTAGCTTAGCTTGGTACTGGCGAAACACACACGAACATTAAACCGTCGTGTGGTGTGAGATATATGAGACTTCCTATCATTGATCCGTATAGTGTTGGGTCAACATCTTCTCCAAGATCATCTCCGGTCGGGTTGTCACTTGACCCCATCATGTTTCATATGCTTTGCTCCTTCCAAATAATTTTTACCATATCCCTCGCATACTTGCTTTGGGACACGAAAATTCCATCATCCATTTGCTTGACTTGGAGACCTAAGAAATACGTTAGTTCTCCTACCATGCTCATCTCAAATTTAGAAGACATAGCACCGCAAACTCATCAAGCATTTTTGTGAGGTAGATCCAACTATCATATCATCCACATAAATTTGTGTGATAAGAATGTTGTCTTGATTTCGCTTTATAAACAATGTTCTATCGGCATTTCTAACAAACCCGAAATCAATTAAGAACTTTGTTAAATGACCATACCATGCTCTCGGTGCTTGCTTAAGACCGTATAATGCTTTCTTTAACCTTAAAACATGGTTAGCTTATGTGGATCTTCAAATCCTCGGTGCATTTGACATATACCTCTTCTTTGAGTTCACCATTTAGAATGCTCATTTGACATCCATTTGCTATAGCTTGATGTTCAAATAACATGCAATGGCTAGGAGCAACCGTATGGACTCAATGCGCAACCGGTGCAAATGTATCGTCAAAGTCGATGCCTTCCACTTGAGTATATCCTTGTGCAACAAGTACGGCTTTGTTGTAATTATGACACCAAATTTATCTCGATTTGTTCTTGAAAATCCACTTTGTTCCGATAACAAATGTCTCGAAACAAGATACCACACATCATTTCGAACAAATTGGTTAAGTTCATCATGCATAGCAACGACCCAAAACTCATCACCCAATGCTTCTTTTATGTTCTTAGGCTCAATTTTAGAGACGAAACATATAAAACCTGGCATTGAAGCACATATGGATGAAAAACATACCATCTCTCTATAGTTCAATGGTGCTGTACCTCATGTTCGAACACCCTCTTGAACATCACCTATGACTTGAGAGATTGGATGATTCTTACGTATTCTTCCTGGAGGATCTCGTCTTTCCTTTTGTTGGACGTCAGTTTCAGCTTCATCCTCCGTGTCACCGAACCTTCGGATGTTTGCGTAGCTATTCCGTGGCTATGGCCTCGGCATTGTGTGAAGCGCGCTAGCATCTGTTGGGAGATCTTCTATTAATTCACCACATTCGCATCCCGCTTTTCCTACGAGATTAGCAAGATCATCAAAACAACATTTACGGACTCTTGAATGGTCCGTAATCTCGATTATAGACACGGTATGCTTGACTATTTAGAGAGTACCTACGAAAATTCCTTTATCACTCTTCTCATCAAACTTGGTGAGATACTCTATCATTCAAGATGTAGCAACACACAAATATGTGAAAATATTTGAGATTAGGTTTCCTTCCTTTTAGAATTTCATATGATGTTTTGAAGGAACCTGGTCGAATGTTCACGCGATTGTTGATATGACATGCGGTGTTAACAGCCTCTGCCCAAAAACGTATAGCGGACCTTTCGAGCTTAACATGACTCGTGCCATTTCTATTAGAGTTCATTCTTGCGCTCACCACACCATTTTGTTGAGGTGTTTTTGCGCGGAGAATTCTTGAAGATTCCTTTTTCTCACAAAATTTGTGAGCGATACCCCGATATTCTCGAACTCTCTTCATGATCGATCGGATCCTTGACACTTGAACACCAAACATGTTAAAAACTCTAGCAAAGAGGATTTTAAGCGTTATCACCAACGTGTCGATTTTTCTCAAAACAAAAAAATGTCCATGTGTACCTTGAAAAATCATCCACAATGACATATGTATACCTCTTGTCACCCAAGCTTTCTATCTCGACGAGTCCTACTAAGTCCATGTGGAGCACTCAAAATTTGTGAACTAGATTCTCGTGTTGTATCGAAATGTTGTTCGCGATGTTGCACAACGTGGGGAACACCCAAGGGTCCGTTTTCCCTTGACAATCACCACATACCACCTTTCCGACACCACATACCACCTTGGGTAGTCCACGTACTGCTTCCATCTTGTTCAACCTATCAAGATTTCTGAAGTTAGTATGTCCTAACTTTTGATGCCATAACACACTCTCATCAATTTGTGCCTTATTGCACTTTGGTTCGTCGGCCATATAGCAGTTATCGACTGACCTTTGTCCTTTCATGAGACATGTGTCCTTACCATCATAGACCTCACAAGAATCTTTGTCAAATTTCACTTACAACTCTTCGTCACATAATTGACTTATGCTTATAAGATTTGCCATTAAACCTTGTACGTGCAAGACATTCTTGAGGCTAGGTAAACCTTGGACATTTAGGAGTCATTTGCCTATGATTTTTCCTTTCGAACCACCTCCAAATGATACACTACCTCCATCATACGACTCATAGTTTGCAAGGCGACACATTACCAGTCATGTGACGGGAACAACCGCTATCAAAATACCACGAACCTGAAATGTTAGTTTTCAATGTAGTATAAACAACATGGCATTTTATATCATTTTTCCTGATCCAAACTTTCTTTGAATCAGTTCTTCTATAGGGCGTGTTTGCCGCAGTGTGCGTGCGATCTTTGGGTCTCAGTGCACCGAGGTGTTCATATGACATGACCTAGGCATCATCCTATGTCCATTAAAATCAGCCTTCAGTTTATAACAAAAAGGCCTAATGTGACCAGGTGTAGAGCAGTAATGACATACATATTTTCTATGTTTTCTTCGTGTCATTTTTACCCTTTTTATCGATTCACTTTCTTTAACGAATGGTTTCCCATTTGTGGCAACAATTGTGGGAACAATAGTGTTAGGAACATGAGTAAAACCTAAACCAGTAGTATCTGATTTTCCCATTAACAACACATCATCTAATTTAGACGTACCTGTGTTCCACTTTCTGAACGTACCTTGTGCCACTTCAAGTTGACGCGTCACCTTGTTTAGTTCGACTTCCCTTTGTGTTACCAAGACTTCCATCTTGGCCAAAGATGCTTCCAGCCTCGTGTTTTCTCTTGATGTGAGCTCAAGATCTCGACTTTGTCCTTTCCATTTTTCAAGTAACTCATCGTATAGCTTTTTCAACTCTTGTACTATGGCGATAGAGTCTTCATCGTAATCGCCCTCACAATCTGTATCATTCACAAGAGCATTTAAGCAAAACAAACTTGAATAATAGTCGAGACCATACCGCTTGATAATTGGATCAAACCGACCGCATCTCCCTCATCGATCGACAATGTTTTCAGAATCGCGACGTGAAGTCTTTGTGGCAATGGCTGGCCGCAGTCACTATCGATTTACTTCTTCGAAGAACTCAGCTTCATCATCACTCCATGATACCTAGTACGACTTTCCTCTCTTTCTTAGCGTGTTCGCACATTGGTTCGCATAGTGACCATACCCTTTGCATTCACGGCATTGGATACTATCAATATTGGAGGAATCATACCTAAACGTGTCTGAGGAAAAGGACTTCCTCACTGGTCTTGGTGGAGTGAAGTTTTGAGGTTTTGAAGACGGATATTCTACCATTCGATGACTTTGATCCATAGGCCTCGCTTGAGCTTTCTCCTTGTTCATCTTCCTTACCATAGTGTTGAATTTCCTGGTGATTAGAGCAACATTATCGCCAGCTTTGATCTCCTGCAGCTCCTCTTCATCATCTAGCTCGATTATCTCCGCGATGTTCCATCGATGTTGCGCGCAGATGAAGGCACAATGGCTTCTTATTGATTGCACCTTTCTTCTCAGATTCATCTCAGATGTCTTGAGTGAATTCATGAGATCCATGAACTCAATGGTCGCAACCGTTTGAGATGTTTCAATAGCGCGACCTTCATCTCAAATCTTGCGGGTAAGGTTCAAGAGCTTTGGATACCAAAGAACTTGTTACTTATCGCATCACTAAGATCTTCGCACTCATCGACAATATCCAATATCCTCTTGGTGTAGTCGTTGATGTTCTCTTCTTCTCCCATCTTCATATTCTCGAATTTGAAAGTGAGAATGCGAAGTCGAGACTTCTTTATACTTGTATCACCCTCACAATGCCGTTGGAGAACATCTCATGCATCTTTCGCGGACGCGCTATTCTTGATCAATTTGAACATTGTCATGTCCACGGATGCGTAAATGGCATTGAGGGCCTTCTCGTTGAAGTTTGCGTCGTCAACTTGATCTCTTGTCCATTGTGCGACGGTGTTGGAGTAACATCGCCCTGAACATCAGTGGTCTTTGGGACTGACCATGCGTTCTCCACGGATCGCCATGCTTTGACATCAATGGATTTGATGTATGAGCGAATCTCGGTCTTCCAAGATGAATAATTCGATCCATCCAAGATTGGTGGTCGATAATACCCGTAATTGTTTGAATCCATGGCGAATTACAACAAGATACCGACAGATCTCACTCGATGTATCGAGTGTAAGCTCGATACCAATTGAAAGTGTTGCTTCGCTAAACACAAATCATATGCATCGTTATCCACACACGTAGTAAAGCAATGAATTAAAAACTTGAAGAACAACGAAGTAAAACTTTTCTCTGATTAAATTATAATCTGTAGATGCCAATATGATGAAATTATTCACTATAAAATTTACAACGAATGTTACAAAAACTCACTACTTTACCACAAGATAAAGTCGGAAAGTTGAGTACTAAAACTATCTATCGAGATCTATGAAAAAGCTAAGAAGCTATCTCTCAAGATATATGAAAATTACTAAAGATTTCCTCACAACACTCGTGTACTAAAAAGAACAACCTTCTAACACCATTAGAAGTTAAAACACTCGTGTGATATTGGAAATGTTACGAAAATAGACTCAACAACATAAAACAATTCTTCAGTTGATACTTCAAGAGTTGCGCATTTTTACAGTCGCTTTGGCTCTCCTTTTATAGACGTTGAGAGGCCTTCAGCTGCATGTCTTGGACCACGAACTCGCCCACTAAAGATGTGACTAAGTCGTGGTAGATGGTTGCTTAACTTGCTCCTCGAAAGTAGGAACCGAACCGACTTAGTCCACCTTATCTCTAGCGATCTGTTACGTGTTCTTCAAGATGTTACCATCGCATCCCGCGAAACATGTCGTAACCTGCACACCAAAGAGAAGAAACGGCAAAACTATACAAACAAACTAACTCCTTGAAATGAGGAGACTTAGTCAAAGTTAACCAACTCTAACAAAATTGTTGCAAGATTGAAATGAATATAAGGGTTTGGAGTTGTGTGAACTCGCATACGAATGTTTGGAATAAAGAAATTACATGAATTAAGTTTAGTGTTATAATAAAATTAAAATAATATATGTTATATTGTAAGCGGATCCACGGGCGGATTTAAACAAGATCGGAGTCTCAAAAACTAAAATTAGATTCGAATTCAAAATTTAAGAATATGATCCAAATTCATCAGATCCAAACTTTTGATGATCCAAATCCTAAAAATGTAAATATGCAAATCTGTAACAAATCCAAAATCTATTGCATCACTATTCTAGATGCAAAAGGAGGCCATAAACCATTGTCTTATATTTGACTATTGTTACATATATGGATGTCCCATATATAAAGTAAAGGTCAAAGTTAGGATAACAATTTAATTATTGTAGACAATCATGTGTCTCAAAATCCGGTCAACAAAATCTTGCTGCAATTATATTAAACAAAAAACAAAAACTCATGTATCCACCTACACTATGTAATTTTAAAAATCAAGGGTGACGAATCAAGTCAAAAAAAAAAATCTTATAATGACACATTCAATCAAACGACGCCATTTGATTCTTTCCCTACTCCTCCCTACCTAATTAAAGAATCAATTTCGGTAAGCAACCTTAATTGCAAAGCAAAAGAATTCTATGTTTCCTACATTACGAAAGTTCTAAACCAAATTGTTCTAATTGAATTTGAAATTGACCAATATAAATATATTTAAAGGGATCCGATTCATAAGACATATTAATTAGGTGTAATTATCAAAATTTGTTTTCAGCTTAAATTTCATTTAAAGTTGATTCGATGCCTGTAATTATTAAATAAATATAATTTTGGATGTTTAGTAAAAAAAAAAGAATCGTTTCGAGAATTAAATGGACTTAATTCATTATAACAAATAAATAAAACAAAATAAGAAGAATATGTCTTGATAAATACAATATGTTTTCTTCAATCTCGAAGCAATCTAAAACAAAAATCAAAATAAAGGGACATTCTATTGAAAAATGTATTCTAGATTCTAGAGACTAGACTTGGCCTTCAATTTTTCATCAACTTTTCAAAAATATTCACTCGGTGATTCAAGAGAAGAAATTAAAAATAATTATTTTACTCGAAAATCATAATATAACAAACCACATATTAATTATAAAATACAAAAATCCGTGGTTTATTAGTATATAAGAAAGTTTACTGCAGAGAAATACATTAATTATAGTAATACATTAAAACGAAAGCAAGAAAGTAATCAAAAAACATCAGCTGCCAATTAGAAGCAGCCCACCACCAAAAAGTGGCGGTTCAACGCTAAAGAAAGCAAATTTCGATTGCTGCGGTAGTGGATTTCACAAAATCGCTGCTCAATTAAATTCTGCTGCAGAAATCGGCGAGTAGACTCAGCTGCCATGGGCCAAGAATCGTTCATATACAGCTTCGTGGCGCGTGGCACGATGGTGCTAGCGGAGTACACCGAGTACACCGGCAACTTTCCGGCGATTGCAGCTCAGTGCTTGCAGCGGCTGCCGTCGACCAACAACAAGTTCACGTACAAGTGTGATCACCACATTTTTAACTTTTTAGTTGAAGATGGATACGGTAAAATTTCTCTCTTTTTTCCCCCTAGTTTTGCTCAGCATGAGTTGGGCCGTCTGAATCTTTTTTTTTGTGTTATTGTTTTTGTTGAGTTGGGTTGGAATTTAGGGAATGGGAGACAAACTTGAACTGGGTCTTTCTTGGATCTGAGGGAGGAAGATGGAATCTTGAGTTTTTACTGCTTTACAGTTTCAAGAAATTTCGGTAGCTTGCCAACTTTGGAAATTTCTTGCACTCTTTTTGGGTTTTCGAGATTTGGATATTGGATCTGTTATGGTTTTGATTTCGGACAGGTGGAAATTGTTGACAAATTGATAGAACTAAGCTTATGCTTTCTTTATTTTTCATTTATATTTATTTTTCCTTGCCTAATCTGCTTAATGATTTTATAGATGTAGTCATGTAGAATTGTTTCGGTGTTGTTGTGGCAAGAAAAATTAGAGCAATACTACATAGGTTGATTTTATTCCTTGCCAAAAAAGCAAAAGCTTAAGCATTTTGAAATGAAAAATCATTTGGTTCGATCATTTCAGAGTCGGATTTTGTATAGATAAGGAGGAAGAGATGTGTATGCCGTGGCTGCAGTTGTGTGTATCAATACATCGAATTTTGAATGATAACTTAGCTTCCCAGCCTTATGTACTTCGATCTGTAAATGTGGTTCAGCCATTAATGGCTGATCGTAAAGCTAATTCAAGATGCTTTTAAGGAGTTGGGATGATCTTGAAACATTAGTAATATTGTCTGGATGTTTCAACCAAGACTTGTGTTCGTTGAATGAATCTTGCAAACTTCTAACATCACTCGCTTCTGATTCTTTGGTTCTTGTATTGTTACTTGCTCTCTGTTGATTTCTCTAAATCTTTATTGGGAATCTACTATACAAATGTTGAATAAGAAAAGTTCAAGATATAAATATTTGAGTTGGTAATTTGAGAGATTTTGCAGTATACTAATCTCTGTTGCTATTAAGTTTTTGACTTTTATTAAGTTTTAGCCAATGGACATTAATGGGGTGGCTCAGTTGTTTCGAATTCTGTTGGTTTCCTGATCGATGCCTGATTTTGGCCCCTAAAAACATCAGCCAAGTTTTCTCCAGCGTCTAAAGATGTCTTGGAGTTTTGGGTACCGAACTTTGAGGGGAAAATAATCCTCTGCAAATCCGATTCTACTATATATATAGGCCAATGAACTTGATCATCACAATCTCCCTGCATTATTGCTCTGTGTTCAAAATCTATTTGCTGGTTTTCATTACATTTCTCGAAATAGTAGACTTTCAGATGCCACTCGAAGAATTTTGTATCTGAGTTTTGAAATCGACATTTCTCTGACCTTGAAGGGTGTTTTCTGAAATTGTCTCAGTCACATTTTTAAGAGTGCTTGACATCATGCTTACCTATCATGCAGCTTACTGCGTCGTTGCCAAAGAATCCGTTGGAAAACAGATCTCAATCGCACTTTTGGAACGTATAAAGGCTGATTTCAGGAAAAGATATGGCGGTGGTAAAGCCGATACAGCAGTTGCCAAAAGTCTCAACAAAGAATTTGGGTAATAATTCTCACTCCCAAAATACAAAATATGATTTTTATTTTTAGTATTTCACACGAGCGTTGGACAAATATACATAACATGAAAAAATCATGCAGGTCTCTAATGAAAGAACACATGCAATATATTATTGATCACGCCGATGAGATTGAGAAACTATTGAAAGTTAAAGCCCAAGTTTCCGAAGTCAAAAGTATTATGCTCGAGAATATAGACAAGGTGGGCAAAACAAACTGCACTCGACACATATACAACGCTATTATATGCTGCTTCTTATGTTATTGCTTTCGCTAAATGCAGGCTTGATTCTTCTACCTTACCCTTCTTAGTGTGGCTCTATAGAGGGCGAATATCTTGCTCTAATCACAATTTGATAACTCGTATGATTTCGATTTTTGTGGCTCTTAGCTGCATGATCTCGCCACATGCATTCGAGCTGATTTTTAGTGTGGTTTAATTTTAAATGTTCTTACCCTCCATGGATCTTGCAGACTATAGAAAGAGGCCAAAACCTAACTGATCTCAACGACAAGGCACAAGACCTCCGTGAATCGGTGAGTTTCAGCTATTATTCTTCCTTTCTTCTTCCCCGCACGTTTCTTGAATTTAAGTGCATGAAAAAGGCTTTGTTCCTGTTTTCTTTTGTCTGCAGGCTCAAGTGTTCAAGAAACAAGGGACGCAAATCCGACGAAAGATGTGGTACCAAAATATGAAAATCAAGTTGGTTGTGCTCGGAATCATCCTCCTTCTCATCCTCATTATCATCCTCTCTGTTTGCGGGGGTTTTCATTGCTAGTCTCGTCTCGACTCGGCTCGTCTCGATTGTGTTGGTTGAGGAGCTTTCTCCATGTACGACCAGCCAAGAACTCTTCTTCGCCTTTCTCCTCTTGGGGCCATGTTGTTCGAATCCCATGTAATTGCTTTAACTGTTTTTCCATGTAAAATAGACAGAACATATATTTTTTCTTTTCATTATTACATAAGAAATTATAGAGAAGATATGATTGATGCAATTTTATTTTTTTTATCTCAAGAACTTATTTAATCTCTTCCAATAAAACTTAAAAAGGGACTCCCTCCCTAAGAAAATGACCTAAAATACATCAATTTTCAAGTGTGATCTGTAGAATCGAGTTTTTTTTTCTTCAAACACAGGAAATAGAGAAGGTGATATGAATTGTGAAAAATATAGCAAATAACGAAGTAAGAACACAAGATTTATGTGGTTCAACAAGTTGTCTATATCCATCGAAAAGAGAGATTTTATTGATAAAGTATTGAGGGTGTTTAGCTAAGCTTATTTTAGAAAGCTTATAAGATGTTTCAAGAGTTCTTAAGATATAATATCTTAAGAGATTATAAGTTATCAAAGTTTTTGGATAATTGAGCTTATAAACTAGAGAAAGAATCTTGAGTTAAAGAGAGAAAATCATAGTCGAGAGAGAAAATTGATTAAATGTGAATTTGATAGTGTATATGTAAGAAATAACAAACACTTTGTATTATGAGAAAAATAAGTTGGGGTTGTGAAAAAACAAGTAAGGCTATTTTGGTAAATTTATTATTTCTTATAGCTTATGAAAAAATAAGTTGAGGTTGAATAACTTATTTTTAAAGAAATTTATAAGCCGTTGGAGCATATATATACAGCTTATCAAATACTTTGCAGCAACTTATAAACTTCTAAACAATTTATATGTTGTTTTGAAGAGCTTATAAACTCAGCCAAACATCTTCATTGTGTTATGAGAGCGTGAGTGTATGGTTCAACAGAGTTTTAGTACCGACATTTAACTTTTATTTTACAAAAAAAATCATGTGCTATTTGTGGACATTACAAAAATAAGGGTAATTTGGTAATTTTAGCACCACAGACAGGAGGATATTTTGCCTTTTCACATTTGTTATGCTTTGTTCGGAGGGATATGCGTGGTCATTTTCTCTACGACACTTATATGGCGCCGACCTTCATCTGTGTCAATTAGTGGCGCATAGGGACGTAAACGAATCGAGTCGAACTGAATATCACTGTAAACGAATCGAATTGAACCGAATATCACTGTAATCAAATTAGTGTTTGAATCTCTTTCGGATATCTTTTCGATTTGTATTCGATTCACATAGTTTTAGCGAATACTTGAATCGAATATTCTTTCAATCTTTTTCGAGTGTATTTTTTAGACTATTCCATTAACAATTTAAGGAGAAATTTTATAAAATCATATTTTAAATAATATGGAGCTATAAACACTCAATAATAGATGTAAAATAATGATTTCACTATTTATAATTGTCAAAACTTTTGCATAATATAAACAATAACAATCAAATGTATAAATAAAAAAAGTTTGATATCAAATTCATCAAAATAGCACTTCACATGCATCAATTGTAGATGACAAACATACAATTTTCTACCAAGTTTATAAATGACGAACATCCAATCTTCCATCGCGGCAGTGAGCTCGATGGCAACCTAATGGTGTGGAGTATGGTGGCTCTGGGTGATGAGCGTGACGACGCACGATTGTGGCACGCACTGAGGAGAGTAGAGCGACAACGTCAATGGGTGGTTGTGACAGAGGCATAGAAGGGTGGTTGTGGCGTGGCATCAACTAGGGATGGCGCAGGGTGAGGCGTGGCGGCGGCACAGTGAAAGGGTAGGCTTATGAGATGTGGGAACGAGATGTGATGAGATCAGAGAATGATGCAATTTTTAATCTTAAAACAATTTTTTTTTTTAAATAATTTTAATTTTTAGGATTTAGAAATATGAAGCAATTTATTATTTGATATTAGTTTTATTTGTATAAAAATAACATAATATATTTCTTATTCCAACTATGCCATATTAAAAATGACATAATGTATTTGTATTAAAATAACAATAATATATATATATATATATATATATATATATATATATATATATATATATAGTGGGGTTCAAATAAGAACCAATTTTAACGTGAGAACTAAGAACCACGGAAATTCTTTACGAACAAAATGAATTTGCTATGAAAATTAATGAATCTGCTGGGAAAGTTACTGAATCCAAAAATTTAGAATTTTCACCAAGGGTCGAATCCCATGAGGCGAAAATTTCATTTTTTTTGGATTCAGTAACTTTCCCAACGGATTCATCAAGTTTCACACTGAATTCATCATTTTTTGGTTCTCACGTTCTCACAATAAAAATGGTTTTTACGTTAACCCTCCCTTATATATATATATATATATATATATATATATATATATATATATAAGGCTATAAACAACCAAGCCGCTCGCAAGTTATTCGGAGCTCGGCTTACGCGCCTTTCATCTATGATCTGGATTCTTTTCTCCACCATCTCTTCACATCTCCAAGATCTGGAGCTCCCCCCCTCTCTCTCTCTCCACGTCTTAGATCTGGATCTCTCCCCCTACTCTTTTCATGCTATCGTCGCTTATCGCTCGAACGTATCAGGGTATCAAAGTGGGGCTTCACTGCGACTGATGACGCATCTTTGTTGGGCAGGAATTTGAGTTAATAAATAACATTTTGGTGAAGAAAAATGAAAAAAATCCTCTTTTGATAAAATTCTCTATTGGGCAGGATCCGTTTTTGGTGTTGGTCAGAATGGAGATGCGTTGTGCTCCGAGTATTGACTCAAGTAGCTCGCAAAATAAGATTGTCTATTTCTAGTATTTATTACCATGTTATCTTTGAAAAAATAAGATATTGTGCCATCTTGTATACATTTTGATTTGTTTATTTGAGATTATTTCCTCTATGTAGCAGATGATTTGTTGTATGAGGTGAGAGTTCTACTTTGTCTTATCGTAATTTTGTGCATATTTGAGAGTGTATTATGTATTTTCGTAATTGAATTGAATGAGTATTAGATGAGGTGATGAAGGTCAAGTATGGACAAAATTGTTATGAATAAGAAAAATGTTAGCTTATCTACTATTCTCGGTGAACACAAGTTCGAGTTTAAGCTCGGCTCGTGTAGCTCATTAAACAAGTATGTAACAAGCCGAGCTCGAACTGTTTGTGATCTAAGAAAAATACTGGCGAGCCGAGCTTGAGCTTAAATTAAAGTTCGAATTCGAGCTCGCGCTGAGCTCGAGCCTAGTAATATTTTCACGAGCCGAGCTCGAGCCTGTTGGTATTCGACTCGGCTCGGTTCATATACACCTCTATATATATGTATATATATATATTTTATTCGAATCGAATATTTGAAAGTTTTGAATTGAATATCATGATTTTTAATTTGTATTCGTTAACTAATCGAATCAAAAAAAGTATTTGTATTTGTATTCGAATCAAAAAAATTCGAATTCGAATATCGAACCGAACAAAATTATTTGATTTGTATACATACCTAGTGACGCGTTCTCAAGTTCTTTCTTTAACTGAATTCTGTTATGCAATCCTCTAGTCATCAAATAGTTATTGGCCACATATCTGACTACCTTGTCGGGTTTTTGCCTTGCGTGGATAAAATATGAGGTTCTCCTTAAGGTCTGCATCATATATTTCCAGATTTGAGGTGAGCTTTTGAAAGACACACAGATCTGAACACTGGTAAATAACATGTCTTTGACTCGTTCCTTTAGACTAAGTTTAGACTTCATTTTCCTTCAGATTTGAAGTCCGATTGACTTTAATATTTTTTGAGCTTCCAGACATGGTTTGGGTTAGATCGATCTCCATTTTGCTCCGGGAGTGATCTGGTACAATTGGTCAGAGTCTGTTCGTTGGCAAGAACCGAAAAGGGCATAACTTTCAGGATGAGACGAACAAGGCATACTGCTTCGCCGTGTAGGCGGGAGCCCAAATTGTATTGTTTCTATCATGTTTCGACCTCCTTCGGTATTCGGACATTTTTTCTGCCTTTGTCTTCCCGTGTCCCTGCCACGTTAGAGAAGATCTTTTGCAATAATATTATAGAGTTAATATTTAATGAAAATAAATAGGAAGAATATAAAATCGACATCATCATAGAACATAAAAGGGAATTAAATCAACTTTTGGACCTTAATTTTTTTTTATTCCCATCATCGAATTAGGCCCAATAAAAGACCGGATAAAACTGTCCACATAATCGAATTTCAATCCTCAATTCCTCCTCTTCGTCTGAAAAAATTGAAGATATGTTCAGAACCCGATCGGACTTCTATAATTTAGGAATGTGCTTTTAGTATAGTTCGTTAATAACGAAAAAATTATGTAGAAAAGGTAAATAGGAATAAAATATCCCCTGCGAAACGAAGATGGTAATCGATAGGGGTGCTTAAACGGTATCGGTTATCGGTTAACCGATAACCGAAACCAAAAAGTCGGTTATCGGTTAACCGATAACCGATTTTTCGATTTCGTTCGATTATCGTTCCCATTGCAAGTGAATTTCGGTTATCGGGTATAACCGATTAACCGACAGTTATACCGATTAACCGAAATTAATTAATTAATTAATTAATTTATTTATTTATTTAATTATTAGGTAAAATTATTTAATTTAATATTATAATTTCTGTAATATTTGAAATAATCTCGGTTATTTCGGTTATTTTCGTTAATTCGGTTATTTTCGGTTAATTTTGTAATTTTTTTTTTTTTTTAAATTTAATTTTAATTTGGTTAATCGATAATCGAACCGACTAACCGAATCGGTTAATCGGTTAACCGATTAACCGATTGGTATCGGTTCGGTTATCTATTTTGGTTAATTCGGTTTGGTTAGCGAAATTTCGGTTTCGTTAACCGAAACCGAACCGATTCTCACCCCTAGTAATCGATACGATGTGTGTACTTACATTGAGAAGTTGAAGTTGTACTTCTATCCCACATCGACAAAGAGTTTATAAGAGTGAGAGGAGGTGAGTATAAAATGGGCCGGCCCGCAGCCAATGAAGTTCATACCTTTCTCGGCCTTTTGGCTAAGATCAAGTGTAGTATCTGTTCTTATCAGTTTAATATCTGATATGTGGGCCAATGGCCCACACGATATTAAATTTATTTTTAAGGGGAAGGTCCGCTATGTCAGCTTGCTGCCTGGGCCTTTGCGCGTCGCCCAAGCGTTGCACTATTGTTCGGGCCGGGCGCACCCCATCAAAACTAGTCAAGAAATTCATAGTTGGGCCTACTTTTTATGTCGGCCCTTGTTTTATTATCTTTTTTTTCTCTTAAATCTTTTGTTAACTATTTTTATAGTTAAAAATGATGTATATTCTTTTAACCTCTGAGGAAAAGGCCACCGTGGCATTATGATTATTTAACTTTATTATAGGACTTAAAAGTTAATTATTGTTTTCATTCCTTCGAGAGCATCAACTTAATAACTAATTTATCCGATTTTTAACCAACTCCTGAAGAATAATGTGAAAGAGATCTTTCACGTAGGGATGTCAACGAGCGCTTTCTGGGAATGAACCAATAAATTAGTATTGGTTTTGGTTCTGGAACCGGTCCAGTAAACACCGGATCCGGATCGGATCCGGACCATCAAGTTATGGTTCCGGATTGGGTATTACCCATTGCTAACTGGTTACCCGTTGGGCCGCTACATCCAAATCCCCAAAATTTTCATGATGTTCATCCAGATTCAAATTACTCACAATATTACCTTTGTTTTCATTTCACGGCATAAGTTACTGTTTTTTAAAATCGTATCAGATAGACTTATATTTAACGTCTGGGTATCAATCTACGACTAGAATAATATATTTGGTCTTCTTAAAGAGATATTACAATAATGTAAATCTTATTCTTTTCCTCGAGGGATGTTACTAATTTTTTGTTTGTGATAGTTCATTTTGTTCGACAATTGACTTTCTTCTTGCAATATTGGAATTTTGTTATTATCGTCTTATTTACACGGAATAAATATACTAGTAATTGTCCCCGTACCAGAGTTTTATATGTTATTAGTATATAATATAATTAGTATATTTGTTATCATGCATCAAAAATTAATAAAAAGTAAAATTTAATCATAAATGTTAGAATTTTCATATGTATTTATAAAACATTTATAGTAGAATAATGGCTAAAATCTGAAACTTTTAGAGCATTTATTTGTATTATATGTTTATTTATGTAATTGGACATAATATCAAAGTATACTATAAATAAAATCAAAAAATTACAAAACATATTGCGCTTGAATTTTATAAATCATGCAAGACTTTTTTATATGTACTGTCAACACTATCCTTATCCAAAATTAAGATTTTCGAACCACTAGAAGTAGCAACATACAACTGATCATTTGTAAAAGTAGATTTTGACAAAAGTAAAAGAAAAAAAAAACATTTGAAAAAGTTTGATCATTTGAAAATATAAATATCATGCATCTTCAATTCTATTATTTATTTTTAATATATTTGCTTTGTTGTAAATATCTTTTTAACATTTGGTTTTGCTGCATAGATCAAATGATATAGATAATAGAATCACATCACAATGGTAGATCTACTATCCAGACAAAGAGCTTGTATCAAATAAATATGAACATGTAATTCTTTTACTGTTTCGTTTTTTTATTAATTGTAGTTTTACAAACTATTAACAGATTTGAAATTTTATTTGTAATTTTTTTACCAAGCTAATATATATTATGTACAAATTGTAAAAAAAAAAAACTGACCGGGTCGGACCGGAACCGGACAAAATGGGCCGGGTCTGAACTGGTCCGGGTCCAAGCGGTTCTAGAACCGTAACCGAACCGAACCGTTGCTTTAAAATTTAATGGGCTTTGAGCAGTTCCGGATCGGTCCGGTAAAGACCACCGTTGACATCCCTACTTTCACGTAGGATTTATCACAAGTCGGATACATTATAAAGTATTAAATTACTTTTCATATATGTTCTTAGTTTTTATCGACATGAGTTTTAATAAATACAATGAATGTAAATTGAGTGGAGAATGAAGTTCATATAAGAAAATATGCATGTGAGTGGAAAATGTGAACCATAAGTAATTTTTTTGTAAATAAGTGGATTGCATATAGGTAAAAGCGTTGAATTTTGGTTGAGGTCTATAAAAGAAAAATAAAAATTTTGTGGACATATTGAAATGGAATTAAATAAACAAATTTTGTGGACATATTGAAATGGAATTAAATAAACGAATATCAAGAACGAGGAGTAATATTTTCTAAGAAAACAAGTTGCCACAATCATGTATGGCTCCTTCAAACAAGTTGTAATCCCAAAACATTCTCACGTTAAGTATTATACTGACATACTTTAGCGAAATTACCATTATTATATTTGTAAACATTATCTTTCATTTTCGTCTTTTCGATGATAGAAGATTATTTTAGAATTTAGCCGCTTTATATAAAAAGCTATTTCATTCAATCCATTTAAAATGTCTCATTTCTTTTGGGTACGGATATTTAGAAAAAAAATATAAAGTAGTTAAATGGATGAAAAATTGGTATGACTCGCACCTTCTGAATGAATAATTATTTTTTTAAAATAAAATGGACCGGACAATTTAAAAAGGAAAATGAGATATTTTAAATGAGACGGAGAAAGTATGTTATATGAAGACGACTATAAATGAATTTTTATTATTCATATAGTGGATATTTTATTTCATTTTCGTTTCCAAACGAAAATGTCACTATGTACTAAGTAGTTGTAATTCTAAAAAATCCTATAAAAATAGCTTATAGCTCAAGGGGTTTTTTTTGAAAGGGTATTCATTTTTATTTTTAGTTTGCCTAACTTATGGAACTTGTAAAAGTCTCATTCTGTAGGGGAGAGGAAGACTTTGAGGTGTGAAAATTTAGTCCTAATTCCAGACAACATGTTGGACTGTGATGTGGACGATTTTATACTATTCTTATTTATCTTCATTAAATACTAACTATGCAATGTTATCACAAAAAATATCCTATGACATGACAGAAAAAATGTCAAAATAATAATTAAAATGGACTCAAGCATGCTTGAAACAATAGAATATGAGCTTCAGCTTATATGGCAAACCCAAATGCCTTGTTTGTTTTGTTGAGACGTTTTCGAAAAGGTATTATGGGCATAAATTAGTTCGTAGTTGAAAGTTACACCCTTTCTGGATTCTGCCAACGATAGAGCAAGATGAAAATTAGATCTGACCAGAATCAGGTTTGGAAGCTCAAAGAACATTCAAAGGCGATCAAATATCAGTTCTGAAAGTCTCGTGGAAGAATAAAGCTAAAGCGAGATATGAGGATCTTATGAAAGTTGAAGTCAAATATGAAGTCCAAAAGAACGAGTCAAAGACATGTTGTTTACCATTGTTCAAACCTGAGTGTCTACCAAAGCCTACCTCAGATATGAAAGTGTATGATACAGACGTAAGAGGAAGAACCTTATATATGAAGCATGCAAGATACAAAAAGACAGAATATTCTAACGGTCTTCACGTGTCCTAAGATCTTTTAGATACACTCAAAGTTGACGTATCGGACATGCAATCAACGTGAACTCTAAAAAAGACTAAACACCCCTAAGTAGAAGGCATGACAGATTAGAACAATGAAACTATCCTTCTTGCGCTCAGATACAAAATTACCAAATTACCCTTGTCATTGTATTTTCTATAAATATCTCATGATTTTCTTGTAAAAAATATAGGAGATATTCTCAACACTTGTACCGAAACTCTACTGTACTCAAGCAATATAAACGCAAGTTTTGTGTCTTTCTCATAGTTGTTCATTGATCATTCGCTTGGTTCGTAGTTTTCTCTTGTCAAACTTGGATTGGAAATCTCATTGGATTTCTTTTACTCTTCAACTTATTTCTTTTTAATCACCAGGTTTTTACCCATCTTCTAAGTTTATTTAATTATTTAGTTATTTAATTATTGAGGTTCAAAATCCCAACTCCACATGCTGCAAAACCACTTTAGGCCTTAAAGAAATATTAAAGACCATTCTTTATATATAAACATATTCTTGGAGAATAGAATAAATAAAAGTTGTGATTTTCTTTCTATAAAAATATTGTAGCTTAATATGTATGGCAAATTAAAATAGGGTTACCCTTCTCACTATATTCTGAATCATTAGGGCTAGAGGGAATATGTTTTTCATTCTTTTCCCTTTCTTTAATTTTAGAGTTTTGGTTGGAGAGTATTAAAATTGTTTTTTGGGGGTGGGAAATCAACAACCTTTTTGAAGCATCTTTGTCGAAAAGGATTTTTTTTAAAGTAATTAAGAATCTGCCCAAACAAGTTATTAGAATAACTAGCAATCTGATCACACAACCCCTTGAAAAAGGTACCAGTTGAGTGTCCCTATATCAATGAGCATCAATGAAACTATCGTAATATTTATAGTAAGATTATGAGTTATGATACAAACTTTTTCTCTCGTAGAAATTAGTAATTATTATTTTTATACATAATGCTTTCATATGATATTCATTTAAGGGTTATTGGCGCATAAATACACCAACTTTGAGTCTATATTGATTTTTTCCACGAACTTTAAAAACTGTCACAAAATACATAAACTTAATCACTTTAATGATTTTACCATGATTTCAAATTCAGACCAAATTAAATCTGACTTGATATATCAGAAATTTAGTATAGACAAAAATGTTAGTGATATAAACGACATCATATAGAAGATATAAACATCGACGCTCCATCAAAATAAATCAAATTTTTTGGTTTCTAGTATCCATTGCGTCAACCTTCATTACAAAAATCATGCCTTTTCGTTTTTTTCATCATCTGGTTCTAGTTGAGATCAAAACAATTGATATTATCTCTCTACTATGTTGTATATATCATTGACCGTCTTGTCTATGGTAAATTTTTGAGATATCAAGTTAGATTTAATTCGATTTGAATTTGAAATTATGGTAAAATCACTAAAGTGATTAAGTTTGTGTATTTTATGATAATTTTTAGAGTTCGTAGGAAAAACCAAAATGAGCCTAAAGTTGATGTATTTATGCGCTAATAACCCTTTAAATGTATATAACTGGATATCACACAAGATCAGTAATGCAGATTCATATTAGTGAGCAAACATATAACATTTCTCTCTCTATATATATATAATACATGGATAAGTGTAGCTGTTAGGCTTTTATTATTGCAATATATATATAAGAACATCAAACTTATATGCAAAAGCAAAACTAACATATCATAAGTTATCTCTAGTGTCTAATCAAAATCATATCGTAACTCCATCAAATCGTTTTTTTCTGATTCTTTTTCAAATTTGATAAATTTTGATTGATCATATATTAGTATGTAGAAAGAGGTTAAGAGTATAAAATATGAAGCACAGAATTTTAAAAAGAAAAAGATGCAAAGTGTAAAATTTGCATAATATTAGGCCGACCGATGGTAGATACTCCCACGCTGAAATTGCCCTAAATATCACGTGGAGCCCTATATTGGCATGGTGAGATATTGAGAATATAAATGTACTCACACAAAATGATCACATAAATATGAGTACACGCATCAATATGTACATAGATAAAGTGGTAGTGTGTGTTGGCCAAAGGTCTCGGGTTCAAATCCACCGTGAACAGTGACACGCCTTTAAAATTTCTGTATTAAATTACCCAAAAAAAAAGATAAAGTGGTAGTGACATATAAATATGAAAATATATGGAAGACACCAAAATGTGAATATGAGAATTAAGAATTAATAATAACATTTGGTTTATTTAATCCAAATGTTACAATTAATAACTCAATCCTAATTTTTAACAAATTTCAAACCACTCTCGCATGTAACCACTAGATACCTTATTCATACAATTACATAAATTATGCAAGTATAATATATTCATATCCACACAAATGACAACCTTATACAAAGATAAAAATCATAAAGTCAAATCACTCATGTGAGAATATCGAATAACCGGCATATACCATATTCGTACAGCTACATAACTTATACAAGTATAATGTATAGTCATATGTATGCAAATGACTACCTTATGTAATAATAAGATATCACAAATTACTCTGATTTTTTTTCAAGATTATTCTTGTCCGTCCAATCATATTTAATTAGCGGTTGGATTTTGTTCTTGATAGGATACGGCCCAACTACTAGGCCCAAGCATCAGGTCCAATATAAATGGGCCCGACATTAAGCTCGGCCCATGTGAGTTCGGCCCAAGAAGACTCCTCGATCAACTACAACTCTAATCGCAATTGGAGACGTAGAAGATTCGGATGCATATCTAAAAGAATCCTTATGAGAGAAGACTTGGAATCAGAGTCAGAGTCGAACTCAACTTGGAATCAGAGTCAGAGTCGAACTCAACTTGGAATCAGAATCAGAGTCGAACTCAACTTGGCATCAGAGTCAGAGTCGAACTCAACTTGGAATCAGAGTCAGAGTCGAACTCAACTTGGAATCAGAATCAGAGTCGAACTCAACTTGGCATCAGAGTCAGAGTCGAACTCAACTTGGAATCAGAGTCAGAGTCGAACTCAACTTCATGAATAGGTATAAATAGAGGCTAGATTAGAGAAGAGAGGGACAGCGACAATCATCTACTCTTAGATCAATCACTTGATCATCTACTCTCTTTGTAATCGCTCCTCTTACACTCTCAATACACATACTCTCTCTCTCCCCATGGACGTAGATCTTATTCATAGATCGAACCACGTAAATCTTTGGTGTTCTTGTGCATTTAATTCCCTTACGAAAATAAGATCGATCACTGGCGCCGTCTGTGGGAAACGAAATTTTGTGCTTTCGATCAACCACCGTTTACAGGGAAATAATCATGACCAGGTACACCAGAAGTCATACATCCAGAATCGTCGCCGGCAACGACAACGCTGACGGCGATAGGGCACGCCGAGCTCGGCTCGGAAGTGCCTATGTCCAAACCTCGACGAGCACGGCACCCGCCTGCAGGAGGCAGGATACCATAGCGAAGGAGATCACAAGAACGACTAAGGAGAACCTCTCGCTCCGCAGTGAACCTCGACGAGCCTGCATCTGCGTCGGAGTGGGCGATAGCGGAGCGGTTCGCCAAGCGAGCAAGCGGACAGAAAAAGCGTGAAGTCGATGATCGAGAGAACCGAGGCAAGAATCGGTAGAAACCAAAGAGAGAGAGATCTCGCCACATTAAGAAGCTCGATGCGAGCAACAAGTAGCTTCGGTATTATAACCGCATGTCAAATCCGACAATTCCAAGTAGGCGACCTCATCTTTTGATTTATTTGCTCCGTGTGCTTGCATATTTCATTTGTCATTTATGCATGCTACCTCTTCCCATCATACTATACCCCTACGGAGGATGAACGATACCCTCTTCGGAGGACGAACTATACCCTCTTTGGAGGATGAACTATACCCTCTAAGGAGGACGAATTCCCTCGACGGAGGTGATTACCTTCGCTTTGCACGAAGGTAAATTTAAGCAGCGCATGCCTACATACGAGATCGATTTCCTTCGTTTATATCAAGACAAGATCTCTATGTAGATGAAGGGACCACCCTCCCGATGACCTCGTGGCAGGAACCATTCCTACATACGAGATCAGATTACCTTCGTTTATTTCAAGACGGTTCTCTATGTAGAGCGAAGTAAGGGACTACCCTCCCGATAACCTCGGCAAAAAACAGGAACCATTCCTACATACGAGATCAGATTACCTTCGTTTATTTCGAAGACGGTTCTCTCTATGTAGACGAAGTAAGGGGACCACCCCTCCCGATAACCTCGGCAAAAAACAGGAACCATTCCTACATACGAGATCAGATTACCTTCGTTTATTTCGAAGACGGTTCTCTCTATGTGAGCTAAGTAAGGGACCACCCTCCCGATAACCTCGCAAAAGCAGAACCATTCCTACATACGAGATCGATTACCTTCGTTTATTTCGAAGACGGTTCTCTCTATGTAGACGAAGTAAGGGGACCACCCCTCCCGATAACCTCGGCAAAAAACAGGAACCATTCCTACATACGAGATCAGATTACCTTCGTTTATTTCGAAGACGGTTCTCTCTATGTAGACGAAGTAAGGGGACCACCCCTCCCGATAACCTCGGCAAAAAACAGGAACCCATACCTTCGTACGAGAACGGATACCTTCGTTTATTTCGAAGACGGATACTCTCTACGAGGACGAACTACCTTCGTACGAGAACGGATACCTTCGTTTATATCGAAGACGGATACTCTCTACGAGGACGAACTACCTTCGTACGAGAACGGATACCTTCGTTTATGTCAAGACGGATACTCTCACGAGGCGAACTACCTTCGTGCGAGAACGGATACCTCGCTTATTTCAAGACGGATACTCTCACGAGGACCTAACTACCCATTTGCGAGCGGATACCTCGTTTATATCAAGACGGATACTCACGAGGACGAACCACCGTGACGAGAACGGATACCTCGTTTATATCGAAGACGGATACTCTCGAGGACCGAACTACCTTCGACGAGAGCGGATACCGCTTATATCGAAGACGGATACTCTCACGAGACGAACTACCACCGTGCGAGAACGGATACCTTCGTTTATTTCAAGACGGATACTTCACGAGGGCGAACTACCTGACGAGAACGGATACCTTCGTTTATATCGAAGACGGATACTCTCACGAGGGGCGAACTACCCGTGCGAGCGGATACCTTCGCTTATATCGAAGACGGATACTCTACGAGGACGAACCACCTCGTATGAGAGCGGATACCTTCGCTTAGAAGACGGATACTCTACGAGGATGAATTACCTTCGTTTATCACGAGGACGTGCTACCTTCGCCTCGGCCTTCCGCAGCCGACCTCGCCTCGGCCCTTCATCTTCTCGGCCTCCCGACACGACCGTCTTCATCTCGGCCTCGCAGCCGACCTCGGCCTTCGCCACCTCGCCCTCCGCAGCCGACCTCGCCCGCCCGGTCCTCCAACGGCCGACCACGCCGCCGTCGTCTCCGCCTCCGCCTTCCGCAGTCGACCTCGGCCTTAACCGACCCGCCTTGGCCGCCGCCGAGCTCCGGCCTTCTTCGCCGCATCCCGAGCCTTCACCCGGCCTCGACCTCGACACTAAATTACATATTCGACTTGGCGGTGAAGCAAGCCGACGCACAACTTTGGCACAACGCCGGAAATGTGAAGAAGCGACGCACAACTTTGACACAACGCCCGGAAAGGTGAAAGCGGCGTACAACTTTGGCACAACGCCTCGGAAGGTGAAGCGGCGCGACAACAACCGCACAACGCCTCGGCAAGGTGGCGACGCCGACAAGTGAAGCGGTCGAAGACCCCGCGCGCCGACGGTGAAGCGGTTAGAAGACCTCGGCTTAACGCCCGTCGGTGAAGTCGGTCGAAGACCTCGGCATAACGCCCGTCGGTGAAGCGGTCGAAGACCTCGACTTAACGCCCGGTAGGTGAAGTCGGTCGAAGACCTCGGCATAACGCCTCATCGGTGGCTAGTCGAAGACATCGCTTAACGCCGCCGTCGGTGAAGTCGATCGAAGACCTCGGCATAACGCCTCGTCGGTGAAGCCGGTCAAAGACTTGACATAACGCGCCGTCGGGTGAAGCGCCCAAAGACCTCGGCATAACGCCGGCGGTGAAAGCCAGCCCCAAAGACCTAGGTATAACGCCCGTCGGTGAAGCGGTTTTCAAAGACCTCGGCATAACGCCTCGTCAGGTGAAGCCAGCCAGAAGTTACATATTCGACTTCGGCAAGGCGGCGGCGATTCGACTTGCCGGTGGAGCCGGCGACATTCGACTTCGCAAGGCGACGCGTATTCGACTTGACGCCAATGGAGCGGCGACATTCGACCGGCGAAACGCCAGCCAAGGTGAAGCCAAGCAACATGCGACTTCGGCATAACGCCTCGACAAGGTGAAGCCAAGCAACATGCGACTTCGGCATAACGCCTCGGCAAGGTGAAGCCAAGTAAAATGCGACTTCGGCAAGGTAAAGACCAAGCGACGTAAGACTTCGGCATAACGCCTCGTCAGGTGAAGTCGAGCACCAAGACTTCGGCAAAACGCTTCGGCAAGATATACAAACAAAGAAGATATGACCTCGGCGACGCCCTGCTGACAAAGCGGCGACATACGACTTCGGCGAACGCCTCGGCAGGGCGAAGCCAAGCGACATACGACTTCGGCAGAACGCCTCGGCGAGGTGAAGCAGCGACATTCAACTTCGACAGATCAGCGCTACCCACCTCGCAGACTACGAATTCCGCGGCGGCGTCGACCACCGCTCCCTCCATCACGACCTCACTTCTACGTCTTTTGGGGGATATGATAGATCTGACCCAACTACTAGGCCCAAGCATCGGTCCAATATAAATGGGCCCGACATTAAGCTCGGCCCATGTGAGTTCGGCCAAGAAGACCTCGATCAACTACAACTCTAATCGCAATTGGAGACGTAGAAGATTCGGATGCATATCTAAAAGAATCCTTATGAGAAGACTTGGAATCGAGTCGAGTCGAACTCAACTTGGAATCGAGTCGAGTCGAACTCAACTTGGAATCGAATCGAGTCGAACTCAACTTGGCATCGAGTCGAGTCGAACTCAACTTGGAATCAGTCGAGTCGAACTCAACTTGGAATCGTAATCGAGTCGAACTCAACTTGGCATCGAGTCGAGTCGAACTCAACTTGGAATCAGTCGAGTCGAACTCAACTTCATGAATAGGTATAAATAGAGGCTAGATTAGAGAGAGGACAATGACAATCATCTACTCTTAGATCAATCACTGATCATCTACTCTCTTTGTAATCGCTCCTCTTACACTCTCAATACACATACTCTCTCTCTCCCCGTGGACGTAGATCTTATTCATAGATCGAACCACGTAAATCTTTGGTGTTCTTGTGCATTTAATTCCCTTACGAAAATAAGATCGATCAGTTCTTAATTCTTATTTAAGGGTTGTTAATACTATAGCTCAATCTTGAATATATATATGAGTGAGTTATTGTAAAAACCTTTGTTATCCTGCAAATGTAAGAACAATGCATTTTCCATGAAAATTACTATATTAATAAAAAAAATTGAATTTTCGCTCCTCATGAGATTTGAACCCGGTGGTGCACAATGCACTCATTAGCAAAGTGATACATCATCATAGATCTTCACGATCTAATGGCTGTAAATGATTCTCAATTTAAATAATGTTTTTATTTGAACCTACTCATATATATATATATATATATATGGGAGGTTAACGTGAGAATCATTTTATTGTGAGAACGTGAGAACCAAAAGCGATGAATTCACGGTGAAAGTTGATGAATCCATTGGAAAATTTCGAATCCAAAAAATAGAAATTTCGCCTCATGGGATTCGAACCGGGTGAAAAATTCAATTTTGAATTCAAGAACTTTTTCAATGGATTCATCAACTTTCATAACTAATTCATTTGGTTCTTAGTTTTAGGATAAGAATAGTTCTTATTTGAACCAAACTCTCTCTATATATATATAGAGTGATCTCTCTCTCTCATAATCAACTTTATTGAATGAAAAATTATTTAAATTTAAATTTAATAATTTAATATATTTCGAATATGTGGGAAAAGGATGTGTGGCCAGCCATAATGTGGCCGCATAGCTTTATTGACATATATAATGGGGTTCAAAAAAGAACCATTTTTAACGTGAGAACAAAGAACCACAAGAATTTACTATGAACAAAATGAATTCGATATGAAGGTTGATGAATCCGCTGAGAAAGTTTCTGAATCCAAAAATTCAGAATTTTTGTCAAATTTTCATCCGGTTCGAATCCTATGAGAGACGAAAATTCCATTTTTCACCCGTAACTTTCTGGACGGATTCATCAATTTTCAAAATGAATTCATCATTTTTTGGTTCTCACAATAAAAATGATTTTTACTTTACTCATCCTAAACCTTCTCCGGTCTATATATATTATATAGTCATCCGAAACTTCTCTATATATATATATATATATATTGTCACACAATTTGGTCAAATTTTCTCTACTTTGGGTGATATATGGAATATATATTATACATATGATCGAATATTGATAGATTACAAGATACAACGAATTCAAAATTTGTCAATTCATCAACATATGAGATAGATTCGCTGGCTATTTTGAATGCAATTTTTGTTTCTCTTGAAGCATTTCTATTCCTCCTCTTCTTCATTTCTTTCCAATATTCTTGGTACATATTATATCCAATCGAATCGATTATAAAACTTAGCTAGCGTCCTCATTCAGAGTTTATAATTTTCATATTAAATTATTGATGTACATATTGTAGCACCCATGTGTACTACCAGTATAGATGTGATCAATATTAATCATATGTATATTGAAAACCTAATTTATGTTCAACATTCCTAATTTCCAATTTAATATTTTCACCAAAGTCCAAACGTATTATTTCTTCATTGATTCGTCATGAAAGTCCAAACATTAATCTTACGGTAGAGTCGTAGACCACATCCAAAGCATATTCTTTCAGAAACTACATATAGCTTTCGTCTCAAAAAACTACATATAGCAAATAATTTCGATAAAAAAACAAAAACAAATATTTATGAAGTTTTATTAGGATAAGCGTGTACATATGCTAATAATCAAAAGAAAAAAGAATAATATTTTTTACTTAAAATTAAAAACCTGGGTATCATCTATGAATTGTATGGCTTATAATTAACGAATGACAAATGCTAATAATCAAAAGAAAAAAGAATAGTATTTTTACTCTCTCCATCAGGAGTCCGAGGTTCGTTGGTTCAAGAATTGTCCAAGAAGTCCATTGGAGATGTCGGTCCAACTAGCCCACGAGCGGTCAATTTAATTATGACGAATGAGCTTGATTTTTGATGACTTTTAGCATCTTATTTTGTGGCATATATGGGCCATGTTTTTTTATGTATTTTCGCAGTCCATTTAGATGTTAGATTAAATAGTTTCCTAGTTTATTTAGGTCTCTTCTATTAGTTAGTTTCATTCTTTGATAAGGAGTCGTTCTTTGATATGGAGTCCTTCTTTGATAAGGATTATAGTTCAATTTTCAACCTATATAAAGACTTGTAAGGGGACAAATATTCAGCTTTTGATTTCCAATATATGAGAGTTTTATTCTCTATTCAATAGCTCTTCGAATTTCTTGAGATTTGTCAAGTAATTCAATTAACAACGTATCAACGAGACATCCATCCCTCGTTTGTATGTCATTCATCGTTCCCGAGTTGCTAAATCAATACCACGTTGGGGTATAGGGAGTCAATCTATCCTATATCATTCCTTGGATTAGATTTAGAGGTTTTGGGATAGTTCCATCATTTCAAGAAAAGTCTTCCGTTTGCGTGTCGGACCGGCTGGGTTCGTATCATCTCCTTCCAACATTTTTCGTTCAAACGACATATCAACTCAACATAAATGGTAAATCAAGCATAAAATCGACAATTCAAAGATATAACTTAAATCAAACGGATCACGACCCTTTACTTCAATAAGAATACAGAACATATAACAAATACATTTTCAGAGAATATGGCATAAAAAAGAACACTATCTTTTGCTTGAAAAATCGAAACTAGACAACCTTGTACATTACACTACTTTTAAATTCCTACAATATTCAAACCCCTTATTCCATTTTTCTTACAACACATGTAACACTAAATTTTCATCCATTTTCACACATTACTCAAACCAAAATAAAAAGAAAAAACCCCTAAAAACTTCTATCAAACACCTCCCCGCATATGTATATCCAAAAGGGCCATCATCCCTAAAACACACACATACACACACGCCAACAAACTTAAACAAACACTCACATAAAAAAGCCCTAAAAACTTAGGTGATCATTCATATCACTCTACACATCTCTAACTTCGAACTCGTTTCGATTCTTGACGACGATGTCGTACATGTGCATGGATTTGAACTTGTTGAAATCTTTGGGGAGAGAGATGAGATGGACCGTTGATCTCTTGTGATACTGCAGAAGATCAGGATCATCATAGTACCTCTCCCATCCTAGGTTTAGTAACTTCCTCTCCAACACAGCATATGATGCGATCACCTCGTTTGAGGCCACGTGGACTAGCATTTTCTTGCTGTGGCACTCTCCGGCGTTCTCCACGAGTCGAACGACGCCGTTCTTGAACACCCAAACGCCAGACATTGATGTAGTGTGTGTGTTGAGGGATTTGGAATTTGTTGAGTGAGAGGTGGTGAAATGTGGAGATATATATAGAGGTTTTAGGTTTTTGAGTTGAGGTTGTGTGTATTTAAGCTAGGGAATAAGCTACATATGGAATTAAATTGTTGCTTTTTTTCTTTTTATAAATGTGGTTTAGAACTAGGTTCTTTCTTGTATTAAATAAATTTAAGTGTTTTTTGGAAAAAGAAAAATCAGATTGCTAGCATTGATATTTTATTTGGGTATTGTTATTTGCCATAGTGAATAAGACTACAATATTATAATATATGAGGTGATCTACATTAGTCGGACTTTGATACTTTTCTTCACTATAAATGATATTTTCTTCAATATAAATGATTTTTTTAAATTATAGGGTAAAAAACAAATGATACTTTTCTTTATTATAAATGATATTTTTCTTAACAATAAATGATACTTTTATCCATCCTTATAATGTGGATGAATATACAAGAGTTTTGTGTTTTATATATATATATGCCTGATATTTGTGTTAATGGGTACTCAAGAACCTTCCCTCATATCATATTCTTCCAAGAAAGTGTTCACACAAACACAGACATGTGTGTGTACTAGATATAAATATATGGAGAAATTTTAAATGAGAGGATCTAGTCTCAACTTATGCATATATTATTTCCTTAACTAAGCAATTACCACTAAATTGAATTTCTAGCAAAGAACATGAGAGCCCATCTTATTCTAATGCCATATTATATATGATTACTTTAACCAGGGATTCTTGTTTGTGGGTACTCTCTCTACAAAAATAAATTGGATGATGGGGGTAGAGAATCAGAGTACCCAAATCTAGTGGGATGTGGAAAATAATAAATTATCAATGTTTCCAGCAATGAAAGGACAATAAATTTTGCAGTATACTGATCAAGAAAAAATAAAGGAAAGAAGTTTCATGCAAATGGAAAAACGCATGCATGATGCATGGCATGACTGTGACAAAAAGCTGTTAGCAGTCAAAATCAAACTCATGAGGGGCAAATGGAGAACTCTCTTTGCCCCATACTTTATCCAAAGGATAAGAGAGAAATATCTCATAACAAATAAATTTATATTATGTATATACAATTTTCTTGATGAACATTTATTATTGAAGTCAATTATATGAATACTTTTATCTCTACAAATGATTGCTGAGAAGGAGAGTGAAATGTGACAGAAGTCCATTCTAGAAAGGAGTGGGCTTTGAAAAGGGTTTGCTGTTGAAGGAATTGTGCATTTGTTGATAAGCCTCTTATCTTCATAGTTCTCAATGGCTCTCTATCTCTCTATATTATATTGTTTGAATTTGGGATATTTTTGCATTAGAATTTGGAATATGTCTTCTGGCAGAATCTGGGAATTTAGCTGAAATTAGGGAGAAATATAATGTAATATTTTGCAGCATTTGAAGCACTTTTTTTTGGGTTTGAATTCATGGCTAAATTTTTTATCGTATTTTGGTGTTGTATAACGAGATGCAATATATACAAGATTAATCATACATGTATAGAAAGAATTTGAGGATCTAATGTATTGCAATCTTGTACTCCCTCCATCCATCAAAATCGTTCCTTGATTTTGGTAGCACGAGTTTTAATAAATTGTAATGAGTGTAAATTAAATGGGTGTAAAAAGGTGGGCAAATGAATATATTAATGGATAATGGATGTAAAAAGGTGGGTCATGAGTGATTTATTTGTAAATAAGTAGATAGGTTTAGGGTAAAAATATGAAGTTGATGTTTCAAAAAAAAAAAAGTGAATATTTTTTGTGGACGGATCAAAATAAATGAACGTATTTGGTGGACGGAGAGAGTATACATTTAAGCCCTGATTTGATATATTGTCATTACCACATATGTAGATCATCACTTGATCTACATACATACAATAGATCAGTTGTAGTTGTTTTCTTGAAGAGTTTCACAAACATATGTATGGAGTTGTATTCTGCACTTTAATTTATCTCCTTTTAAAATGAAGCCTGTATATGTAGAAAATAATAGATCGATACGAAGATAAAGGTAACATCTAGAGATGAGATTGCAATACAAGTAGGAATACATGAATCCTATAATATTTGAAGAGTATTTTTGATCATTTAAATCTTCTGTCACTAATGATGAATATGGATTCGTATTATGAATCAATAATCAACAAAACCTTCATGAAAGCAAAAACATAAAAATAAATCTCTCTCTCTCTCTCTCTCTCTCTCTCTCTCTCTCTCTCTCTCTCTCTCTCTCTCTCTCTCTCTCTCTCTCTCAATAATGCTTATGCGACAGCAGTACTCTTGATTATTGAAGAGTAGTCATGTGTAGCAGGAACGACAAAAGACAGATGTTGAGATTTTAGAGGCTAAGACGATTGATTAGTTAGTTGGAATATTTACTTCTAATTAAGGCAAGTTTCTATTTCTGGTATTAATCACCTAGCTCCACGAGAAATTAGCCTTATTGGAATTTGAGAATTCTGGATTGCATTGGAATCAATTTCTCCCATTATGTTTTCTTTTCGGAGTGGGTAGAGGAGAATACTCGGATTAAATCGAGAACTCTCTTTTAAACTGAAAAAATCCTACCTATACATCTTGGAAAAGACATATTAACTGTCGATTTCGATAAGTAATTGTGTAACAAAATTAACGAACCAATTTTTATAGTCGACACTATTCACCGTCTTCTTGAATCCCATCATCACCTTATCTGTAGACACTTGTCGTGTCGTCACCGACGGAGCTACATGAGGCCTTGGGGGGTTCATGGCCCCCCTAACTTTTTTCAAAATGATTACTACTATATACCTATTTAATGCGTATAAATGTATTGCATGTGGTGGGTTGGTTAATAGTATTGGCTTTCTCCCAAGTGCCCGAGTTCGAATCCTTATGATGTTTTTTTTATTTCTTTTCTTTATTTTTCTACTTTGTGTCATTTATTTCTTTTTTTTTTCTCTTTTATTTCTCTACTTTGTCTCTTTATTTTCTTTTATTTTTATTTCTCCACTTTGTATTTTTTCTTTCTTTTTTTTTATATAATTTATTTTACATTGATAAAATAATAAAATTTTATATTTAAATTAATGTGATCAATCAAAATTTTTAAAAGATTATGATAAATTTAGTCATAGGTAATATTTATTTAAACTTATTCTAATAAACTTTATATATGAATTAATTTTAGATTCAATTGTTGATTTATAATGGGTACAAGAAAATCAAAATTTGAGTTTTTTAAGATAATATCATGTACAATATTAACACTTATATAATTTTAATTTTTGTGGCTATTATCGATTGATTGTTTAGTTAATTATAAATAAATTTTATAAAATAAATTACACTATTATTTAAATTATTATTATTTTTAATTATATTTAAAATTATATTTTATTACCTTTTAAAGTTATAATTAGTTGGACCCCCAAGAAAAATTATCTGGCTCCGTCACTGCTTGACGTTTTGTGGGTGGCTAATGTAATATTAAATTTAAGCTAGCTTTGTATGATATAAGTAATGAATGTTTAAGAAATATATATATAGAGTCAATAAACTCTTATAACAAATATATAGAGTCAATAAACTCTTCTAACAACGTGAACGGATCATTTTAGCAAAAGATAGTCTCCTGTGCAGACATCCATATGTACGGGACAATGATACTTTTCTTCATTACAAATAATATTTTTCTTCAATATAAATGATACTTTCAAATTTCAGTGTAAAAAATAAATGATATTTTTCTTCAATGTAAATAATATTTTTATTAAGAACAAATGATACTTTTGTCCGTCAGTACCGTGCGGACGGGTATAGAGGAGTTTTTGTGTATCAGCCATTGCTACCAAGTCGGGTGTGCGGACTCGGGGGGTTACACTCTTATATCAAGTTAAAATCATGTAGGAATAAATCAAAAATGTGCATATAATGGTAATTAATTAAGCCATTATCATACATCTCACACAACTAACTCACAACAAACTTCAGCAAGTAATTAATCCACAACCCTGGCCTTTTGTACGATCACACTAAACTAGGAAGCCAAAATGACCTAAAAACGCACACAACAAACTCATCATCAACTTAATTTAGACAAACACTTTATGTTTAATAGACTATATGTCTCTAACTTCGAACTCGTTTCGGTTCTTGACAACGATGTCGTACATGTGGATGGTTTTGAACTTGTTGAAGTCTCTTGGGAGAGAGATGAGGTGCACCGTAGATCTCTTGTGGAACTGCAGCAGCTCCGGATCATCGTAGTACCTCTCCCAACCTAGTGAAAGCAAGATTCTCTCCAGAACCGCATATGATGTGATGGCCTCGCCGGATGCCAAGTGGACCATCACTTTACGGTGAGGGCAGTCGCCGCCGGGGTTCTCCACCAGCCGGACGACGCCGTTCTTGAACACCCAAACGCCGGACATTGTCGAATTAATTGGATAATGCTCAACTGAGAATTTTGTTTTGATGTGGGAAATGTAGGTGTGGTTTGCATGAATTTATATAGGTGAAGTTATTAGATGCTTTCTGATGTTAACAGAAAGACAGAGGCATATTTGTCGTTATCAATATTTTTTATTTTTTATTTGTATGTACGGTATCATAAATATGGAGTTAGTATGCTTGCCAAACAATACTTATAAGGTATACGGGGAATCCTTTTATTGAAAACAAGATAAAATATTTTGTACACATGCATTTGAATGGTGAGATTATAATGTTGGAGCATGAAGTCTGAATGGACTGTACACTTAAGTCCGATCTCGGTGATCCAACTATGTTTTGTGGGCCCAGGCAGGACCCTAATGGACTTAGGGTTAGAGTTTGGTTATTGTCTATTTAATAGTCGTTTCTGCCTGTAACCAGAATCTGAAAAATATAGTGAAATTTCTAGATTGGCATCGCCTCCAGACGTAGTTACAAGATGAATTGGGTAAACTATTATTGTGTTCTTTATTTTCTATCGTGATTGTAATGCGTGTTTTTCGTAACATATAAGAGTAAATAACAGCTGTCATTGAGACAATTCTAGTATACGTGAATAGTTGGAAGACTTGATTAATTAGTTTGAGACACGTGGAATATTAATTAGCTTTGCAAGAATACTAATTGAGCTTTAGCAAAGCATAATATCATAGATTAAATGTTCATGCATGTATGTTGTTCACGTGGGTGAGTATTCATTTATTCATTATTTAGATCTTGAGAACAATCATGGGGTGGTGGCAAGTCGATAGACACTATACCTTGTGGAACCCATATATATATGCTAAACTCTGATCATCGCATCAGATAGATATAAATTATACAAGAGTTGCATTTTAGAATTAAACCTTTAAATTAAGTTGCCAAAATAATATCTCTTTTGAATTATGAAAAAAAATCATAATATTTTAAAAAAGTTGAAAATTAGCATTAGACAACAGAAAGATAAGGTGAACTAACGAAAATTTTGTTGCATGCCATATTGCAACTTCTAGAAATTTATATATATCGTTCATTAAGCTAGACATGTTAAAGTTTGGGCCATACGTTTAATTAACCCATTATATTGTATGATACATGTTCTTATATCGATAAATGCTACATGTATTAGTATATCCAATTATGATTCTTACGACTAACATAATAGTATATAATTTCGTGAAAATTTTGTATTTTTGTGTACATTAAATTAAGAAATAGTTCGGATTGAGAAGAATCAAACTTTATGCGATTCTCTTATAATCCACCCCATATGGGAGAATTTTTTGCAAATTCTTGAAATCCTCATCACCCCGTCCAAAAAATAAAATAAAAATAAATTACTCCCTCCGTCCACTAAATTCGCGCATTTAATTCTATTTTGGTTCGTCCACGAAAAATATTCACTTTCCTTTTTTAGAAACATCAACTTTACATTTTTACCTTAAACCTATCTACATATTTACAAAAAACCACTTATGGCCCACCTTTTTACACTCAATATCCATTAATATATTCATTTATTATCCTCATGACACACATTTTTATATTCACTTACTTTACACTCATTATAATTTATTAAAACTCGTGTCATCAAAATCAATTAACGATTTTGGTGATTTTGGTGACGAGGAGTAAAAGATTATAAGGAAAATGAATTTATATATATATATATATATATATATATATATATGGAAGAGCTCAATAAAACTTTTCCCTATGTGTTAACTAGGAATCGATCCGAGCCCTTTATTTTTTTCAATCGATGGATAAGATTAATTGATGATATGCAACATGATTATGTATATTTGTTTAAATTCGACATATTATGTATATCCACTTAACAAATTCCAAATTACATGGGATCTTGTTTTCTTCAAATTGATCGGATATGAATATCACATATTAACTCTAAAAAAGAAAACAATCACTTAACTAATTCACTAAACTATTATTTAGTGAGAAACATAAACTGCTATGGATATATTTTTTATTTATATACGTTTAACTAATTCACTAAACTATTATCTATCATAATATCGCATATTTTGTGAGAAACGTATAGATTCACATAACTAATTCACTAAACTATTATTTATCATAATATCGGATATTTTATGTATATTCATTATAATTAGATGTGTGATTCATCTCTGCAGTTTTATCAAAATTGCTTAGAAGACTATTGTCCCATGGGTTCTTCAGGAATATCATAGTTCTTTCAAGAAACAAGTAATTCTCCAGGTTTGTGATGGAATAAATAATTTTTATTGATACAGGAAGAACTGCTATGTGATATGGATGATTTAAAACTTAGTGAAAACATGAAGTGCAATGGTATGATTTTGTTTATCGCTATTTTTACTTCGAATAATAAGCTTAGGGATACAATTAAGTAAGCATGGTATCTTGGTAATGTTAGCATCTTCAAAGAATTGATCTTTCATTCAAAAATCAACACTGTAGCAGTTAAAAAAAAAAACCAAAAAGCAACATAGTATTCATTTATTAGCAATACTCAGATAGTATAGAAGCATTCTTAACATAGTATATAAGCAACAATTTTAAAATGATAATAACTATTGTTATTTGTTTGAGATTTTAAAACTGTCAAACAATGCATGTCTATTTTATTTTCGTATAACAATGCACAATTATTTACGCCAACCTCTGTTTAATTTTCAATCAAAATCTCTTAATATTTACGCCTAAAACAAAATTTGATTGTTTAAAAAAAGAACGACTCTTAAGATTTATTTAAGCAATTAATTACATAAAGATAGTAATTACCATTATCCCATAATTACCGCATGATATCATGATTACCCCATAATTACCGCATGATATCTTGTAATGGGGCTTAAGACATAGGTGGGAAATTTTGGAGCGAGGCTAAGGTCATCACTGACTCGAGGTTCGAGGAATTTATTTTGTCCTCCATGGATTTCCTTTCGCCTTTCTCTTACAGACCTCGGCACTGACCATCTTAGGACTTCATCAATATATATATTCTTTTATTTCAAGCCCTTTTTCTTTCAATTCAGGGTGCCTTCTTTATATTGGGCATTTGCCCATTTCTTTGAAATTCGGTAAACCCTTTTTTCTTGCCCATTCTGAGGCTCTTTATTCTTTCCCCTTCTCTCTTCTATTAGCTCACGAGTCTAATTGACGGGTAGGCTTCTTTTTCAGGCTAATTTAAGTGAATGAAAGAAATTATTAAGCTCGAGGGGCTGAGCAGAGATTAACATTAGGTAGGACATTTTTGGCTCGGTGGGCTATTTGATAAGAAAAATATGCCTAAGTCGTCTAAATGTTTTAACTAAGTCGATAAGGCCTCGACATAAGAGTGCACGCAAGTTCTAGCAAAAGCCTAATGAAGATGTCAATAATCACACAAGAAAGAAGCTGTGTTGATCAAGATACAACAATTTAAGCTCAATTCTCACCATGTGTGCTCAAATTCAATTAAATAGTCCTTATTTACATACGGTCATGCTCAAGCGAAATTTCTAAAACTACTGCATTATTCACAACAAAGCAAAATGGGACAATCAATCCCACCAATTTACACATGCCAACCGACACAAAGCGAAAACCCTCTCACTCACTGCTGCGTTGAGCAAAGTGGGTGAATGAGAGGGAACACAAACGAAGAACAGCGAAACGAACGAGGTGGTAGGTCCACTGCTCACACACTTTGCCTTGGGCAAAGTGGGTCGATGAGGACCGACTCTCTTAACTCAAACAAGCAGCAGGCGCAACCCCGACCGCTCACTGCTGCCTAGGGGAAGTGGGTGAGAAAGGGTTGAACACCAACAACAACAAAACAAAACAAAAGACAAACAACAAAACAAAAACAAACAAACCTGACAAAGCAGAAAACAAAAACAAAAGGGAGGACAAGCGGTCGAAAGGCGGATACGAATCCAGTGGGCAAAAAGGCTATCGGGGCATCATGGGTCGCTACATTGTTCATCCATCCCGGTCAGCGGGCTTTAATGTCTCATCTTAACCCTTGCTATCCGGAGGTTCACGTAATTATACCAACACAACACCACCGCAAAAGCAGGCAAAGCCAAATAAAAACAAAAAGAAAACAACAAAGCAAATAAAATACCGGGTTGCCTCACGGTCGGTTATATAGTTATCGTCGTGGCTCGACCGGACCTCTTCATTACCCTTCCGTCGACGCTTGCACTTGACGCGGTCCCACGGATCTATCTCGTGATGCCCATAGTAAGCCTAAGCGCTTTGTCCATTGACCTTGAAGGTCTTTCTTGTCTTGGTCTGCGACCTCGATAGCTCCATTCGGAAATTGAGTTTTGACTTCATATGGTCCGCACCACTTTTGAGTATTTGATACGCCAAATCGAGTTCTGCGGTGTCGATTAGGAAACTTGGTTCCCAAGGCTCGGAGGCTCCTCTTGTCTCGACCTTCAATTTCTCGTTCTCTTGTTGAGCCTTCACATTTTCTCGTGCCATAGTGTGCACAAGTTCGATGTGATGGCCCACCGCTGGTCACGCCGATTATTTACGTACCATTTGTTGTTGTCCACGCCCTCCGTCTTCTTTGTTGTTGTCTGCCCTTCTTTGGTTGTTAGACCACCTAAAGTTTTCGTGGTTCCTCCATCACAGGTTGTAGATGCGAGTTTGGATCATATCTCCTCTGCTCGTATTGCCCATTACCATTCGACCCACGAGCGATTGACTTCTTCTTCAAGCGATGTGGGGCGGTGATCCGTGTGATGTGTCGGCGTGCATATTTGTAAACTTTAGCTTTCTTTTGCCGCCACGGTCTGGTCTTGGTCACGGTCACGGTCTGTGTTGTTATGAACTTGTCGAGCAGTTCTGAGTTTATCGGCTTGGTCTCCACGGTTGAAGAAGTAGCGGCTTACTAGGAACTTCTCGCCGTCTCTGTTTTCTTGGCCATCTCACCCAGTCTAAAGGCCTCCTTGGGAACTTTATTGATATTGATCCTCCACAAATTGCATTCACCAAATTTTCTCTGTTGCCCTCAACCCGGCCATGAAATATTGGATCGATCATGATCACGGAATTTGATGTTGAGGGCATTTCGCTTCTGTTGTTTAAACCTTCCCCGATAATCATAAAGGTCTCTCCCGTGCACATTTGATCTTGCTTATCCTTTTCCTCATGTTACGAATACGGGCGGAAAATACTTCTCGAGGAACTTCGGTGAAGTTGTGCCCGTGGTCACACTTAGCCAGAGCGAGTGTGAGTCGTTCTCTTGCCCCATCATGCGAGAGAGAAGGGAATGACACTAATCTCACATACTCTCCAAGATTTTTATTGGCGGATAGTCCCACGCCATCTCAAAATCTTGTAAATGCTTTACAATGGATCCTCCGGCACCTTATAACCTCCAACGTTGACTAAGTAAATATATTTAGCAATCTATATTCTTAATCTAAATAGATAGCATCTTATACGTCTATATAAGTTTAATCAATGGTGTAAAATGGTTCTTAGTTAACACATAAAGGTTGGTTTCTATTATAACTCTCTCATATATATATAGGAGATGGATCAGGTAGGAAAGGATAATTTGGTAGAAATAGGAATGAATCTGGGCCTTTGATTTGCTATATCAATGGTTGAGATTTAATTTTGGTGTCTTCTGGTTTTGTGTTTTGTGTGCTACACGAATTATTTTGACACTAGAAGACTAGAACTCTTCTACGAATGAAATACTAACATGTGCAATATAGTAATTAGATTGTGCTACACAAATAATGAAAGATGTGCTAAACTAATATATTTAACATATGTGAACTACGAATGGATGAAATATGTGCTAAACTAACAGTTGTGCATGCGAAAATATAGTAATTGAACAACAACGATTGTGCTACACAAATATGAAAGATGTCTCCATCTTATTCCTATTTTGAGAACTTGAGAACATTAAAGACATTGAATTTTCACCATAACCAACCCATATATATATATATATATATATATATATATATATATATATATATATATAGCAAGAAGAATTCATTTCAAAGTGGTATCTTAAAAAATTAAAGGGATTTTGTCAAGAAACAGCGACCACAATATTTGTCTTAGGCTGCCATATCACAAATCTTGCAAGAAAACAATTCATCATAGTATTGCTGTCAAGAGAGAATCAAACAATATTAATGGTTGGCATCAAATTTTGTTGCATTCACATTTAGAAAATATTGGCATAGGATATTTGAGAATAGTACATCCGATGTAATGTCCAAAATCATAAAGTGATTATATACTTTATGTATGTGTATATATAGACATACATAGGTCCTTTATATATTAAGGGCAATGAAAAAGAAACAAGATTGATTTAGACTCTATATATAAACATATCGAGATGCATATATTAACGTTCATTAAGCTAGAAATGTTATATATCCCTAGTAGGTTATGACAATTGGCACATGATTAATCTCAATCTTTGATCCTAAATGTGATTATAAATAACTTTTTTTTATAAAAAAAAAAAACTCCCTTCGTCCACCAAAATCGTTCATTGATTTTGATAGCACGAGTTTTAATAAATTGTAATGAGTGTAAAGTAAGTGAATATAAAAGGTATGTCATGATGATAATAAATTAATATATTAATGGATATTGAGTGTAAAAAGGTGGGCCATAAGTGGTTTTTTTGTAAATAAGTAGATAGGTTTATAGTAAAAATTTAAAGTTGATGTTTCTAAAAAAAGAAAGTGAACATTTTTCGTAGACGGACCAAAACGGAATTAAATGCACGAATTTAATGGACGGATGAAGTAGTATATATTGATCTAAAAACTATAGAACCAAGAATTGCATAAATTATCGAGAATCTTGTTAGCTATGTAAAAGTATTTTTTGGAAAAATGTCTTTTCACACAAGTGTGTGAATGGGGGTGGATTCAAATTTTAAAAACATACGTTCATTAAAAAAAAAATTTAAAAACTTTAGGCATGGCATGGTTCTTTTGGACCAGAAAGAAAAGGGCGATTCTTGATTCTGATTGTGAAACTACATTCACTAACCTTTATACTAGATTTGACCCAAGCCCTTCATTATTGACTCTTCCACCTCCATCCGAGAGAGAGAGAGAGAAATGACATGATTGATTTGATTTTTTAAAATTTATGATCGAAGGAAATACACTTTGGGAAGTGGAGATGAACTTATGATCAAGGGCATTTGCACATTGAGAATTGGAAAGAGCTAGACATGACATGATTGATTTGATTTTTTTTAAATTTATGATCGATGGAAATACACATTGGGAATTGTAGATGAACTTATGATCAAGGGCATTTGCACATTGATAATTGGAAAGAGCTAGAGACTCACAAATGTTCTTCATGAATTTATGATTCAAGAACATTTTCACATTCATATTGGAGAGAGCGAGAGATAATTAAAAACACAAAAAAACTATTTTAATTAGATCTCATGACGGGTCAAGAAGATTGTACTCATATTTGGATCAAAATTTATGATTGAATACATACTTATTATTTAGCAATATTCCAAAAAATTATAGTTGATATGTATTTGTAATTTATTGATATTTGACTGTGTATCGTGCCCTTTTTCTGATAATATATTTGTAATTTATTGATATTTGATATATGAAAAATTGAAAAAGAAACGTGCCATTTTTCTTTCTAATTCAAATTCTTGAATTATCTATGAAGCATATGTAGTTTTTTTTTTTTTTGGAAAGAATATGTAGATATATTTTAGATCTGCGAAGTCAACAATTTCTGCAGTTTTAATCCCACAGGCTAGCTAAATAGTGCTTGGCGTGCCAAACAAAATTTGGATTTTTATATGCAAAAGCAATATTGGATGACTATTCCCAAATTCTTGGCCTTTTATTATCCAAAAAATATAAGAAGATAAAAGAAATGGAAAAAGTTTTAAGGGCATTTTGGTTTAGGGTTTTATGGCATACACCAAACAGGGTAAACCCTAGAAATTATTTTACTTGCCCCTCGTGAAGAAATGGTCCCATGAAACGAACTTACCCGACCAACACCAAACAGTCCTTTTCAACATAAAAACTTTGGTTTTTTATCCATCTATCCGAATCATTGGACCACACACACAAACTATCTCTATCAATTAGGTATGGCATAAAAAATTCGGTACGTAATTAAGGATGGTTATGTTTTGTGTGTAAAGTAGTTGATACATGAAAAACGAGATACTTTTTAATGTAAAATTAATTTATTTTTTAGAATGAGAAAATAATTGTGGGACTACCCAAAAAAGAAAATGAATCCACAATTATAGGATGAATGGAATATTAAACTTAGGAGCATTTCATTGTTTTACGAGTTAGAATTCATAAGATGCAATAAGATATGAGTTTGGTTTCGATAAAAAGGAGCTTTATCGGTTTGGGATTCTATTAGCTATTAATTAGTGTAATACGTGAAAGTTGAGGACTGTCAATTTAAGAATAAACAAATTATAGGGTATTTTGATTTTCGTTTTGAAAGTTCTACGGTCATGAATTAAATTATTGCACGTATGATCTGTTGAACTTAGTAAAGAATTTATTCAAAAGTAAGTACAAAAATCAAAGTAAATGGACTTTTGAAGACGTGTATTAAATGTCGCATTGCATAATTTTCAATAGGTTCAAGAATCGCAAGAATGTAGAGAAAATTAAACAGTATGTGTGTTTCATTTTTTTATTATTCATACGCCTGGGTTATACATGTATACTAACACACAAATCAATATATCCAAGACTAATTAGTAATAACATTGGTACATGACTTACGTCCCATAATATGCCGAAACAAATTATAGGGTTTGGCCCATTTGTTACGAAATAAAGCACACAATAAATACGAAAGCAAGAAAAAACACACACGGAAATCGGTTACCCAGTTCGTCTCTATGAGACTACATTTGGGGGCGCTAGGGGTGATCATTCGGTCGGTTCGGTTGAAAACTGAACCGAAAATCCAAAACCGAAAAAATCGAACCGTTCAAAAATTTCAACCAAACCAAACCGAATTTTTACTCAAACCGAACTGAACCGAATTTTAAACTTCGGTTTCTGTTCGATTTTTGGTTAACCGAACTTTTAAAATTTCTAATAATTTAATTTCATATATATATATATATATATATATATATATATATATATATATAAACTTGGTTCGGTTTGGTCCGAACCAAAATTTCGGATTACTAAACCGAATCGAACCGAAAAAAGTTCGGTTTTCATTTTTTGCATCCAAACCGAACCAAAGTTTTTAAAAACCGATCCAAACCGATCAAATTGCTATGGTTCAGTTCGGTTATTCGGCTTGGATTCGGTTTTGCTCACCCTTAGGGGACGCTGCCAAACCAGGGATCTCCACTGTGACGATTTCAAAAGACTTTTCTTCTGCAATCTGCTTCCTGCGCTCCTTTTACTGATAGTTACTTTTCTCTGAGCAACAACTGCCGATGCTTTCTCAGTTTTTCTCCTCCGTTGCTTCCTCTTACGCCATCATGCTTCCAATTGTGCTAGATCACCTAGCATCTCCAATGGAGCTCCGGCATGGAAGACTGCAAGGTAAATGTCCTCGTTGGGATCAATAGTGGGATGGGCTGATAGGATAGCTGCCTTTTTCTTCTTCTTAGCATCATCGGCCTTTTTCTTAAGGCACTCTTCAGCGGAAGCTTCTTCAGCAGCTTCAGCTACATTCTCCTCTGCTAGCGTCTGAGCTAGCTCGCTTCGCCTCTTCATCGCATTCTCATTTGCAAGAACTCGCCCGCCCATCCGAGCTACCTCTTATCTTTGCCTCATCATCGCAACAACTCGCTTGCTTCATCGCTTGTTGCCATCTCCTTCATCTCGTCCCTCTTTTTGGCATCAGTAATAAATGTCTGGAGGGAGATCGAGAGATCGATGATAGTTTGGTTTAGTGTGGCGTGAGACTGGTTCATTTGCTCTAGTCTCTCAGCATAGGTAGCCAGCAGGCTAGCATTCTCAGCACGCTCATTCTTCAAAACTTCAACTTCATCTTCTAGGGCAGTTAGGCGATCATCAGTGCACGAGAAATGAAAATCTAGCTGATTTTGGACAGTTTGGAGCTATGCTTGCACTGGTTGGAGAGCAGCTGGTATCCTCCGTATGAAGTCAGACTCAAAGGTTGTTTCCATCAGTACTATCATCTCATGTTTAAGCGTGTTGATGGTCCCATCGCGAGCTATTTTCTCATGTTGTAAGTTATTCATCACAACATCTACCAGATCTCTCAGATTGCATCTGATTGTTGAGATCCTGACTGTATTTGTTCTGCGAATGCTTCTCTTAGGTCAGCTTCCTGCTGCTGATATTCCTTGTACATCCTGACCAGCGTGACGTAAGCTCTATTGGGAGTTGAAAATTCTCTCTCATTGCTACGCTAGGTCATTGTACTCATCAGCTTTCACCAACTCTTTTTCCAGTTTGGCCATCAGTCCATGAGCATTGCTTCAGTTGGAGTCTGTTGTCGCTCCTGTGCTGTAGAATGGAAACCTACGAAGGGAACAACGATGCTATAAGATATGACAGTTTGATAGACATCAGTTGCTTCCTCCGAATGGAAGGCAGTGCCTGATGGACCCACATGGTCTGCATCTGCCTACATTGATACTTCTGTATGGCCAACTGTTGTTTCCTCCTTGTCAGCAGCTCTCTCTCTCTCTTCGTTACCACACTCATCTCTATGGCAGCGCTCTCTGCCACTGCATCATCGATAAGATCCTAGACAATGGACTCGAAAGTCCTTATTATCGTCCAGATGCTCGAGATACTGTAGAGGTTCTCCAGCTCCGCCTTCTCTTCCATATACTTCTCCCACGACTCTAGACTGATCAAATCGACGAGCTGATAAAAATGCACCGTCTTCACTTGGAGAAACACGTGGAGTCGTACCGCATGAGCCAGGGTGTCGGGCAAGTTGGAAAGAATGTGGAAGGTTTTGGTCAGGTAGGCGAGGGCTTTGTGGATGAAGGAGATTTTGAGGGTGGTCATGTCAGAGGCTAGTTGTATGGGGGGCTAATTTTTATGAATCATTCTAAGGATTCAGTAAAGTGGGTAGAAGGGGTTGTTTGATGGGGTAAAGCTGAGAAAATCTTGATGGGGGCTACCTCAAACTGGGAATGGGAAAAATTAGTCTGTAGTGGGGTGATCTTTGGAGGGTCTTGGAATATGAGGGGTGATGTAGAAGGTTCAGGTGGAAAGATGATAGAGGGCCTGAGGAGTCTGTACTGGATTGGGCTGGTGAGGCTGATGGCTCAGACTCAAGCTCATCAAAAAGCATATGCCTGGCCATCTCAGCAATAGTCTACATTCTCCTTCTTAGCAAGGACTGTTCTGGGGAGTCTTCCTCCTCCTCTGACTCATCCACCTTCTTCTCCACCATCGTCTTTTTGCCTTTGCCAGCAGGGGCTAGTTTTTTTCGTCATTTTCCTCCTTATGCCCTGCTGTATAACTACCACATTCTTCACCTTCGGGGCAGTCACCTTCAATCCCATATAGTGTATGGCCAACTCGTCTGACTGGAGCATCATGTTGTGTGATGGCACATTCTTGTAGTTGTACCACAACGATAAACATACCATGCTCATCGTCTTCCTGTCTCTAGAAACTTCCAAATCTGCTTCCCCATGCCCTCTAATTTCGTACATAAATACTAATACAAATCCTTACCATTTAGGTAATTCTGGATTTGCATCTTCCAGAATTCAAAATCTGAACCATCGAACTTCTCAACTAATATTTTTTGTCAGCCATCAAATTTTCTCCTACCGAACTCGGAGCTCTTATACCACTTGTTATGAAATAAAACACACAACAAACATAAAAGCAAGAAAAAACACACACGAGAATTGGTTACCCAATTCGTTTCCACGAGATTGCGTTTGGGGCCATTAGGGATGGTGATGGATCTTGGACCCGATCCAGATCCGGTGGTCCAGATCCATTTATTAGGATCCGGAGTATTAAAAATTTGGACCCGACGGATCTGGATCCTACTCTAAAATCTCGGATCCGGGCTGGATTTAATTTTAAAATCCGGATCCGGCTCGTTGACCAATTCAATATATATATATATATATATATATATATATATATATATATATATATATATATGAGAGGGTTAACGTGAGAACCATTTTATTGTGAGCGTGAGAACTAAAAATGATGAATTCACGGTGAAAGTTGATGAATCCATTGGGAAAGTTGATGAATAAAAAAAAAATAGAATTTTAAGCCCCTCATGGGATTCGAACCGGGTGAAAAATTCTAAATTTTGAATTCATTAACTTTCTCAACGGATTCATCAACTTTCATAACTAATTCATTGGTTCTTAGTTTTAGGATAAGAATGGTTCTCATTTGAACAAACTATATATATATATATATATATATATATATATATATATATATATATATAGGTTGAGTTCCGTAATACCGATCACGAGATAGTATATAGTACCCAATCTAGACCACACATTTTGAACATGTGGTCTCATCACAAGCCGACACGTGGCAATCCATTTTTTATTTATTTATCTTTTTAATTTTCGCAGGGGTATATTGGGCAAAAATAAAAGTTTAGTCTTCTTCTTTCTTCCTCTTCCTCTTCTTCTTCTCTCCTCCGATTGTCTTCACCTCCTTCAAATTTCTTTACGGCGGTGGTGATGACGGGCAGCGATAGTTGCGGTGTGACAGCAGCGACGGTGGTGGTGCGATATCAACGGTGTGAAGCATAAGATAACAGATTTTGAAAGATAAAAGAGAGGAAAAATAAGATTTTGAGAAGAAATTTGAGAGATTTTGTGAAAAAATGAGATGTGGATTTTGAAGGATTGAGAGACATGGTGGTTATGGCAGTAGTTTACGGCGAAGTTCGCCGATAATCGAAAAAAGAAGCGGCAAAACGACGGAGAAGGATAATGAGGAGTTTTGCTGTCGAAAATGAAGTATGCATGCTGCAAAACGTAAAAATGCATACCACAAAACATTAACGTGCATTCTATAAAACGTAGACATGCATACTAAAAATTATAAGCCTGTATATTTTCTAACAAAAATATGCATATTACAAATCAATAACATGCATACGACTAAACACAAACATGCATGCCACGAAACACAAACATGCATGCTTCAAAAAGAAAATCATAGGTTTCTCATTCACGATATCTCTCTTTATATCTCCTCCAATATACACAAACACTTATCTTGTTGATCCTTTGTTTTCTTTATTGTTGATAATATGTTTTCTTTCGAATTATGAAGTTAGAAGTAATAGATCTATGTGAGACTAAATTTTGGAGAAATCAATCTCATATGTATTTTGTGTTCAACATTATGCAGTTTTATGTTCAATCGTATGCAGTTTTCTATATAACAATATGCATGTAGTTTCTGGAGAAATAAATCTCATACATTTTTTTGTTAACACGTATGCAGTTTTATGTTCAAACATATGCAGTTTTGTGTTCAAATATATGCAATTTTGAGTTTTAAAACATGCATGATTTTTTTTTTTGTATCACATAAAAAATCAAATTACTAATCCACCCTTACTTTCGCGAAAATCAACGAAATTAGGATTAAAAAATCCGAAAAAATCTCAACCATAGGATCTATGAGATGAGTGGATGAGATTGAGTACTACATATTATCTCTGGCACGGGTACTATTTGATCCCTCCTCTATATATATATATATTAAATATTAGTTAACCTTATATTTAACTCTAGTATTTTTTTTCTTTGTCTTCTTCTGTAATACCCCGGATTTTTGAACACCTATTTTCGAATTTTGAAGCAGTTTAATTACGATGAATTCAAAAATGAAGATGAACGTCGATAATTGTCGATTTTGAGTAAATGGAAAATTTTAGTAATTTTTCGCATAAAATGAATCTTAATAATAAATAATTATGTTTTTAAATATATGTGTGATATTATTTAGGCAAGAATTATGCTAAATGAAAAATATTTTCCTTATCTTCATAATTTTCGAAACATAGAGGATATACATGGATAAATTGTGATTAAATTGTGATCAAGTGTAGGATCACTTTATTAATGTGATAAGGTATTATTTTGTTTGTATATGAAAGATATTTAATTTATGTGATAAGGTTGAATAATGACATTAAAGAGATAAGGTATGATTTGAAAATGACATTTATAAGATAAGCTTTCTAAGATATTTTTAGTAAAGATAAGATAAGGTCATAATTAACTAAGAGATGATGTTTATCTCTTAAAAATGTGTGTAATAAAGTAAAAATATCATAAGTGATAATATTTTGTTCTCTAGCACATAGTTTTCGAAAACTATGCTTTAATGTGTAGATATTTTATCAAATAATTAATTGCACAAGCTTTAATACTTGATAAATATCATGAAATCAAGGTCAAACTTATCTCCTAAATATCATAGGATTTTCGAAATTATAGATTAATGGAAGAATTGAAGGAAAATTTTATTTAATTCCTAAGCTAGTAATAATTTTATTTTATGATACAAGAGAATTATATTTATATAATCCTTCATTAAAATAATATTAGTTATTAAAAGAATAAAGATTTGATGATTTAATCTTATTTTCTAATTATTAATCGATAACTTCACTTTAGTACATAGAATTGTTCTTAATTATTTTTCCTATGATTTATTTTATCATCTAATACTTATATTATATCACATAGCTATTAATTGGAGAAAAATAAAATATGTAGCATAGCATTAGCATAATGACCGAAAATTAGGGTTATGGTGTGAAAATAAGAAAATTTTCATCTCTTATGACAATGATGCATAATTATTATGATGTAGAGATATTTTTAGTGTTAAGATAAGGTGAATTATTAAATTTACAAGTGCAGGTATTATTTTGTATGTTATGGCCGAAAATATTGAGTTGAAATTAGGAAAGAAATAATTTTGAAACTCTTTGATAATGACATTTGATCATTGATAATGATATGTATTAATTAATAAAGTATAGGATAAGATAATATTTTATCTTATAATGCAAGTGGAATGATCGAAAATTTAGGGAATTAAATGAGAGTTGTAATTGTTGACTTTATATTAAGATATTTTCATAAAGTATGATTAAATTATCTTATGACTTCTATAAATAAGAGATCACCCCCACCCCCACCCCCCCTTACATATCATAGTGACCAAAAATATTAGAAAGAAAGAGTTCTCCAAAAATCCTCTTCAATCCTAGATAGAAAAATGTTGCCGTCGACGATCAATACCGATTAAAAGGTTAGAAATCATACAACCTTTTTATATATGCAAAAATATTAGAAATTCATATATGATATGTTAAGTTATATGCTTTTAATATTTATGTTAAGTATGAGAAATTTTGCTAAAATGTTTAGGTTGTTAATTAAACATGTTTATATGATGATTATAAGCTTATATTATGAATTTAGTACAAAGTTGAGCATGATATAATTTTTCTTATAAAAACCAAAAACATGTAAGAAATATATGTTGATGAAAATGAATTTTAATTGTTGTTTTGATAATGGATTGATGATAGTTAATATTGTTTAAGTATGTATGATTTAAATCATAATTTTTGGAAAAATATTGGATAATATTTCATAATAATTTCGAAAACCCTAAAGTATGGAATATTGATGTATAAGTTGTGTATGATGAATATTAAGGCATATTAATGATATATGATGATAATAATGTGTTGTGTGAATTAATTAGAATTTTTGAAAAATGTTTAGCTAAATATCCAAATTTTCGAAAACAATGTTATGAAGAGTGATGATGTTAAATTTTTCTATGGCTAATGTTATTTGATATTATGGATCTTATGTTAATATGGTATGTTATGTGAAATTATAGGAATTTATGGATAAATGTTGAAAATAAAGTGAAAATGACCGAAAATAAAAGAAAAAGGGAAATAAAGTTTCAAATTCATTTTACTACATGTGATTAGGGATGTCAAATGGAGAACTTTCTGGGACCGTAACCAATAAATTAGTATTGGTTACGGTTCGAACCGCCCAATAAACATCGGATCGGACCGGATCCGGACCATCAAGTTATGGTTAGGATCGGGTATTACCCATTGCTAGCGGTTACCCGTTGGGCGCTACACCTAAATCCCCAAAATTTTGATTACGAATGATTTAATTATGTATTTGACCAACTCTTTTCTCGTTTTAGTATATTTCCCATAAGTATTTTTATACAGTTTAGATTCTCTATTTTTCTTTTAACGTGATATATTCCATTTTCAAATATGATAATTCTAAGTATTTACAATTGTCGAATGTCATGACGTAAATTTTTTTATATAAATTTTAATATCATAATATATTGATCATTTACTAATACAATAAAAAATAACATATTAAAAGACAATATAGATAATCCAAATTGCTTTTCACTTTAAACAAAATGTTAAATTAATCATTTTAAGATAAAAAAAATGTTTTTTAGTCATTTCCGTAACAAAATGTTTTTATAGCTATTTTCTAATTTAAAATCATAAATGCCCTTCTTGAACAAATATGGAACCGGTTAAGTTTGAACGAGAAAAAATTTCATGAGCCCTAGTATAATAAATGATAAATGTATTATTTTGCTTTTTTTTTTGTACTTCCAGTTATAACTTTTTGTAATATTAAGTTTGATTCGATACTAAAATTTGTTAAAATATCTTTACATAACAATGGTATAATTTAATTATATCTTAATAATTATTCCAGTTAATCAATGATGTTATTTATAATTTGTTTTGGTAAAATCTCCTCAATTTTTAAATAACGCGATTAATAAATTTAAACAATCTAATATTAGTTCTTACACATGAGTATACTTTTACGATAAATTTATGTATTTTTATTAAGACATTGTTGCTAAGAACATAATTATTAGTTATCAATTAATTTTGAGACAGTTTAAATCATGATCGGTTCGATTAAAATCACGATCGTGTTTTTCTACTCCCTTTGTAAATCGATTTTTCCAATATTACCACTTTCAAAAATGTATGTAGCTAGTTAGACAAATAAATTAACAAATAAAAAAGAAATCTTCGGATATGTAATGCTCAAATTTAAAAAAAAAACTGACCGGGTCGGACCGGAACCGAACAAAATGGGCCGGGTCTGAACTGGTCCGGGTCCAAGCGGTTCTAGAACCAGAACCGAACCAGAACCGTTACTTTAAAATTTAATGAGCTTTGAACGGTTCCGGATCGATCCGGGTAAAGACCGCCCATTGACATCCCTACATGTGATCACATAATTAGATAAAAAAAAATATGTTTAAGATATGATATGAATATATGTGAATTTTTAAATGAAGCATAATATGTTCACGTTGAAATATTTGTTAAGTGACGTAAGATTTTGAAATATAAAGTGTTACGCTTAAGTTAGTTCACACATGTGTATATCGAGCATGATTGATTGTTAATGTGAAAAGTGGAGACTTATGGGAATATGATTACTAATACGTTAGAATTTGAGTATATATGTAAGATGGGAAGTAAAGTTAGTTAGCGACGAAGTTAGTTATGAAATTAAGGTTCGTACGTTACGCGAAATGATGTGAACTGAAGGAAAGAATGAAATGATGGAGTATCATCTCTTTTCGAGACACGATGAATATAACCAACGTAAAATAATTGTTAAGTGTGATAAAGGGATCCTTTGATGTTAATAGGGTTGATGTTGGTGAACCCGTTGTTACGGATCGATGATGTTCGGAAAAGTGTAGTCATGTACTAAACCTCGTTTCTTACGTTGATAAGGTCCGGCTCGAAGGTGAAAGGAAACGACAAGTAAACACTAGTGACATAAGAACCATAAGTTCTCGAGGTGGGCTTTCTTATTTAAACAAATTGTGGGCTTTTTTACTTAAACAAAATGTGGGCTTTCTTATCAAAATAAATTATGAGCTTTCTTGAAAAATGAGATTTCGAAAATATTTACTGTTATTACTTTACTGTTTTTCTTATTCTGCAAATGATGAAGTACGATATTGTCTGCCAAAATATTTTATGTTTTGTATATATCCATTCGGGTTGGTCGGGCCAACAGGAGATTACGAATTTGGATCCTACTAACGAGAGACTAGTTAGGATTGTATACACTTTAGCCTCTGAACCGCCGGTTGCGGTCAGTCGTGCGTCTGGGTGAAGGGAGGCCTCCCTCCCGGCGCGTTCCATAGCCGACTTGGAATATACGTTGTGAGAAAATGCCTGGCCAGCGATGTTTTGAGAAAATGATGGAAAATGTTTTAGTAAGCACAAGGCCTTTTCAAATAAAACCCTCGTGTCTTACTGTGATGGTGGCAGTACAATATTTCATAAAGGAAATGAAAAATGTTTCGGCATGTGTCCATTTGGTACTTTGTACTCAACTGCATATTTGTTTTAAATGTGCGAGTTGGTGTGTGATGAACGAAGCAGAGTTGAGAGGAATCTTTTGTCAACAAAGTATGAAACATCTTTTTGGTTCGCCTTGAGAATGTATCTTCATATGCATGTATCACACGTTTATTCCGCTGCAAACTCTTGAAACTCTTTTAAATTCTATAAACTATGTTAAGTCATTGACTGTCGTGTTGAAAGCTTTGTATAAGCTACTGTTTTGTCAGAACCTTCGAAACAATCCTTTATATAAATTATTTTCTTCTATCCTAAATCTCGTGTATGCTTCTGCAATATCTATGCTTCCTCACATGTGAAATGAGTTGAAAACCTCCTTCTTTTATATTTACTTAATCCAACCCCAAGCCACGTTCCGATAAAGCGGTCTTTCGGGATTAGCCGAATCGGGCTGTGACATCTTCAAATTACAAACATTTGCTTCCCTCCATTTTACTTCGAATGGAACTTCTTCCAAAAATCTACTCTCATCCTCTTCATTTTATTTCGATTCCACTTCTCCATTTTATTCATTTATGATTTAATCAAAAATTTGGGACAACACTCTTGATTTCCCAGATCATAAAATTTTCAGCCGTTGAAGCAGCAACAAATCCTCAAATTTGGACCTTGTTTGTGTGAATGATATACTTGCAGTTTTCATTCATCTTTTGTGATATAATTTGATTTTATATTTTTAATATTGATTTCTATTTGATTATGAAGACACATGACATAATTTCATTTAAAAAAACTCATAAATAATGGAAGAAATCCCTACAACCAATCAAACATGGTTGAGATCGAATTAGCGCAAGAATTTATGGAGTATTTGAGGACTGCTGATGATAGATTGGTTAATTTAAGATTTATTTTAGAAGAGAAAATATATGGATCTGGGTCTAGACCCTGGACCATGTAGTTCCAATGGATCTGGGTCTGGATCTCATTTTATTGGATCCAATCGATCTGGATCCAAGCAAAAAAAATCGGATCTGAATCTGGATCTAACCAGATCCGATCCAAATCCGTCCATTGCCATCCCTAGGGCCATGTCAATCCAAGGATCTCCACTAGAAATATTCTGATGAAAATATTATGTACACTACAATTACAATGAGATGAACTATTTATAAGAAGGCAAAAATCATAATATGTAGAATCATAATCTGGCTAGAATTCCTCTCAACCCATGGATTCTAATCCTAATCCTATCTTGATTAGAATTCTTTCAAATCCAATAATTCTAATTCTAATCCTATGATACGAGGCTCTATAACCCAACACATTTGCCATTCAATGCTCTTCTAGTAAGGTCTCAAAATATTTTATGCATAAGAAAATAATAACAAGAATCTTTTCCTTTTGCTTCTCTCTTGGAAAAGAATATGTTAATTAGAGGTATGTAAGTAGTTGTTATTATTATGTTGGCTATGTGTATTATTACTTATAGAGAAAGATGTAAAAATGTATATGTATAAGCATATATATATGGAACCATAATTTAGACGATATATATATATACTCTAAAATTTGTTTGTATTTGATATATATATATGGAAAGTGACGTTATATTTAATATCATTTTTATTTTATCAGTATACAAATATTGTGATGGTAATTGTTGACAACATAAATTGATTTTTAAAATTATATGATAAGATTTAATTTTTATTTTTGAAAATATTATAAAAAGGAAACATGTTTGTAGAGAAATAAGAAAATTACAATTTAGTTCCTATTATATATATATATATATATATATATATATATATATATATATATATTAAATACTTGTAGCCACTCATTATTAAGAGATGTTTGACTGAACTTATAAGCTCCATAAAATAATTTATAAGTTTTTACATAGTGTTTGTCAAAATAAGCTCTCAAACAATTTATAAGTTATTAAAATAAGCTTCATCAGTTTATTAGCCCCCTAAAAAATAAGTTCATCAACCCCAACTTATTCTTTCATGATCTTATAAGCAACATTCAATTTACAAAAGTAATTCTATTGGTTGTTGTTTCCAACATATATCTGTTGTATTTCATCTATTTCGAGTATTTTCTCTCTAGCTTAGAATTTTTTATCTAACTTACACGCTCAATTATCTAAATACTTTGACAACTTATAAACTCTTAACATATCACATCTTATAAGTTCTTCAAATATTTTATGAATTATATATTAGAACTTATAAGTTCTATAAAATAACCTTATTCAAATACCTTCTAACTAGAAATCAGGCACAATAGAATATGGTTAAACAAAACCCTGCTTAAATGAGAAAAGACAAAATCATACAATCAAACATATCTTGATTTGTTTAAATTGTAATAATTTAACTTTTTCTAGAGAAAACCAGTGATATGTCTCAATCAAAATTATTGAAGAATATTAGAATGAATTTTGCCCTTAGTAAATGATGTAACGAGGGATTGGCTGGTATAACGTGTCGAATATTGTATATAGATTCTAAAATACATTTCGATTAACTGATGAAAAAAATAGATGAAGCGTGGAGAAACGTATATCAAGTTTTAAAAAAAAACAAGAGAAAAATATTGATGAGGATTGAAAACTGATATAGTACTAGTACGTTTGTACGTGTCGCTACGTTATGTTTAGATCGAAACATGTATGAGAATTAAGAATATTTATTAAGAAAAGATGATTGTGTTGCTAAAGAAAAAGAGACAATCTTAGTTTATATATATATGATTTGGATCAGGTGAGAATATAAATTTTGGTGAGAAATATGAATAAATCTTAGTCATTCATCATAATAAATTGATGGTCCAGATTATATATTTATGTGCTGTATTAATAACTGGATATGCTATGTTTTTAATATACAGGAAAAATTAAGAGGTTAGATTAGTAATATTATTTTAATGAGATTTGATTTTTTTCTTTTTTTGTGGGATTTCACATCTTAGATAGATATTATTTTTTTAAATGTTTATCTTTTTATCGTATTTATTTCGTTGCACTTAGTAATCTAATTTCGTTGCTCTGTCAATTGATTTCGTTGCACTGGTAATATAATGTTAATTCATTTTTTTAATTTAGTTAGTAACTGTAATAATAAAGTTATGCAAAATAAATGTTAATATTGTGCTACATAACATTTTTATGTGTGCAACAAATATATTTCGTAAAATAATATTAAATTTTTTGGAAACACATTGATGCAACATTAGTTACTATATGTGCTACATATTACACAATTTGTGCAATAAAAATAAGTATTATATTACAGTAGATGAAAGATTTGGAGAGAGAACATTTTTTTTATGCTAGATTTACCCTCACTCGATTTTAGGCGAATAAAAGGGTGATTATGTCATCAATCTTGTTTAAAATGAAGCATGAAATCTGGAACGTTAATTACATATTAATTAATGCTTATGATTTATTCTTATTTCTTACACATAATAGCATTCTCACCAAAACCATCACATATATATATATACACACTTGGGTTCTTGTAATATCCGGTCTCCAAATAATATGTAGTACACAATCTAGACCATACATTTTGAACTTGTGGCCGCACCACAAGCTGACATGTGACAACTCATTTTCATTTTTTAAAAAATTTCACAAGGTAAAATGTGAAGAAATCAAATCAATCTTCTTCTTCTCCTCCTTGGCGGCAGCAGACGACGCCCGAGACGACTACGACGGCGTCGGCAGCACCGACGAACAACAGCAACAACAAACACGAACAACAACAAACAACAGATTTTGAAAGAAAGAAAAAGAAGAAGAAAATTGATGGATTTTGAGAAAAAATAGAAGATGAATTTGATAGATGATTGAATAATAGAGAGATGGGGCTATATCGGTAGTTCAAGGCGAATTCGTCGGTAATCAATGAAAGAGAGGGCGGAATTGACGGAGAAGGATGGATGAGAGATTTGCTATCGAAAACCATAAAACTGCATTGAGCAAAGCATAAAACTGCATGTTGGCACGAAACACAAACATGCATTTAACAAAGCACGCTCATGAATTTAATAAAACATGTTCATGCATTTATCAAAACATGTTCATATATTTAACAAAACGTAAAATACAATGTTAACCAACGGGTGCACGAGCGAGAGCCGGAGCGACGCACGAGCACGAGCGCACGCTGGGCGCTAGCTTCCAACCGCATGCATTATTGTGTTCAACTGCATGCATTTTTGTGTTAATTTGAATGCACAAGTCAGTTCAACTAAATGCATGGTTTGTTTTTCGCAATCACATAACAAATCAAATTACTAATCTACCCTTACTGTAGCGAAATCAGCACAATTAAGCTTAAAAAGTTCGGAAAAATCTCAACCATAGGATCTATGAGATGAGTGGATAAGATTGAGTGAGTACTACATACTATCTCAGACTCGAGTACTATAGAACATTCAAAATAACACGACTCTTGTTCCATAAAAATCTATCGTTGGTGACGACATGTATATAACATAATACACAAAGATTTGTACCATAATACATCATACTTATAAACGAGAACGACTACAATGCTTGTGGTGGTCCAAACGAAGAATATTAGTCTTTCTTGATCAAGAAATTAAAGGAGTTAACTAGGACTAGTCGATTATCACGACAATATTTTTAACTGATCGAATCGAACTTTGCTATCTTAAAGTTGAATTAAAGATCATTACATGAGAATTACATCTCCTTTCTTACTTTAAAAATTCTTACTTGAATTGATTCTCCAATACTTGCAAGAAATGCACCCTCCCAAAATCTAATTGGGTTGCAAAAAGTGGGCACCTTCTAAAACGTATTTATTTATGGTGATTGATCAGAATTTTCTTCCTAAAAATGAAAAAAGGAAATAATTATTTATTTGGGTATAAAGGGGATATCAAAGGCAAAAAGGAGTTATTAAGTATTTCTATCATTAGGGTTATGCCATACTTTAGAATATGTGGGATTAGATCAACATCGTAGAATAAGAGAATAAAAACCTTTTGAATTAAGGACTTATTCCATTTATTTTTCTCTCTAAAAGGTACATTTAAATTTAATTCGTGCAATTTCTTGAAATCATCTCCAAATCCATAGATAATATTAAAGATAAGAATTTGATTACACAAATTTTAAGAATCGCAACTTTATTCTTTTTTTTTGGTCAATTAATACAGAAATTTTAAAGGCTGCGTCACGGTGGACTCAAACCCGAGACCTTTGGCCTCGGACATTAACCACTCTACCATTAGCCAACACACACACACAATTTTATTCCTTATCTTAATGTGCAGTTTAGCATCATGGTTTACGTAATTTTTTTCGTGACATCTCTTGATATTTTAATAATTTTAATATCTTTATTTTGGGGAATGTCTTATCATTAATTTTATATACGAGAATAATTTTTGATGCGTTATTATGAGAACTTTGTGAAGATGACTCGTGATAGATTTTGGGGCTTTTAACGTTGAGCTTTAGTTTTTCGGGCTATAAATTTATTATGAAGCATGTTAATAAATACTTTTTGAACTTAATTAAACTGGACTGAAAATAAGTTTTATAATTGTTTTGGGGTGTTCAAATCTTGTAAAAATTCTCCTCGGGCTTATATACCATGTGTCTATTTTAATTTTCTTGATAAATACTTATAAAATATTAAAACCTAATTCTGTATCAGGATAAACATATTCCCATTTGTATAAAAGCGCATATTTTAGTATTAGAGGGAAAATTAATTAATTTTGCTATTCTTAAATAAATAAAGATGTGGTCTAGGTTCAAGTCCCACGAACACTCACTCGTGTCGTTTAGAACAGTTTCCTTCATCATAAAGAATAGATCCAAACATATCAAAACTGCTTGATTTTGGTACGTGCACAGTCCAATTTGTTCATATCAAAATCCAACCAGTAGAACCGGAGTTCGATTTCCCAGATATACAGTCTTCTTTTAGCTCACCATTTTCCCATTTTCTTACGTCTCACCTTAAATATCCACCATCTCTAGGGCTCACTAAACGGGTCGGGTCGTGTACCCTACTTGACATTATCGGGCACCTAACCCCGATTTCTCTCTAAAACAGATACTTGACCCAATTCATTTTGCTTAGTTGGGTACCCTAATATCCGACTCGAGTAATTGGGTCGGGCATTAGGGTACCTATTAACACCGATTTAAATATCTGTCTCTTAAATCCTCAGTGCCGCCTTCTTCTTCCTCTCTTTTTTTTCTTTTTCCAATCCATCTATTTGCAGATCCATAGTGGCGCAAGCAATGACGGCCGACAAAGCTAGGGTTGGGCGGAGGCGCAAGTCATAGAGTGAGAGTGACTGAAAGCAAGGCGAGAGATATAGAGAGCGAGAAGGAGTGGAGACAAGGCCACGAGGGGGCTGGGCGAGGCCAGAGGCTATGCGGAGGGAGTGGATTGGGGTTGTCTTAGGTGGGATAGTGTATTGCTTGACAATCTAACCATGCCACGAACAGAATTAGTTAATGTTTATAAATCCTTTGCATATGCTATAAATTAGAGGAAGTACGGACCAACTTATCCTCAATCCCCAATCCCTAGCAAAATTGATTTTCTGGCATCTTTAGGTGTTGTAGAATCAAGTAGAGATAGGTCAAGCTCAAATTTGACGAGTTCATTATAGAGCCAAGCTCGAACTTAATTCATCATATGAACAACCACTTAAAGAATGGTGAATCTAGCAGTTAAAACGCTGCAGTTTCATGGAATATCATAGACCAATTAATCAGCACAAACCATGACCACCTCAACTATAAAGCGTTAAACAGAGTTATAAACCGAAGTAAAACAGATACCAAGTAAAGGCTGCTAATTAAGAAAAAATTATACAACAAAGCAGATAAGTGATCCATCTCACTCTCACCACTATTGACAGATAAAATGACAATATAAAGTAACGAACATTACTACCTTGAACAAAACCATCCAGTGCCAAAACAAATCTCACGTTGATCTGTGGCACTAACAAGAAGGCATCGTGATGCAGAAGCTGTCGTCGAGTCGTATGTCTCAACATCAGGGACACACACAAGCTAAAGAAGAAAGGTAGAGCTGTTTGGAAACCTTTGAATGAATTCTAAACAGAACACTGGGCAATTGTTAAGTTGCACATAGCAAACTTATGAAATTTAAATGTGATAAAGCAGAGCAAGGGATTGCTACAATGCAAAATCTGGAAAGAACTACCAGTCAAGAAGCTACAGTTATCAACAGAGTTTTACCACATCCATCTTAAAAATGAAACCATAACGATCAATTTCACGCGATAATTTAAGGTGCAACAGAGTTGAATAGCAATCTCCAACATAAGCATTAAACAGACATTACAACTTAATTATTCCTAAAAAGTGAAGGGAACTGAGCTTCTAACCATAATATATTGGAAGAAGCACATAACATGTAATAAAGAAGTAATTAAGGTTCTACTAAACCAAATATGAAAGGCAACACTTACAAAGAAGCTAGAATACCCGAATGACAAATGATCGGAAAACAGGAAATTGAGGGCTGCACAACAATCAATCCCAAATATATCTAACACGATACAAATACAAGTAAGAACTCATAACCCTCTCAAGTAAACTATTCTCAATAGAAATCATATAGGAACTTATAATATCACATACAAAGTGAAACAATTACTCAAATTAGTACTAATGCGGCAGTCAGCGAGCGAACAACAGATATCAAACACTAAATAGATTTCCCAAAATTATATCATGAATATCACAAACACTCACCAACCAAATCAAGATTACACAAACTATCATATATTTCACCTCAATTAATAGAGCTCATCCTTCATCCTCAAATACTCCCCAATATCGGCATGACGATGCACAACAATCCCATTAGGGTCCATTTTCCAGCAATCCATCCTGCTCTTCGCCGCATCCCCAAATGCCAGTGGCACATCCGACATAAAGAAGATCACCACGCCACCATTCACCGAATGCTCTCCGTAACGTCGGCTTCAGCCACACCTTGTGCTTGGCTTTCGCCGCACTGGACGGTGAGATGGAACTTGCCGCCCTAGGTGAATTTGTCGATTTGCGTTACCAGCGAGACGAGCTTGGCGCAGTTGACTAGCGACTCGGAGACGTAGTAGACATGCGGAATCAGTGGCGGCCCGGCTTCGGGTCGGGGCCCTCGTGGGCCTGCAATTCGAGGACAATGTTCTTGAGGTTGTTGCCTACGAATTTCTGGACCTTGTTGAAGACGAGGGTTGTCTCGTTCTCGTCGAGAGGTCTCATGGCGATGGGAGATGGCGAAATTAGGGTTTGGGAAATGGGGATTTTTTGAGGTAGGGTTTATGATTGCAGCGGTCATTTTTAAAAAAGGGTTTAAGGATTTGAAGGTCGATTTGGGCCGTGACAGGCGTGAGATTTTGTATTGGGCTTTTTGAAAGTTCAATAAGACATATCTTTGGAAGGATAAAACAATTTTTTTGATGGGAAAAAATAAAAATAAGATTGTTGCTACTTCACGTAGGGGTGAGCAAAATATCCGAAAATCGAATAACCGAACCGAACCAAACCGAAAAATCAAATTTGGTTCGGTTAATTCGGTTATTTCGGTTAATTAGGTTAAAACCGAATTAAAATTTGGTAATTCGATTTTCGGTCGGTTCGGAAAATTTTTAACCGAATAACCGAAAACCGAATTATATATATAATATTATTTATTTATTTATTTAATATTATAATTTTAATATATCAATATCTTTAATCCTATCCATTTCTCTTTCTCCCTATTATATCAATATATAATATTTGTAAAATATAATATTATTTATTTATTATATAATACTATCAATTATTTTTTGCAAAATATTTTATATATATATAATATATAAAATGTATTTATATATATAATATCAATATATATATTATTTATATATTCATTTGAAAAAAATATTTTTTTCCTAAAATAAACCATTTATATATATATAATATTATTTATTTATTCTTTTGAAAAAATATTTTTTGGCTAAAATTCGGTTTAATCGAAATAACCAAATATATTTCGGTTATTTTGATTCGATTATTTTTGAAAAATTCGGTTAATTCGGTTTGGTTATTTTTCATCCGAAACCAATCAATAACCGAATACTCACCCTAACTTCACGCACGTTCCTCCACTCATTTTGTAATTTTAACGTAATATTTAAAACGATGCAAAAATGTCATCACTTTCCCTTGTGCTGCAAAGCTATCAATCCGAATTTGTTTTCATTATCGGGAGTTGAGATGTTGAGCGTAATAATATTCAAATGAAAAATATGTAGTTCGTTTGGTCACACTTGTGCAACGCCAATTCTGGTGACGCATGCCACGTCAACTCTCATGTGATGATAAAACTCTGAGGACGTTAATTTTGCAATAAATTAAAAGATGGTGGTATTATTTTAATGTTTCAAATATCATGCTAAAACAGCCGTGCATTAATTAACAATTAACACTAAAACATATTGAGAAGGTCGTCCACCAAATTAAGAGGTTCGGATCAATAACGAGTGCTAGAGAAGTCACAAGCAATCCTAAATGTATACGCTATGCCATTATGTTGGCATTACGATGACTAAGAGGGTGTTTGACTAAGCTTATTTTAGAAAGCTTATAAGCTCCAACAACTTATAAGTTGTTTTAAGAACTTATAAGATATGATGTATTAAGAGCTTACAAGATGCTAAAGTGTTTGGATAACAAGAGTAAACATGGAAATAAGAAAATATATCATGGTTATTTTTGTAGTTTTATTATAACTTATAAGATCATTAAAAAATAAATTGGGTTTTGGAACTTTTTTTAATAGAGCCTTATTTTGAAAACTTATAAACTCTTTAATAACTTAATTTACCAAACATATTGATTGAGCTTATAAGTTCTTAAACAACTTATAAGCTGTTTTAAAAAGCTTATAAGCTCAGCCAAACCACCCCTAAGTCTAACTATATATATGGTTTTGTACAAGAAACTTTTTACAATGGACACTTTGCTGCCAATTTTTAGAAATTATTAGAATGAGAAGAATGAATAGCTTTATAAATGAGTTTGGATGGATATGTTCAAAATTTTGGAGTTATGTTTTTTGGGTCCAGACGGAATCCTAATAGGCTTATGATTTTTGGTTATTTTAGCTATATAATAACTGTTTTTTTCATGTAATCAGATCCAAACGATAGTGAAATATCTCACGGACGCCTGCGCATATAGTCATTAACAGGCTGGATACAGTGTTTTCACATAATAATAAAGTATGTGAATGTGAAAGCCAAGAATAATCGAGACAATTGTACTAATATAATTTGAACAAAAACCCACTCGCATGCTTATGTTGGTAATCGGAAATTGTGATCATAGTTGACAAAAAGATAGCCACTATTTTTTTTTAATAACATCCTTTGTGGTAGTTATATCGTATTAAGATGAACTTGTCAAGGATTAAGTCACGTCAAATACCAATATTTTCAATCTAAAACCCAATTTTCCAACCTTTTGGTTTTTTGGGGTTGAAATTAACTATGAAGCATCTAGATTAATGGTTAATTAACTTTTGGTCATGGCTTAACGTAGACCATTAATATTAATTTATAATACATTATTTTTATTGCCACAACCCTTGCTGCATTAATTAGAGTGTGTAAGTGGACCAATAAGTCCATAAAATTATCGATGAAGTAATTTCTGAATTGTTATACATACACGCCCCTTTAGTTTAATGAATGAAATATATAAGATTGATAAGATAAAGTATGATGGGAATACCAAAATTACTCTTTCAATATAGTAAAAATATAAAAAAGTCGAAACAAAGACAGCCGGAAATAATTTTGGTATGGGTGTTTCTGGAATTTTGTATTATAAAGTGAATGAAGATTAAATAATCAATTCAAATTTGGAGTGATAAATTATAGGATAAATATCACTTTAAACCCTAAACTATACATATTTTATCAAAATATCATTTTAAATCCTGAACTATTTATATTTTATCAAGAATATCCTAAACTTTGAGAAGTATCACTTTAAATCTCAAAATATTAATTCTTTTATCAAAAAAACTCTACATCAATTTTTCAACTTCTGAAATTGGACGAGAAATATTCGGGGAATACAATTCAATCCAAATTGAATTTAATATTTCAATTGAGTTCGATCTGATTATTCAGATTCCGAATAATTTGTAAATCAATGTAAGAAAATATAAAATTAAGTCAGCATTAAAATCATTTTGCAATACGTTGGATATAAACCTAGAGATCTAAAGTTCCCATGAATCAAAGGCAACAATCAAAATCTTGGGAAATGTTCCAACCTCCAAATCCGAATAAAGATAAGATGATTACATCAAAAAGGCACAAACATAAATCAAACGTGGAGTTATGAATATACTCGAATCAAACATTACCCATAATATGAAAATTAAATATCAGAAACAAAAATCTTATTTCATAATATACGCAGAACTAAAACCAAATTTAACAGCACAAATTCCAAATTAAGATCAGAAATCAAACCCACCGTCAAAATCAGCCCCGTCGGAAATCGCATCTCCGATCAACATTCCGCCGAGAGCGCCGCCGAGCAGCCCTGCCCCCAATCCTAACCCAAACTTATTCTTCTTCTTAGGCTGCTGCACCGGCGGTGGAGGGTACCCGTAGCCTGGCGGAGGCGGCGCCGGATACCCGTATCCCGGCGGAGGTGGCGGAGGATACCCGTATCCCGGCGGAGGTGGCGGAGGGTACCCGTATCCCGGCGGAGGGTATTCTCCCGGCTTATGAGCACCGCCAATCGCCGGATACGCCGAAGGCGGCGGATAACTTCCGCTTCCTTCAGCCGCTGGATAAGCCGGCCGTGGCGGATAATGGCCACCTCCCTCAACCACCGGGTAACCCGCCGGTGGTGGTGGATAATGGCCACTTTCCTTCATTGGGTAACCCGCTGGCGCTGCCGGCGGGTAAACTCCGGTCGGAGGATAACCCGAGCTAGTTGCGGCGGGGTACGCCGTGTAGGGCTCAAAATCACCTTTCCCCGCCTGTGCCGTCGCCGTAGCGTACGGCGGCGCTGAGGCGGCGGTGGCAGCGGTTTTCTCGCTGAATTTGCAGGAGAAAGTGAGCTGGCCCTTGGCTTTTCCGCTTGGCTTGCGGACTTGGTAGCTGACGAATTTCTTGCCGTCGGCGGCGGCCGTCACCGGAGAATCAAGAAGCTCTTTGATGGGGACGCTGACCACACCGACGTCCTTGTCGCCCAACGCCCGCTCGCAGACGAGCTTGAAGTCGAGGGTGAGGCGGTTCATCTGCAGCGCCGCTTCTTCCACGGTGAACTTCATCGTGAAATTCCACGTGGGGTTGGCGTCGCCGTCGTGGTCGACCGGCGTCCTGGTCTTCTGCTTGGAGCTCTTGTCGCCGCCGGAGATCGAGACGACGGCGTAGACGTCCATTTTTGTGATGAGATTGACTTTGTTCAAGTCTCTCCCGGATTGAAGCGTGATTTCCAGAGTTCGATACTCCATTGTTGTGATCGATAACTGAGTCCAAAAGAAACGGTTTTAGAGAGAAAAGAGGAGAGAGAGATAGAGACAGAGAAAGAGTAAATATGAGATGGCGTAACGTGTTAGCAATTCTTGAAGTCAACGGTGACACGCTGTGTGGAATTACCTGGCTGCTTCCAAAAATTAGCGATAATTACAAACTAACCATCATTATTATTATTATTATTTTTTATTGAGGGAAAACTGGATAATGAAATTTGTTTCTCTCTTGTATTTATGGTTTTGATTCAATGCTAGTTGTGTAACTTTTAATTCAGGTTTCAATTGTGACAGATTTCAACTCATAAGAGATGTGAGTTCAATTGTGCCGGATCTCAGCAAGGCTAGTAATCTGCCGTGGACCATTATGGGGGACTTTAATGACTTACTAAGCGTTGCTAACAAACGCGGAAGAATTCCTCACCATAACTGGCCTCTTCTTGGTTTTAGATCGGCGGTGCTCGATTGTGGCTTATCCGATCTGGTGCTAAGTGGACATCAATTTACTTGGTCAGGAGGAGAGTGCACGGCGTTCATGGTAGAAGAGAGATTGGACTGAGGCTTGGCCAACGGGAGTGGTTGTCCAAATTTCGAACTATATTCTTGAAACTACGTTGGCGTCGATATCGATCACTATCCTATTGTTCTTGGAAGCGGAGGAAGGGAGGAGGTACGACGGGAATTTTAGATTTGAGAATAAATGGTGTGCTGATTTGGAGCTCCGAATCGGTTAGAGATTCTTGGAGGAATTCAAGGTCTCGAGAATCGTGGAAAGGCTCACCGCTACTTCTTCTTCGATTGCGGAGTGGGCTAAAGGAAGGGGATATGGGCGTGCTAAGAAGAGCTATCTTCGCTAGAATTGTGTTCTCCAAGACGAAGGCGATATGAGATCGGAGGCGAAAGGATAAGGGTTCGAAAAGAGCTTCAAATGATTTTGCTCAAGGAAGAGATTCACTGGAAGCAAAGAGCTAAGCAACATTGGCTTAAGGAGGGAGATCGCAATACTAAATTTTTTCACGCGATGGCATCGGCTCGTAGACGGGTTAACAAAATTCAAAACTTCAAAAGCGATGGTTCTTGGACCTCCACATCATGCGATATCAAGAGGAAGTGGTGGAGTACTTCTCGAACCTCTTTCGCTCGACCGACACGTGAACACCAATTCGAAATGGTTCTTAGTAAGATGCAACCGCAATCTCAAGGCGAGAATGTCGACCTTACAAGGCCCCTTCGGATTGAGGAGGTCAAAGAGGCTCTTTTTCAGATGCACCCCGATAAATCCCCAGGGCCGGATGGTTTTAACCCTAAATTTTATCAGCATTTTTGGGATCTCTTGAAGAATGATATTTTCGAGCAGTGCTGCTCTTGTTTAGAGGGTTTTAGCCTTCAGGAGGGGCTCAATGATACTACTATCGTGCTTATTCCGAAAGTTGATAGGCCTACAAACATGAGAGATCTACGGCCTATATCTCTTTGTAATGTTTTCTATAAGATAATATCGAAGGTTCTGTGCAATAGGATGAAGAAGGTGCTTCCTTCCTTGATCGGCCCCGCGCAATCCGCATTCGTGGAAGGTCGTGCGATCCAAGATAATGTCCTGATAGCTTTCGAAGCTATTCACTGCATGAAACGCAAAACAAGGGGAAAGTCTGGAGACATTGCGCTAAAGGTGGATATTAGCAAGGCCTACGATAGGGTTAATTGGGAGTACCTGGAAGCGGTTTTGGAGCGGCTTGGCTTCTACGACAAATGGAGACAGTGGATGTGCATGTGTGTTAGGACGGTGAGGTACAATGTCTTGATGAACAGTGACTTGGCTGGTCAAATCACACCGAGGAGGGACCTTAGGCAAGGGGATCCTCTGTCGCCCTACCTCTTCATTCTTTGTGACGAGGGTCTCTCGGCGACCCTTAATCACGAAATTGCTAGGGGAGGTCTTCACGGCATCAGAATTGGTCGATCTGGACCTTCTATCTCGCACCTCATGTTCGCTGACGATTGTATGTTCTTCTGTAGAGCAACTCCTGGGGAATGCTCGAAGCTTCGCCGCTTGCTGGATGAGTACGAAGCGGCTTCGGGACAAGCCATTAACTACAATAAATCTGGTATTTTCTTCAGTAAGAACATCGTGGAAGCTAACAGAGTGTGTTATTCTAATATCCTGGGTGTCTCCAATCCCCTTAATACGGGGAGATACCTCGGTCTTCCTTCCCTTGTGGGACGTAAGAAGAGAGAGATCTTCGAGCACCTCCGAGAAAGATTATGGAAGAGGATTCAAGGTTGGCAAGGAAAGAATCTTTCAAGAGCGGGTAGAGAGGTCCTCCTTAAAGGGATGGCCCAAGCTATTCCTTCGTACTGCATGTCGAGTTTTCTCCTCCCGACAGGAGTTAGGGACGACTTGGAAAGAATGATGAACAGCTTTTGGTGGGGTAAAAATGCGAGTCGGGGAGGTATTCTTTGGTTGAGATGGGAGCGGCTTTGCGTTGCTAAGAAGAAGGAGGTCAGGCTTAGTAGCCTTCATTGCTCAATCTTGCCTTCTTTGGGTAAAATGGGGTGGCGGCTACAGACTGATCACGATGCACTGGTCTGCCGGGTTTTGAAGCTAAGTATTTCCCGAAAGGGGACTTTTTCTCGGCAAGTTTAGGCCATAGCCCAAGCTATACGTGGAGGAGTATATTCGCTGCGCAAGACTTAGTTCGAAGGGGAGCGAGATGGAGGATAGGAAATGGGAAGAAGGTTAGAGCTAGCATGGCTCCGTAAAGATGAGAACTTTTTCTCGACCACGGTCCCGCAGGGGGAGCTCCTCGATTTGAAGGTGGAGGACTTGTTAATCCCGGGACATCAAAGGTGGGACGCCGATCTTGTTAAGAGTATTTTCAAAGAGGGGGAAGCTGATATTATCATCAATTCTCCCATTCCATCGACAGGCGTGGATGATAGACTTATTTGGCACTTCTCTAAGAGTGGTTTCTTCTCGGTGAAGACAGCTTACCACCTCGCGTGCTCTCTCACCATCAACGAGGAATTAGCGGCTGAAGGCAGATGGAACATTATTTGGAAATTAAATCTTCCGGCGAAAGTCAATATCTTCTTGTGGAGGGCAGCAAGGGATAACCTTCCTTCGAAAGCTAAGCTCTGGAGTAGAGGTGTGAATGTAGAGGGAGGCTGTGGGGTTTGCAGAAGGGGAGTTGAGACTGTGTGGCACTCCTTCATCTCCTGCCCATTTGCGATTCGTCACTGGAAGGAAATGGGTTTGCATGAGTTTATTCGAATGTGGAGAGGAGGACGACGGCTTTCAAAGAGGCGCTCTTCCTCATTATCAGCAACTGTTCTAATGACGAGCATGCTAAAGCTAGCATGATCTTATGGCAAATTTGGAAAGAAAGAAACAATGCGGTCTGGAAAGGGATCTACCCATCTCCACAGAGAACTTGCGCCCTTGCCTTGGCTAGTCGTGAAGAGTGGATGGCGATGTAGGTTGGTCATGGGATTGATATGAGTAGTGGAAGGGGAGTGACTAGGGTGATTTGTGAAGGATGGCTTGACTTGAATGAAGGGTGGACTAGGTGCAATGTGGATGCTGCTTTCTTTAAGGAACCCAAGACCTTCAGCATTGGCATTTGTCTCCGTGATCATAAAGGTACCTTCTTAGCGGCTAAGACGATACAGAAGCAAGGCCTTGTGAAAGTGGAGGAAGGTGAAATTGTTGGCATTCATGAAGCTCTGTCATGGATCATGGGCCTCAACATCAACAAATGTTACATCGAAAGCTGACAATCGGATAGCATGTAACGCTATTAATTCTCGCTGCGAGAATATCTCCGAACTTGGATGTTTTGCTTCTTTATGTCGTGATCTGATGAGAAATATCGATGAGGTTTTTGTCAGGAATATTAGAAGAAGTTCTAACTTTTTAGCTCATAGGTTAGCTAGAAAGGCTTTCGATTTTGATACAATGCATGTCTGGGAAGAACCCCCGTCCTTTGTGGAGGGTCTTCTTCGTACCCCATGGCCCATGTTCGTGTTAATTGATGTTCTGTTACGTGTTCAAAAAAAAAAAAAAAGATGTGAGTTAATTTTAAAAGCACAAAATCAAAGTGTCTGAAGTAAATTAATTCAATATTCATGCAATCTTGTCGATAAAATTCGTTAACAACAATAATATTGAAGCACCTGAAAAGAAAAAGATACACATATTTGAAAAATAAATAATGATTTAGTTTACATGCAACACTAGCGATGAGCAAAGTACATCAATATGGATCAATTACATCATTATAATAAGAAAAATAAATAATACTCTCTCCCTCCCCAAATTTCCTTCAAAGTTTTTCTTTTTGGGATGTCCCCCAATTTTCTTACCATGGTAACTATCTTCTCAATTTTACCCTCAATAATATTCTTTGTTTATACATTTTAACACTCATGGCCTATTACTATTTCTCTTTTTTACCCTCAACAACTTATTTATTTACACCTTTTACCCTTTATGGTCCACCAACTAACTAATTTAATATCACATTATTATGGGATATTTACTCCACTTATAATACATTTAACAACTTTTATTAAAACTCGTGTTAAAAAGATTCGTATGATTATATTTGGGGGGCGGAGGGAGTATTTATTGGTGTGAATGGATCACCATATATACAGTGCACTTGTTGAAAAGGTCGTGAAGCATACCCTGTAAATTAAATATTATCAATCAACTAAAACCTATCATTAGTTATTTAGTTTAATCGTTTTCATAATTAAGATTGCCTACTTGCAAAGCAATTTGATATTGGCAAGTGTTAAACAGTCAAACTTCTCTTTCTTTCTCCTCCTCTCTCCAAGTTGACACAACGAAGCTTATGAATTGCGTCAAAGTCCTTTCTGGCTCCTGTAATTGTATAGACCACTAGGATAGAATATTGGAGATGGAACTTCCAAAAGTTTCTTTTCTAATTTCACTTTTAACGTGGATAAAGTCGTTTAATTATATTTACAAGTTGCTAATCATTATAGGTTCTGAATTGAATTCAGAAAATGTCAAAAATAAAAGATCGATTTTGTTGTGCGTAAACAAATACCTTGACTCAAATTTACTTAACTCTTAATCAATTGAAATTCACACATACAAACTACTACTTATATTCGATTATTTAAAATAATAATAAGTGGATCTGAAAACCGAACCACATTTCATAAAAAGAAAGAAATGATATGAATATTCATTACTTAGAAAAAATATCATTTGTCCCATTAAAGTTGTAGTGATAACACAATCAAGAGTTGTATTGATGAGACTCAGATGGGCATGCAGTAGTTTTTTTTTCCACATAATATTACTTGTATTTAATATTCAAATATCTCAAACAAAAATAACTCAATTGTATTGAATTTGCAAGAGAAGGTGAGCTAGCCCTCGGGCTCTCCGCTGGGTTTCCAGACTTGGTAGGTGACGGAGTGCTTGGTAGGAAAATGGAGAATCTCTTTGATGGGGATGATGAGCTCGCGGATGTCCTTGTTGACCGACCCCTCCCCTCTCGACGAACTGGAAGTCAAGGGTGGGGGTTCATCTGCAGTGCCGCCTCTTCCATCTTGAAAGTCATCAGGAAATTCCACGTAGGGTTGGCTTTACCGCTGTGGTCGACCGGCATCCTAGACTCCTGCTTGGAGCCGTCGTCGCCGTTGGAGAACGAGACGACAACATACATATCCATCTTTATTGTAGGGTAGACTTTGTACAGATCGACACGCAGTGAATCGGATATCCGGAGTTTGATACTCCAATGTTGTGATCGGTAATTGAGTTGCAAAGAGACGGTGTAAAAGTTTGATGGTCCATTGGGGGTCGTACTAGTTAAGAAAAATTAAAACATTTTCTTAAACAAGATTGGATCTTCTACTAATCAATAGATGTCAGGTAACTGAAGTCAGTTCAATATTGGTATCAGTACTGTTGATCAGTTCAAGTACAAAGAGTCTTGTACTGAATGATATCAGTTAGCAATCTTACTGACTGCTGATGTAGTTGATAATTGGACTGATAACAAATGTGCATGCGGAATGTGGTGGTTACGTTTTGCATTTATTGAAAACCTTCTACTTATCAATAGATGTCAGGTAACTGAAGTCAGTTCAATACTGATATCATTACTGTTGATTAGTACAAGTACGGAGAGTCTTGTACTAAGAGATATAAGTTAGTAATCCTACTGACTGATGAGGTAGATGATGATTGGACTGATAACTAATGTGCATGCGGAATGTGGTGATTACATTTTACATTTATTGAAAACTTATACTAGAAAATACTCAGTCAAATATTGATTAGTCAGTTTTCAGTTTATCTCTTCTATGAAGCTGATACCAATAGAGTGTTTCAAAACAATATGATGTGTTTTGTGTGATGATGATGTTCGGTTCAATAACATGCAATGTAAAGCGATACTGAAAATAAAGAACACTTAGTTTTTATTTGGTTAAGAGAGATCAGCTCTTATGTCCGTGGACTGATAACACAGTCAATCCACTACTTGGAATTAAGTCTTGTTTGCGGGTAAAAGAGAAAACTTAGACATCGAAGTTCACCTTATCAGTATCTCGCCTTACTTGGTGTATCTTCCTATGTTTTCTTGTGCTAGGAAACATCTGACTGCCTACGGGTGCAGTCGACATAACCTCTTACTTACAAGTGCAAGATAACCAAGCTTTCGAGAACTAACATTTTGTTGTTTAGTTGCTCAACTTCTACTTAGATTTGAGCTGTCAAATGTCGACAACTCAAGATAACCAATCTTTTGACAATTAACACTTCGTTTCCTACTTACCCAACTTTTACTTAAACTTTTTGGGTTTTGAGTAGAGGGTTTCCAATAGAGCCGGCAAAATTGGCTCGGCCCGATGGGCCCACCCGGGGTACCCGAAATTGGGATCGGGTTGGGCTCGTGAAAATAGTGACCCGAAAAAAGTCGGGCCTAAAAAATCCACCCACATAGCCCATCGGGCTGACCGGACTTTGGGGCTAAAAAGCCCGGGGTTAACGGGCCTAAAAGTCCGCCCACACACTTAAAGTTTTAATATTTTACATTTGATGTTTGATGATATTTGAAACTTTAAGTTTATCTTATTTGCGTTGAAATTGATGTTAGACTTAGTAGACTTAATTTATTTTATTTACTTTGGAATTGATGCTATTAGACGTAATTTATCTTATTTACTTTGAATTGATGTTAGTAGATTTAATTTTTTTATTGTTATCATATTTTTTTGAAATTAAAAACAATATTTTATTAAATTAAATATTGGGCGGGTTTGGCTCGGTGGCCTAGATGGGGTTGGGCTGGGCTACCATATTTTCAGCCCAATGCCCGACCCGATAAAAACAACAAGCCCGATGGGCCGGGTCGGGCCAGCCCGACCCGCCCATTTTGCCAGCTCTAGTTTCCAACTTAGATTTGAGCTATCACGGTCGACAACTAAAGAAATCTAAGCGTAAGATTTTACAAGATAAAAACCTAGAAAGACAAAAAGTGTATGCTGAAATCCTAAGCTAATAAATATATGTAAGCTCTAAGAATTTACTGATAAGACTTTGAACTCTCTTCTTCAAAATCGTTGGATGATTTTTTTTCTTGGGAATAAGCTCTGGGTACATTGAATATTTGAATGCACAACATTTCGGCAATCTTTAATGGTCGGATTCTATGCGTATTTATAGAGCAAACAATGAATAGTGTCATTGTAGGGAACACCAATCACATCCATTCTATTTGTTGTTTGAATTCTGCTCGTTTGAATCCTCGTATGTCGTTTTTCATGTCTGTAACATCGTACACGTAGCTCTGCAACTCTGGAAAGTGGTTCTGACTCGTCAGGATCCTCTGCAGATACGCTACGACATATGACAAGTCAAATACTCAAGGTTTAAATATCTTCGTATTTTTTCAGTTGAGTTGACTCCGTGTTTCTTCAGTACGTTGACTTTGGATTCCACCAATTTGGTCAGCTCCGTGTTTTATCAGTAGGATGAACTACGTCTTCTATCAGTTTAGTGATTCCAAATCTTCATCTGACACTTCAGCTTGATGTAGTTATCAGCAGCTTCGACTTCTTAGCTGCTTATATGACACTTAGTCATTTTTCGGGCTTCTTTGTCTTCAACAATGTTGAGTCTTCGGTCTTTCGACTTCAGTCTTTGGAGCGCTTGTATTAATACTTCTATCAATATGATTGACTTCAATACTACTTAAACTCCTTTAGTATGGGACATATCCAAGCTGCTTGTCCTTCTGCTGAGACATGTAAACAAAAAGTTGGTTCCCTAACATGTGAGAAGCATTATGTTACATCAACAACGTAATCATCAGTGAGATTTGGGATCTAATGAAAATATATAGTTATGATAGAATTTTCCAACAAGATTCTAGAGAAAGAGAAAGGAGGCCGAAGTTATACTACATACTCCTCTCAATTTTCTTCTTGAGAATATTCGGTACATGTTTTAATAAAAGTAGTTAAGTGTATTATGAGTGGAATAAAAGTTTCACACTAGTGTAATGTTATTAAAGAGTTAATTATAGTTATGGCCTCAACTATGAGCATTTTTTAGTTTATGATCTCAATTTTAAAAATTCCATAAATGTCCCGAACTTTGCGTAATATAATAATTAGTGGCCCGATCGATTATTCTGGTGATGGAAGTCTGAGTAGAACGACGAGATTGTATGAGGTGACAAAACCAAAAATCCCAAATAATAGTCTCTCTCTAGTCAAATTTGGATCTCTCCATCCTCACTAAACCTTCTTCATCTGCTTTGAGAAGAAAGAGCTCAAAATTTGGAGATAATAATCCAATCTCGGATCGGGAACTATAAGCACAACTTTCATCAATTCATCCTTTCTAATCATTTTCTCATCCATTCAAATTACAAAACACACCGAGATAAGAATGCAGAAGATGACGAATCTCGCATTGCGTAGCACCAAACAGCTTCGCTGTTAGCCGCTGCCTACGATTTCAACCGGTCGATGAGCATAACCATGGCGAGATCACACACATTTTGGAATTTCTTCAATCGAGTGGCGTTGAGAATATTATGCACCATGTTCTGGCGCAAGGATCGCAGACATACTGGAAGAATGGCTTGCCGAAGCGGGCGACTTGGAAGAGGTTTCTGACTTGGAAGAGAAGGCGAAGGTAATGCTGGAGACGAGAAAGAAAAATGTGGTGAATAAGAGGTGGTAGTAAGGAGAGAGAGAATCCATGGTTGCTGAGCGGTAATTGTTGAGAATTAGGGGGAAGAGATTTGTATACAAATGGTGGAGGGCTGGAAATTACAGGTAAGACTATTAAAAAATAATGTCTTTTAAAATAAAATGATATAGATAGAAACGATGTAGTTTTGAATGTCACCTCATACAATCACGCCATCCTACTTAGACTTCAATCACCGGAAAAATTGATCGAGCCATAAGTTATTACATTACCCAAAGTTCGAGACATTTCTGGAATTTTTTAAAATTAAGATCATAAATAAAAAGCCCAAAGTTGATATCATAAACTATAATTGGCCCCTAATTAAATTAGTTGTGAGTCATGAGTGGTAAAATTATGAAAATAAATGATGTTATTGGGTGTAACAGTAGGGATATTGAGGTTATATGTGATAAAAGTGTAAACAAACGATTTTATTGAAAATAATAAATAGAGAATATTTTATAGGATAATTTCAGAAGTGAAATAAGAAGAAATTTGGAAGACTAAACGAAACTATAAAAAAAATGAGGGACGAATAAGGAAGTATAAAATATGAATTTTGCGTAACGTATTAACAATTTTGAACTCATCGTTCATACTGTGCGTGGAGTTACTCAGCGGCTTCCAAAGACGAGCAATATTAAAAATTAACCATTACGTTTTTATTTTTACATTTTGAGGGAAAACTGTGATAATGATTTTTGTATTTCTTTTGTCATAGCTTCTGTATTTTCTTTTGTATATGTTTTTCTTTTTGCCTTTTACTTTTATCCGCATATATTTATTTATTTTGATTCTAATAATCAATGCTCGATTTTTTCCCTTTAACTTCAAAGAAAATAATAATTAAGCCTTAGTTTTTATGCAATATATAATTTTTTTATGTCAATAACAATTTCAAAGATATTATGATAAATGTACAAATAAAAAAGAATAATGTTAGTATGAATCAAACGTGAGTAATGCTTACAAAAGATGAATAGCATATCATTCTTCTTAGTTTACATGAAATACTTGTGATGTACAAATATATATATGGACTATTTTATCAAAATTAATATACACCAACATAAAATAAGAGGCTGAATCACGCTATAATGAGCGCACTTGTCCAAAGGTTCTGAAGAAAACCTTGACATTAATTAAATATATTATTTATCACCAACTTTCAAAAAAAAGAATAACAAATTAATTATACTGTTTGTAACTACTTTTCCGTTCCAAAAATTTATTTATATTTTTCCTTTTGATCTATACTACAAATTTATTCTTTTTCCATTTATGAAATCTGTTACATAAAGTATTTCCTATTTATTATCCCCAACAACATATTTTATTTATATCTTTATCATCCATATCCACCACTATCCATATTTACTATTCTCAACAATATTATTCATTTACATCTTTTACTACTCATATTCCACCACGAAATAATTTAACTTTATATTAATATGACACTCTTACTCCACTTATAAAATAATACTTAATAATTTTTATTAAAGTTCATACAAAAAAAAATTAGTAATATATTTTTTGTACCAAGGAGTACTATTTTTGGTTGCTAAATTATAGGATATCTTTTGGGTCGGGCTAGCTGGATCCCACTAGCCAAATTCGTAATTTGATCCGATTCAACCCGGCTTAATAGTGACCCGAAATTAGGCATCTTTTGACTGGGCTGAATTGAGATTTGAGAGCTCTATATAGGGGTGTGCAATGGTCGGTTTCGGTTAAAAATCGAACCGAACCGATTATACCGATAACCGAATTGATTTAAAAAATTTGATCGAACCGAACCGATCTTTTCGACCGAACTGAAATCGATCAAAATACAAGTAGTCCAAACCGTCGAACGATCGAAATATATATAATATTAATCACGTACCTATTTCGATCGGTTTTAATCGAACAGAACCGAATATCACTTTGATCAAACCGTCGACCGACCAAAATATATTTCGATTTTTAATTTTGTAACCGAACCGAAACCGATCACATCTTAAACCGACCAAAACTCATCGATTCGATTCGATTTTTTTCGGTTCGGTTATGCACACCGCTGACTCTACCTCTTAACTAAGTTCTGTGTCAAACGAATATTCGGTGAAAAAATCTGACGCTTCCATCTCTCAAGACATAGCGATTCCAAACGCCAAAACGCGGCACAAAAACCTTTCTATCGGTACTGATCATAATTGGAGATTCTTTTGACTATCTTTGGAAATTGTTCAATGTTTTCTTTCTCCCATCCTCCATTCTTTCAGGTCGGTTTCTATAATACTTTTTTTATTAAATGAATCTATATTTGATATTTATATGCTGTTGCTTTTTCCGCTGTGTGGATGCTTTCATTAGTCAGAACCCATTTTGATTCCATCAAATCACTGTTTCAGAACCCTTATCTACAAGTAGAAACTTCACAATTTTGGGTAAACATTTTCATTTCCAGTTCCTTTTTCTTTTATTGTTGTTGGTAATTATCATGTGAAAGTAGACAACTTGCAGCATATTAATGCCTATTGTACCTGTTCTTGGTTGTGGTGCATTGGTTCTGGCTTCTGGTGACTGCAATGGGGCCAAAATAAGGGTTTATAATTGTGGAGCTTATTTGGGGAATTGGGTGTTTTATGCAGGTTTTTGGAGTTTGATCCTTGAAGGAGGGGAATGGAGGAACTGGGGCAGTTGAAGAGGGCTTTGATTGATGCATCCGCTGGCGCAATTTCGGGTGTGATTTCGAGAACCGTCACCTCACCGCTCGACGTGATTAAAATCAGATTTCAGGTTGATTTTCTATCTTAATTGTATCGAAAAGTTGGTTTGTTGAATAATTATGGTCTAAGTTCCTGCATATTCCTTGAATTAGATGCTTGATTACTTGTTTACTACTTCGATTTAGCTTATTGATGAATTTCGAGTAATGCGATTGATGTCCTCATTGACTGCATTTGTTGTACGGTGCAGGTTCAGTTGGAACCTACCACGCAATGGGCTTTGCTTCGTAGAGATGCATATAGTCGATCAAAATATACTGGTATGCTGCAAGCAACAAAGGACATTTTTAGGGAGGAAGGCTTGCCGGTAATTTTTTTTTTATACCTAGAAGTAGTATCTATAGACATTGTTTTCATTTGATACGAGTGTGTAGGTCCACATTCTTTATTTGTGAGTGGTTGAGTTTGATATGGCTTTCTCATTATTATGCTCAGTATTTCTTTCTCACATGCTCATTCTTTATGTTTGGATATTCTGTGTAAGATTAAGTCCTTCCAATACCATTGAAAAATGTGGTTGTTCATGGTTTATTAATATTTATATGTTGGGGGTTGAGACTAGAAATTGACTGCAAGATGAAATGAAGAACAAATGGAGAAAGAACAAAGAGTAGAGAAAAGGGAACGAGTCACCTTTCTTGTCGTGTTGGCATATTTGGCGAGACTACAGATTAAAAGAACGGAGGTGATCGGCAAAGAATTAATAACAAGAGGAATATGGAAGAAAATAGTAAGAAGTCTTGAAAAGAAAATCAGGGAGGCCAAGAAATGAGAAGAAAGAGAAAGAATGACAGGAAACAGGGAATCTGTATTATTGTAATTTTCTACCAAAGGCAATCAGTCACTTGACATGTTGGGTTGCAGAGCGATTAGGCTGTTTCCGGGTACCATATTTGCGAGTGATATCATGGTAATATTGGCAATTGCATATCTAATGGAGGGACTTTGCACATCGGTTTTTGTCCGAAGAGAAAGATGCATAGAGAAAGCTGGCAGTGTTGATGTTACCACAATTTAGTAGGAGAGAAGAGAAAGAAGTTTATGCTGCCTGTTAAATCTGAGTTTTCTGTAATGAGTGAAGAACTTAGTAGTGCCTATCAACCAATTTTACCTTTCTGCATGGATTTAATGGTAGACGTGACATTTGAATTCTTGTCCTGACATTTTGTTACTCAGTAATTGCTTTCCTCTTGCTTTTTTTTGCTTGCATGTTCATTTTGATAGATCTCATTGTTATAACAGGGTTTCTGGAGGGGTAATGTCCCAGCCTTGCTTATGGTGATGCCCTACACAGCAATACAATTTACAATTCTGCACAAATTGAAGTCATTTGTTTCTGGTTCATCCAAGTCAGGTTTGAATATTTCTGCTCCGATTCAGTAATCATTATCTTTGATGCATATCAGATCATTATACCTAGTGAATTATGCTTTCGTCTTTCTTATGATTAGGTCGAAATATATTGTAGTAGCTTTGAAGAACTGTTATCATATAAACATCGTGTGCAATGTTGACCATGTTGCCCTACGTCCTTTTTTTTTAAATTTTAAATTGTGTTCGGTTATTTTCTTTATGCAGAAGACCATATGAATATAAGTCCGTATCTTTCATATGTTAGTGGGGCATTAGCAGGATTTGCAGCCACTGTTGGATCCTATCCATTTGATCTTATAAGAACCCTTTTAGCTTCACAAGGGGAGCCGAAGGTATTTTGCAATACCCTTGCAAGTAATGACCATTCCCCTCAATTTTGTATGCGTTAGTTTCTGTAGGAACAAACTTTGGAATGGAGATTTGAAAACCCTTGGTCATGTTTGAATCTACTAAGCTAGTCTCCTAGATGATTTTGCTCGTTATATTGTATTAAGATGCATTGCTGTTTCATCTGCTACGTAGAAAAATAAGGAGTTTTCTGAATGGTGCTATATTCTCAATCAGGTTTATCCTAATATAAGAGCTGCATTCTCTGATATACTTCAAAATCGTGGCTTTCATGGGCTTTATGCTGGACTGACACCTACGCTGATTGGGATAGTTCCTTATGCTGGATTGCAGTTTGGAACATATGATACATTCAAACGTTGGATCATGGTGATCTTCTACTTTGATCTGCCCCTCCCTCTCTTTTAAGCAGCCTGCTTATTTTTCTTTTCTTTTATTGGTTGGACAATTAAATATTTTTTATATTGCTAATTTGATTTAGTTTTTCTTGCTTGCCTAGGGTTGGAATCGATACAGATCTGGTTATGATATGGAAGCCGACATTAGTCTCTCAAGCTTCCAGCTTTTCCTATGCGGATTGGCTGCCGGCACTTGCGCTAAAGCTGTATGTCATCCACTTGATGTGGTGAAGAAGAGGTTTCAGGTATATTTCCGGCTTCAACTGTCAATTATTCATTTAGCTTTCAATCTCAGCTACTGCATGATTGAATTCCTACAACAAACGAAGTTGCTCTATTCTAGACTCTAGATTCCCCTCAATATTTTGTGCCCACGAGAGTAAAGTAAATCCTAAGACACAAAACTTGCGTAAGACTAGCTGATGGGTCAAATATTTGGGTCCAAGGCCATATATAATATTCCCTCCGTCCCGCTTAAAGTGTCCCATTTCTTTTGGGCACGGGTATTTAGGAGAAAGGTATAAAGTAGTTAAAGTGTTAAAAAGTGGGTAGGGTTCACACTTTTTGAAGGAATAATTATTTCCTAAAATGGAATGAGACATTTGTAATGGGACAACTCAAAAAGAAAATGTGACATTTTAAATGGGACAGAGGGAGTAGCATATTGGAGTTTTGACGGTTTCTGGATCCTGGTCGTGATCTATCACTGATTTTAAGCCATCAAACAGTCTTACACAAGACTCCATTATCATAGGAATTTTGTTTTAGTGGTTATTATTACCTTAGCCATCAAAGGATGCGCGTGTAGGTTGAAGGACTGCAACGGGATTCAAGATATGGAGCTCGAGTGGAGCACCATGCTTACAGAAACATGTATGATGCCCTATACCAAATTTTGCACAAAGAGGGTTGGGCCGGTCTTTACAAGGGCATCACCCCGTCAATCATCAAAGCTGCACCTGCGGGTGCTGTGACCTTTGTTGCTTACGAGTTCACGTCGGACTGGTTAGAGTCCCTTTTGACTTGATTTTGTTTCTTTTTTCACCCACCCTTTTCAATCTACTTCTTCAACCATTCATTCTTTTGCAATAGAACAATTTTGGCTATAGTTTATCTTGAGATGTTCTCTCAAAAACGAGGGGCATTAGCACCTACATATTTTTTTGTACTAGGAATAATTCATAGGCATAGTTTTATCAAAAAAAAGGCAGAAAGTCGGTGAGATTATAGTTTTTTAATGAGACAACATTTGATTACATTACTCTTGTATTTGTAGCATATTTTAATGGCAATGTTCATTTTGCTGATGATGATTCTTGGAATTCTCTTCACATTCGATGCTGGTAGTGAGCTTGGTTCTTTATTTTTTGACGTGTTTCAATTTCATATTTCGTGTTTGGGACTAGTGTCAAGATAATATGTTTATAAGTAACGTGTTTATATTTATTAAAAAATAAATATAATTATTTTGGTTAATTATTTCTTATTATGCCATTATGCGCTAAATTCAAAAGGAAACATTAGAAAAAGTAAGACGAAGGAAAATCCAAATTTTCATATTTGTACATATTGATTAATTTTTTAAAAGATTGTGTTTTCATGTGTGAGTTATCGTGTCTTGTCGTTTTTTATTTTATTATTTATTATTTATTTTGTATTTTATGTATGTACATGTTTTAGGCTCATCATTTAGAGTTTATTATGTGGGGGGACAACATATGGCTTGAAGAGATATCTATCAATAGGGGAAAGTAAAAAATGTCACTTATACATGAAACTTGAATTAAAGAAACGGTTGCAATTTTAACAATAAATCATTCTAATTCTGTGTGAATGTTAGAAGAAACCCGGCAATGTTCCAAAAATATATTCAATTGATGGTTTATTCAAAAAGTTTTGTGCGACAGATTTGATATTAGAAACTTTAGTTCAAAGCTGCAAAAATATGTAGTTTCTCACCTTCTAATCTATGATCCCAAATTCTTCTTGCCCTACTTGTTTATACATTCCTAATCTATGATCCCAAATTCTTTCACTCCACATCAACATTGGCACACGTTAGTTTAATTAAAACTTGACAATCGTTTCGATCTGACCTACGATTAGGCCAAAGAAGCTGTGTAATCATGTTCAAATAAACTTGAACATTATTGTATTCATCTCAACTAGATTCGTTTACAAACTTCTACGTCAGAATGGAGCAATGACTTGAATTTGAAATTTTTGGGTCTCAGACATTAACCACTCTACCACTTAATGTCAAAACATGCACACAAAAAATATTGATAGTCTATAAGAGAATTTTCAGACATTTAAACAAATAGCAGATTTTGGTAGATTTTTTATTATTAATTGAGTTATGTAGAATATAAAATATTTATCACCCCACAAACATTCGTATAACTAGATAAATTAATAGTTTCTTATTTGTGAATGATTTAGTGGTGGATTCGGGAGCTAATGAGTCAAAATAACATACTCTAATTTTACCAACATCTTCTAAATCAAATCCATGATTCATGGTTTGTTTTTGGGCAATTTGTTCTCCTACTTAGTGAAAAAGAAAAAAAGATACTATTTCCAACAATATTTACCAAAAATGTCTTTAAATACATAACTATAGAGTAATCACATGCTAATGAAGCCATTGGTATGGCAAAATTTATTTTATATTATAGCAGACTTCACCAAGATTGGTCAAGCCCTCGTTGAACAGTTCCAAGATTCAATTATAATTAAATTAAAATAAAATAATCAAGAATAGTACAAAAATGGAATCTTCTCAAAATAAGGGCTGTGCGTGGGCCGTAGAATATTCCTATGACTCTCGAGCATTGGCTTATTTATAAATTTTGAAACAATTGTTTCCCTTTCAAGCCCCCTGCCCCTGTTTGTTTTTTATCTTGAAAATCTATTTTATGTTACAAGTTTCCTTTTATTTAGAAAATGAAGGTGTATCAGACAAAAGAGGACTGCCAAGGAATCACCAACATGAACCAAAACTTAAGGTGGGTGCACTTAAAAAGAGGGACTGCTTCTACTTTTTTGCCAACATGAAATCTGTTTAATATATATCAAGTTCTTGATTTATTTTTTCTTTTTATTTTCAGGAAATAACGCTTTGATTCTTGAATTATATATGTAGGAAGATGATCAAATAGAAACCCTTCTTATTCTAGCAAGTAAAAGTAACATAATTGTAATAATAAAAGAACATTATGTTATGTGGTTCTAGTAACTATAAATCAACATAATTGTAATAATAATAAAAACATTCATCAATCAAGATTTACGGACCAGATTGATTTCTAGTTGTTCAATCTTAATTTGTGCCATTTTTCTTGTTGTATTTTTGATGTCGTTGCTCGATTCATTGTTCGTTTTAATTATTTATTTGTTAAGAAACAATTGAGTGTTCGTTGGTGTTTGTAGTGTCCCGAGACGAGAAGGTGCAAATTTATGTCGGCACATCTCGACACGACGCATGGACCCGCAAGGCACAACACAAACAGCAGCGCGCGCAAGCAGCACACCCAGTGCCCAACACGTTTTTCTAAAACACACCACAATCACGATAGAAAAATAATGAACAACAAAATAGTATAAAGTTATGAATAACGAAAACTTTCTAAAATTGTTGAACAACAAAATAATTTTAGAAAGTTTTCGTTATGCACAACTTTATACCGTTTTGTGCATCATCTTCAACGTCTTATGCATGGTTCTCAGAGTTTGCAAAAAAGATGTGGTTCTCATTTGATCCACTCCATATATATATATATTATTTTTTATTTTCATTTTTATAATGTTTTAAAACGTAGAATGATAGGAATTATATGTTGATTACGTTAGTTCTTCTAAATTTTTATATTTGTTTAGTTCAAGTTTTGGTATATTTTTTTTCTTAATTATATAATTTGTATGCCATAAAATCTGAAAACTAGTATCAATTTGGTCAAAAGAATACTATATAGTACTCCCTCCGTCTCATCCAAGACGGTTCATTTCTTTTCGGCACGGTTATTTAGGAGAAGAGTATAAAGTGATTAAAGTGATAAAAAGTAAGTAGGTCCCACAACTTTTGAATAGATAATTATTTTCTAAAAACGAAACAAGTCATCTTGGGTGAGATAGCCCAAAAAGGAATACAAGTCATCTTGGATGAGATCTGTTAATATATTTATTTGTTTGTCAGTTTGTTTTTATTTATAGATTAATTGTTTAATATATTTGTTTGTATTTAATTGTTTTTGCATAGTTGATAAGGTATGGTTTTTGTTACTATATGGTTTATAAACATTAGTTACTGATGGATTATGTATTTTTTTTTGCTAATCTTTTGTTTTCAATTTTATTCAAAGCTTTGATATTTTTTACCATTATTTTCAACAATAGGGATGTTAATAGCATTGCAGAAATATTAAACAATATGTTTGCAGGTGATTTCGTATTAATTTAAATTCATTTTGCAATCAATTATTTTGAGTTAGTAACTAATTAGAGGCGTGTGCATTAATTGTCTATTGTTATGCATTAATGATATCTTTGTTATGCATGATACCTACATACATTGTTCGTCTAAATTTTGCAATTGTGTTTGCGTAATTATCATTAGGATTCACATACATCACGGACACTACTGCGAGTGTCTTGTGTTGTCTACATAATTGTTTTTCATTCAACATTCATACATTTTTATCTTTTGATTTTTAGTTTATAGGGAAGAATTATTTGATCATACTTATTTTGGACAATTCATCTAATAATTTGTAAGTATTAGTCTTATATTCATTTTGTAAATTTATTAATTCTTATCATTTGCTAGGCTTGTATCACAAATGAGCTCTAAACCTGTAACTTATAATACAGTAAACATTATTGCATAATTTCATAGGTATAATACATTGCATGTATGTTGTGCACAATACTCATATATATGATTAAAATTTCTATTACAACAAACAAAGTTTTTATGCAATATTTTTATGATCGTTGTGCATAGTCCAACATTAAATATTTCGAAATACCTCAAAAGGAACACACAAGTATATATTGTGTTCCTTTTGTTTGCCCATTTAATCTTCACCAAAAGCATCTTCATCCTAGCTACATTGTTGGCCTTAATATGTTCATCATGATAAGTTAGGTAATCTGACAACATAAGTCACTATATGAAAGTGGTTGATAATATTATGAATTATAATCACTAGACTGCATATGTAATATAGGAAATTATTGTTTAAAGATTTTATTGTGCATGTGAATATGAATATTATGTATTATGTACAACACACTTGTGCGTGATGATGAATACTTCCGAGATCCCAACAACCTTTGTCATACTTAAATTTGTCATGTACATAATCTCATAAAACCAATGAATAACACTCTTGATATCCATGCACAATTGCACCACATAATGTTTTGATTAAGATAATATATATAAGTTAAAGCATGCATCAATGTTCGCATAAAAATCTGTAATGTATGAATATAAAAAGTATATTAAGAACAAACATATTAACTAAGATGTATATGTATGTAAGCAGCATACTATGCATATAATTGTCTAAAATCAATGAAGAACAATAATATTATTACTTATATATATGTGCACAATATAGATACTGATATGCATAATAATGTTTATGGTTGCAGGCACGACGATGTCTTGTGCATCATTTATTGAAAAGTGTTCACACTTATAAGTATATTTGTGTATAAGCCGATTTCAATATTTAGTAAATAACTTAATCTAAATACTAAGAGTTTTGACCGTTATCATCGAAACAAACATGTGATGATTTGTTCATCATTTGTTGTCTCATGTTCAAGCTTATAAATATATTTGTGCATAGTTAACACTCTCAAACTGAAGAAATACCATAATCAAAATACTCAGATTTTTGACCATTATCAAGAAATCAAACAACCAGATACACCCGACAAGGGAAGACTACCTTCAATGTATTACATCAATCAAACCTATCGATATGCAAGTAGTATACTTTATCTAGGCACATGCAACACGAGAAAATGATCTGGAAACAAAAGGACCGATAAACATGTCCTAATTTCTAAAGTTGTGACCACTTTCAATTATAAAAATAAAACAAGATCATTGACTTTTTTAGCTTTTTGAAGTAAACAAAACAAGTGGGACAGCGACAAAAATATTTTAAACATTTTTTATTGCACAAATAAACTAAATATATACAACTTTTGATGCAAAAAATTGATGGAAATGCCGTTTTACGTAGAAATTCAAAGCCCTATAGCTCTTTATACCGAAAATTTGCGTTCTTCACAAATTCACATTTGGGCTTTCCCAAAATCACTTCATAAGTGCTCTATCTATTTGAAAAACTTTGTATATGTGAACAATTTTGTGATCGAAATATCAGGAATCACAAACCCAATTGAAGAGAGAATGAACTTTGTTTTCAATTTTGAAGAGATATCACAATAAAGAGAGAAAGTGAATTGTTAGAAAAAAGAGATAAAGTGAATTGTTTGTAGCGTAAATCAAGGTGTTGGGTGGTTTAGTGGGATATGGTAAGATTTCAAATTACTTGTATACCCCTCACGTGTTTATTTCTGCAAAAACAGCACATAGTTAGTCAAAATTATAGATATGCGTGAATTAAATATTGACCATTAGATCAAATGAAATATAAGTGAAATATAAGATGTTGTTCTCATTTCTTATCTTATAATGAGTTCTTTTATAACCAACTCATATATATATATATAGGGGGAGGTTATGGTGAGAAATGTATTAAGTATAAGAAATAGGAATAAATCCCATCTATTGATTTTAATACAATCAACGTTCCAAATTTCGTCCATAATTATAGTTGCTAAAAAAACTGATTCACAATTTCGTACTGAAAAAAAATCGTGCAAGGGTAAAAATGTGAATCAGAAATAAATAGCACACACAATCTATGAGAAGATATCTTTAAATCTTTCCATCTTCCCGAAAAGAGGAATCGTTTTAATTGTATATCATATCTTGTTTTAGTTATAGATATAATTATATATATGTAGCACACAAAATGATATATATAACCTAACAAATTTGTATATCATATCTTATTTTAGTTATAGCATATTATTTATATATGTAGCACACAATATTAGTCATATACAACTTATCAAAACTATATATCATATCTTGATATAATTATAGCATATGATTGTATATATGTAGCATATAATAGTAAGCTTAAAACATTTATAAATCTTCCATTGTCTTCTGTAATGAATTTTGAAATATATTAGGTTTTTTTGCGAAAAGGAATAGACATATTAAACGTGAAAAGAAAACTAACCATATCCATTTAATTAATTATCTAATCCCATAAAATTAGGAACTATCATATTTTCTCTCACATAAAAATACAATATTACCCTCTTTAAAATCGAAAACAGAATAAATCGTAGCACACGGTTTGAATAATCACAATATTTATATAATTAGATCTAGACCATATATCTAATTAATTAAAAGGTTGAAATTCATTCTTATTTTCACATAAATATCTATTCTCATATGATCTCTCCCATATATATATATATATATGAATGATGTTCAAATAATAACTATATTTAACGTGAGAACTAAAACCACAAAATTTTGCTAAGAACAAAATGAGTTCATTATGAAAGTCGATGTATCCATTGAGAAAGTTATTGAATCCAAAAATTTGAAAATTTTCACCCGAGTTTGAATCCCATGAGGGCGAAAATTTCTATTTTTTTAGATTTAGCAATTTTTCTGATGGATTCATCAACTTTCATAGTGAATTCATCATTTTCTGATTCTCATATCCTCACGATAAAAATGATCGTTAACCCTCTTTATATATATATTCAGTCATTAGATCGTGAATATCTATTTTTTTAAACAGCAAATTCATCATCATTTAACAATTTTCAGTTTATAGGTTAAGAAATGTTTTATAGTTTAACCGCATTATATATATATATATATATATAGGGAAGAGTTCAAATAAAAATCCATTTTTTCGTAAAAACCTAAAAACCAATGCACTTTAAATATAAAGTTAATGCACTTTATGTATAAAGTTACTGCACTATAAAATATTGATGAATAGTGTTGGCTTTTACCATAACTCAAGGATGCATTAGCTTTATACATAAAATGCATTAACTTTATATGTAAAATGCATTGGTTTTTACGAAAAAATAGGTTTTTATTATAACTCTACCCTATATATATATATATATATATATATATATATGTGTGTGTGTGTGTGTGTGTGTGTGTGTGTGTGTGTGTGTGTGTGTGTGTGTGTGTGTGTGCGGGGCGGATCCAGATTTATAATTGGGGTGGTGAAAATAAAAATTTCAAAGCACTATATTTTATACATGCCAAAAATTTTCGGTATTTACATAAGTTGTGCCCTACGAGACCTTAATACATAAAATTCATCAATAATGAATCTATATCTATATCCTTAACAAAATCTTTCTCAATATAGAGCATTAGCGAGTCTTCAAGTAAATCATTTCCATCTTTTTACAATCATTGTCTTCACATGCTTTATTGCGAAAATGCTCGCTCAGCTTGTAGCGGTAGAAGCAGCAACGTCAAAACTAGATGAATAAGTCTAGTCAACATAACATGACTTTGACCTTTCATTTTTCCAAGTATTTGACTCAACTCCACAATTGTAGAAACTTGAAATTCTTGCATCACCGTCACATCATGCTTATAATGTCTCAACTTATACTCAAAGAAACAATATCTTGATCGTTGAAATCTCGGATAGAATTTCCTCAAGCTTGCAAATATCATAACTGTTGAATGATTTGAAAGAATCCTTGGGATCTAAGGCCACACTAAGAGAAAACAATTCAATGACACATCATTAAATCTTGTATTTAACTCCATCAAGATATGATCTATTGCTCCATTAAAACATCAAAATGATAATGATGTTCAATTGTAGTTTGCTACGAGAACGACCAACCTTATATGGAGAATCCAAGTTGGGGACATCAATATCATTCTTCAAGCAAAAAATCTTGACTTCTTTGAGAAATTCTTCCCAGCCACTTTCTCTCAATTCTTGAAGAATGGTTTTATTAGTAGAGACGAACGCAATAGCAGCCAAAATATCTTGAACTTTTCTTTGAAGAATTTGACAAAGAGAATCAGTAATTCTCATGATCCTATGCATCAAGTGTAGAGTGAATACGAATTCAAAGCTTGCCATATTTTTGTAAACCCCTTGAACTTCGACCTTAGATCTTCCATTTTGAGAATGTTCAATGAGAGATTCGAACACTTTACAAGTTGTCGCATACATATCTATCAAACTCCTCACGAGTTATAGTGTGAACTCAACGTAGCTCCCATTGCAAATTACCAATTTGATTGGCACCGCTTCCAGTTGCAATCTCCCAACAACCAATAAATTTAATTTCATGTCTTTGAGCAAGATGCAATTGCGAGACACGCTTTGGTGAAGAAGTTATAATATTAACAACATTATCCAGTGAGAAATGAACTCCCAAACAACACCGATATCCTTCACTGCGAAACTAATGCCAATCAGACGATGTGCAAAGCAATGAATATAATAAGCATATGGACAATCTCAAGAAATAATGCTCAAGTCCATTCCATGAACCACGATATTACTTGCATCATCATACCCCGACATCTCATTTTCTCAACACTCAAGATCATGATGAGAAATAACATGACATATCTCTTCTTTTAAAGTTAGAGAAGTGGTGTCACTAACGCTTTTAATTGCAAAAAAACGTTCAATCAAAATTCCAAGATCATTCACAAATCTCAAGATAATGACCATTTGCTCTTGCTTGGAGATAGGGGTGAGCAAAAACCGAACCGGACCGAAAAACCGAACCGGATCGAACCGAAATGGGCGGTTTGGTTCGGTTTTGAACAGTAATTCGTTCGGTTCGGTTTCAAATTTTCAAAACCGAAATTAATTCGGTTCGGGTTCGGTTTGATTAAAAAAATTCGGTTTTTAAACCGAACCGCCTAAATTAATTATTATTATATTTATTTTATTTTATATATATATATATATTATATATATATATGTGTTTTTATATTATTAATATTTAAATTGGTTAATATTATATATATTTATATATATATAATTATATTTATATATTATATTATATATATTATAATATTTATATTAATTTTAATTTTAATTCGAAGAAATCGAATCGAACCAAACCAATATTTGGTTCGGTTTGATTCGATTTTGTATAGTAATTCGGTTCGGTTCGGTTTGGGTTTTTAAAAAAATTTGGTTTTTCGGTTTTTCGGGTTCGGTTCGGTTTTGAACCGAACCGCCCGAATGCTCACCCTCGCTTGGAGACATCTTGTGCTTCATCCACAAGAATACAAAAATATTTGTCTCCAACTTCTTCACGAATCATTTGACGACTCTATTGGCCATAATATTCAAAATCTCCTTTCAATTTCGAGCAATGTATTGAGAATTTCTTGGAGCATTATCAAGAACAACTTCATTAACTTCCTTGTTCATATTTGCAAAAGCTTTCACCAATTCAATAAAATTCCACGATTAGATGAAGATGAAGACTCATCATGACCTTTAAAAGCACAACCTGAAGTGCAAGCCATCAAGACCGATGATCGAGGTCTTCAAGCGTGAGCGATTCTCTTCTTCTCAATAATTGTTTGAGAATGTATAACTTTGTCTACATGTCCCATCGGTCTCATCAAATCTTTTGCACGCCTTAAGCACATCGTATGTGGTGATGTAGCTACAGAACCAACATGAGTAAGAAATACACATTTCTTTCCTTGATTTATCCTTTTCCAATTGTCAAATCCTTCCTTCACCAATGCGTAAGAGCCGGTATATCAACTTCACTTATGAAAAGAAAGCAATAAAACAATATGCTTTATTTGTGAGAGTGAATACTCCAACCAATGAAACTTGTCGAACCATTTCTTCTGAAAACTATGATTTTGAGTGCCGAACTTTGTGACAGGATACGCTCCCAATTGCGGTTGATAAGGCCCAACTTTTAGATATGCACGCCTTATATCGTCTCGTGCATTAACTGAATATTCCCACAATGGTTTCCTTTTTCCCGGATCACGCTCAATACATGTAATGAGATATTGCTCTATGGGAGTTGAAGGAGGCAGATTAGTTTGACTTGGAGTGGTCGTCATTAAAGGCTCTGACTCACCTTCATTGTGTTGAGTCTCTTGATGATCACGTTTCTTGAAGGTGAGATAAGTCCTTTACTTTTTGCGAATCTTGATGTTCCATTTAGTAATCAAGTCTGCAAGGCATTAAAGAATAAGAGTATAAACATATAAAACAAACAAAAATCTCAAATCCATTTAATACCGTTGGTTAAGTGGAAAAGTAATTCCTCTAACTTCTCCATAGAATACAAAGACTATGCTCAAAGCCCAATAAATTCCTCATTTTTTATAGACTCTGTAAAATTTCTCACAAAGACTCTAACTTACAAAATACTGGTAGTAAAATTCTTTGTTGGGCAGCAGCAGTATCATTTGCAAATATGGGGACAAGCAACTTATAAAGAACAAAAAAAAAATCCTATTAACAAATCCAACTTAAAATCCAAAAAATTATAAATAAAGTATAAAATAAAGAACAAAAAATCCTATTAACAAATCCTATTGATAGTAAGCCTCGACAATAAAGAACAAAAAAAGTCCAAAAAATTATAAATAAAATATAAAATAATATATAACAAATCCAACATTAAATTAAAAGATTTTTAAATCTTAAAAACCTCAAAACAAAGAATATAAATAAATTTAATTTATAAAATTATCTGATTTATTTGATGTCATCAATCATGAATCATCATAAATTTATCAATGCTTAATATAATAATATTCACACATGACACATTGATACAGGTTCACGGTTGTAATTGCCTAGTTGAGTAGTTGGTACAGTACATAGACCCCATAATTTAAAAAATCAATCTACACAAAGGACTCCACGATGGTACACACTAAAAAAAATTCAATGTTCAAATTTCAAAATATTATTATTTATTCACACAGTGGTCCTGTCCATACTCCATGAGTCCATGTGGTCCACCACACACACTTTAACTTTACAGCTATAGCCTACAAAGCTATGAAGGAAAAAAAAAGAATACAGAAGGCTTACGAAAATAACTACAAGGCGACTGGACGACGGCGGATGCACTGGCTGGAGGACGTCGGCGACTGGAGGACAATTTTTTTTTTAATTATAGCTTCAATTAGGGTAGAAAAAACCTTAAATTGTGTATGGGTTTTTGGGGGGTGGGCCTTAGAAATATATATAGATATAACTAAAAATTTTGGGCTTGCACTGGGATGAAGCCCAGTGTAGCCCTACTGTAGATCCGCCCATGTGTGTGTGTGTGTTGGGAAAATTCTATCTTTACTGTGTATTTTGATTAGATTCTAAAATCTCTCTAATAATCACCCTACTGATGTAATATATTGATGCTCATATGTTAGGAAGCCTATTTTTTATGTTTACGGTTTCGGAAGAACCATCGGTATGGATGAACAATCTTGAAGGAGTTCAAAGCGAAGATCAAGTTAGTCGTACTGATAGAAACATCAAACCTAGCACTACTGAAAGCTTGAAGACTGAAGACCTAACACTACTGAAGACAAAGAAGTCAAGAAAATGACTAAGTATCATGCCAACAGAAAGGAAGTAAGAGCTACTAGATCTCTATGTCAGCTGAAGTATCTACTGAAGACTCGGAGTTACCATACTGATAGAAGACGGAGTCAGTCATGCTGAAAGTATGTAGCAGACTCATACTGACAAGACTTGAAGTTAACGTTCTGAAGAAACATGGAGTTAACCTAATTGAAGAAACAAGAAATATTTTAAACGTATTAGAGCGAATCTACAGAGAATTTGACGTGGTAGAGTTACTTTTCAGAGATGCAGAGCTCAAATGTACGTTATTGCAGACACACAAAATGACATACGAGGATTCAAACGGAAAGATGTTTTCTCTAAAGGCACTATTCATCGTCTCTCATATAAATATCCTCGAGATTCTTTTCATCAGTTACAGGGTTTGGTGGCCCGAAATTGACTTGGCTTTGCCAAAAGGCCTCATCTCTAAAAGCTCGGCTCGCGATGCATCCCTCCCACAGTAGGGAAATTGAAGTTGGCTAGTCAAAAAACGATGCAGGACGACCCAACTACAAATAATCTACCGTGAGGCGGTCATCACTTACCTTTTGTACCAATGAGCACGGATGAGGCGAAGCATCGATCCCTAACAAGCAAGGTAAGCGCCCGGATACAAAGAAATCTTAGTCCAACCTTTGAATGTTACTGAAAACCACATCCGCAAAACATTCAAACAACGTATTTCGTATGAGGGAGTTCTAAGCATTATCATAAATTCTCAGAGTTCAGATATATTTATTAGCTCGGAATTTCAGCATACACTCTCTTAGCATCTAGGCAGTTTTATTCTAATATTTTAAGCCAAGAAAACCTTGAGTTTTCACCTGCGACTGCTCAAATCTTAGTTGGAAACACTCTCTACTAAAACCCACAAAAGTTGAAGTAGAAGTTGGACAAGTAAGCAACAAAGTGTTCGTTGCTGAAAGCTTTATTTTTTCTTGCACTTGTAAGCAAGAAAGTTAGGTCAACTGTACCTGTAAACAGTCAGAGATTTTCTAGCACCAGTAAGTGTAGGAAGGAACAACAAGTAAGTCATTCCTATAAAAAATATTAAAGTATGTATCTATGTTTTCTCTTATAGCCGTAAACAATACCTAATCCCAAGTAATGGAGTGACTATATTATCAATCCGTGGACGTAGGAACTGATATATCCGAACCAAATTAAAAACTAAATGTGTTATTTACTTTTAGTACAATTCAAAATTACATGTTCTTGAACTGAACATCACTCAACACATGCAACATATCATACTGCTTAAAACCCTTCATCAATATCACTTTGATATTGAAGAGAAAAACTAAAACTAACTAAGCGAATATTAGACTAAGTGTTTTCACCAGTATCAGTTTTCACTAAAGGCAAAAACTTAACCATCAACACTTCCGCATATATATTAGTTCTCAGTCCAATTGATTTGCTGCTTCATTAACTAGTATGATTGCTAATTAATATACTCAGTACAAGACTTTCTGAAACTGAATTGATCAGCAATACTAACATCAGTACTGAACTGCATTAGTAACCTGACATCTACTAACCAGTAGAACGTTCAGTCTTGTTTTAAGAAAAAAAATTAATTTGTCTTAACTGGTGTATTCTCCCCTCCCCTCAGTACACCAGTACCACCCTTAATGGACCATCAATATGCATATGAAATAGTTCAAATAAAAACCTTTTATCGTGAGAACTGTGAGAACACTTGTATTAAATATATGAAGTAAATGCACTTAACGTATAAAGTAATCGCACTATTATGAAACACTGAACATGTAATGTTATCTCAATATAATTACTTTATATGTTTGGTGCAAGTATTTTCACAATTCGATGATAATTTTTTTTATTTTAACTCTACATATATAGAGATTTTGCTAGAACTTTTTCCTCCCGTAGAAACTAGAAATTATGTTTTAGTATATATACAAAGCAATAATAATAATAATAATAATAATAATAATAATAATACTTTTTATATATAATATTTTTTATTAATAATAATATTTTTTTATGTATTATAGTAATGCTTATTTTCATTTATAACAATCATAAATTATATACGTACGTCCTCCGTCCTTTAATTTCTTTCTTAGTTTTTATTTTTGATATGTCCCCAAACTTCTTCCTATTTCAGTTATGGAAACTATTTCACAAAATACTCTCTACTTATTACCTTCGATAACACCATTTATTTACATATTTTATTACTCATGATCCACCGCTATATATCTTTCATTTTTACCCTCAACAATAACACTTATTTAAATCTTTTATCACTCACGGTTCATCACTAATTAATTCAACAGTACATTAATGTGAGACACTTACTCCACTCACAATTAGGGGTGTCTAAACGGTTTTTGGTTTTCGGTTAGAACCGAAACCGACAAATTTGGTTATCGGTTCGATTTCGGTTCCAGAGTTGAAAAAAAATTCGGTTATTAGTTAACCGATAACCGAACGGTTCGGAACTGAAAAACCGTTTTTTATTTCTAATTATTAATTAATTAATTTAAAATTCTGAAAATTAATTTTTAATTATTACTTTATTAATTATTTTAATTATTTGTTAAATATTTTATTTATTTATAATAATTTTCAGTTTTTAAATTAATATTTTAATTATTATTTTATTTATTTTTATTATTAATTAATTTTAATTCGGTTAACCATCGGAACCGATCGGTTTTCGATTAACCAAAAATTTAAAACGGTTCGATTTCGGTTCCACTTTTTTTGAAAAAATTCGGTTCGGTTAACCGAATCCGAACCGTTTAACAGCCGTACTCACAGTATACTCAATTATTTTTATTAAAATTGTACCGAAGATACCCAAAAAGGAAAATAGGGGACGAAGGGAGTGTTAATTCTTAATTCTTACACTAGGAATGACAAACCCCAATTTTAGGGCCTTACTATATGTAGAAGGTAAATTATTAATTATGGAATGTATTTTAGTGGACGGTTGTACTCTTAGTTCACAAAATCGGATCAAACTTTGTGTCACCTACAACTCATTATGATATTAACATATATAAACTATACACTTCACCTTGGTTTCCTTAATTACCAACCAAGCACTTGAGATGATGAGCTGGTTTTTCTAATTTATTGTGAACATGACATCTGTAATTAATCAATTCTTAAATCTAATTTTATATATAATTTTAGAGACAAGAAGTCATTGAGATACATAAGTATGTCTTTTCTTATGTTCTGGTTTGGTTGAATATCCATAGACCCCACGACCTTGGAACATGCGAATGCATTCATTTATATCAATCTTTCTTTATTTCTTTAATTTGTCCACTTGTTAGTATCCAATTAATGGAATTCTTAATCACCACCACCATGACTTAGATAGAATAATCATCATTTACAGTTATTTTGATTCCATCTATGCCATCGACAAATAATTTCGGCCTCAAAATATATAATTTCAGAACTATCCAAATATATCTCGAGGAGAGTTTCAACTAATTTTATTTAAAGTGACTTTTAGAACTTAATTTTTTCTTCTCACGTATTATGTATGCTAGAATTATTTCTGAGTCCATGTAGGGAAGAAGAGGCTTCACTAAAACAATATAAATATATTTTCCCCTTGACGACGACTCCCTCAATTCCCTCTTCAAATATTAATACCAGAATATTAATAGTTTTTAGTTAGAGGGACTATAGAGTGAGGAAATATATATATATATATATATAAAGAGATTAAATAAAAATCTATTTTTCGTAAAAACTTAAAACCAATGCACTTTATGTATAAAGTTATTGCACTACAAAATATTGATGAATAATATTATCTTTTATCAGAATTCAATGGTGCATTAACTTTATACATGAAGTGCATTGACTTTGTATATAAAATGCATTAGTTTTTACGAAAACAATAGGTTTTTATTGTAACTCAATATATATATAAAATAAAAACCTATTTTTTTGTAAAAACCTAAAAACCAATGCATTTTACGTATAAAGTTAATGCACTTTATGTATAAAACTAATGCACCATTGAGTCCTGGTAAAAGACAACACTATTCATCAATATTTCATAGTGCATCAACTTTATACATAAATTGCATTAACTTTGTACTTAAAGTGCATTGGTTTTAGATTTTTACGAAAAATGGGTTTTATTTGAAAACTCTCTCTATATATATATATAAATATTAGACAACCTAAATATTATCATATGTCATACTTCCTTGTTGATTTAGAATCAACATTGACATATTCTTCAATTTGAACTCTTGGATCAATGTAAATTTTAAAAATTTGACCAAAGTGACATCCAAATCATGTCCAGATTCAATGACCAGTGATAAATTATTGATATGAATATATAAATGCTTAAATTTTACATTTAGTTGTGGAAGGATGCCTAAGTCACAAATAACACTTTAATTATCTTAATATATTTCATGAGGAAGTGGGTGATGAGGACAAACAGTCAAACCCTATTTTTCTGCAGTTTTGAAGATGACAGAATAATTACCAAAAGCAAGTGGGATTAATTTGTCCTTAAAAGACTGCATCAACAAAAGCAGTAAAAAACATAGTTTACTTATACCTTAATTAGTTTTATATCAAATGAAGTATATTAATATAATATTTATTATTAATTCGACCAAAATACTTTATTGCAAGTGCCATTTTAAGTATAGACAAAAACTTGGGTGAGCTCCGCCTCACCGTGAGCTCACCCTTGTTTTTTGTTAAAATGATTATATATTAATTATGGTGAATAAAGATAATTAGATTTTATTAATGTATAATTAAATTTATTAATTTTTAATTTAAAATTAGAATTTATTCATAATTATGATTTATTAATTCATAATTGAGGTTTATTAATTCATAATTAGGGTTTATTAATTCACAAGTAGGGTTTATTAATTCATATTAATTCAAAGTTAGGATTTAGTAATTCACAATTAGGGTTTATTATTCAAAATTAGGGTTTATTATTTTCAATTAGGGTTTATTAATTCAAAATTAGGGTTTATTAATTCCAAATATGGTTTATTAATTCAAAATTAGGGTTTATTATTTTCAGGTAGGGTTTATTAATTCAAAATTAGGGTTTATTATTTTCAAGTAGAGTTTATTAATTCAAAATTAGGGTTTATTAATTCAAAGTTAGGGTTTATATATATTCACAATTGGAGTTTATTATTTCACAATTAGAGTTTATTAATTCAAAATTAAGATATATTAATTCAAAATTATTATTTATTAATTTACAATTAAATTTTATTAAACTAATTAATTTTAATTAGAATTAAATAAATAATTAATTAAGATTAATTAATTAATTAATTAATATTTAATAGGGTGGTCTCACGACCATCCCTTAAGTATATCAATAGTATAACCTACGTACACTCGATCATGCAGCATCAAATAATTTGTTTTCTACACATAATTATGCAACCACAGCTTGATAACTGTTGGAGAAGACACATACACAAACATATATAATGGTCAATCATGTAATATATTATTCCACACACACATGCCACTGTGTTTTATTAATTGTCGAACTTATAACAATGGACATGTTACGTCGTTGGCAAAATTTAATAATTTTGTAGCTCTGTCAAGAAAAGTTTACCTCAGTTATTACCCTTTGTGCAGTTTACAGAAGTTGACTTTTTTAACGGAATTGTTATAAACGGTAATATGGTTATTTAATACTCAATTCATCTGATAAATCAATTCCTACAAATCTTCGACACAGATTTTAATAAAGGTTGTTGAATGTATTATGAATGAAGTAAGAGTCCCACAATAGTTTAATATTAACTTAGTTAGTGATGAACCATATGTGATCAAATATATAAACAGATGGGTTGTTGAGGGTAAAAAAAGAGTGTATTATGAATGAAGTAAGGGTCTCAAATAGTATAATATTAAATTAGTTAGTGATGAGCCATATGTGATAAAATGTATAAACAAATGGGTTGTTGAGGGTAAAAAAAAAGAAATAGTGGTGGATCATGAGTGGTAAAAATATAATAAAATATATTATTGAAGATAATAAGTTGGGAAGATAGTTACCATATATGTATATGAAGGAAATGTCCCAAAAAGAAAAACTATGAAGGAAATTGGGGGACGAATGGAGTATTGAACAAAACCCTAATGTGGATGTGTGGACGTACATCATCTTAATTATATCTACATATTAATTAATTATCAAGTAATAATTAATTGTCAAGTAATAATTAATTATTAAGTAATAATTAATTTGAATTTCTAATAAAGTTTAATTAGGACATATGTAGTATGTAGCTACACGGTGTGTCTCTTTATTATTTTGCTGGGAGGAACTTGTAAAAATGAAATGGTTACTACAAGAAATAGTAAGGCCTTGTTTGCCTGTATTATTTCCAGTTTGATTTGCAAGTCGTATGACTTCGAGTGAGAAAAAAATTATAACTTTGGAAAAATATATTTTATGTAACGACCCGGCTTCCGGATTGATGGTTGACCCCACAGACCAACACGAGTCTTTTCAGTGTGCTTTGTCCTCACTCACACACTCCCTGAGAAAACTTCCCAGGGGGTCACCCATCTTACAATTGCTCCAAGTCAAGCAAGCTTAACTTTAGAGTTTTTATAAGATGGACTCCCGAAAAGAAGATGCATCTTGTTGGTATGAGTAGCACATATCAAATCCTTTAAGCTCTCCTTGAATATGCAGTCCCATACCGCATATTCTCGAAATCTCTCATTCGGTGTGTTTGGTTCATTCATGTACCCTCCGCTTTGAAGCCTTAATCGAGCCGCCTTGTTCATGCTTCGCACCGCGATCACTCCGTGCCCGCCTCGGGCCACATGCCCACCAACTTCCTTGGTTCGTCCCCCAACCACACCGTCATCGGGAGAGGTTCGGCTCGATACCATCCGTAACGACCCGACTTCCGGATTGATGGTGACCCTACGCATCAACACGAGTCTTTTCGGTGTGCTTTGTCCTCACTCACACCCCGAGAAAACTTCCCGGTGGGTCACCCATCTTACAATTGCTCCAAGTCAGCAAGCTTAACTTTAGAGTTTTTATGAGATGGACTCCAGAAAGAAGATGCATCTTGTTGGTATGAGTAGCACATGTCAAATCCTTTAAGTTTCTCATTGAATATGCGCCTCATACCGCATATTCTCGAAATCCTCTCATTCCGGTGTGTTTGGTTCATTCATGTACCCTCCGCTTTGAAGCCTTAATCGAGCCGCCTTGTCCATGCTTCGACCGCGATCACTCCGCATTACCGCCTCAAGGCCACATTTTAAATTGTGAAAATATAAGTATGAAAACAAGGATGCCATAAAAAACGGGGTTAAAATGTAAAGAATATCATCATACTGAAGATTAATTACTGATTGATGAGACTTAAAAATTAAAAACAAAGAGATTTTTTTTTTTGTATGTAAATACAATTTTAATGTTTTTTTTGGTCAATTAAATATATAAGTTCAAAGACCGTGTAACGGTGGACTCGAACCCGAGATCTTTGACCTCGGACATTAACCACTCTATATTACTGGACCAACACCACAATTTTAATGTTTTTATTACATGGTAAAGTTTATAAACGATTTTCGGAAAACACTAACAAACATGGCCCTGTACGGCCATCCATATACTATCAAGAATCCAATTATTTCATATAAGTAAATATAACTACAAGAATCATCACTTTTGCTATATATGGATCTGATTAATACTAATTAAAGCATAATTGTTATTTTATAGATCTCATACGTCACACTTTCTTTGGGAGGACTCTTACATGGCCAAATTAGCTATAGCACTACAAAAACTTTAACTCTTGATGTAATTAAACAAATTCCGTAATAAAGTTTTTTAGAAAATAAAATTGTAGTATAAAATTGTTAAATCAAGAATAGTGTCCCACTTTGATCAAAGTCAATTGGACAATTATAGATATATCCACTTAATACAAGAGATGGCAAATAAAAATGATAGTTCTTCTGATTAGTGATTCATAAAATAGATCCCACCTATATGTCAGCTTCCATTTATACCAAAAAGGTGCCCTGAATTTATGGATTCTAGATTTAGCAAATGTGACATTTAATATATAAAATAGGGCTCGTTTATCCGGCCACATAATCCGAATCTAAATTATTGGATACATGAGGGGTGTAAACAAACCAAACCGCTCGTGAATTATTCAGAGCTCGACTCGAAAAAAACTCGTTAGAAATTCGTTTATTTTGTAAACGAGCCGAACTCGAGCCTTGAGCCGAGCTCGATAGGATTTTCGAGCCGAACTCGAGCTTAGGGATGTTCGGTTTGTGAGTCACGAACATGTTAGGTTCGAACTCAAACGAGCCAGCTCACGAACATGTGAAATAATAAATTATTTATATATTTAAATAACTAAAACTAGTAATAAATTATAAATTATATTTTTATTGATAATTTATAAAAAAATGATTAATACTATAATTATAGTTCTAATAATAAATAATAAAATTTAATAATTTGAGCTCGAGCTTGAAAACGAGTAAAATCGTCAGATTTCGAGCTCGAGCTCGAATATATCTCATAAACAAGTAGTTACCGGACCGAATTCGAACTGCTTGGGAGCTCAAAAATATTTACAATGAACCGAACTCGAGCTCAATTTAAAGCTCGAATTTGTACTCGAGCCAAACTCGATCAAAAAAAATTTAAACAATCCGAGCTCAAGCTTGATAGTGTTCGGCTTGGCTCGGTTCATATACAGCCCTAACTATGCGTGTGTTACATACTTTGAATTCAAGGTTTGATCGTCAAAACAAAAGAATCACTTATTTTAACCAAATTTTGAGTTTAGACACATTTTATAAAATCAGGGGCGCCCCTGAGGGTAGGCCACCTTGGGCGATCGCCCAGGGCCCATCATCTCAGGGGCCCAAATTATTTCAAAAAAATAATTTTATTTATAGATATAGAGATTTATTTGGATCCAAAATATTATATCACTTAAATATTTTAATTTATTTTAAAGTCCAAAGTATTAAATCTTTATATATTTTACTTATAGATATATGTTTTCATTTGGTTCCAAAATATATTTGAAAATATTGATGTTGATGTGATTATTAATGGTTTTGCATCTTTAAATATTCGAATAAATTGTTTTTTATGATATCGTATCGTAGATAAGAATTGAGATATAGAAATATAAGGATGACAAGTAAGTTGTATATGTTTTTGATAATTTTTATTATCTATTTCTATTTGTATATCACTTGAATTTTACGTAAATTTACAAATTTGATTTATTTTATAAGTATAATATAAGGGACCATTTTAGACGGTTGGTTAAATGAGTTCATGTGGTCAAAGGTCACGAATTCAAACCTCATTATCGTCTCTATAGGTTCAAGCCAGTCACACCTGATTTTTCAAGTGTGGTTTAGTAGTCCTGTGTCGTTTGCAAGCTATTGTAAAGAAACATAAGTTTTACCTAGTACATACAAAAGATAATGACGGATGATTTTATATGAATTTTAAAAAATAGGGCCTATATTCCTTATTTTGCGCCTATAAAATATCAGGAACGGTGCTGTATAAAATGTTTCCATAATGAAATTCTATTTTGTAATATGTTTCAAATTTTTCGACGACTGAAAAAATATTGTCGCATGATTTTTTTCAAGATCCAATGGTTTATTTCCTCCCGCTGTAGTGCATAAAAATTCATCACTAAATACATTTTTGCCAACGTAGGAATTGGGACGCCTCTATTTTACTACAAATAAAAAATAGAGGTCACTATTAAGAGAAAATTTTATAAAACCTATCTAAAACAAAAACCCATGAATCAATATTGATAATTTTTGTTTAACTAACCCTACTTTTTACTATGGGTTTTGATCAGATTCAATTTGCTTCTCTTTTGAAAATCAATATGTTATGCAATTAGTAACGAGCTGCTCAAATAAATAAAACATATCCAACACATCTCATATGTGAAATTTACTAAAATACTACTCCATTCGTCCCATCTAAGACGACCCATTTCTTTTCGGCACGATTATTTAGGAGAATGGTATAAAGTGATTAAACTAATAAAAAGTAGGTAAGTCCCATAAATTTTGAAGATATAATTATTTTCTAAAAAAGAAACAAATCATCTTGGATGGGACGACCAAATAGAAAAACATGATATCTTGAATGAGACGGAGAGAGTATGTATTTATATAAATTAAGCTCGGAGTATACAAACTTCAATAAACTTGAGATCAGAAGCTCTAAATATTTTTATGTTGCTGGCAAAGTCATCAGACTCCACAAATTATCATTAAGGACACATGAAATATGACATGGAATATCTACACACTAAATACACACACACATACATACAAAACATATATACATATAACTCACGACACACAATATATATAAACACACACTATATCTATAGTTTGACCAAGAGATTAAACACTATAGTTTTTTTTTCCCGATGTCTACCTCAAACAACAACGACGACAACAACAACAACAACTTCGACCCAACGTCGTCGAAGCCCATCTTCTCCATAAGCATGGCGGAGAGCGGCAGCTCGTCTTCGAGCGAGCAGGAGCGGCTGGTGCCGATTGCGAACGTGGGGAGGATCATGAAGCAGATCCTGCCCCCCAACGCCAAGATCTCCAAGGAGGCCAAGGAGACGATGCAGGAATGCGTGTCGGAGTTCATCGGCTTCGTTACCGGCGAGGCGTCCGACAAGTGCCGCAAGGAGCGCCGCAAGACAGTGAACGGGGACGACGTCTGCTGGGCCATGGCGTCGCTGGGGTTCGACGACTACGCGCCTCCGTTGAGGAGGTATTTGGAGAGGTATAGAGAGATTGAGGTTGATAGGGCTAATCAGAATAAGGGTGGCAATAGTGGAGATCAAATGGATGAGACTTTGTTGTTGTATACGAAACATAAGGATTCTAGTTGAGAGAACATTAATGTTTTCTTTTCTTTAAAAAAAGTTTGTGAGAAATGAGGAATTTTTGAAGTTTTTTGGAGTTTGTAGGAATTTGATTTGAGGTTTTGAGTTAGGGTTCTTATTTAATTTGGTGAAGCTGTTAGCTGATTTCTTGATTTTATAAGAAATTGTTGAGTTTTGTTGCCTTAGCTAATTTTGAATGTAGTTCTTGAACATATGCCAAAAAAAGTGGGGATTTTTGTGGGTTATGAAAATAGTGGTAATCTTATTTAGAAAGAAGAAAAAGGTAGTGATATATGTATATAGAACCTTTTCTTCTTCTATCCAGAAGTTTTCATAACTCAATCATAGACGATGAAATCATCTTCTTTTTCTTCTTCATTCAATTAATTGAGAGGATAAAATGAAACTTAGAGGGTGTTTGGCTGAGCTTATAAGCTCCCCAAAAACAACTTATAATTTGTTTTTAAGCGAAAAAGGAACATAAGCTATTTTCGAGTCGATAAGCTCAGCCAAACACCCTCTTACTGCGAAACTGATCGGTAATATACAGTGAAAAGATTGGAAAGTTTGATTGTAGTATATAAATTAGCTAGGTATACTTTGATTAGTTACTTGTACTAAGAATTGGATATTGATTTATTGAGTCTTTAATTAAGAATTTGGGTAGATTAGCACAAATTAATGCAAAGTCCCTTAATTAATCTGGTATCTCCTCCTACTTGGATTCACTATTCAGGTAACTACAGTATTTATTAATGGTTAGAAACCACATATTTCTTTTCATATGTATTAGGATTTGCAGAAACCACATGCTTCTATACATACATCTCACTCTATATAGAGGATGATTAACGTGAGAATCATTTTTATCGTGAAAACGTTAGAACCAAAAAATGACGAATTCGGAGTGAAAGTTGATGAATCCGCTGGAAAAGTTATTGAATCCAAAAAAAATAAAAATCGCCTCTCATGGATTCGAACCCTGAGTAAAAATTTTGAATTTTTGGATTCAATAATTTTCACAGCAGATGCATTAACTATCGTAACGAATTCATTTTTCCACAACGATTTTTCATGGTTCTTTTCATTTTGTCCACAACGATTTTTCATGGTTCTTAGTTCTCACGTTAAAGATGGTTTTTACTTAACCTCACTCTATATATATCTCGATGGTTCTCACTCACAAAGTGTAATGCTACTCATGCTCTATATATGTATCTTCCAAAATAAAACTCAGATGCTACAAAGTTTTTATTTGTATAAATATACGATTTCCAGATTTAAGATTCGTCTAGTCCTGCGAAACCTCCATTAATTAGATATGAAAGTGACGACATTACATTTGCAGAGACTTCATCATAGAATTAGATATTGAGAAGGCGATGGCTTCCAAGGATATATTTTTATCTTAATTAATTCATGATACAGTATATCCTACGCTATAATTGATAGATTCTGTTTGATGTGTCACATCCACTGAACTTTTTCAGCATAATCAGTTATCTAGGGCACTTGCGATCGATCTATCCTAGTTTTGGTTTCCAATAATTGATTTCTTGTTTAACTTTAATCATTTTCTTTTTTCAATTTATATCTCTTGTATTTTAGTTTAATTTTAAAATTACTACTAAGAACTCACTAACCCAATTAAGATTATAGTTATTTTTATGTTTAGTTTACTATTTTTAATTAATAATTGATCATTAGAATTGATTTATCCCTAATAAGGGTACATATATGTGTATTTTTAAAATAATGATTTTTAGTAATAAATGTTAATTATGATTCATTATATAATGAAGTTCATCCGAACTAAATTAGCAATTCTCAGATCAGACTAGGCCTCTCCAACTGAAAGAAGAAAGAAAGCGAGGTACGCCCCGATTTCCTATTAGCTTGTGTACTTTCACGATCCCCTTCCCAGTATAGCAATCATTAACGTACTCTTTCTGATTAAACCAAACTAGAAGAGCTCAGAGAATACTGTAGCAAATTAGACTCCATCACCTAGAATTGCCTCTCTCTGAATCATACTATCGATCTCTTCATTTCCTTGTGTGCAATCTACTGAAATACTTCTTATGAGGCCTATCTTATAGGCCGGACCATCAAAAGTTGTGGTATCTTATGGACCTAGTATAGGTCACATCCCTCACGACATAAGATTGAAAGATACAAAGCATGAAAACATGTCTTAAAAGACCCTATTTTCTTTGTTGTATCTCTTGCTATAATAATTTTTATTTTTATAAAAAGTCTAATGAAATATTTAAGTTAATGGGACAAATGATCTGAATCGCTTAGGTGGTTTACATCATAAATTTTTCCCCTATAGAAATTATGGAACATGTTATTTTTAAATAAAATGAACCATGATTTTGAACCGATTAAGGTGGTTCGCACTATAAACTTTCCCCTCTCTAGAAATTATGTAACATTTTTTTTTTCAGAATGAGTCGTGATTTTTATATTTCAGTATCATAAAATAAGTAATATCGTATGTATAAATAAGCATTATTGTATCTATAAATAATCATAATTTCAAAGTAGTTTTTATATACGTGAACCTACTATATATGGACCAAATGATAATTGTATTTTTTTCCGAACCTGTATAACATGTATAAATTTGATGCTCAAATCGTATAAAATTGTTGCACAATGATTTCGCTTTAAAATTAATATCTTATGCACCAACTTTAGAATATTATCGTTGTGCAACAACTCCATATGTTATATGCATCAATTTTATATATATTGTGCATATTTGCAAAAAAAATGCAGTTCTCAAAATAATCAAATCAACATTGCAATTTATTTTAGAAAGCCCTATCTGTACGAAATTGTTTTACTATCGCAAAAAATGTCCGTTTATTTCAAAATTATATTTTGTTTTGTTTTCAATGCCTAAAATAAGTGTAGAACTGAACTGTACAGTTCGACTTATAATAGAATTCGTACATATAATTATTATTACACTATTGAGATAATTATTATAAACACACATAATAAAAGGATAACTACGAATATGATGTGTGTTTGGCTGATTTTATAAAATTTTAAAAACAATTTATAAGTTGTTTTGAAAAGTTTATAAACTCAATTAAACTCCTTCTTTATATATATATATATATATATATATAGGGGTTGGATCCAGTGAGAACTCATCTTTTTTGAGAACTTGAGAACCATGCATAAGGCGTTGAAGATAATGCACAAACGGTATAAAGTTGTGCATGAAAACATTCTAAAATTGTTACCCAACAAAATAATTTTAGAAAGTTTTCTTTATGCACAACTTTATACCGCTTTTGCATCATCTTCAACGTCTTATCATGGTTCGCAGAGTTCGCAAAAGATATGGTTCTCATTTGATCCACTCCCTATATATATGTGCAACAATATTAGAAAATTTTCGTTATGCACAACTTTATAGGTTTTATTCATCAACTATATACGTTTGTGCATAGTTCTCAAGTTCTCAAAAAGATGAGTTCTCACCTGGATCCAACCTATATATATATATATATATATATATATATATATATATATATATATATATAACTTATCTCACCTAAGTACTTACATAGGTATTAGCTTCATGACAAACAAATGAGAATATTGAGAATTTTTTCCACAGTATTTTGAGGACACCACAACTCATTATCTGAATCTTCTCGACTCACGATTTCTTCCTTTTTGAGGTCTTTCCCACATTCATTAGCTAGAAACTAGAAGGCCATGCGTTCATGAATATGATCTGTTCAACTTCTTGATAACATTAGCTGTCCCAATCTAAGCTTATTGTTATTTTAATCCCCCAACATTTCAATTTTTTATTAATGCCATTATGATAGAATTCGATGAACGGCATTCATCGTATACGCAGCTAACCAGAGAGCCACATATGACTTTCACATAGATAAAGAAAAACATGGAAACGGCCAAAAGATGTCATTCTTCCTCAACGCCGCCACTTCTTAGGGTGTCGATCAATGGCGGAATCATGCCTGAAGCTTTAATGTGGCAATAGCTATTCATCGCCAAAATTACACTTGAAATAATTACCAGATACCATGAAACCAAAGGCTAATGCTTTTGCATTCAAACGACTTTCTAACAGTATACGGTCCTTTGTCATCGATTAGCGATGTGGCCGGAATCGTGTCTGAAAGTTTATTGCAAAAATTACACCTAAAAAGGTGACGAAATGCCATGAAAATGTATTCATCATTCGAAGTGCTTTCCATCCGTAGGAGACCCGTTGTCATCTGATCACTGTTGTGCCCGGAATCGCACCTAAAAGTCAGTGCATCTACAATGAATGTCGGAATTCATCAGAAGGACAATAATAGAATTTATTTAAAACGTTTGGAATTTTAAAAAAAAAAAAGACAATATGGTTAGGTTGAGAAAATAACTAAAAAGTTATGAAATATTGGAACATAAATGATATTCACCCAAAAATAAACTATATGCGTTCAAAATATATATCTAGTACGAGTTGATGTTTGAATTCTAAGGAGGCTTTTTATGATCTTCATCTTCATTTGAGGGCTCATATTATTTAATCAGATTCACCTTAAGTCTGGAATTTCTTGATTGAAAGTAAACCACTTTTGCAACGCTTTCAACCTATCTTTAACTGAATTTAGCGGAAGGAATTAATATTATGTCCTAAAAACATGAAGCTACTAACTGAAAAATTTGGGCAAGAGATCGATGTTTTTTTTTGGATAAATATCAATTTAAACTCTAAACTATACATGTTTTATCAAAAATATCATGTACTTTCAAAAATATCAATTTAAACCCCAAACTATCATATTTGTATCAATTTAAACCCCAAACTATCATGAATACATAGGCATTTTTGATACAAATATGATAGTTTGGGGTTTAAATTGATATTTTTGAAAGTTCAGGATATTTTTGATAAAACATGTATAATTTAGGGTTTAAATTGATATTTACCATTTTTTTGGATAAATTAAATATAGAAATTTAAAGGCCGCGTCGCGATAAGATCGATACTTTTGGTAGTCTGACATGAGAACATATAACCTTTTACCTCTGATAACAATTTGTAGGAAATGGGAGAAAAATATTTTCAAAGCTTTGAGAATCTGCAATCGTATTTCTCACGAATTTCTGATTTTTGTGTTACAAATTTGTCAAACCAAATTCACATATTTATACTACTTGCATGACATGGGAATCAAGGAATATTAAGTAATAATGCATAATGCAAGCTGACTTTTGGACTAGAATTTTGTAGAGACTTTGATTCAATGAATTTGGTTTTACAGTGTTTTATTATTATTTTATTTGAATTGTATGCAATTTTCTGATCTGTTTACTCTCATAGCAAAGCTAAGAATATTTAAAAATAATCTCACATCAAATAATCCAGACTTTCACCAGGCCAAGCCCAACCCATCAATTTTTCAATTTCGTGCCAATTTTAATAGAAAATTAGCATCATTTACTTCCTCCGGCTAAGCCCAACTTCACCAATCCTAAATAGAGTTGTCATATAATAAAAATCCAACAATTTATTTTCGAAGATAAAAGTTACTTTCATTAATAATCATCAAGAGAAAATTCGTTAACAAATTGATTCATGACTTATAAAAATATTCCTAAACGATAACATTTTTATATTGGTTTTGAACAACCCTAAATTATGTAAATCATTACGAATGATATTGGGTCTATTGACACAAAGAATTACTCTTTGATACGCCGACACGATGTTGTTGTCAAAAACTCTTGTTCCATGCATCTACGAAAAGTATTTCATAATTTCTATTTTAGATGTCTACAAAAAATATCTTATTTTCTATTTTAGTCCATCATTCTATTTTATCTCTTTTTATTTAATCCTAAAAGTTTTCACTTTATCCTTAAAAGACATCTAACAACTATTTTCTTAAAACGTGTGTCGGTCAAATATGTATACTTTTCATGGACAAAGAGAGTATCAACTATAAGATGTTTCCTGGAATCATGAAACGAGGAAGACACGCATCTTTATTGTGACTTGTAGGCGGAAGCCTACAAATTCATTCGTTCCAAGCCTTTTCCGGTAGGGGTGAGCAAAATACCGAAATCGAATATCCAATCGAACCAAACCGAAATTTAAAATTCGGTTCGGATTTTGGATTTTCGGTTCGGATCAGATTGATATTTTCAAAATTTGGATTTTCGGATCGGATCGGATTGGATTTTTAATCCAAAATCCGAATTATATATAATTTATATATAATAATAATATTTTATTTAAATATTTTAAATCTAATATAAATATATATAAGAATTAACAAAAATTGGTTTTGATTTTCGGATTTTCATAATTTGGATTTTCGGTTCGGATATTTTTATAAAATTTTCGGATTTTCGGATTCGATTTTGGATATTCGGTTCGGATCGGATTGTTTTCTTCTCAAATTTTGGATTTTCGAATCGGTTCGGATTAGGCAAAAATTCGAACCGAAATCCAAATGCTCACCCCTATTTTCCGGCCTCTTTCAATATTTTAATTAATATTTGACATACTTTATTATTATAATTTTGATTCGATTCCTTCTAAATATATATACTTGCATTCATGTTTAATGAAACATACTTTAATAATATTATCAACTTTTCCGTTTTCATTAGGAGTCATTGTTAGGAAAATTATATAAATTATTGGGAATAATTATATTTTAACCGTGTGTTTTAATTAGATTTCAAAATTTGTTGATGATTGTCATGTTAATGTAATTTAGAGTTGTTCACATGTTAGAGAGTTAGTATTTTTGGCTACAGGTTCCAACAAAAGAACTTTCAGTTTGGATAGGTTCAAAACTGAAGGAGTTCGAGCAGTACTGAAATCAGTCGTACTGATAGGAGTATCAACACTAGCGCAACGGAGAGAGCATTGGTTGAAGATCACGTACTGAAGACTAAAGACTGAAGTCATCCCAATTGAAGTCTGAAGACTGAAGTATAGCGATGTTGATGAACATAGTTGCAGAATAGTGAAATCGAAGACTGAAGATCGAAAACTGAAGATGCATCGTTGATGAAAGCAAATAAGTTGGCGATATGACTAAATGTTATACCAATAGCTCACAACCCAAGTTGAGAAGTCAAACCTGACTACCAAAAGTCAAAGCTAGCGATTGGAGGTCAAAGTTGTTGATCAATAATCAAAGTTGGTGACAAGTAGTCGAAGTTGGCAATACCAAGTCAAAACTAGCTATTTTTGCATCAAAGCTTGCTGATGAAAAGTCAAAACTAGTTATATCTACATCAAAGTTGGTTGATGAAAAGTCAAAACTAACTATTTATACGTCAAAGTTGAAGAGTCATACTGACTCGGGTTCCCAAACTGATAAAAAACAGGAGTCCAGCATGCCAAAAGATGGAGCAGTCTCAAATAACTCAACCTGAAGTCATCGCATTGATAAAACATGGAGTCAACTCAACTAGAAAAATACGGAGATATTTAAGACTTTAATATTTGACTCGCCACGTGTTGTAGCGTATCTGCAGAAGATCCTGACATGTCAGAACAATTGTTTAAAGTTGTAGAGCTACAATGTCCGATGATGCAGACCCTGACATCGTCGTACGTGGATTCAAACGGGAAGAATTCAAACGATAAATAGAATGGATGTGATTGGTGCTCCCTCCAATGATATTATTCATCATCTCATTTATAAATACACTTAGAATCCAATATTTGAAGGTTACTGAAACGTTGTGCATTCGGATTGCCTAAAGCATTCAAAGCTAAAAGTTCAAGAACTTATACACAGTGATTTCGAAGAAGGAAATCTACAGAGTTATCAATAAACCTTAAGAGCTCAAATATATCTATTAGCTCAAGGTTTCAGCATACATTTCCTTAAATCTATGACTACTTTGTATATCTCAGATAGGTAATTGCGTCATACCCACAATGTGGTAAAACATTTAGCTTAAACACGCTAAGTTTGTCACATGTGACAACTCATCTTTAGTAATCTTTCTTACTTATTTATACCATTAGTTAGTAATATTTAAACTCATCTAAACCCACACCCCCACTCCCCCATCATATCATCAAACCCGTTTAAGTAGAAGATTAGCAATTTAAAATATATCACATATAAGTGTTAATTCTTTTGATATTTTGTTCAAAATTCCCAATAATTCTACTTAAGCACCGTAATCAAGAGGATTGTTACACATGAATTAAATTCCATAAATTCATTCTATGCACTGTCAAGCGGTTAGAGATTTCTAGCACCACTAAGTAGTTCGATGGGATACGTTAATCTAACTCTATAAACATAATTAAATCAATACATCTAATAAAATTTAAACAAATCATCCATAGTAAGATTAAGTACATATCTAAGTTTATATCTTAAATTCCAACGTAATAAGACCAAATCCTAATTAGTGGATTCCATATTGCATAATTTAAATCACTTTATTTAATAAAATTCATTTCATTGAATAATCAGTTCGTGGATGTAGCAACAGATATCTCCGAACCACGTAAAAATCAAGTGTTGGTTACATTCACTTCTTTACTTTCAGTAACACATTTACATTGTATGTTATTGAACTTACATCACCAGCACACAATAGCACAACATCTTTTTGAAACACTCTAAATATATCAGTTTGATATTGGAGAGATAAAATTGAAAACTGATTAAGCTCATATTTGACTAAGTGTTTCACGCCAGTTTAAGTTTTCAGTAAAGGCAAACCAGTAACCACCACATTCTGCAAGCACATCGGTTATCAGTCTAACTGACCAACTGCCTCAGCAGTCAGTAGATTTGTTAATCGATATCACTCTGAACAAGTCTCTCCTTATCTGAACTGACCAGGATTACTGATATCAATACTGAACTGCCTTCAATTATCCGACAGCTATTATCACAATAACCAGTCCAGTTTTAATAAAAAGAAAAGTTTTAAATTTGCTTAACCGATGTGTTCTTCCCCATCCATACATCAATACGTACTCCCAAGAGACTATCAGTCATGTTGTCCCATATTTGCACGGTTCCCAACTTTTCCAGCTACGATTTCTCGATTTGCCCTAAAATCACTTGAAATTTGTCATTGCCACCAAAAATTAATTACTTTATATATTTACATTTTATGTAAATAAAAATTAATGTTTGAAATCAGTTTCGAATCTACAGTCTCACAATCGTTAAAAATTTATTTACTCTATTGAAATAATAATAATAATAAACTATTTTCATCAATATAATTCCATGTAAACCTCCAAGAAAACTTGCATGTAAATGATATCGACCTTAAACAAGGAATCTAAGTGACAGTGATACTCAAGCATATATATAGAATCTTAACCATTTATTTTGTCTCTTGTTGTTCTCAAACTTTTAATATATGTCAACACACAGCAGATAATTTCTCTCTCAAAATTGACTTGATACGTCGCCGTTTGGCTTGGGTTTTGAAATACGGTGTCGTCGCACACTTCTCTCTGTCTTTCTCTCTCTCTCTGGGTTGCTCTCTTCAACTTGAGGAGCTAATAAATCTAAAACCAGACAAACTTCGACGCTACCAATCAAGTAAAGAGTTCAACTAGGGAGATATTTTACTGTTTTCTCTGAGTTATGATCGATTTGGAGGAATTAAGCCGAGGAACAAGCTCTCAGTAGCTTCCCAGAAGTTCACTATTTTCTAAAATCTCGCAGATTTCTTGAAATTCGCGGTAAATAATTAGATTTTTCCTCTGCTTCATTTAGTTTTGATGTAGTCGTCTTGCTGATCTCCTATCAATTTGGTCCAGAAATTTCCTTTTCTTCAACTCGTTGTTTACTTCTTTTTCAATTTGTCAGAAAATTGAAATTGCAAGGGTGTGATTAATTGTTTAACTTAATTGTGCGAGATTCAACGTATTTGTGCTGTACTTATAATGCAAATGCAATTACGTAGAAGAGTTGAGTATTTGGAAATTAATGAAAATTATCATGGATGGATATCTGCATTTTATTACTGTTGAAGTCTTAATTTAGAAGAAATCACTGGATGTCGTTTTATGTACATTTAGCAGAATAGAAGAGTTATTGTGCCCAGTTAATGTTGTGATAATCGTATCTATGCTAAAAAGCTACAATTTCCTCAGAGTGATGGCACCTAGGACTCGAAAACCAGTGGCGAAAAGAAGATCAAATCATGCATCACGAGATGGGGATGGAACGGAGGAACATGGACAACAACAAAATGAACAAGAACCAGACTTGGAAGTCAGACAAGGTTAGATATTTATATGTATTGAACAACTATAAGCATTAGTTGGAATTTGTTTCTTATAAGTTATAAGATTGAATTTTGCTTGCCTGTCTTACTGTTTAAAATTTAGTGCATGAATTATTCGTCCTTTTGCCTTTTTTTTAGTAATGGCTCATAGTACTCGAAGTGCAACTGCCAGTCGCACTGCCCGTTCTGGGTTTCTAGGTAAGCTGCAAATGATGGAGAATCAGCAACAGTTGCAGCCACAAGCCTTTCCACAAGCTGTTAGAGGGCAAGGTTAAAACTGCAATACTTGAATTAAAATTTTGTAGCTTATATTTAACCATTCATTTATTTCATTTGTTTTGTGAAACAGGGATTGGTGGTCCCAGAACACAGAAAGTGATGGGAAGCCAAAGTGTGTATCGTGGATTAGAAGAAATGGATCAAATGGAAGGTGGTGGGCAATACCAAAATGAAGAAGAACCGGAGTTTCAAACGACTAAACAAACAAATGGTCGACAAGGTTAAGTTTTTAGTCAAATATTACTTGTGAATGATACACTTGTTTTAATTCATTATGTACACTTAGTAGTGAGAAGAGGTAACAAACAAGGAAATTAATGGAGCGTACGATGGATGAATATCTGCTCGTTATTTCTATCTATATCCTTCTTCCTTTTTTTAATTATTCTATTAGAGTAAGTCTTCTATGAGACCGTCCTATGGAATGCAAGGCCCAACAGTAATACATATCATGGATTCTGAATTTATTAATGGGTTACCATCATTTTGATGTAGATTTAGTTAGCAATAGAGATGAGCTATGTCATGCTATTTTCTTCATTAACGTATTCATATATAACTTTTGTTTGCAGTGACGGCTCCCAGGTCCCAAAGATCAACTGTGAATAGAAGACTTAATCATGGATATCTGGAAGAGGATGAAATGGAGGAAAACGGACAGCAAGAAAACGAACCGCATACAAACTTGGAAGTCACTGATGCACTTAAAAATGCATTACAGATCTGTAAGTGTTGGTTGAATTTGTTACTTCTAAGAATTAGTCACAAAGGATTGCTTTAGTTATAGAAGTTAGTTAATCTACTTGACTAGTTCTTCTTACTTGGTTTGTGGCTCTTACTTGGTTTGTGGCTCTTACATACTAAAATGCAATGTGTTGATTATTAATCAAGTCTTGCTTTGTGGTAGTGATGGCTTCTGGCCCTCGAAGAGCAATTACCAATCAAAATTCCCATAGTGGATTTCAAGATAATCATCAAAGACAGGAGAATGGGCAATGGCAAAATAAGCGACAGATGAGGCCACCGACCGGTCAACAAGCTTTTGGTGAGGCAAATCAAATATTTTCTTAAGATTTATTTGGAAAAAGATCATTCTTTTGGCGCTTTTTGCGATTTAATAGTGTCACATTTTCTCTGTTTACAAGCTTGTAGTTTGTTGCTGTTTGATGCACGACTCCTAATTTGGGAACTATTAAACCCAACTCCTCTTGGTTTTGTATCTTTGATATTTGTATTATGATATTATTCAATCTAACTAGTGCACTTTAGATTAATGTCTATAATATTTTGGTTTAAGTTCATTTTAGTTTTTCTGGATTTATGGGCCATGTATGGAATTACAAAGGTTTGTTACTTATGTTGTTAAAATTAAAATAATATGATTGAATGGAAATAACAGCTAACGGTCATGAATGATACAAAAGATTTGTGACCCCTAACAGTTTCTGGCTTATAATGTTAACTTTTTCTTTTCTTACAGTTATGACTCCTACTCCTACAACTAGAAAGGCAACTCGTAGCCACCTGGGGTATCAAAGATTACAAGATGAGATCCAAATGGAAGGAGATGGACAGCAACAAGATGAAGAACAACCAGACTTTCAAATGACTCGACAAGGTTAAGTATTCAGTTGTTAGATCTTAAGATTGACAAGATATTGCTCATTTTTACTATATAAAACTTCATTGAAAAAATAATTAATTGCTTATTATTTGGTTGGTGCATTTAGCAGTAGAGAAGAGTTACTTCTTGCTATCATTGGAATTTTTGTATTCATGCTTATATGTTTAACATTTTATTCACAGTAACGGCTGTTCCCAGTACCCAAAGATCAACTGCAAAAAGGAAACTAAATCAGGGCTTACTAGATATGGATGAAATAGAGGAACAGGGGCATCTTGGAAATGAACAGCCAAACTTGGAATTCACTCAAGAAATTGAAAATGCATTAAAGATCTGTAAGTTTTGGTTGAATTTGTTAATAATGGTTGGCGAAAAATTGGCCTGCTTTATGAGTCGGTTAATCTAACTTGAGTACTTTTTTACACTGTCTGTTGCTCTTGCATGTTCATATTTAGTGCATTAATTTTTCTCCTTTTCCTCTAGTGATGGCTCCTAGTACTCGACGAGCAATTACAAATATAAACTTGTGTTCTGGATTTCAAGATGAGAACCAAATAAAGGAGAATGGGCAGCTGCAGAATAGGAAACAACCGCAGCCGCAAATCAGTCGTCAAGCTTCGGGTGAGGAAGATCTTATTTCTATTTATATGTCTTAACATTTTCTAGTTTATAAAATATACTTTTCTTTCTATAGTGATAGCTTCTAGAAATCGGGAGGCAACTACAAACCAAAGCAGGTATCACAGCAGGTTACAAGATGAGGACCAAATGGAAAGAGATAGACAACTCCAAAATGAAGAACAACTGGAGTTTCGAATGACTCGACAGACTAAGGATCAACAAGGTTATTTATTCATTTATAAAAGTTTTAATATACGATAATATTTTGATTCATTCTCTATACTTAGCAGTGGTGAAGAGTTGCAGACTAAGAAATTAGTGGTATTTGAGTCTTGATTATGAGGAAGGTGTAGTTGCAGTCTATTAAAATTTCCCAAGTTAGAGATATAACTTTTCTCTCAGAAAGTGGGAGTTACACTTGTGAGCGGAAGAGTATCTGTCCTTAAATCTTTAGAACTTGTGGTGAATTTTTTTAAAAGGTAATCCTGCTTTCACTTATGAATAGATAGATGGCGTTTGATCTCACAATCTTCAACATTAGGCTATTTATCACCCGCAATAAGAAGAAGAGATGACGATGCGCTGCTCAATATTGCTATTCAAAATTTCATTTAATAGCCCCTGTTTTCAGTAGTCACTATATTTCTATGTACATTTAGCATTATTGAAGACTTGTACTTGCTATTATTGTGATCATTGCATATGTACTCATGGAATAACATTTAGTTTGCAGTGATGACTCGTAGTACCCGAAGATCAGCTGCAGGGAGAAGAGTAAATAATGTATTACACGATGAGGATGAAATAGAGGAACATGGGCAGCTGGAAAATGAACAATTATCAGACGTGGAAGTCACTCAAGCAATCGAAAATGCATTAAAGATCTGTAAGTTTTGTTGAATTTGTTGCATTAATAAAAAAACATTTGACTTTTGTGTTGCTTTAAAGGATTACATTACTCCTAATTTTCTTCAATGATTATTGGTCATGTCACCTCTTTTGGTAGTGATGGAACCTAGTATTCGAAGAGCAACCACCAATGAAAATTCTCATCGTGGATTTCAAGATATGCATCAAATGAAGGAGAGTAGGCAACGACCGCAGCCACAAGTCAGTCAACAGGCTTCTAGTAAGCAAGATCAACTTTATATTTTTATGACTTAATGTTTTCTTAGTTTATAAAGATTTTTGGTTTATAAAAGTCTCTGTCCAGTTTCCGCAGTGATGCCTCCTAGATCTCAGAATGCAACTAGAAACCAAAGCGCGTATCACAGGTTACGGGATGAGGACCAAATGGAAGGAGATGAAGAACAACAAAATGAAGAGCCACAGGAGATGCAAATGGATCAACAAGCAAATGATAAAAAAGGTTTAGTATTCAGACAACGAAGTTGTGATCAAGAAGATTTGTATAATTCAATCATTGTCTTCAACTATATTCTTTTATAGTTTTATTATATGATTATAGGAGCAGTGAAGCGGGCCCGGGGACCAACTTTATTGCGTAAAATTTGGGGAAGGAATCCAGATGAAGAGCGCATCAAAATTAATTTCAACAAGAGAGGTCAACCCATTGGCCCCAATAAAAAGAAATTTACCGGGTTTTTAGGTACATTAGCAAGAAACGGTAAATATGCTCCACTTGACATTGATGATTGGCGCAAGGTGCCTAAAGAGAACAAAGATGAGATGATAAAGTTGGTGAAGGTAATAAGCCTGTCTTATTTGCTGTAATTTTTTTGAGTATTGGTTGAAGAGTTTATATTTATATGCAACTCTGTAGGAGAGATTCGAAATTCCCGAACACGTGGATCATTGGATCTTGTTGTCCATTGGCAGGAAGAGGAATAGTTGGAAATCAAGGGTCAAAGCTCAATGTTTTAGTCCTACAATGCCAATAAATAATGAAACCCATAAACCACCTTCTCGAGTAAACCAAGAGCAATGGAAGAATTTGGTGTCGTATTGGGCCAATGAAGATGTAATGGTATGTGGAACTGAAGCATCACTTTATTCATATTCAACCTAATACTAATATTAATCTTTTCAGCAACTATGCGAAAGAAACAAAATTAACCGCCAACAGTCGGTTATGCTTCACACTACCGGGAAGTTTAGCTTCGCCGAAATGGAAGAGAAGTTGGTGAGAATCGGATGATGTTGGTTCTCTTTTACTAGAAAATCCCTAATCATGTCCTTATCGATTTGCGATTTTTGTAGAGAGAGCGCTTGGGTCGATCTCCAACACGTGTAGAGATGTTTTCCGCGTGTTTTACTAATCGTGATGGCAATCCCTCGACTCATGAAGTTGGAGTTGCACTTGTATGAAAGAAGCAAATAATTTATTTCTAAGTTGTTATATGTTGTGTTTTTTATTTGGATAGATAATTTGTCTTTGGACATTGTACAGTCTCGGATGAGAGAATACCAATCGAAATTGCCTCAAGGTTCAGAAGATCCGGTTCGGCCCGATGACTCATTTGCCAAAGTTATCGGCCACGATCCACCCGGTAAGGTACGCATGCTTGGACTTGGTGCGAATCCATCGGATTTGTGGGGCGGCACTCTGAGTCGCGGTACATGCTTACGAATGGTCTTAGAAAGCCAAGCAGCAATGGCGCGAATGGAGGAAAAGATGGATCAATTTTCAAAATTGGTTGGAAGTTTACAAGAAAGAATGCAGCCGGAACAAATGCAAATGCAGCCAGAGCAAAACCCAAATGATGTTCCTCCTACACTAACACCCATATCACCTAATCAATCTTCCAACTCGAATTTTGTAGGACACAAACTTCAGGTATATTATGACATTTTTTAGTCCTAATTCTACATCTTCTGCTGCTCTGTCCCCCTGTGCTTTTTGGATCTTCATCATAATCTATTTAAAAACCCTAGGTTGGTGTTTCGGTGCTCTTGAAGAGTTTGTTCGATCAAAAGAAAATTGTGGCCAAAGGTTGTCTTGAAAGTGTAAATCCAGATCAATATGTTGGAGGAAGACGACTTGGATCGAACTGGTATGGAGTTCGATTTCTGTTCCCATAGAATGGGATGAAGATTTGATTAGGCCATTTTCAAACTTTTCCACAATTGGAGATGCAGTAGGAAATTGCGTCGCATGGCCTCACCACCTGGTACTATTACTCTTGCAACTTTTTATTCCATGTTTTTAGTTTCTGTATATCTTTTCCTTTATTTCTACTAGTATTATTTTATTGGGTTAATGGATTTTTTTTATTATCTCTTGTTAATGTGCTTTGCTCCATGGCTGATAGTCTTTATTTTAACCATGAGATTTATGGTAGAACTTTTATGAAAATTTACTATAATATGTATGAAAATTAACCAACACTTTTTATTTTTTTCTAAAATCAGGTGACTAGTGAAGATATTCAAGAATGACTGGCTTTTGGTGGACAGGCGATTCCAGCGCTCGAGTTGAAGTTGAATTACTATGCTTTGCGGTAATATTTAGTTGTATATACTTTTGCCATTCGAATAGAAACATTATCATTTAAATAGCTATTTATGTATTCTGCATTTTCTAAAAATGGTTTATGAGATGCTAAATTTAAGATCATTTGTGTTGGAATTGTTATTTCATTGTTTTGCTTTGATGATAAAGAAACACTTCCTCCGTCCATCTAATACGATATTTATTCTTTTTTGGGTTGTCCCACCTAAGATGATCTGTTTCCTTTTTAGGAAATAATTATCTCTTCAAAAGTTATGAGATCTTCCTATTTTTTAGCACTTTATTCATTTTATATCCTTCTCCTAAATAACCGTGCCAAAAAAAATGGACCATTTTGGATGGAACGCGGAAAGAGCAACTGGTACAGTTTGAGAATCTGGGCTACCAATCTTGGAACAATGGAAATTTCTCCGTGGCCAATTCTCTTTTAGCACAAATTAAAAGCTACACGGATAAATGTACCATTATACCATGGAAGTCCATTCAATTTTTAATTTCCTATTTCAACACTTCCTTTTTATTAGTAATTATTCTACACACTGCACATTTTCATGACCTCAACTAGTTCATGCCAAAAGCATCACGATAAGAAGGCAACAATTATGTTGTTCATTCCAGCAGTGTCCACAACACATTAACTCAATCACGAAAATAATGCAAACTACCAAATACAAATTAAAACAAAAGCAAGTCTCTCTTGAAGAAGACAATAATTAATAAAAATCTTGAAAAAACCCTACCATACACCCATAACCTTCTCTTCTGCCTGAAACAGCCTTTGTAATTTATAAACATTATGCGGCACCTTTTCAAGCAGGCGTGCATCTTTCGATGGGAATTGCCTTTCAAACCTAAACTTGACGCGACACTGACACGGGCGTAAACACCATCTTCTCAAGCACAGGGGCATTTTTCAACAGGATTTGCATTACAGGATAGGTTGAAGTGTCGGGCACAAGCCACATAACATCAACACTCCTTAGATGCGTCGAAAAGGAACATGGCAAGTCTGTCTGAGGCTCTAACATGTTACATACACGTTCCTTACCTAACACATACTGGTATAAAATGACTAACTTTGTCAGCTGAGGAAACATCTCAAATTAAGTATTTGGTGGGCTGTATGAGCAGAGAGTTTAGAGACTTCACATTTGATAAGCACAACCCTATCTTTCTTCTTCATCTCACAAATAGCCTGTTTTAACATCAAATTACATTGCAGTCATGAGGAGTATTGAAAACAAGAGAGTATCAGAAGCAGAAGGAATATTAGCTAGAAATTACTCCCTCCATCCCACGAAATTAGTCCATTTTCAATTTTCACACAGATTAAGAAAATACATTTAGTTTTCTTTGAAAAAAACAACTTATATGCATTTGTTACACCTTGTATCATTCTCACAAATAATGAGTCAGGTAAGTTTAGTAAAAGAAAGTTGTGATACAATTCCTATTAAAGAAGTGGACTATATCATCTCAAACAGAAAAAAAAAAAAAAAAAAAAAAAAAAAAAAGGACTAATTTGGTGGGAGAGAGGGAGTAATATATACACTTATCAGCAAACAAATACTATGATTTCTTCCAATCAATTATATCATTGCATAAATCATAGCATAAGGCACAACAACATATGATGATATGAATAAGAAACCAAACCTCAATGCAAACACCCCTCAACGAGAGCTTTTCAACATGGGCGATGCTCAGAAAAAGTTGCCTCAGAAATCCCTCCTCGGGTGTGTAATATTCATCATCAAGACCATAATCAGGACCAGAACAACGTACGTTAAGGATGGGACATTCAACAAACACCTTGTATACAGAGCACCATAAATTTACTTTTCAATATCATTCTGTTATATTTACTTTTCAAAATCTGCTTATGAGTTATAAATTATAATTGTTTTATCTCATAGTTACTTTGTTATATAAGGTAGATGAACTTTATATTAGAATTATGAATTATTATTATATTTATCTCATAGTCAATTAGTGATGTAAGTTATTTGTAATTTATTTTTAGAATATAATTATAGAGATATAAATATAACTATATAACTTATTTATACTTGTATACTTATACATTATAATTATCTAAATTGATATTTTGTTCATAAGATAACTTAATAAATCATGTTATTATTTTTAAGTTTTCCAAATCAATATCTCATTATATTAATTAATTTTCATTTATTAATTTTATTTTATAATACACATGAAAATATATATTAAGGTTTGATTAAAATAAAAAATACATATATAATAAATAAACTGAATATACTATTTAATATCATTCAATTACATTTACTTTTAAAATATTATACGAGTGTAAATATGATAATTAGTTAATTAGTTATATAAGTTAGATGAAATTTATACAAAAATATATATTTTGTAATTTATTATTTATTTTAATTATTTAAATATATAAATAATTTATTATCTGTACTTCATCTATATGCTTATTTTTGCTAAATAATTACAATTAACATATATTTTATAATTTATTATTTATTTTAATTATTTAAATATATATATATATATATATATATATATATTGTTGAAATCTGTGATATATATATATATATATATATATATATATATATATGGTCAAGTTTCAGGAAGCTACTTTGACCAAGATTTTGAGTGACGAACGTTTAATTTTGTGAAATTAAACGGCATAGGATCGATCTACGTTTTGAGTAGATGATCGTGGTGTATTCACATTCTCAAATCCGATTTTCGGTGAGTGAGAAATAGTGGATTAAAGTTGGTCACTTAAACATGGAGTTATGTGATTAAGGGGATAAGCATGGATTAATTAATCCTTATCCCACATTGATTAATGTATCTTCATTAATTGTCTATATAAGTGGTTCATTGAACACTTAGTATAATTATGTGCACAAGTGATGGGTGGAAAGCCCACGCCGCCGCCGCCGCCGCCGCCCCCGCCGCGCGCCCGCCCGCTACCGCCCGCGCCCGTGCCTTACCCGGCCCGGCTCGGTTCGTGTTCCGTGATCCGTGGATCGTGGATCGTGGATCTTGGATCTTGGATCTTGGATCTTGCGATTGGTCTGGGCCGTTTTGGGCTGTTCGTGGGCCGGTTCCGCGGCCCATTGTCTTATATTTTGGATCAACGTTTGATCGAGCCCAAAGATGGAGTTGGTCCGAGGCCCAATCGTGTAGCCCAATCCGTTGGGCCCATTGTGCGATGGAGTTGGTCCGAGGCCCAACTCGTGTGCCCAATCCGTTGGGCTGCCGTAAGCTTGAAGAGATGTCCGGATACGTCCAATGAACCTGGACGCACGCGTTGTCCAGATTCGTCGTAACCGTCGGTAACGTGCCGACATGATGGCTCTGCGGGAAACGTGCCCACGTTGTCTCCAGAAACCGCTGCGCACTCAATAGGGGACATAACTCTGTAACACCCGACATCAATGCGGGTGTTGACTCCAGCATGCTCCCCATGAGGGGGACGACGCCTATAAATAGGACATGTCTCCCCAGCATAAACCACCTACTGCCTAAAGCATTCCAGCATCTTCCAAGAGCATTTTTTCTGCATACATTGTTTTTGTATCCAAGCTCTGTCCTCGCCCGTCAGGTTCATTGAGCTCGTTGGTCTGTGATCTTGCCACCTACGAGACGCTGCCGTTTCATCTTTGGGGACGATACGCCAGAACCGAGAGCACTACCGGGGCGTATCTCGTCTTGCGGAAAGAGGACTCCTCGACTCGGCATTAGTATACGGTTATTGTATTTACTTTTGTTTTTTAAGTTCCTTTTAGTTTGATCTCCTATTTTTCTCGTTTCGAGAATACGCCCGACAAATCTTGTCATCGCTCGTACACTTTTTCCAACAATCGCAAGACGAGATACGACTTGCAAGGAGTTCGACTTCTAAATTGACTTAAAATTTTCAAATTAAATACCCTGCGTGGAGATGTCGTCTGCTCCAAAATGCACCGACTTCGCTTCGCCGCACGCCGCTGCGCTGCTGCGCCAATCCGCACAACGCGCCACGGTCATGTTTGGTTTGATGCCTTCGGGGTCAACCATTGGACCCTTTGGTCGACTGTTGGTTCCACTTTTAGTGGTTCAACGTTTGGTTCCACTTTTAGTGGTTCCATTAGCTCGACGACTGCACTCTTCAGTGGGTCGACTGTTGGATCCATGGGATCTAACACTCGTGGTTCTCATTCGAGTTCCATGTTCCAGCACACTTCAAGTGGTGCTGGTGGATCCGGTCATGGATCGATCTCGGCGCTGTTCATACCGCAAGGATGATGCCGTCCGCCGGAAGCCAAGTTTGGAGGATCCGACTTCAAGAGATGGCGACAAAGATCTTGTTCTACCTCACGACGTTGGGCTTCGCCAACTTCTTGATGAAAGATGAGCCCGTCGTTCGGAGTCAAGTGACGAACTTTCACGTCCGAGCAAAGATATGACAATGGCATGGCGACTACCTTTGTAAAAATTTTATACTTGGTAGTTTAGAAGATAGCTTGTATAGTGTTTATCTTGTTGTAACGACATCCAAAGTATGTGGGATGCGCTAGAAAAGAAGTACCGTAGTGATGATGCGGTACTTAAAAGTTTATTGTAGCCAAATATTTGGACTACTGAGAGGTCGATTCCCGACCGATCATGGACCAAGTCAAGAGTTTTAACTCATTGTACACGAGGTTTAATTACACCACTCATCCCTTTTAAGTGACATCGTGACATCGAGATTGCTACACCAACTCCTCGTGGGATCGACCTTATACTTATCGGCTACGCGTGATGGGTAATAGGTTATAAATTTATTTTGAACGCTAAACGACGGCTGTCACCGCATTCACGAGATATCCCCAAGACTTGAAGGGCTTGTGATGCCAATGGATATCGACACGAAAGATTCACTTTCTACAAGTGGGTACGTGTTCACGATTGGGGAGGTGTTATTTCTTGAGATCCACGAAAGCAGACGTGTATAGCCCGATCCACCATGGAATCGAATTTATAGCTTTGGATAAAGTGGTGAGGAAGCCGAGTGGATCCGTAATTTTGGAAGATATTCCATGTTGGTCTAAACCGTGCCACCGGTGATGATTCAACGTGATAGCAATGGCTATTGGAAGAGCGAAAAGTGGTTTGTATAATGGTAAGTCTCGACATATCGTCGGCGACATAATACCGTGAGGCATTTGATCTCAGTGGGGTTATATCGATTGGTATGTCAGTCGATAGATAATCTGGCGATCCGCTAACCAAAGGGTTGAACCGGGATCAAATGATCAAGTTGCTAGAGGAATGGGATTAAAATCCACATCTTAAGAACAATCATTGTGGTAACCCAACCATGATGACTGGAGATCCCAAGAACTTGGTTCAATGGGAGAACTAAGCTATAGGAGTTCGAGTGTAAACACTCAAGTTAGTCTGTTCCCTAGAAATCAAACGAGTGTTTGAAAAACTTGCCTAGTGGTGAGGTTGAGTCGTTGACTCTTAATGATTCCTAAGATACCTCGAGTAGGTTGAGTATGGTAAAATACTCGGTAAAGAATCACCTATGTAAGTGCGGTGGGGCCGCTTCAAACAAAACACTTATGAATCCAAAGTGGATGTCCATGGCCAAATGGAATCAAACGTGAGAACGGATGAGGTTGAGGTGTTAAAGTGTTAATACCATTGTCTCGGTGCACGTTGTGGGGAATAGTTCAGGCATCGTGTCCACTAATCCGTCGTGTACTCGATGGTACTAACTATGGAAGGTTCAAGGTCATAAACCACTGTGTCCAAATATTTTAACATCTCTTGAGGATCGGCGTATGTCGCATACATACATATGGCTATTTCCACTCATGTGGGGGATTGTTGGAAATCTGTATATATATATATATATATATTATATATATGGTCAAGTTTCCAGGAAGCTACTTTGACCAAGATTTTGAGTGACGTAACGTTTAATTTTGTGAAATTAAACGGCATAGGATCGATCTACGTTTTGAGTAGATGATCGTGGTGTATTCACATTCTCAAATCCGATTTTCGGTGAGTGAGAAATAGTGGATCAAAGTTGGTCACTTAAACATGGAGTTATGTGATTAAGGGGATAAGCATGGATTAATTAATCCTTATCCCACATTGATTAATGTATCTTCATTAGTTGTCTATATAAGTGGTTCATTGAACACTTAGTATAATTATGTGCACAAGTGATGGGTTGGAAGCCCACGCCACGCTACTGTGTGTGCCTTGCCGCCGCCGCCCGCCCGCGTGCCGTGCCCGGCCGGCTCCGGCTCGGCTCGGTTCGGTTCCGTGTTCCATGGTCCGTGGATCGTGGATCGTGGATCTTGGATCTTGGATCTTGGATCTTGGATCTTGGCAATTGGTCTTTGGCCGTTCTTTGGGCTGTTCGTGGGCTTGCTTCGTGGGCCCGGTTACGTGGCCCATTGTCCTTATATTTTGGATCAACGTTTGATCGAGCCCAAAGATGGAGTTGGTCCGAGGCCCAATCGTGTAGCCCAATCCGTTGGGCTGCGTGCGATGGAGTTGGTCCGAGGCTCAACTCGTGTGCCCAATCCGTTGGGCTGCTTGCACTGAAGAGACGCCCGGATACGTCCAATGAACACGGACGCACGCATTGTCCAAATTCGTCGTAACCGTCGGTAACGTGCCGACATGATGGCTCGTGGGAAACGTGCCCACGTTGTCTTGTAAACCGTGCGCACTCAATAGGGACATAACTCGTAACACCCGACATCAATGCGGGTGTTGACTCCAGCATGCTCCCCATGAGGGGGACGACGCCTATAAATAGGACATGTCTCCCCAGCATTAACCACCTACCGCCTAAAGCATTCCAGCATCTTCCAAGAGCATTTTTTATGCATACATTGTTTTGTATCAAGCTCATCCTCGCCTCCGTCCGGTTCACGGAGCTCGTTGGTCTGCGGTCTTGCCACCTATGAGACGCTGTTTCATCTTTGGGGACGATACGCCAGAACCGAGAGCACTACCGGGGCGTATCTCGTCTTGCGGAAAGAGGACTCATCGACTCGGCATTAGTATACGGTTATTGTATTTACTTTTGTTTTTTAAGTTCTTTTAGTTTGATCTCCTACTTTCTGCTTTCGAGTTATAATACGCCCGCAAGATCTTGCATCGTTTCGTACATTTTTCCAACATATATATATATATATATATATATATTATTTATTATTTTACACGTTCACGAACGTGTTCGAATTAAGGTTCGCGAAAATGTTCGAATTAGAATTCACGAACATGTTCGAATCAAGGTTCATGGCTCTTGAACTAGATTTATGAACGTATGTAATATAGTATAATCTTTCATTAGCTTCCTGAATGTTAATTTTGCCTATAATAAATTAAACTTTGATCATGAATGCAATCAGATAAAAATGCATCTCTTGCTATGGGTGTAACAGCTTCTCATAGTTGCTCTAAGCAATCCCATATAATCTATTTATATCTATTATATTTCTGACTTGGATCACACAGCAAATAGTAACTGCAATATTTGTAGCAAAAGGACATAGAATAGAGGAGGTCCGTATGTACAGATAATGATATTTTTTTCCATTACAAATGATACTCTTCAATAAAAACGATACTTCCGAATTATAATGTGAAAAACAAATAATATTTTTTCAATGTAAATGATATTTTTGTTAAGAATAAATGATATTTTATCACCGTGTGGACGGATGTACAAGAATTTTTATGCATCGAATAAGGTTAGAAACTTACTGTACATAATATACCACGAGAGAGGGTCTGAACCAACTACAGTACATAATTGTATATGAAGATTTAATATTTAATGAGGATCGATGATGATCATTGTGCTTCTACAGTAAATATTATATTTAAAGAAGTCTTCCAAAATTTACAATATAATGATGTTATTATTAATTTACTCTTTGTATTACTAATTATTTCAAGGACTAATTTTGTATTTATAGAAAATTTATATTTATATATATATATATATATATATTTTGTTGGATATTGTGAAATCTGACTTTGTGTATTTTGTTTGTTTTGGGGTTGCATATTGTTAAAATGAATTTATGGTTTGAATATGTTTTATAATTTTAATTAAAAAAGATCTTTAAACAAAACAACTAAGAAATAGAGATGGAATAGAGACGACTAGGTGTATCAACAATAGGGGCGGAACAACGACAAAATTTGTCCATCGTTGGTCCGTCGCTATTCCTTCACATATTTTTGAAGACGACGACATACGATTGTCTATTTATAACGAATATATTTGTATCAGTTTTGTTGCTAATACAACGATGGACTTTGTTCCGTCTTTAAATTAACTTAGCGATCACAATTTTATAATCGAACGTGATCCATCGTAATTCTGTTTGTTTTTTTGTAGTGAAATAATCATAAAACTAATTCATTATTGATTGAAATTTTATTGATTTATTCGATTAAAATTATCATAAAATTAATTTATTATGCTAAAATAACGAGTTTTCCTATTAAATTACGAAAAGTCGAGGGCCAAAAAAGGAATTTCCAAAACTACATATAATAATAATAAAAAAAAGATCATGTCTCCTCCTCACGTAGGACTCTCTTTCTCTCTCTAATTGTATATATATACGATATATCAATAGAGCGTGGAATTCCTCTTATGTGGGTGATAGGTAAGATTTATTTTGTGCGATCGATCTTAATTTTGTTTGTGTTTGGTTGACTGTGGATAATTATATTGATATGAGTATTGTTTTTCCCCGGATTCAAGCTGATTCAAAATCGAATTCCACATATTAGGGTTAGGTTTTTGCTTGATTTGGCTCGATTCTAGTTCTATTTTAGGGTTTTGTTTTCTAATTCTTGGGGTATTGTATTGGGAATGTTATGGAAATTACGTGTGATTTTTTATATATCAATATTCGTTCTTTTTTTTTTGTGGGGGATTTTTTTCGTATCATGAGCTGACTTATTTTTATTTGTTTTCTTTTTAATCTTTTTGGTTTTTTATTGGAATACTTGGGCTGTTGAGCCTCCGTTTTATGATTGTACTGTTATTTGTATTTTTGAATAGAAAATATTCTAGGGTATAGTGTTAGCTTCCATTTGAAATTAAATGGAGTGATTATCAAGTTTTGATCTTTTGTTATATATTGAGTTTCTCCTTTCGTCAACTGATTGTTTGGTCGTTATGTTGTGCATAGGTGTGGGTTAAATGTAGTCTCTTATTGATGTTTTCCATGGGTTGTATGTTCTATGCTCTGTTCATTATTTTCCTTGTTTCAAGATTTGCCTTTGTTTGTTTGATCGAGTAGCTTTGGTAGAAAGAGGGAGAAAACTATTTCTCTCTGATGCACAAATGTTTAGCATGATTCAAGTAGCTTCAAGCCTTCCACTAAAATATTACGTGATTTAATTGTTTCTCTTACGTTCAGGTTTTAAATAATGTTTCTTGCTCTGAATTTAGTTTTCTATTTTTGCGTATCATGCCAGGTTTTGAACCGGCTTAAGTGGTGATCTATATTCATCTTGTGTAGCAAAGAAGATGACGATGAACCAGCGTAACACAATTGATTTAGAACAAGGATGGGATTTTATGCAAAAAGGGATTACAAAATTGAAAAATATTCTTGAAGGGCTGCCTGAGCCCCAGTTCAGCTCAGAGGACTACATGATGCTCTACACGTATTATTCAGCACTCTACATTCTTATATTGTTTAGTAGATTGTTATGCTGTTGTCAAGTGGTTAGGAGTTCCCTTGATTGTAATTTACAGGACAATCTACAACATGTGCACTCAAAAGCCTCCACATGATTATTCTCAACAATTATATGACAAGTACCGTGAGTCTTTCGAAGAGTACATTACAACAACGGTAAGAGTACTTTATATTTTTGGCTTATTTATCTAATTAGTTTCTATGGGTTGATTTTGCTTGTTTTACTTTTTTTTAAAGGTTTTGCCTTCTTTAAGGGAGAAGCATGATGAGTTCATGTTAAGGGAGCTCGTAAAAAGGTGGTTAAATCATAAGATCATGGTGCGGTGGCTTTCGAGGTTCTTCCATTATCTAGATAGATACTTTGTAGCCAGAAGGTCACTTCCGGCACTTAAAGAAGTTGGTCTGACATGCTTCCGGGACCTGGTAATCAATACCACCTTCAAATTGGTCTTTTAAATTACATTATACGCATTGCTTTGGAAAAGTTAATCCACTAAAGTTCAGATGAAATTTAGTCCTCGAATGTTTAATCCTCCCTCCCCGGGCCTGTCAATCCACTCATTCTCATATGTTAGGCTTTTGAATCTCCCTACTTTCTTTTTTAGGTATATATGGAGTTATCTGGGAAAGTCAGGGATGCTGTTATTTCTCTGGTATGGGAATGCCATTAGTTACATTCATTTTTGTCTTATGGTCCCTCCTTTTTGGTGTATTGATATATCTATTTTTGATAGATCGATCATGAGCGAGAAGGGGAGCAAATAGATCGAGCTTTGTTGAAGAATGTATTGGACATCTTTGTTGAGATTGGAATGGGGCAGATGGATTATTACGAGAATGACTTTGAAGCAGCAATGCTGAAGGACACAGCAGCTTACTATTCTCGGAAGGCTTCAAATTGGATCTTAGATGATTCATGTCCCGATTATATGTTAAAGGTTTTTTTTTTAATAAAATATTTCAACTAACAATTTTGGCCTCTGAATAGTGAAGATCGTGAGTATAGGATTAGTGCTTGCAAACTATTTTCTGTTTAGTTTCTAACAATCTTTTAAAATCCAGGCGGAGGAGTGTTTGAAACGAGAAAAGGACAGGGTTGCTCATTATCTTCATTCAAGTAGTGAGTCAAAATTGCTTGAGGTTTGTATTTCTCCTTAATGACTGTTCTAGACATTGCATATATATTAGCATCCAATTATTGGAATGCATGGTTCGTTATAGCGGTCTTTGATATATTTTATATTCTTACAGAAAGTACAACATGAGCTCCTATCTGTGTATGCCACCCAACTATTAGAGAAGGAGCACTCGGGTTGTCACGCTTTACTGAGAGATGACAAGGTAATTACTACTTATGCAATGCAGTCAATTATTGTATTTACGTTTGTTGAGTTGCTTTTATTGATGCTAATCCCAACATTTCCATCCGTTAGGTCGACGATTTGTCAAGGATGTACAGGCTATTTTCGAAAATACCTCGTGGACTGGAGCCCGTTGCACAAATTTTTAAGCAGGTTCTGTGATATTTTTTTGTTTATAGTCAATTTTTACTCGATTTTCCCCTAGTTGTATTTGAATTATTGAGGACTAACACTTGATGGTTTCACAAATTCACAGCATGTTACTGCTGAAGGGACAGCTTTGGTTAAACAAGCCGAAGATGCTGCAAGTACCAAGAAGGTCAATCTCTACTTTCTTTTCCAATCAATCTTTATGTGTTACTTAACTTACTTTGCTTATGAACAACTGTTGTAAGTATCGTTGGGCTACTTGGGTAAAAGATCATGTTCTATATCTCCTATTTTGGTTTTGAAGGTTTCTTCTGTGTAGCAAAATCTCCTGTTGTTGATATAGTGATCTAGTCGTGAATCAATATGCATTATGAAAAATATTACTCTCCTATGCCAGTGTTATAGCTTCAATTTGACTCTTTTCTCATTACATATAAAAAGTGAATATGTTACTAAAAAATGCTGACCATTTCAATTGTGGTAAAAAGTACCACTATCCCGAATATTTAGTCTAGTATTCTATTTTAAGGGTTGCCTTATATAGCCTTATTAATATATTTGTTATTGTATTTCAGTCATCTATAGATATACAGTCTTCGAAATTATATGTGCATCTTTTTAATGTAAGAGATGTCTTTTTTTAACAGGCTGAAAAGAGAGATGTTATTGGATTGCAGGAGCAGGTACCATTATTTTGAATTTCGTTATTAATACTTCTTTTTTGGTTTTACATTTTGGAATTAAAAAGTTGTTGTAATCTAGGTATTTGTGAGAAAAGTAATTGAGCTGCACGACAAATTCATGGCATATGTGAATGATTGTTTCCTAAATCACACGCTTTTCCACAAGGTTAGAATTCTAAAAGCTATTCATCTTTGTATTCCTCTACTGTACAATAAATGTGGAAGTTAATATTGATTGTTCCTGTATTTATAATACATAGGCTCTCAAGGAGGCCTTTGAAGTTTTCTGCAACAAGGGAGTCGCTGGAAGTTCTAGCGCGGAACTTCTCGCCACATTCTGCGATAACATTCTCAAAAAGGGTGGAAGTGAAAAATTGAGCGATGAAGCTATTGAAGAAACTCTGGAGAAGGTGCATTTCGTGAAGAGACATAACTGTTTGCATTTATCAGTTTAGTGCATATTTAGAACTGTGATTGAGGTGCCGAGTATTGTTCAGGTTGTAAAACTGCTCGCTTACATAAGTGATAAGGATTTATTTGCTGAATTTTATAGGTAAATTTCCCTCGGTGATTGGAATAATGTTTCTCAGTTTTAAACACTGTTTCATATCTTTACTCTGTTTGCTTCTCTTTTTGACAGGAAAAAGCTTGCACGACGTCTGTTATTTGATAAAAGTGCTAATGACGAACACGAGAGAAGTATCCTAACAAAGTTGAAGCAGCAATGCGGTGGCCAATTCACCTCAAAAATGGAGGGAATGGTTAGTTTCACTTATGGCAAAAACTTGTGTATATTCGGATGTATGGTGCATCCAATCCAATTAGGTTTCACTGATTTGTGATTCCCAATTAGGATTTACTAATTCCCAATTGGAGTTTGTTGATCCATAGTTAGGGTTTGTTAATTGCAATTAGGATTTAATTAGCTCATATGTACTGTGCATCCGGATGCACAGGAGTGGTCCTCTTCACAATTCTTTCTTACTATGGTCTATGAGTTGGCAGTCCCTATTGTAAGATATGTTTTTTCATTTGTTCTGTTTTGAAATATTCCAGGTTACTGATTTGACCCTAGCTAGAGAAAATCAAGCCAGCTTTGAGGAATATCTCGGTAATACTCCAAATGCAAACCCGGGGATTGACTTGACGGTGACAGTTCTCACAACGGGTTTCTGGCCTAGCTACAAGTCCTTTGATCTTAACCTTCCTGCTGAGATGGTATGGTTGCAGATCCGAAATCTAGAACAAGGGGAAAAAACTGCACAGCATTTTCTCTTCTGTAGGAATCCACTCTGCCACTAACATCTCGTTTCCTTTTTGTGCTTGGAATTTTGTTCTAGGTCAAATGTGTTGAAGTGTTTAGAGAGTTCTATCAAACAAAAACGAAGCATAGGAAACTCACATGGATATATTCTTTGGGCACGTGTAACATTAACGGAAAATTTGAACAAAAAACAATAGAGCTGATTGTGACTACCTATCAGGTAACTTTGGCATGACAGATGTCTGCTCATATTTCCTGATTTCCATAACTGATCTTAGTAATATCGATCTTTAATTTTCATTTTTCAGGCTGCTGCTCTGCTATTGTTCAATGCATCGGATAGATTAAGTTATCAAGAAATCATGACCCAGTTGAATCTATCGGATGATGATGTCGTCAGGCTGCTTCATTCACTTTCATGTGCCAAGTATAAGATTTTGACTAAGGAGCCGAACACCAAAACAATTTCTCCAACTGATGTCTTTGAGTTTAATTCAAAGTTCACGGACAAGATGAGAAGAATCAAGGTAAACATGCTCCTGGTGTGTGTGTGTGTGTGTGTGTGAGAGAGAGAGAGAGAGAGAGATCTATATATAGATAGATGGATACCTACAGCAATTATGACCCTAATTAACGTGTAAATGCAGATCCCTCTTCCCCCTGTGGATGAGAAGAAGAAGGTTATCGAGGATGTTGATAAGGACAGACGATATGCCATTGATGCCTCGATTGTACGTATCATGAAGAGTAGGAAGGTCTTGGGATACCAGCAGTTGGTTATGGAGTGTGTCGAGCAATTGGGCCGGATGTTCAAGGTACTTTTCATATTTAGTTGATTTTTCTTTCCGGTGTGCCTTGTTTTATGTTATACCTTTGGATATTGGTCTGGTTTTTGCTAAAACTGTTTTTTATTTTAATTCCAAAGCAAGCAGAACCGGAAAAAAACCCAAAAAGCCCAGATAATCCGAAAAATGGTTATTATTATTATACTTCATCCGTCCACAATAAATGTATCAGTTGTGGACGGCACGAGTTTTAAATAAAATTGTTGATGGGTGTTGTTTGAGTGAAGAAATGATCCCACCATGTGTTAGATTGTGAATGGTAAAAATAGTTTTTTTTTTGTAGATAATGAGTGGTTATGAGGTTGAATAATATGGAGTGGTGTCCTAAAAAGGAAAGTGATACACTTTCGATATACACGTAATTGTGATACACTTCTTGTGGATGGAGGGATTATACGATTTTATTTAAAAATTAGAGTTTCATTATTTACATAAAATTAATATGTATATATAATTTGGATTTCCGTTTTGTTCAGTTTTGAGGACGCCAAGCCGAATTAATCCAAATTTTGAACAAGAAAAATTCGAACTGGTCCATAAATAAAATATAAAAACGAACCGTATTGAGTATTTCAGTGGGTTATTCGGATTATGATACTTTTGCTCACCCCTAAATGTCATTTTGCAACGTGCAGCCGGATGTCAAGGCAATCAAGAAGAGGATCGAAGATCTGATTACCCGTGACTACCTCGAACGGGACAAGGACAACCCCAACTTGTTCAAATACTTGGCGTAAATCCGAGCATGCCGATGATCAAGCTTGCAACAATTTGGAGACACAACACACCAAAATCGAGCTCCGACTACTGTACAGTCATCTGCGTGTTTCCAGACTTTTGCGAAGGGAATTCTTGTACATTTTGCCCTAGCCCGGGTCAGGGAACGACTGTCCAAACGGATAGGTTTGTGTGAGAAAAAACCTAACTGCAGCTGTGAGGCAGTGAGACAAAAATAGCCTTTCTGGATTCCTTTTGTAACGGCAGCTCATGTATGTTTATTTCGTCTGGATAAATTGTCTGGTTGAGGTGGGGTTTTAGTTTTTTTCCTCGAGTAAATGTAAAGATTTAGTAAAAGCAGTGTCGTGTAAACCTTATTTTGAGAAACATTACTTATCTATCGATTCTCAGTGTGTATAATTTCGTATTTCTGATGCCATTTATGTTCCTCGCGAATTTCCAATTCCGTTTATGATGTTTCTGGTTTTGTATAAGAACACAATAGTCTTATTTTGTTCATGTTGGCAGTTGTGTCATCTTCGGTTGTCAACTTCCGACACCAGAAATCACTTTTAGGCTATTACCATAATGAGTTAAAATTACCACAAAATTATATGATAAACAAGTATTTTTTTTATAATTAAATTTTCAAGGATAACAGCGAATCTTAAACATTTGGTTCAGATGTCAGTTATTCTATTATTAGGTCAATATATGCATACATGTATTTCCTTTTTTATAGAGCATGCCTACTATATCAAGCTTAGATTTCATCAGTATGTATCAGTGTATGTCAGGGTTGAATTATAATTAAACTTGGGAAAATAAAATTTAATAGATTAACAATACCTTAATCAAGTCTAATGAAATGAATTTTATTATAATTTTAACTTGTAAGTGGTTTTTTAGTGTCAAAAAGCACAATTGACAAAAATGATATGTAAATCATAGGTTATTTTCGTGTCGTTTCTTACTTATATTTTCCATATGTCATTTTCCGGTGCTTACTTTGCTTTCTAGCACAAAAAACCACTTACGAGCTATAATTGATATAAAATTCAATTTTTAGTCTCGAACGAGATATTATTGATTTATAAGGCTAAAATCGTCACAAAATCAATTTATTATGCTAAAAGTAACCTAGCCCGAATGAGAATGTGGGATGTGGAAATTATCATTCTTTTCATGAAGTATGACTATAATACCACTGTGACATTCCGCAAGCCACATTGACATTGTGGAGCCAGAAAAATAATTTTGGACTATTTTTCATAGAATATCAAAAGTTCGTGATTTTAATTGACATTTTTGATAGTTCATGACATTTTTAGTAAACGTTAATAGTTTAAGATTTAAAGTGATTTTCTTTATAGTTCAGGATAATTTTTTAAAAAACAAAAATAGTTTAAAATTTAAAATGGTATTTTTTCTAAAACTTAAAGAAGTTACGTAAAGTTATTTTATGTAGAAGATATTGCAAAACTAAATTCTAGCCAATCAAATTAAGAGGCAAAGTCGCGAAAGTAAGTTATTGGGTGAATTTCCATGATGAGCATTGATAATGGAAGATGTCAACCTACATTACATATATAGTTTGGTTTTTTATATTACAAGGCTCTCTATAGTGGGTTGGCAACTGAAATTGAAAAGCACAAACATGACCATTTGTCGTTTGTTTTCTTCCCTCAAATATGGAACATGATTTATGGTGACGACAACTTAAACTCTCAATATAATATTTCACATATTTAGAGTGATGAAATCAACGGCAAGAATCCATATTATATTTCATTAGTGCATTCATATATTCTTTGACATTTCAAATTTATACCTACAAACTAATTAGGTCTAAGATAATAATGTAATTTATTATAAACTTATTGGAAGGATCCATTGTAATTTGACCTCAATGGTACTTTGACTATGTGAGTGAGACTTGTAGCTACATAGTCTACTTCTTTAGAAAATTCAAACCTTGATCTTATTCCTAGTATATAATTTTGAGGCTTTTAATTAATTTCTTTCTATACTTAAGAAACTTAGGGTTGTAATTGAGTTGCAGTAATTCTCGCTCATATCTCGACTCAATAAAAGTTGTCCGAGTTCATTAAAGCTCGTTAACTAGCTTGTGCTTGACATTACTCAGCTTGTTAGCTTATGAGTAAGCTTGTTCGAATGAGTTAGCTTAAAAATATAATTTTTAATTTGATACAACTTATATTCTTATACTATAAATAGTAATTATAAGTATATTAAATCATACCTCTGTCGCAAGGTAAATTGGAGTTTCCGGCTCAAGCTAAATGATACCGAATCCCTAATGGATTCGAGGAGTCCAGGTCTTTGAAAGAAATTCATCCACCAACTCTTCTTAAGAAGGAATTTACCCACTTCGGAGCGCCAACATAGGATCTCAGGATTTACCGATTGGATAGTATTCGTCTAGAATTTCAAAAAATTGTGTTTTTATTATGGTCTTACATAACAAAATGAATTAAATAAGTTCGTATCGCCGGAAAAACCAAAGGGCACTTTATATGTTATAAGAAAATAATAAAAATTACTACATATATTTATATTTGAAATTGGATCGTTTTATGTTTTAAAGAGAATACTGAATTTTTTTCATTTGAATTTAAATTTAAATACTTGTTTAGGCTCGATTAAATTCGTGAATGAAATTAAAATATATTTTTCATGCAAGAGATAGCAAATATGCATGTAAATAAGTAAGCTATTTATCATTAAAAATATTTAAGCTATCAAGCACACTTTTCATGTGTGATGACGATTTGACATAATTAATTGATCCGTTTTATATTTTATTGCTAGAGAAGGAAAAATATTTAGCATACTAGAAGTTATTTAAAATTCTTTAATGATAGTGGCCTTTGTGGTGATGTACGGTGGAAATTCTGAACTCCTCAAATCTACTACTTCAACTCCATAGTAAAAAAATATATGCTAATCATTACCTTTTTCAACTGTTTTAAACCATAAGACGCTATCTTGTCTCAATAATTCACATTTTTAGGACACGTGTCGCAAGAAAAAGTGGGTATTATTCATGTTACTATGGCATGAGTCCACTACATGTCACACTTTATTCTATGCTCGTTAAGGTCTGCAAGTACAATCTGTTAGAGTATGGAACCTGAATGAATTATACATTTAAGTTTGATCTTGCAAATTTTTGGTTCCATGTTTTTAAGTCTAGGTGGAATCCTAATGGGCTTAGAATTAAGGTTTGATTATTGTCTGGTTTGGCATCGTCTCCAAACGTAGTCGTAAAACAAACTAGGTAAATAATTCTTATGTTTCTTATTTTTTTGTCGTGATTGTGTTATGTATTTTTCGTAACAGAATCTTGTATTTTCTGTTGTAATTTAGCCTCATACTAAATCACACAACATAATGTGATGCTTGCAGTTACTATTTACCATTATAATGGAAAATTGTAAAAATCACGAGACTGAAACACAATAAGAAATGAGAAAAGACGAACGAACAACAAAAATCAAATCAAGTTGCTCATATTTAGTGCCAATTATACACCAACTTGATGCAGACAAACATGATTGTGGGCTCTCTTCTCCCTCCTCCACTCATAGAAAGCTCTCAAATCAACCAATGGAAGTCTGAAACTATTGTTTTTTTTTCTTTATTTTATTTTTCTCCAAATTTGTAGAGAAAAAATATGGACTTAGTGAATGGTGATGCTCCAAGATTTCATCTCATTATTACATGCCACTTTTCCAAACATTGGAATCTGCTTAGGACAAACAGTGAAAAGTGTGATCAAATTCTGTAGGAATCCTGCATATTAACCCTTGATGTAATAAAGCACTCACAAATTCAACATTCTTGAGAGAAAAGAGGGGTTATTTGTAATTTAATAACCAATTTTTTGGGTCATTTGCAATTTAGGCCCTACATTTAAAGTTTTGCAATGAAGACCCAATATTAACATCTTTGCAAAAATGACCTATCAATTTTTGGCATAAAATTATGAGTTGAGATTTGGACATCCATCTGGTGTCAAAAACTATTGAAGCTCATTGTTTGAGCTTTCATCTTGCATTTTCAAACGTTCGAAGTTACAACTTGTACATTCGCGAAGAAGCCTTAACAATATTGTATCAACTTCCGACTAAAATTACTCAACCGTCGGATATTCAACGATGAATTGCCGACACGTGAAGATAGTCCATGCAAGTGGCTTAAAAAACCCTCAATCAATTTTGAACTTCAATGTTGTATGAATATCTAAATCTCAACTCTAATCTCGCATAAAAAAGATAGGTGTAAACTGCAAAGCATGTTGAAGTTGGATTTTTATTTCTAAGTTTTAAAAGTTGGGTCTAAATTGTAATTGACCTCAAAAGTTGGGCATTAAATTGCAAATAGCTCAGAAAAGAACTAATTCTATTACATCATTCCCCACATGCTTCCATTATTCCATTATTCACTAACTCCAACCAACTTTTTAGAAAAAACTTGATTTGAAACTCAGAACATCATAGAACTGGACATATCTGTTACATCACAGGTCTTAACACAGTCTCACAACTTTGGACAAATGAAAACTAATTATTGCATAATCTTAGCAAATTCCAATCTCTTCTTCCCTTGCAGCTTGTTAGTAACATAGTGTTTACTATACTCTCCATGATTGTATGTCCTATATTTGCAAGGATTATTCTCATCTACAAACTCGAGCATCGGACCGAGCTCGATGTCGTAGCTCGGGGCATAAAATGTCACTATAGACAGCCTATCCTTCTCCTTGTGAGTCACTGCTCTATGCTCCACACTCTTGTACCTCCCATTGGTCAAAACCTTCACCCAAAAAAACAACAACAATAATAATTTAATAATCCTCTTACAGAAATTGAATAAATATATATACTTAAGTTTTTTTTTTTTGTAGAGTAGAATACCTCAATAGTATCTCCAATATTGATGACTAGAGCATTGGGAATGGGCTGAACTGATATCCATTTACCATCTTTGAGTATTTGAAGACCAACTGAGTTGCCCTTCCCCTGTTGCAGAACTGTGAGTGCACTCCCATCGGAATGCGGGCTTAGACCTAAGACGAGGTCGGGCCTCGGGCAGGCCGGGTAGTAGTTCATCCTCACTGCTTGCACAGCTACACCAAACATCTCCTCAAAAACATCCTCTTTTAGTGCAAGTGTGGTGGCTATGTGTTTCAGCAGATTCTTGCATAGTTCCCTTATTTGTGTTGAGTATGTCTCCACAGTCTCACTGTCAGAAAATAAGCACAAAACAGATCATATAACTGTGACTTCTCTACCCAAAAAAAAAAAAAAAAACATAACATGGTACTAAAAAGTGCACCTGAAATCAGATGGCTTAGAAGGCCAGAGTTTGGGATTCCTAATGTAGTCTGGAATGACACCAAGAGCAAACATGTTGCACCAATCCAACTTCTGATCTTCAGAAAATATAAAAGCCTGACCATAACCTTGTACAGTCCCAGGAATCATGGGATACTTCTGCTTCTCCTCCAAAGGCATCATAAAGAACTCCATAGCCACTGTCTCTATCCTCTCAACCAACTCCACGTCAATCCCATGATTCACAACCTACCCAAAAAGAAAACGAGTCAGAGATTTATTTTTTCAAGAATGCAAGAAAACACACACACACACACACACCTGAAAGAACCCCCATTCTTGGCAAGAGGTCATGAGCTTGTGTCTTTCATCACTGCTTCCTTTGGCAAGCTTCGAGAGATCAATGACAGGAATGGAGTCCGAGCAGGAGATGGGCTTGTCCATGGCTGGCCTCTCCGTCGTGTCGCGGATGAATCTTGCAGGGATTTGTGGGGATTTGCGGTTTCTTAGCTCCTGAACGTCATCTATGTGCCCTACTTTGATGGCTGGAGCCATTGGTGGTGGAGAGTTGTGATCTGTTTCAATTTTCCAAGAGTGGGAAAATGTAGTGACAATTTTGTATGGTTTTTCAAAGGTGGTTAATCAGAGCAGGGCAGTATTTATAGATGGAATTTGTATGCATTGTTGTAACTTTGTACTACTTTGTTCCAAAAGGGGGAGTTCTCCCCCGAAGCCCCATATCTCAGGGTAAATCACAGTGATTTAGTGGTCAAGTTAAGTTAGGAGGATTTTGTCCAAAGGCTCAGTGAGTCACCTTAAAGAGGGTGAAACTCTCACACTCTGGCTGCTAGGACTCGATCATTGATCCTTGTTCCAAATCTATTAGCTCTTAACCAATTGAACCCGTGGATGCAACTTTGTACTACTTTTACAACGATTCTGAGGGTTAATTGCTAAAAACATTATGAATTTTGATCCGATTTATTAAGTGTTGCAATAATAAGGTCACACTTTGCATTGAACACGTTTTGATGACGTCGATTCGTGAATGATATGTGATAGTATCATAGTATGCATCAAATTTGCAAAAAAATCACGCCATATCAAAAAATGATTGTTAGAGCAATTACGTATCTATTTAGCTACAAATTGAAAGTCGATATCACTATTGCAACATAAAGCATAATCAGATCAAAGTTCTTGATTTTTTAGCAATTAATACTAATTCCAATAATCAAATTATAGCAAATATTAGTGATCTTGGTAGTGGTCATTGTATTATGGACGCAATTCATGAAAATTCTCTAGTGGAACAAGTTTTATATCATTGTATTTTGCATTTATAGCTTAGTAAAAAAAGTTATCTTCCATCCATTATTAAGCTCAAAATTCTTGAAAACTTGGTGATGGGACAAATCATGATCTTCCAAACTCTAGGGGGTGTAATTATTTAAATCTTGAACCATAATAACAATTCAATAAGGCAAATTATGTTTTAGCTACAAGTGCTAGGGATGTGAAGATTAAGTATCGAATTGCTTGGGCTCGACTTAGATATTGAGAGGAATTTCCTTTTTCAGTTTTAGAAGTAACTTTTATCAAATGAAATCCGAGTCAAAGTCATGCAATTTGATTCATCTAGTTAATCTACATAAAGGGAAATGAGTAGTAATTAAAGATTGATTGGTAAAAAAATAATTAAAGAATGGGAATAAAGGAATTTGGAATTTGCTAGGTTATGGCTAGAAATATTACGTATGCTTTAATATGTATGTGATTTGGGTTATGGAGAGCAAGTGGTGGTAGTAGGGGCCAAAAATTCCCCATTTACCTATTGTTGTGTGTGTCTCCAATTCAACAGACCAAATCAAGTGATTGATGCCATCATCTTCTTGTTCTAACTTCACACACAAAAACAGAGTGATTGATGCCATCATCTTTCTTGTTATATCCTTCACTCAGTCTCATTGTGTGTTGCGATTGAGATTATAAGCTGTTTATGGGTACTTATAAACTCAATTCTATGGTTGATAACATTTTTACGATATGAATTATTATTCTCGAATGAATGCTTATTTCCATAAACATTGGATTAACCATTCATCTCCTCCCCCATGGTAGCTATTCCCGTGAACATAAGATTAGCCAAATTTACTTTTTCTTTCTAACAAAAATATTCTTATTTATTTATTATTATCTTTTAAATTGATAATAATAATAATAAGTATTTATGATAATAATAATAACTATTAACAATTATTATAATAATGAAAAATATAGTTATTAATAATTAACATTAAATAGTTTATTATTAATATCATTATTTATTATTAATAATAACAACAACAACAACAAGAATAATAATAATAATAATAATAGTAATAATAATATAATTAATAATGATTATTTTATTTGTTTTATTTCAGTAATAATAATATAAATTATAAAAATGATTATTTTATTTGTTTTATTTCATTCATATTCGTTCATTACTTATACATACCACTAATATGAATTATATATTTTATTCTATTTCATTCCTATTATTATTCCATTCCAAAGTTCATTCTATTCTTATCTAATTTCATTCATGCGTACCAACTATCACCTAAATATGTTTTAAGTGTTAAATCTTGATTAATGTTGTCAAATGTACTCATTCCATTCTAGAATAGATTTTCTTAATAGCCAAAACTTATATATTAAGTAAGCGGTTAATTTTATTCTTATTATCCTCAATTATCTCATGAAATTATGACTGATAAGATTTTTAAGATATGAATCATCATTCTCAAATGAATGATTATTCCCATAAACATGGGATTAACCATTCCTCTCCTCCTCCTTGGTATTAGCTATTCTCGTGAACATATGATTAACCAAATTTACTTTTTCTTTCTAACAAAATTATTATTAATTATTTATTTTCTTTTAAATTGATATTAAATAATAATAATATAGTAGTATTTATGATAATAAATAAATGTATTATTAACAATAAATGATTATATAATAATAATGAAAAATATAGTTATTAATAATATTAACATAATAAATAGTTATATTAAAATAATATTATTATTATTTAATACAAATAATAATAATAAATATCAATAAAAATTATATTAAAACAATGATATTAATATTAATTAATTAATAATAATAGTAATAATAACAACAATAACAACAACAATAATAATAATAATAATCCTAAATAATCTGTAATAATAATTATTATTACTTAATAATATTAATAATAATTATTATTATTATTATTATTATTGTTATTATTATTATTATTATTATTATTATACTAATATAAATTATAAAAATAATGATTATTTTATTTATTTTATTTCGTTCCTATTCGTTCATTACATATACATATCAGTCATAGGAATCACATATTTTATTTCATTCATATAATTATTCTATTCTAAAGTTCATTATATTCCTATCTAATTTCATTCATGCGTACCAACCATCACCTAAATATGTTTTAAATGTTTAATCTTGATTAATGTTGTCAGATGTACTTATTCCATTGTAGAATAAATTTTATCAATAGCCAAACTCATATATTAAGTAAGTGGTTAATTTTATTCTTATTATATCAAATATCTCATGAAATTATGAAAAAGTAAAAAAATAATTAAAAACAATGGTGAAATAGGAATTTTGATATTATTTTAACATTAACTTCTGAAATAAGATACATATTCGAGAACAAGATTCATTTTCAGATATGTAACTTATAAGACACTGAAATAGGTTTGAAATTTTGATAAACTAACTTTTTTTTTACTATTGTCCACAATTGCCCTCTTCAATCGAACTGGTGTCATTGTTATTGAAGAATTTGTATTGAACACTCTCTTAAAAGAATAAAAGTTATGAAACAAAAAAGAATGATAATATTATTGGTGGTCCTAATCGTTGGAGGTTGGTTCCAACGATTATGACCAAATAGATTTGTTATATATCATCATCTTTGATTGAAATGTAATGTATAGAGTTGCGGCATCAAATGTACCATGGCTCGTGGGAGGAGGGGAAGACACCTTAGTGTTTGCATCAAATGATTATGACATTTGATTATTCAATTTATTTGTACATTGCTTTCACTACTTATTTCTCGCAGCTATTTGTTAAATTTGAAAGAAAAAGAAAAAAAAAAGGTTTCAAAACCAATGATAATAAATATCCACACAAAAAATACATAATTAAAAGAGAGAGATGAACAAATACGTACCGTTTTGCATTTTCTTTTCTGCTTGTCACGAAATAGCACTTGTAACCTATAACCATAAACCATACATAAGAAAAACATGATTTATGACAAATTTTAGCTCTAATTTATTGCGAATTATTCAAACAATGTATAGTATAACTATCTTTAGAGAAAAAAAAGACACGAATTTTGATACATATACAAGAAAAATACAAAAGAAAATACAGATCCGATGGTATATATGAATTAGAAATTATATCATGAAAACTAAATTACCCCTTTCTTATGTGCACGATTACTCACAAATTTATGATGCAACAGCCTATAAGCCCAATGATAAATTAAAAAACTATTTTATTGTGCAAAAAAAAAATTCCAACTTTGAGCAAAACGAAATTAACACAAAAATTTGTTACAAATAAATTTCAGAAAGAGAAATGATCTCTTACTCAATGTCATGCTATTCCTCCACGATTTCAAGAGTATATATATATATCAAATTTCGAGAGTCATTTTAGTTAGATTTATTGGTAAATTGTCTGAGAGATGAAATCTGCTTTTTTGTTTCATTTTTATGGAAACGTGATTCTAAAAATATAATCATATCTATAAAATTATAGTCAATTATCACATATATATAACTGTAATTCTTTTTTTTTAATTGCCACTTACCTAATTAGTTCAATATAAAATCCCAGCTTCCTTTGCCAGTTAAATCAGTATAATATGTTCAAAATAGTTACCTCTCTCTCTCTCTCTCACACACACACACACACACATACCTATAGGTTGGTTATAGGAGAACCATAACTAAGATGAAAACTAAGAACTAATCATCACCCTAGATTTCATCTGATCTGATAGATTATATTTAATCATGCTTAAAAACAAGTTTGACTATTTTTTATACTGTTTTTATGGTCGTAAACGCGTTAGGGGCACTAATGTCATTTTAAAGATTCACCATATCCCTAATTTTTCGTATTCTCTCTCTATAATTCGATTTTCTTTCTGAAAATAGTAGTTGTGCATAGGATTGTAATGATTGTGCATAAGATTGTTAGTACTTATGCGAAATGAAACAAGGATTAATTAAGAATCAAACTTATAAAATTGAGAATTATTGTTTGAACAATAATTAATGTAAAAATAAAATTTATAAAATTACCTAAAAATAAAGATCACATATAAGAATTTGGCACTATAAATCCCTCAATTCGTGAGTGAGGAAAAATGATAGATATACAACTTTGGTTATTCATGTGATTTGAGTAATATGCATAACTATTTAGTAATTGTGCATAAGATAATATTTGTGCAAATAAATGGATTAATATGCATATTGTTTAGTATAGTGTGCACAAACAGAGTGATTTAAAGCATAAGTATAAGCTCGAAAAAATGCAGATAAAAAAAGATATACAAAATCAAAATATCATAAATATAAAAGTAAATCCCTTAAAACACTCAAAAAATCGGTTACATAAAAACAGAAAATTACAATAATATTCTTAATATAAAATCTAAAATCAAATACTTAACAAATCTAAAAATCGTGACTATTAGATTACATTAAAATAACGCACTGATTAGTTCTTAGTTCTCAAAAATATATGGTTCTCATTTGATCAATCCCTATATATATATATATATATATATATATATATATATATATATATATATATATATATATATATATATATATGGGATGGATTAAATGAGAACTATAATTGTATTGAGAATTGAGAACTAATCTTGAGCATTGATTGTGGCTGATCTTGTGGTTTGTATTTAATTTTAAAATGGCAGCACATTATTTACAGATTTTAAGAGTAGGGATAATAAAGTAATTTTTATTTTTATTGTAACCGATGGGGGCTATAATTTAGGGATTAGCTATGCTTATTTATGGTAGCTAATCTTTTTATATCTTTTTTCTTATACTTTTTTTTTTTCAATGGTTTATGTGTATACATTATTTGTGATTTTCTTCCTTCAAATGTTTCTCTAAAGTATCAATTTGTTCATGATTAATGGTATAATCAAGTTTATTCTTTTGTTTTCATTGTTATGTTCTATCCCTTTTGCTGATTAAGCACATGGTAGAAGCGATTATGCACATATAGTTTAAATCGTTTGTAATATTTTTATTCATATATTTTTTGTTGGTTACGCAATTTTGTACTATTTTTTTATCCATGTAGAGAATGCTCATGTAATTGTGTCACCCTAATGCACGGTATTATAGTTTTTTATGCATTGTTGTATGTGTCTTTAAATCCTTTGTAATTCACGCATTCTTTATGTTATTCATGATACGAATGATTCATCAATTAAAGCTCCCCAAATTTTACTCATTATAAAGATGTGTTTGAATAACGAAGTGACCATGTTATTATGAAATGTTATTTGGATGGCGCATACATGATATTCATGTTCAAGTTTTCAATTTTTACATTGGCAGTACATATTTATTTGATATTATACCTTCATGGTATGCATATTATAATGCGTTTTTGTGCAAACAAACATGCACCGATATGCATAAATACAAATAATGAATGCATAAATATTTTATACTATATATTCACATTATGCATAATGAACTATATATTATGCAAACAACTATACGGACATGAATAATATGTAGTTAATTAAACTAAACATCTACAGAAACTTGATAAATAAAAAAATATGTTATGCACCGATACTAACATATTTATGCATAACAAATATATTATATTGCATAACTATTTGATATTATACATTTCTATTATACAAAGTAAAATGTGCATACTATGTAATTAACACAACTAAACATCTCAAATCATTTGAAAAAACAAAAACAGACTCATTTATGTAATGATACTAACGTACTTTTGCATAAAAATATCAAATATATGCATAATGTTTATCCACTTACAGTAGAAATTTTTAAAAGAAAGGACCACTTGCAAAACTATATATACAAAAATGAAAAACTTCTTCAGGATCAAGAGTCAATTTTCAAACCACACATTGTTTCTTAATCAAATGGGTATCCAATCCACCAAGACTTTTTGTGGAACTTCTTCCAAAACCCTAGCAATGGGTAGAAAGATGATTATGAAAATAATGCATAACTATATAAAAACTGCGATTAAAAAATTAGGGTTCATAAGCACAGAACGTCTTCTTATGAGATCGAAATGAAGGAATGGCTGAAGAATATTTTTTTTGTTCCGAAATTCTATGAATAATTGATTACGAAATCTTGAATACGTATGGGTAAGTATGAAATCTTGAATGGATCATGTTAACTACAGCATTTATTGCGGCAATTAAGGACATGAGATGGTTATCGAAGGGATGGGGTGTGTGGTTTTACTTTATCCTTCATTGCCTCATATGAAGCCACGCGTCCCTCACATTAGTTTTGATGATTTATGTAAGATTAAATGATGATGGTTGGATTATGTATAATCTATGATGCATATTAGTTCTCATTTCTCACTAAAGGATTGGTTCTCCCATTAACCAACTCATATATATATATATATATATATATATATATATATATATATATATATATATAGGAGTTGATCCGTGAGAACTCATCTTTTGAGAACTTGAGAACTATGCACAAACGATAAATTTGATGAATAAAACCTATAAAGTTGTGCATAACGAAAACATTCTAAAATTGTTACCCAACAAAATAATTTTAGAAAGTTTTCGTTATGCACAACTTTATATAGTCTTGTGCATCATCTTCAACGTCTTATGCATGGTTCGCAGAGTTCGCAAAAAAGATATGGTTCTCATTTGATCCACTCTCTCTCTCTCTCTCTATATATATATATATATAGGGGTTGGATCCAGTGAGAACTCATCTTTTTTGAGAACTTGAGAACTATGCACAAACATATAAATTGATGAATAAAACCTATAAAGTTGTGCATAACGAAAACATTCTAAATTTATTACCCAACAAAATAATTTTAGAAAGTTTTCGTTATGCATAACTTTATACCGTCTTGTGCATCATCTTCAACGTCTTATGCATGGTTCGCAAAGTTCGCAAAAAAGATGTGGTTCTCATTTGATCCACTCCCTATATATATATATATGTGAGATGGATTAGGTAGGAAATGATAATTTGATAGGAAATAAGAATGAATCGGGGCCTTTGATTTGCTGGATCAATGGTTGAAATTTAATTTCGGTTGAGCTATAGTATATTTTGTGTGCTACGCGGATTACTGTGCAGCACTAGAACTCATCTTGTGCTACGCTGCAATGAAAGATGTGATAAACTAATATATTTAGCATATGTGCTACGAAGAGATGAAATATGTGCTAAACTAATACGCTGAACATAAGAATTCGATTGTCTTACATATATGAAAGATATGTTAGACTTACATATCTATTCATATTTCCTACACTTATTTTCATTCTCACATGAACCATTCTCTCTCTCTCTCTCTCTCTCTCTATATATATATATATATATATATATATACTTGTGAAATAAGAGCATAATAGTTTCAGAAGAAAAAATCAATCACATGTAAAATCTTTTTTCCAACATGATCCAATGTTTTGTTCATATTAGGACAAAAAAATCACTTACCCGAAAGAATTGTACGAAGATTCTATGTTCTTATATGAATAAAGTTTTCTCACGGTTCATACCAAACGAATAAATACATGAAAATTCTATACTAAAAGATGAATCCAATTGTGATTCTTTAATTGCCAAAACCTGTAGACATTCATCATTATACTACTTATCAAATAAAATGACGAGATATTATAAGTATTGCATGGAATATTGACCTAACTCCTTTTATACTCTAAACTTTCTTTATACTCCTTTGAATTTATTCAAACGACAAAAACATTTATCAAAATATTTCAACTTATAAGAATATATTTATTGAATACTATTTCAGTAATTTTGACTGAATTTTTACTGTGCACTTTGGCCAATAGAGATTGTTAATTATGTTTGTTTGTTTGCAGTTTCTTGTCCTTTTCTATCTCTTTTAACTTCGCTATAGTTTTTACATTATCGTTTTTTCCCTCTTTCTTCTTTAATTGGATTGAATTAAAAAAAATGGGTTGCTCAAAAACATTTAAACCTAAAACTTTATTTGAAATTATTCCGATCAAATTGTTCTTTTAAGTCGCTCGCAATAGTACGCGGTCCTTATAGAATGGTAAGGTCGACCCAAGTCGAATCTCTCGAAGAAGACTTAATATGACTTATGATGTGTTACGATTAGGGCTGTATACGAAGCGAGCCGAGCCGATCGGCTCGTTTAAATTTTATTCGGCTCGAGTTCAATTCGAGCTTTAAATTGAGCTCGAGCTCGGTTCGTTATAAAATTTTGAGCTCATGAGCTACTCGAATTCGGTTCGATAACTACTGCTTATGATTAGGGATGGCAACGGATCCAGACCGGTCCGATCCGTGGATCCGATCCATTTTAAGGATCCGGATCCTCAAAATTTGGACCCGACGGATTTGGACCGATCTAGAACATATATCAATATTTCGGATCCGGATCCGAGTTTAGGTTTTAAGACCCGGATCCGGTCTCGAATCCACCGTGGACCCACCAATATATATATATATATATATATATATATATATATATAGAGAGAGAGAGAGAGGAGGATCAAATAGCACCGAGCCCCGGATAGTATGTAGTACTAATCTCATCCACTCATCTCATAGATCCTATGGCCGAGATTTTTAGGACTTTTAAGCTTAATTTACCGATTTTCGTAAAAGTAAGGGTAGATTAGTAATTTGATTTGTTATGTGATTGCGAAAACAAAATGCATGCATTTGAACATAATAATGCATTCAAATGAATAAAAATGCATGCATTTGAACATAATAATGCATGCGGTTCAAGCTCACGCCCCGGCGCGCGCCTACAATACGGCACGCCCAACAGGCGCTCATGCTCGTCTTTCGCGCCCGCCCATTGGCCTGCATTTTACGCTTTGTTAAACGATTGACATGTTTTGATCAATACATGGACGTGCTTTGTTCAATGCATGTTTGTGTTTTGTGGCAAATGCGCTTTATGCTTTATTCAATGCATTGTCATGTTTTGTTCAATGCGCTTCATGTTTTGTTCAATGCATTTTATGGTTTCGACGAAAATCTCTCATTCATCCTTCTATGTCAATTTCGCTGCCTCTTTCGTTGATTACCGCTAATTCACCGTGAAACACCGCCATAGCCATCATATTTCTCGATTCTTCAATCATCTATCAAATTTATCTTCTATTTTTCTCAAAATCCATCAATTTTGTTCTCAATTTTGTTTCTTCTTTTCTTTCTTTCAAAATCTATTGTTTGTTGTTGTTTGTTTATATTGTTGATGTTCGCCGCCGTCGTCCGCCGCCGTTGCCGCCGCCGCCTCCTGGCCGTCCGTCTGCCACCAGGAGGAGAAGAAGAAGGTTGATTTGATTTGTTCCCATTTTGCCCTTTGCGAAAATTAAAAAGAAAAGAAAGAAAGGAGTCGCCACGTGTCGCCTGTGGTGCGCCACGTGTTCAAAATGTGGTCTAGATTGAGACTACATACTATATGGGACCAAGACTACGGAACCCAACCCTATATATATATATATATTATTTTATTATAATTAAATTAGTTAACCTAAATAATTTCTATTCCTGCCTAGCCATCATTCTCAATTTCCCATTCCAAAATCCATTTAGTTATATATATATATATTTATTTATTTATTTATTTACATATATATTATTTTTATTATAATTAAATATATAACCCCAACTTAAAACTCTTCAATTTTCTTTTTCAAATTATTCCAAAACAAATATATTCCAAATTTCATTTCAAATACTCTCAATTATGTATCTATCGACATTCACGGCGGGTCGCGTCACTTACACCACCGACTATCGAGTTGTTTGTTACTTCCTACTTTATAGTAAATTTGTAATTAACGTCTTCCAAAATAGTGATAATTGTAGAAATTCTATATAATTATTATAGTATTATTATGTATTTAGATTATTATGGTGTTACTGTGAATTATAGTTGATTAAAATTTATTTTAGAAGCGAAAACATATGGATCCGGGTCTGGACCCTGTGGATCTTATGGATCTGGATCTGGATCTAATTGTTTTGGACCCAATGGATCTGGACCGGATCCGGACTAAAGAAAAAAAACTCGGATCTGGATCTGGACCGAGCCAGATCCGGTCCAGATCCGGCCCATTGTCATCCCTATTTATGATATATATTCGAACTCGAGCTCGAACTCTGCTCGTGTTCGACTTTGCTCGAATTCGGTTTGATAATGTGTTATTCAAGATCGAACTCGAATTCGAGCTCGACTCAGCTTAAAACACTATTTTATCATAATTCACTAAACGATTCCATTAATTCAAAGGATGCATAGTCTACTAATTAATCATAATCAAACAACAATTACAATAAGAAGTTTAACAAGATTCATTACCAAGTGAAATTTTCACAACTAGCAAAAGAAAAATATGTCTAATTCTAGTTAGTTTTGGATGAGATTCATATTAGAAAAAGATATATGATTCTAACTAATTTTGGATATAGACTATACAATATATAAAATTAATATATTATTTAATATCATTCGAATACATCTACTACATTCATCTACTTACTTAATTATTATTATTATTATATTTATCTCGTAGAAATTAATTATGTAAGTTAGATGTTATTTATTTTAGAATTATACTTATAGAGATATAAATATAACTATGTAACTCATACTTGTATATTTATATATTATAATGGTCTATATTGATATTTTTGTTCATAAGATAACTTAGTAGATCACGTTATTTTTTTAAATTTTCCAACTCAATATTTCATTTGATAATATTCAATATCATTCTATTACATTTACTTTTCAAAATCTACTTATAAGTTATAAATTATAATTGTTTTATCTCATAGTTACTTAGTTATAAAGGTAGATGAACTTTATATTAGAATTATGAATTATTATTATATTTTCTCATAGTCAATTAGTTATGTAAGTTATTTGTAACTTATTTTTAGAATTATAACTACAGAGATATAAATATAACTATGTAACTCAAGTATACTTGTATACTTATACATTATAATTATCTAAATCTATATTTTGTTCATAAGATAACTTAATAAATCATGTTATTATTTTTAGTTTTCCAAATCAATATCTCATTACATTAATTAATTGTTCATCTAATGATTTTATTTTATAACACACATGAAAATATATATTAAGGTTTGATTAAAATATATATATATATATATATATATATATATATATATATACTAAATAAACTAAATATATTATTCAATATCATTCAATTACATTTACTTTTCAAAAATATTATACTAGTATAAATAGGATAATTAGTTAATTAGTTATATAAGTTATGAAAATTTATACTAAAATATGTATTTTGTAATTTATTATTTATTTTAATTATTTAAATATATAAATAATTTATTATCAATACTTCATATATATGCTTATTTGTTACTAAATAATTATAATTAACATATATTTTATAATTTATTATTTATTTTAATTATTTAAATATGTATAAATAATCTATTATTTTATACGTTCGCGAACTTGTTCGTGAACATGTTCGAATTAAGGTTCGCGAACATGTTCGAATAAAAGTTCGCGAACATGTTCGAATCAGGGTTCGCGAACATGTTCGCGAACCGCTCGCTTGAGTTCGAACCAAACATGTTCATGAGCTCACGAGCCGAACATCTCTAAGCTCGAGTTCGCTCGATAAACTTATCGAGCTCGATTCGAGGCTCGAGTTCAACTCGTTTACAAAACAATCGAATTTCGAACGAGCTTTTTTCGAGCCGAGCTCCGAATAGTTCACGAACGGTTTGGTTTGTTTACAGCCCTAGTTACGATTAAAACAGTAAATCTAAATCATAAGCTTGTTTGGGGGATACTGAAGTAAAATAAACTGTAAATTAAATCAAGATGACAATTCAAACCAAGCGCTCAAAGCAATTCAGTTGCAAAAAGGATAATTCAAGAGTGTGAGAAAAACTAGGGTATTAAGTTCTTCGCCTTGATTGATTAATTAATTAATGATTTGCTTAAAAAATCTACCTACTCATGCAATCCTCTAACCTTTAATTTAAACACTTGACTTTCGTTCCGTATATTAAACCTAAGTTATAAAATTTTACAAATATATAAACCATTAGAGTACTCGTTTCTGGTAACGTCTAACCCAATTGATTCGTATGGATGCAACGTATCTATCTCTTGATAATACACGAAACATAAACAATTAAATGGTGGTCAATCACTCAAAAGCAAACCCTATGATTCAATTGGTATACTTAATCAATGCAAATAATCAATCAATCAATTTGAATCACCAAATCCTAGAAAGAATATTAGTTCATGTTCATCTCATGGATCAAACAATTGAAATTTATAAAAATCATTAACTCAATAATCTAACGAAAAAATAAGATAATAATTCTTACAATACCAATGTCGTTGATGAATCTCTTCAATCAAGTGTTCTTGAATCACAACTTGCAAAGGAAATAATTGAAAAAGACTTAGCAGATATTCATCCTAAGTGGCTTTGTCCATGCAGTTTATCTTGAAATTTGTTCTTATGAAAAAACTACAGCATATTGGACAAATAAAAACTAATTTATCATTTTCTATGTCACGTTTTTTTTCTAGGTTATGAAATATCATTTCTTTAACTTAGACTTAGTGGGTGTTTGGTTAAGATTATTTTAGAGAGCTTATAAGCTCCAAGAGCTTATAAGAGGTAATGTCTCAAGTTGGAAGAAGAAATCTCGTGAAGGAGGCGTGAAAATAAAATGAGAACTAGGTTCAGCGTGTTTTTACAACTATACATAGTTCCCGAAATTTAACGCGCAGCGCCGGACGCAGACCCAGCGCCGGATGCGCGCGCTTCAAAACAAGGCGAAAATTGGCTCTCCCAGCACCGGACGCAACGCAGCGCTGGACGCGGGAGTTCTCTGGACGCTCGCGCTTCACGAGCCCAACGGACGTGCCTACCGGACGATCTTTATTGGCGCAGTACGGACGCGATGCAAGACCGGACGCAAGGACTCTCGAACGATCGCCATCGCCCGTCACGGACGCGGGCGCTCGACGAATCAAGTTCAGCGCAACATCGGACGCGCGGCCGCACCGGACGCGGCCGCTCTCTGGACTCTCTCAAGCGACGCGAACGCGCACCCAACGCCGGCTACGCCGAGTCCGACGCTGGGATGCATTTTTATGCAAAAAAAAGCTTCCAACACGCTCAGATCCTACACAAATCGAAATCTAACATGATTCCAACAAAAGATATTCAAAAATAAACGAATAGGAATCAAATTATCTAAAACAACCAAATAAAAACATAACAAAAACATACAAAACAGAAATCAAAATAGTTTAAAATCAGTTATATTCACAGTTATTAATGAAAGTAATTTAAAATATTTCCATATTACAAAATTCCCAAGACAAGTAATCAGAACACTTACCTAAAAGTAGATAACAAAAATTCAAGAAAATTGAACTACATTCCTAATATTAAGGATTCTTTTTACATTCTAAGTATATTAAAATTGACCAAATATGAAAATTAATTTGAAAACGAGGTTAGATTCTCCTCCTTAGAATTTAATAATACAAAATTAAGGTCTGATAATTCCTTATAGGACGTAAGTAGACCATAACTACGGTTTCTTAGGGCCAGAAGAGGCGGTCGTCCTCACGCTAAGTGCAGTCTTTTAATTTTATTACTATCGTTAGTTAGCTACGAAAATTAGATGGAACATCCTTCCACGAGTTTAGTTCAATTTGTTAAGAGTTTAAAGATTTAGAATAAGGGTCAAGAACCAAAGATCGAATTCTAATATGGAAGTTTCACTTTTGATCGATCCTAAATTCGTTAGGGAAATAAATGTGAGAAGAACACCAAGGATTTACGTGGTTCGATCTGTGAATAAGATCTACGTCCACGGGGCAAGAGAGAGAGTATGTGTATTGAAAGTATAAGAAGTGATTACAAAGAGAGTGAATGAATTCTGTCGTCTAATCTAGCCTCTATTTATACACAATGTATTGACCTAGATCTCGAATCCGAAGTCTTCTCTAACTAGGATTCGAGATCCTATCCCTTCTCGAATTAGGATTCTTTAGATACGGTCGAGCTTCTGCTCCCACCGGCTTCGTGAGTCTTCATGGGTCGAACTTGTCCAGCCGAGCTTGATGTCGTTTACTTGTATTGGGCCCGATGCTTGGGCTCGTAGTTGGTCAGATCTCTATCACAACCCCCAAAAGACGCAGAAACGAGGTCATGCTGGATTGGGGGTTGTTGTGACGAAGCGGGGTTTGGACGATCTTACACATTCTTTCCAATGTCTGACTTTGTGTGTGTCGATGTTTTTGACGTCATGTATCGAATGCCATGCGCGCAGATGTGTCTGCCGAGATCTTCTGGCTGGCTTCACCTAAGGAGGCGTTCAGCCAAGGTCTTCTGACGGGCTTCATTTGGCGAGGCATTAGGCCGAGGTCTTCTGATTGGCTTCACCTGACGAGGCGTTAGGCCGATGTCTTCTGATTGACTTCTCCTGACGAGGCGTAAGGCCGAGGTCTTCTGACTGGCTTCACCTGACGAGGCGCAGTCGAGGTCTTCGACCGGCTTCACCGACGAGGTGTAGGCCGAGGTCTTTCGACCGCTTCACCGACGAGGCGCGTCGAGGTCTTCGATCGGCTTCACCGACGGCGTTAGCCGAGGTCTTCTGACTGGCTTCACCTGACGAGGCGCTAGGCCGAGGTCTTCTGACTGGCTTCACCTGACGAGGCATTAGGCCGAGGTCTTCTGACTGGCTTCACCTGACGAGGCGTTAGGCCGAGGTCTTCGATCGCTTCACCGACGAGGCGCGCAGCCGAGGTCAAGACGGATTTACCGCCGCTGGCATCGACGCGGATACGATTTAATGCGCATTTAATTGGCAACGGTCGATTCCCGATAAAGTGCATATTAGGGAATGTCTTCCTCGATACGCAATATCTCTTATCACTTTGCTTTTACATTTCTTTTGATTTCAAAACACCTTGTCTTCTGCGAGAAACGATTATTGTGCGCCATCGACAACTCAAGCTTGTCTTGTCTTCTTCACCGATAACAAAAGTAAGTAATGGCTACTCTTCTCATAACGAGTCGCCCGAGCGCCGATCGTGTCTGCTTTCTCCGCCTAGGTCGTTAGTGTCTCACTGCTTTTACCGTATTCACATGCCCTCTCGAGTGTAGTCTCGCATTCCCTCGCTGGGATTGTGGCAAAGTGTCTTCCTTCCTTCAATCCTAGGTATTCCCGATATTAGGGACATATGCTTTCAATATAGTATTCTCGCTAATATTGAACTCGTTGCCCCCGTCCGGAGGATAGGGCTTGTGCCTCCGGATGGCTTTATTGTCAGATATGAGGACACCTCCGGCTGGTCTTCGCCTTCCTTACCCCTATGTATACGCTGAGTTCCAAGAGATGTTTGGGCTATCTCGCCCAACTCTCGCCGAACTCATTCCGCATATGATCGCTTCTAGGTGTCTATGCCCATAGCATAATTTTCCTTTACCTTGGGGCTTGTCCTTCGCTTTACAGAATCGAAGGCGGCTCGGGATGGTATTATCTATCACCCCGTAGGAAATTCAAAGCCAAAATTAAATCAAAGATCTTCAACCGCGTAAGTTCTTCTTCCGTCGGTTTGAGGGACATATGGAGTTCCATGGCGATCCGATAAGATCGCCGATGTGTATGTCGACAAGGGCTTCGTGACTTGGAGGAGGGCGGACAAAATTGGCCTTGTTGACGAGGTCTCTCTCCGAGGCCGAGCTTGCAGAGGCGGGCTTAGCCCTTATGATCCTACCTGTGTGGTGGAGTCGGTGAAGGCGAGGCCTCTTCTTCTCCCTTTTTTTCTTTATTTCATGAGTTACGTATTGATGTCGACTCATGTGTTTCCTTGTAGTGAACTTGCTGAAGGAAAGGAAGAAGAAAAGGAAGGAGCCGATCCCCGTGGCCGAACCGATCTTGGTGGTTTGCCGAGGTCTCCGACTGAAGGATTTCGAGGATATGCTCGAAATGACCGTGGGGCTTCGAGATCCCTTCGCCGCAGCCCACCAAGCGCTTGAAGAGGCGGAAGGATGAAGTCCCCGAGTCCTGCTGTCGCCGAGGCCGAGTGCGAGATCGCTTGCCCAAGCCGCCCGCCTCTTTCCTGAGGTTTGTACCTGGCCTTATACTTTGTGCAGTAGTAACTAAATTGTGTTCTTCTGACCTGATGTATATTTTGTATAGGGGGTCGAGGACGTGGCAGCCGAGGTGTCAAGAGTATCCGATCTTATATCGGATTACTTGAAGGGCGCCGTGTCGCAGCTGACGGGTGGCCCCAGATGCTCGGGAGGTGGAGGAGTCGAATACCCTCCTTGCTCAAGAAATGTCCGAGGCCGAGGCTAAGATCCGGACCTCGCCAAACGAAAGCGGCGGACGCGACGGCCATCGAGGCAAGGGCGGCGGCCAGGGCTGTGTCGGGTGAGGCACAGTGGTCGGCGAGGCGGCAGGGCCGAGGCGGCGAGGGCCGAGGTTGCCTCGATGAAGGCCGAGGTGGAACAGCTTGCGCCGCCGGAGGCGGGCATGGCGAGCTCGTGGAGAACGCCGCGCCTCGCGAGAGGCTGCTCTCGCCGGCGGCTTTCGGGATGGTCTCGACGCGCCGATGTGCTTAACAGCGCGCGCTGCCCTGACGCAATCAAGAGGTCGCCGAGGACTACCCAGATCCGACAAAGCCAAGTATGGGTACGAGGAGACCGAGGATGCCGCCCCGAGACGGCCTACTTTGACGTGCTCGCCCGCTGCCCAAGGAGCTTCCGTGTGCGCAGCTTGCCGCCTCCTCCGCTTCTTTTGTCGCTGAGTCTCGGCGCTACCGTCCGTGGATCGATCCCCGACCAAGCTCTATTGGCCGATCATGCAAAGGGTCGTGAGACGGCCGATGCTTCAAGGCATCGAGACTCCGGTAGTTCCTGAAGAGGCCGAGGCTGAGGCTATCCAGGCTTCGGAGGCGGCGAACGTGGACATGGCCGAAGCTTCCTGGAGGGTCGATCCCCGATCGCTTTTTTTTTTTTTTTTTTTTTTTGAATGTAAATGTACAACAATTTTTCGCCTAAGGGCATGTTAATAAAATTACAAGTTTATGTCAAGAAACTTATCTTTTTTTTTTTTTATTCAGTTGTCTCCTGAAATGTTTGATGCTTCTCCTTGGTTGAATCAAATCAAAGACCTGTCGCGAGCTCTTGAGTTGAAAGAGGTCGAACTCCTCCATATAAAGGCAGCTTGGTCACGCATGCGCGAGTCTCGATGTCAAGCGAGCCGCCAGAGAGCCGTGACGAGCTCCGTGCTCGCTTTTGAATTGGAGGAGGCGTCGAGGTCGCCAGGAGAAGCGCCAGGTGATAGCCGAGGAGCATGCCGAGTACGAGGAGGTTATCCACCGAAATGGTGGGATGACGATCCCAAGTAGAAGCCAGGTTGTCGAGGTGCCGCCCGCTGTTCGAGGTATAGCGCGAATACGGCCGGACCTCTTGGCAATTTACTGAGCAAGACGCTGAATTGAAAAGGCTCGGGAGCATATACAAAACCGTGATCACCGACAACCACAACTCGACGACATACTCGACGGATGCAGAGGCCTCTTCTTCGCCGGAGCTTCGCCTAGAATAAATGAACCACATTATGACGATCCGGAGTGGCGCGCGCAGAGAGGCGTGCTATTGCTTTCGAACGCCGTGGACCCTCCATGCGCCGAGACCGGCGCCATCAAGTGGTCGAGGCCGAGCTCGCAGAGCTGCATCGTCAGTGACCGAGGTCGCCCGGCCGGCCCGTAATATAGACCGAGGACGAGGTAGAGGTAGGATTAGCATAGATGAGTGTGAATTCGATTTTCTGTGGATCGGCTCGCCTTTTCCCGATCCGCCCGCCCTCGTGAAATGTAAAATGTAACTCGTACATCTTCTATTTAATAAGAATGGTTTTGTTGACTTTGTATTTGAACAAGAGTAATATGCCAAAGTAGTTCGTCCTCGTAGAGAATTCGCTCGAAAGAAATCGCTCGCACGTAGGATGGTTCCTTTTTGCCGAGGTCGTCGGGAGGGTGGTCCCTTTGTCTACATAGAGAACGCTCAAATAAACGAAGGTAGTCCGATCTCGCACGTAGGATGGTTCCTGTTTTTGCCGAGGTCGTCGGGAGGGTGGTCCCTTTGTCTACATAGAGAGAACGCCTGAACGAACGAAGGTAGTCCGATCTCGTATGTAGGAATGGTTCTATTTTTGCCGAGGTTATCGGGAGGGTGGTCCCTTCGCTCACATAGAGAGAACGCTCGAATGAACGAAGGTAGTCCGATCTCGTATGTAGGAATGGTTCTGTTTTTGCCGAGGTCATCGGAGGGTGGTCCCCTTCGCTCACATAGAGAGAACGCCTTGAATGAACGAAGGTAGTCTCGATCCCGTATGTAGGAATGGTTCCTTTTGCCGAGGTCATCGGGAGGGTGGTCCCTTCATCTACATAGAGAGAACGCTCAAATAAACGAAGGTAGTCTCGATCTCGATGTAGCATGCGCTGCTTAGATTTACATTCGTATGAAACGAATGTAATCGACCTCCGCCGAGGAATTTGTCCTCCGAGAGGGTAAATAATGCTAAGATTAATTATGCATTAGTGACAAGTAGAACTCGCAAAATAAAGATTTTTATTGATAAAAGACGACGCGACCACCAAATAAGATGCACTCTAAACAGACTTTAAAATATGACCGAACAAGACCGACCCCGACACTTATGCATAATATTTCTCAGATGGACGATGTGCCATGCGTTGGGTAATTGCTCACCGGACAATTGAGCGAGCTTATAGCCCCTTTGCCGAGGACTCGTCGACCGGTGAAGGTCCTTCCCATGTGGCTTCCACTTGCCGAGTCGCGGCTTTGTCGACTTCATTATGTCGAGTACGAGGTCGCCCACTTGAATTGTCGGTTTTAACGCTACCGGTTGTAATACCGAGCTACTTGTTGCTTGTACCGAGCTTCCTCGATGTAGGCGAGGTCTCTCTTTCTTCGAGCAGTCTAGATCACCGTAGATTTTCCCCATTTGCTTCGGCAGAGAAGTCAACGGTACGAGGACTCGAGACTCGATCTCGCAGGATCATCGCTGTTGCCCATACACCAAACCGTATGGTGTTTCTCCGCTCGAGGTCCGAGGCGTTGTTCGGTACGACCATAGACCTGCGGTAAATTTTCCACCCAGAGGCCTTTAGCTCGGTCGAGACGAGTTTTTAGACCCTTTACGATGGTCCTGTTGGTAACTTCGGTCTGACCATTTACTTGAGGATGGGCTACCGACGTGAACTTTGTTCGATCCAAGCTCTCGACACCAATCTTTGAATGCCTTATCCGTGAATTGTGTTCCGTTATCCGAAAGGAGGATATGGGGGATGCCGAAGCGACACACTATGTTCTTCCATACGAAGTTGAGGGCGTTCTTGCTTGTGATTTTCGCCAAGGGCTCAGCTTCTACCCACTTCGTGAAGTAGTCGATCGCAACAATTAAAAATTGGAGCTGTCCTGGTGCTTTACAAAAGGGGCCCACAATGTCAATCCCCCATTGCATAAACGGCCAAGGGCTCTGTACGGAGGTGAGGTCGGTCTGGGGTAGCCTTGGTACGTTCCCATGGATTTGACACTTCGGACACTTTTTTACGAGGTCCATTGAGTCTTGGAACATTGTCGCCAATAGTATCCCCATCGCATGACTTTCTTCGACAAGGCTCGGGTCCGATGTGGCTTCCGCACGAACCTTCGTGTATTTCTCAGAGAACGAATTGGCTCGGTTCGACCCAAGCACCTTAAGAGAGGTTGAGATATGACTTTCAGATAGGACTCGCTCAATTGTATATCGCAGGATTTGTTCAGATCCTCCTAGCCTCCAAATTGTCGTGGGGCGATTCGCCTTCTCCGTGTACTCGAATGGGAGTCATCCAATTGGGTTCTTCATCCGAGACTATGTTGACCTCGGCCCGCCTCTTCGCATCGCTTATGCTCCGCGCTGACTTTTCATCTTGGCGGGCTCGTTGACGGCGAGGCCATTTACTTAAGATGTCACCGGCTATTTTGCTCCCTCGATGCGAACTATCCGGAAGTGTGAGAAAGTCCGCATGTGCTTTTTGCTTTTCAAGATACTTCTTCATTCTCGCCTTTTGCCTCGTATTTTCCCAACATTTGGCTTACGACGACTTGAGAGTCGCAGGAACTGCACGGCTCGTATCTCGAGACCTTGAGCGAGGCGAAGTCCGCGATCATGCCTCATACTCCACTTCGTTGTTCGTATTTTGAATGTGAACCAAGTGAATAGGCGATCTCGCCGTCCGGCCTAGGAGTAAGATACCGCTCCACGCCTTTGTTTCCCAAGCCCGTCAACGTAGAGTTGCCAAGACTCGGTGTTTCAACCATGGGTTCGGCCGCATCGTCGACACGGACTCTGGGCTTCGGTTTTCGACGGTTAGACTCGCAAGGAAACCGCTAGGCTTGACCTTTGATGGCTGGCGGGCGTAGGATATATCGTGCTCGCCCGATTCGATTGCCCATTTCGCGATTCTCCCCGACAGCTTCGGCTTCGTCAATACTTGTCAAGTGGGTAATCGTGAGGACTCAGTATGCGATGTGCATGGAAGACGGACGTAGCCTCCTCGCGGCATTTACCAATGCTAAGGCAAGCTTCTCCGTGGGTCGATACCTGCTTCCGGCCTTTAGTGCTCGGCCGATGAAATAAACCGAGCCGACGTCCTTCTTCTCGCACTCAGATCGCACTTATGGATTCGTCCGAGGCGGCGAGGTAGAGGAAAAGGACCTCTCCCTCTTTTGGGACGGATAGAGTGGGGAGCTTGGCGAGGTAGCTCTTGAGGTCTTCGAAGGCGGACCTGTGCACCTCATCCCATGAGAATTTCGGGGCTTTTTGAGTATCTTGAAGAAGGGTAGTCGCTTATCCGCGCTTTTGAAAGAAAGCGGCTTAGTGCGGCTATGCAACCTCGTCAACTTGTGTACGCCATGGATGGTCTTCGCATCTTCATTTCCAAAATGGTTTGGACCTTGGTCGGGTTCGCTTTAGCCCTTCTTGTGAAACCCAACACCCTAAGAACTTTCCGCACCGGACCGCAAACGTGCATTTCGGGATTCGACTTTAGGTTGATCTTCGAAGAAGGCCGAGGACGATCCGAGGTCGGCCCACATGCGGCTTCTTCCTTGCTTTTGACGACGATGTCGCTCACGATACCTCCACATTCGACCTATGTAGGGTGAAATATTTTGTCCACCATCCTTTGATAGGTAGCCCCCGCATTTTAAGGCCGAATGGCATCTTTTATATGCGAAGACCTCAAGTCGGTAATGAAGGCTGTCTTGGCGCGCCTTCGTCGTCCATCGTGACTTGGTGATACCCTTGTATAAGTCCAAGAAATCAAGACTTCAGACCGACCAACGCGTCGACCTTCTTGTCAATGTTGGGAAGGGATAGCAATCCTTTGGGCAATGCTTGTTGAGGTCGGTGTAGTCAATACACATTCGCCATCCCTCCTCCTTTCTTCACCATCACGGGTTGGCTATCCAGTCGGGTATTTGACCTCGAACAAGATGCGTGCTTTTAATAGTGGTTCACCTCGCCATGAATGACTTGGTTCCGCTCGTCGCGAAGATTCTTTTTGTCGCCGAACCGGCTTTGTGTTCGGTCGATATTGAGCGGTGAGTGATGATACTCGGCGAGACTCCGTCATGTCGAGGAGACCAAGCAAACACGTCTCGAATTCCTTAGGAGTTGGATGATCGATCCTTCACTTGTGTGTCGTGGTGAAACCAACCTCGACGACCTTCAATGGCTCATCTTTGTACAATGCGACCTCTTCCACCTGATTGTCAGGGAGTGGCGATGTACTTCCGGACTCCAACTCTTCGGGTTTCTTTAATTGCTATGCTTGTGGGTGTTGGACCGAGGTCCCGCACTCGTAAGGCAACTTGCATACACTCGCTTGTTCGATCGCCCGATCACGGCCGTTCCTCGTGGTGGGTATTTTATCGTTAGGTGGTACGTTGAGCATACCGCTTTATAGCTGCTCACCAATCTCGCCCTAGTATGATGTTATACGGCGAGTTGGCCTTCACTACGAAGAACCGCACCACCTTGGTCGAGGTCGCTGGTGCTTTCCCACCGTGACGGGTAGCTCGATTATTCCTTCAGGCGCGCTCTTCCGGACGAAGCTTCGAGTGGCGCTGGGCTTGCGCGAGGCGCGCCTTCCACTCCTAGCTTGTCAAAGCATTCCTTAAAAGGATGCTCACCGATGCGCCGCCAATGTAAACGCGCTCACCAACTTGTTTGCGACCACCACCGGATCACCAATGCATCCTCGTGGGGTATCGTCATGAACGGGTCGCCTTGGAGAAGGTGATCGCCTCGCCTTTCTCGAACCTCTTATTGGTGGGTTATTTGGTTAGGACTTCTGCATCGGCCTTCAGAGAGGACTTCGTGACTCACTGGAGCCCGTGAATTGTGGAGACCACCCCGTCATATTGAGGTTCGCCATCTCCTTCCTCGGTCTTTGCGCTTTGTTTTTTGTGGGGCACAATTCCTCTTCCTCTCGCTTTTCTTCTTTTGACTTTGGTCGGTTTGACGACTGCCCTCGGTATTTCTTGAGGATCCGCCCCGAACTAGCATCTCAATTTCACCCATGAGCTCGCTGCACTCTTCGATGTCGTGCCCGTAATCATCATGGAATGAGCGATTTATCCGTAGGTCGGCACCTCTTTCCTCCCGCCATCGGTCGAGGCCTCTCGAACAGTTCATATGGAGTGCGAGATTTCGCCCTCGCTTCGCCAACGGGTGTATTGAGGTCGCCCGAGGCGCGCGTGGACCGAGCTCGGATTTTATCAGGCGATGTAATGCCCGCGCGCTCGCGCCTTGGTTCCGATCTTCCTTCCTTCGCCTCTTCTTCCTTTTTCCGAGGGTCCGCTTGTTCGCTTTCGCTTTCTCTTGTCGGCCTCGTCCGCTTTGGCGAACCGATTGGCTATGCGCCACGCTACATTGCAAGACGAGGTTCGTGCCATTGACGATCTCGATATAAGGCCCCGCAAGATGCCGCTTTGGAAGGCCGAGATGACTAACAGTCGTTCACGTCTTCGACCTTCGTGCACTCCTTGTTAAACCTTGTCATGAAGTCGCCGATGGACTCATTACGGCTTTGCCTTTTATGGTGAGGAGGTGTCGATGACGTTTTGATTCCGCTTTTGAAGAACCTTCTGGAAGGCAACCATCGTCGCGATAGAGCGATGCTTCCTCAGAGGTAGATCGTCGAACCACCGCGGGCGTTGTCGATTTAGTAACTCCGGAAGAGTTTACACATGTGAACCGAAATGAGCTTTTGGTTGATCATGTTGTATTGAACTGCGAGAGGAAGTTCGTGGATCCTCACCCGTCATAGGGGCGATGCTTGGTACCCGTATTTATCCGGAGAGAAGTGTTGAGTATCCTATTTGAGAACGGGTGACTATCTTCCCGTATCCATCAAGCCGCCCTCCGAGATCGGGACGGAGTTCGACGATCGAACTCATTTAGGTGACTCGGACCGCCTCGCGGCGGCCCGATGTTTTTCTCTGCCGCCGTCCCTCGAGATCGGGCGAGTTCACCGGATGGATTTATTGTGGCGATCGGGCTGGCTTCGCGGCGATCTCGACGTCTCTCCCGCTGTCTGTGGTTCCGCGCGGTCGGTTTGGGCCCCGACCTCGTTGTGATGCCTCGATCTAGACGAGGCTTCGTGTTCGCTCTTCAGACGTGGTCGACCCGTGTCACCGAGGAACCGGAGAAAGCTCTCCTTATTTTCTCGAAATCCTCGACGACGTCGTCAAGGTTCACTTGTGGAGCCGGAGGTTCCCCGGATTATTGCTACGATCGCCTTCGCTATGGTAACCCGCCCGCAGGCGGGTGTCCGTGCTCGTCGAGACTTTCGATATGCCCCGGGGTTCCTTCTCCGATTGGGCTCTTCCCGAGTTGAGCTCGGCGCCCTTTCGCCGCCGTTGTTGTTGCGGCGACGGTCCCGAGGCGTGGCTTGTGTACCGGTCATGATTACTTCCGTAAACAAAGGTTGATCGAAAACACAAAATTTCGGTTCCCACAGCACGGCGCCGATGATCGATCCTAAATTGTTAGGAAATAAATGCGAGAAGAACACCAGGATTTACGTGGTTCGATCCGTGAATAAGATCTACGTCCACGGGCAAGAGAGAGAGTGTGTATTGAAAGTATAAGAAGTGATTACAAAGAGAGTGAATGAATTACGTCGCCTAATCTAGCCTCTATTTATACACAATGTATTGACCTAGATCTCGAATCCAAGTCTTCTAACTAGGATTCGAGATCCTATCCTCTCGAATTAGGATTCTTTAGATATGGCCGAGCTTTCTGCTCCCACCGGCTTCGTGAGTCTTCATGGGCCGAACTTGTCCAGCCGAGCTTGATGTCGTTTTCTTGTATTGGGCACGATCTTGGGCGCAGTGGTTGGGCCGTATCCTATCAACTTTCTTTAAGGTGATTTTGTGGATATTAAATAAAGTCATCATATCTTCTTAATCGATAACTCTTTTTAGATACTAGTGAAAGTTCTCATAATTTTTAAACCGTATCACCGATGACTCTTTTTAAGTATTAGATAAAATTCTCATAATTTCTTAACCGATGAATCATCTTAATTTATCCTTTTATATTTTCATGAATTTACGAAATAGAATTTCCGACATAAGGGATCCACTTTTGGAACAAGATTGAAGATGAAATTAAGATGCGCGTGACATAAAATTGAAAATTCAAAGTGACACGACAGTTTCACTTCACTTATCTTATCTATGACAAATGCTAAAGTTGGTGTCCTTACAAAGTGCATAGGGAAATTGACTAACCCTAAAGACTATAGTTATTTGGGACAAGTGAGTGTGAATCCCCCCCTCACAACGCGTGGCTCGACAAAGAATAAAGGCAAATTATTTTTCGTGACGTACATAAAATGTCGTATTTTCCAGTCGTACAAGCAAAATATTCGTAAAAGTTCGGTTATAACGTGGTCAATTATTGTCAGCTTTATTGAATAAAAAAATTATTTATTTAATATTTGATTTATTAAAAAATAGTTTTATATTAAAATAATTTTATGGAATTACATTTTTTCTGTATCGAATGAAAATTTTAAATTTAATAAATTTATTAATTTTCAGAATAGGTGTGAAAAGAGTATTTATGTAAAAATAATTAATATATTAATTTAATATTATTATTTTGTTAATTAATTATATTTGGCTTCAAGACAATTTTATTCATAAATTCCTTTTGTCATTTTTTTGTATAGGGCTTCTACAAGCAAAATATTCGTAAATCTACATGATCATGTAGATTTCTTGTGTCAAACACGTTTTAATGGAAAAGGATTGGTCTAATGTTTGACAATTCGTTCGTGATTTTTAATCTAACGCACTGTTTTTTAACCCTACTTATTTAACAAAAAGTTCCACTAGATAGGCTGACTATTTTTTTTAAGTATTTGATATTTTATTAAGATAAGCAATACTAACACATTTTCTGGTTCCAAATAATTAAGAGAATTGTGAGAAAAATCATATTTCATACTGTTTTACGACCAGCAGTAGGGCGAACATAAGGTTGAAAATAAAAACGAACCGATTAATTGATTATTTTCTTTTGAAAATTTTGAACTGAATCGAAACCGATTAAAACTAAATCTTAGCTTTGATTTAGACTGAAGTCAATTTTGGTTAATTCTTTTTCTCAACTGCAGCTGGTGAAAAAAAGTTAGCTCTACTCTACGAATTAAATAAACAATAACAAACCTGACTAAAACAAACAATACATTTTATTATTTCGGTTTATCAATATTTAGAAAAAATAATCTCGATTGGTTGAGTCATTGTAATCAGTATATCCTACTCGAGAATATAATATTTTCAAAGAATTTTAAAAAATTTGATCTAGAAACTTCATAATTTGTCTATAAGTGGTCAAATATTTGTAATCTTGTAAATACGAAAACTCAATATTTTATCTAAATTTCATGCTTTATTACAGCCCCACAGAAAGTATACAAATAAACTTCAAACAAACCAATAAATACTGTTTTTTCCTCCAAATATATGTATATATATAGATTGAGGTTCAAATAAGAAAGATTTTTAACGTGAGAATTAAGAACCACGAAATTTATTATGAACAAAATGAATTCACTATGAAAGTTATGTATCTAATGAAAAAGTTACTGAATCCAAAAATTCATAATTTCCACTAGTGTTCGAATCCCATGAGGGGCGAAAAAAAATTATTTTCTTTGGATTTAGTAACTTTTCCAGTGGATTCATTAACTTTTACACCGAATTCATTATTTTTTATTTTCACGTTCTTACGGTAAATATAGTTCTCGCGTTAACCCTCTCTAATATTGGGTTATAGTAAAAACATTTATTATCCTATAAACGTGATAACAATGTATTCTCCATAAAAGTTATTGCACTAAAAAGGTATACAATGCACTCATCCAACAAAGTGATGCATCATCGTAAATCTTCGCGATCGAATTGCTAAAATGATTCTCGTGTTCTTAAATTATATGTATATATATATATATATATATATATATATATATATATATATATATATATATGAAAGAGATCAAATAAAACCTATTTTTTGTAAAAACTTAAAACCAATGACTTTACATACAAATTTAATGCACTTTTATGTATAAAGTTATTACATTGTGAAATATTGATGGATAATATTATATTTTACCGTAACTCAATGGTGTAATAATTTTATACGGAAAATGTATTAATTTTAGGTTTTACTAAAATATATATTTTATTATAACTCAATTATATATATATATATATATATATATATATATATATAGGGTTAATGAGAACCATTTTTATTGTATATATATGATGAATCGAAAGTTAATGATAAAAAAAGGATGATTAACCCGGTGAAAATTCAAGATTCATTAATTTATTCATTAAACCATGAATTTTAGTAAAATTGGTTCTTATTCACTATATATATATATATATATATATATATATATATATATATATACGATGGATCGATAAGAATAAAATTATTTGTAAGAAATAAGAACAAATCTAAACTAAAATAAATGGAATGAGCAATATTAATTACATTGTACGCAATTCATTTAATATGTTGTTGGATTAATTAAAATTTATATTAGTAATTTTTTCCTTGATTTTAGGGATTTGTTGTAATCTAATTTGTGCAACAATAAATTGATCATGGTATATGTTATAAATGTGCTACATATTATCTTATGGGTGCAATAATCAACATTTCATCTTCAATACAAAAAAAAAATACAACATTTAATTCCACAAATAATGCAATATTTTCATTATATATGTGCAACAAATTTATTTAATATGTTTTATACTTTATGAAGATTTGGAAGAAACACATGAATCTCTATAATTAAGGAAGATTGTAAGATTTATGAGATGATGATGTATTTCTTTTTAATACAATTTTACGCCTTATCCATAAATAATGACTTATATTATCAATTAATTTCAACTTAATTGAATCTAATTAAGATTTGATATATGGTTATGATATATTCTTATTTTTTACATATACAAACATTTTCACCGGAACCAATCCTATATATATATATATATAGAAAGGTTGGACTCTCACAAATAGTATCTAGATGAATACTTACAGAATATCAAACCATATTTTCGAACAATACACAAATCAATATTCAGAAATTAGTATTCAGACCTGAAAACAAGGTTATCGCTTCCCAATAATAATTAATGCCCTTGAAAACTTTGATAAATAATACCTAATATACAAGAAAATGTGGATGATGATGATGATGAAATATTGAATAGTCCCTCGATGTAAAGGACTGAATGACAGCTATATTGACTTCTGAAATGGGACTGATGTTATCTTTCATCTATCACTAACAGTCCTATCTAACCTATCAATGATCTATAACCTACAATGTCAAAACTGCACTCTCAAAGAGCTCCGAATCTCGTGCCTTCAACGCGCACAAAACCCGTCCAAAACGGCGTCGTTACATTAGAGTTTCGAGCATGTTTTGCCCTAATCTCATGAAGCAGAAGCAACCAAAAATGCTTTTACAAGAATGGAGAAGTAGTGATCCCATTTTGTACACATGTACAGAAAATACAATTAGCTGTTGTGTTTTGTGTTTGTCACCTGATTCAGTTGCGCCAGTAAGAAATGAGCGAACACAGTGTGTGTTTTGACTACTCTCTGTCGCCACGAAGGCCTTGGCGGTTGATGGAGTTAAACGCGAGCCATACCAAACGCAAGAGCTCCTCTACGTCTTGAAAACTGAAGTCGATGACTCCCTTGATCGAAACAATCGCCTCTTTGTTCTGAGACTTTTTGAGTTCAACGTGGGCGGCTGCAAACGCATCCTGCGATTTTTTGACTGCTTCCATCGCAGAATTGACATCTTTTGTCTGCAGAAGAAAAGCTTGAATTCACTTTTCAAATATATTTAAAAAATGAGATTGAATTCAAACTCTGACCTAATTAAATCATAATTGTGATTAACCCTAATTGGGGTGGATGCACCGCATATCCGGATTTACACAAGTTTTTTACGAACATAAAACATCAATAAGATGAAAGTGTATGCATTTCAATGCCAACCACAACTAGGGCTGGCAATTTTCGACACGACACGAACACGTACGAAATTAATGGGTTAGTGTTCAGCCTTATCGTGTTCGTGTCCTTATCGTGTCAACACGATAAGGACACGATAATTTCGTGTCGTGTTCGTGTCGGATCCGTGTCGTGTTCGTGTAACCCGATAATTTTCGTGTTGCATTCGTGTTCGTGTCGGATCGTGCCGTTTTCGTATAATTCGATAATATTTATATATATTTAATATTATATTAATTATATTTTATATATTTTTATTTCTTTTATTTATTTTTTTCTAATTTTGATTTAAATTTATTGTTTCGTGTCGTGTCGTTATCGTGTCGTGTCAACAAGAAAAAAATCGTGTCATATTCGTGTTTCATGTTCGTGTCAGACAGATCCTTAACGGGTCGTGTTCGTGTTTGACCTTATCAGGTCATGTCGTTATCGTGTCGACAAGATAACGACCCGACACGCACGAATTGTCAGCCCTAACCACAACCATGATCGTGACCACCACAGCAAAGAAGAGGCAGATAAAATTATTTTGGTTGATCATACTTACGAAATCGAGCAGCCGGACAAAGTTGGGGCGGTTGCGGTGCACTATGACATGATTTGCAGCATGAGAGCCACTGCCTTTAGACAATGAGGCCTTGTCCGCCGCCATTGCCAAATTATTTAAGTTATCAACATCAGAAGCAGAAGATGATGGAGATTCACCTAATCGGATGAGCAAATGTAGCATCAATAGCAATATCGTCTGGCATAATCTTAAACTAAAATGATAAGAGCATATCCGTCAACAGCTAAAAAAGTTAAGGATAATTATGCAACATTAATCCAGTTATAATTAATGCCCATTTGGTGAAGTTACATAGATTCAAGAAAAAGAGTTCTCTTACCTTGTGGAACCATCTGCAGACTCGATTGCAAATCTTGGCAAAATCTGCTTGCTGATGAGCTTTTGCAATAAACTATCCTCATGTAAGCCACCTCCATGCATTTATACGCCAAAGCAGCAAAGGCCGATTCATGGCCATTTTCATATTCACTTGCGCATTTTCTGCGGATTATGCAAAGCTACTGAGAATTCCAAAATAAGTAATCTTATCTATTTCAAATATGCCCGTACATCCCATATTGACGATTTGAATCCCAATCACTGTGCTATTCTAGTAACAACTTGGCTATAAATTTCTCATTTTCACTACACATGAAATTGATTTAACTCTCGTATGACCTCTTGGCACGATGTCAATAGAGTAATGTAAGAATATAATCTGACAAAGCTCTAATCTCCAACATCAAATCAAATCCCCATTTCTGAATACATAGCAAGCAAGTTCAGTTAAATACATCAACAAGATGTTTAAAATTGAATTTGCTTGGGGGAAATTTCATAATAAGTTCAAAATGTAGCTTGCCACAAAATGAGAAGTTGCAAAGAACTCTATTTCCAAGTGCCTACTTACTTGCAAAGTTGGGCAGCAGCACCATACATTTGCATTGGACTCGTCTCCATCTGTTTGCTAGGCTCTGCATCACAGGCTTCTAGAAGTGAAGCTCCGTGAAGAAACTTTAGGGCAGCTTTAAAGTATTCATAATTACTTTCAGAACTAAAACCAGAGTTCTGCAAAAGATAATGTCCACTTAAATTGGATGTAGTAAAAGATGTATAGAAGAGTAAAATCCACAAAAAATTAAATAACATAAAAAAGATTAAGAAATTGAAAAAAGACCTTGATTAGATCAGCATGGCTTCTAAGTGCTTCAGCTTCTTTTAATACATCTTCGGCTTCTTTTAAAGCAGTAGACACAGTAGCACCAAAGACGTTCTTGTTCCGGTGGCTTGCATCCAGAGGCAAAGATTGTCGCTGCGCTTCATTATTAACGACGTTTTCAGTAGTAGTGCCTTTTCGAGATTTTGATGTATCATCGAGTACAGAAGCATCACGGGGTCTCGAACCCATCGGACTACTTTTCACGGAACCCGACGGTCCCAATGTGTGTTTGCTAGGAAGAACCGCACCTTGCTTATCTCCTTGACGCAGGTCAATGCGGACCTTTCCGCTCCATGGTTCCACTGGGGCAGAATTTTGCTCTATTCTTCTCAGAGGATCCTGCTTAAGGCTCTGCTTCATGGGACTACTACTGCAGGGATTACTTGATTCTAGAACATTCTTATCACATTCCCTCTGTACAGATTGCTTCTCACTTCTGGTGTCCTTCAATTTTCTGATACTGTGCTTACCAACGATTGAACTGTTTTTAACGGACTTGAGGCTGAAATCATTGGAGAGACGATGTCTCGTGTTGTCGTCAACAGCTGTCTCTTTATTCGGTTTGTTTTTCAAATCTAAAATTTTCAAGCTGCTTTCCATGGTCAGACCAGATTTTCTCCTCCTGGTTGTCCCAAATTCGGAACTCTCGTTCACATCCTGTTTCTTCACACTGCTTACTGCACCGACGTCGTTAAACCTGAAATCGACCTTGCCCGCAGTCTCGGTCATCATTGGCGACGCCTGGTTCAGATAGAGCATCCTCATGGGAGACGAAGAAACCGACTCCTCCGGCGAGCCTTTCACCTCGACGTAGCTAACCTTATTTTTGCCCGAATTGGAAATCTTAGAGGAGCTTGAAGTGGCAGCCATTGACAGCTGTTCACACCCCAAATCCTTTCTCAGTTCATCTATATCTTCAATAGTGAGATGCATCTTTTCCCTAGGTCTCTTCACCTGCTGTTCCTTCTCGATGCTCCGATTCGTCGGATATTCTTTAGCCCCCGATTCTAAACCTCTTCTTTTCAAAATATCACCACCACGACTTCCTCTGAACTCGTCATCTTCATTATGAGATACTCGCGGCTTCTTGTCTCTATGGAAATCACCATCTTTGCTGTCCTTCTTGGTCGAAACTTTTCTTTCTTGGCTATATACATTGTCCTTCAATTTTATCTTTTTAGCCATTACCTGTCCAACGTTACACATTTCGACGCCCACGGGCCCGTTATGTGGTAAATCTTGCGTAATTTTTTCATGCTTCACGTTAATTTGGATATTGCCTGGCCCCGCTGAGATCAGTTCTTTTCTGGTGCTCTTTTTCTTCCCGTTCTTCACAGCTGCCTTACTCAGCAAACCTAGTGTCACACCGTGTCCATTCACACCAAGATCATTGTCAAATGTAGGCGCATCTTTAGATTTAATCCTTTTTATTTGCCCCTTCTCCGGTAAACTCTCATCCGACTCCTGCTTGATTCTTTTCCTCGGGTTTAAATCAGCTGCGGCATGTTATAGTCATCCATCAGCAGAAAAACCTCACCGTTGAGAAAATGAAAGCTATGAATAAATGACATACCTCCTGCCACATGCTGTCCTTTTCGTTTATTTAGTTTAGCCAAACCGGATGCCGATTTACTTGGCTGCTGCATATCGGTTTGGTTTGTAAAATTTCCTCTTGCAAGAGAGGGCTTCACATCCTTCAAGCCACCATTTTCCAAATCCTGCAGGGGAGCTTTCATTTGACTGTTGGAATGAAGTGGATAACCTGTGCCGACTGCACTATGTCGTTTTTGCAGTTTCTGCTTCTTCGTTGGATCAGAAGCAATGTTCAGGTGGTTCTGATTGAAATCGTGCGCATTAGTTGTAACTGCAAACCCGGTTCCATTTGTGTGAACTTGGAAATTGTGTTGATTTTGAGGGATGGGAACTTTATACAATGCGTGAAGAGCTGCTGTAGTTTCATCTTCACTAATGTCACAGCGATTATATCCTGGACTGAAGATCACCAAAAAACTGCAATCAGGTTCCGGCTTAATTGAATTTGCAATTTCACATGACTTAAAACTTTGCAATCACCACAGCACCTTTTAGTTTTTGCAGCAATAAAACTACATCGTTTCATGGTAAACCAACAACATTTTATGGTACACATCGAACTAACTTTGCTTTGAAAATTTGGGGATGTTGTAATTGCAAAAAATCAAAAGTTGGCGTTGTAATATCATTATATCATCACTTTAAAAGTCGTGCACTTTACAGTTATCTAATCAAGTTTCATAAAATGATTGAAATCCAAAAGTGAAATGAACCACATAAAGAGTAGAAGGTCTAATTGATAACTCAAATATTCATTTCTAGACTGGAAGTTATATACCTTCATTAGTGGAATCGATCCGTACAACTAAGTAAATTTAATGACCAAATAATGAATGACGAGGTGCCAATAGAGAAACTTACAGCCAGTCGAGCATGCTGCATACCCACTTCTCGGGAAGTTGCTCCGGATTTGTGCCATATGGTAGAAGACGCCACGTCTCACAACGGTCACAGCAAACCCACTCTTCTTTTATAAACACGGGATCTACCACTGTCTGCTCAAACCCACTCAAGGTTCCTTCCTTCAAAGTTCCTGCTACAGCTGGAGGCTCTACCATAAGATTGTCAGACGGTACCCGATCTATAAATTTCTTATTACTTAACCTCCCCTCCTTCAATTTACCAGCAAGTGCAGGTTTTGCTTTCAAGTCATCAAGATTAAAGTTCTTTGGCGAGTCAACAGAGGCCCTCTCCAATAAATGTTTCGGGTACTCCATATGCTCTAAACTCGCCTGAACCGCATCTTTTCGGCCGAGATGAGCATCCTTCCTACCATTGGATTTCTTTTTGGGTACACCACAATCACCATCCCTGAAACTATCCGATTTCAAAGCTTTCTTTCCACTACTTTGATGTGCTTCCGACTTTTTTCCATCTTCAACTGATAAGCTCCCCACAGGATGAGGATCGGACTCATTATGACCAGTTTTCAAAGTCGAACCACCCATAGCATTTTCAGCCCTTTTGCCTTCGGAATAAGCTTTGAGTGGAGGATAACTTCCTTTGCCTCTGCTCTCGCCAGGTAGGCCATGATTGACTGAAACATCCTTCTGAGAAACCGTAGCTCTATCTTTCTCGATTTTCTCTAGGGACTTGCATTGAGATTCTAGTTGCTCATACTTGCCATGACTTTGGCTGGAAGTGTGTTCAAAGGAAACATCCCCAACCAAATTGCCAGAAACAGCTTGTCCTTTTTCCCGGTTCTTACTTCCCCTCCTCCTATTAATTAGGGCATCCTTATCCAAGTTCTTAACTCTATCGGGCAAAGATTTCTGCTCACAACCATCAAGATTCTCTAGGTAATCTTTCGATTTGTCAGAGTTTCCTCTTCTGTCAACAGCCTTTGTCTTCTTCCCCCCTAGAGCATCATTCTTCAAGAACTTGATCGATATTGCAGAATTCTTGGGAGCAGCTTCACACACACTTTCTAACTTATATTCACTTTCCCTCGTTAAGTTCAGCAAATCTTCACACAGAGGTGAAAGAAGAAACCCATCGGACATCGGAAAAGAAGTCATCTTCTGGACCAAGGAATATAAAACAAAAACGGAACACAATAAATCAACAAGGTCCAAATCTGAAAAAAATCTGACTATTAAAATGAAGGTCCAAATAAGTAAGATATCATGATCCTCGAAAAATATGGATATCAGTGTTCAACTATAAAAAATACTTACTAGCTCGAAACAAAAGATGGAAAATCAGAATGTAGATAAATAATTTGAAAGGAATCACACCTTAAGTATGTAGGTAGGAGATTCATTGGGTATCTCATGGGTTTCAAGCAGTAAATCGTCACTTTCATCATGACTGTTTCCCTCTGAGGAAGATGGAGACGTGAGCCCTAGACTGTGTATCTGAGCATTATATCGAGCCACCCTTTCGGGCCCCACCTTGATGCGAACCTTCAGTGTTCTTTGATTTAGCGGATTGCCTAACTTACTAGAAGGAAGTTTGAGTTTTCCTGGAAATGTCTCAGCAACTTGTCCCAAAGACGACGTTGCCTTTTGTTGAGAGGAGGTTTTCAAGGTTTGTGATTCACGCACACTGAGGGAGGAAGAAGCATCATCCCTCTGAGTTGAAGGTTTGACTGATTTAGGGGCGGGTCCCTGCGTGGTAACACGGCCCATAGTGCTGAGTAAATGAAAAATTCCCATACACGCATACGAACCCGTTATTTAAGGACTGTACCATATACCTCTGGACAGTCATTAGGAGATCTAGGCAGCTGGGAATTTTGAACTCGTGGTGGAGATTTTGGGTGCGACCAAATTGAAGGAGAGCGCTGATGAGTGGGTAAAAACGAGCCATATCCACCAAATTTCGCCCCTGCAGAAGCCACCAAAGATTACTTCAAGGCACTGAATTTGGAAAGGTATGAGGAGAAGATAGAAGTTGGTCAGTTCAGTGTTTCTCCACTCACCCAAATTTTCTGCAGAAACTCCGCCTTCAAAATCTTTCTGCAGATGGCCCAGTATACTCTGAACCTTGTCTCCCTTTTAAGAGCAAGATTTCACAAAGTGATCAATATATTTGAATAAAACTAAATATGAGAAAAACATCTAAAATCACTCGAAATGTGGAAGTGTAGCTGCACAAGATTGAGTAGTTAGAAAACGAGTTATTGAATTAGTTACATGCTTGCAAACGCATAAAAGTCCATAATGTGTTAGATTCCATACCATAATGGAAATTACAAGATTCAATCACTCATATCTTATATCCAACATCAATGTGAAGCTTGGAGGCTTTTTCTAGATTATCATCAACATTTTAAAGTAGCAAAGAAGACCACAAATGTAGTTCTTTTCCATCTTCTACCAATCCAAAACAAATAAAAAATACCCATACTACATTCACTTTATATTAGATGCATATTCTTATTATTGTAGGTTAAATGATCATCTCATTCAGTTCATTTTAGCCAATCAAACTTAGCAATTGCCAATTCGAAACAAGGTCAAGCACATTTGACTATAACCTCATTCCACTAACACCAATATACTCGATCATCAACCTATTCCATTCCTGATTATCAATGAAATTTTAAAGTAGCATGAAGATCACAAATGTTGTTCTTTTGTATCTTATACCAATCCAAAACAAATGCAAATAGACCATACTACATTCACTTTAGATTAGATGCATCTTCTTGTCATTGTAGGTTAAAAATGATAATCATTCGGTTCATTTTAGCCAATGAAACTTTGCATTTCGAAACAAGGTCAAGCACATTCGACTGCAACCTCATTCCACACACACCAACACATTCGATCATCCACCCCCAATTATCGAGCATGTAAAGCTGCACTTCACAGTTAGTGAACTACAGCATGCTTGACAATTTCAAAAGCAACATGAATGCATTATTTCTCCAACATTGAAACAGCATTAATTGCCATAGAAGCAGGGTAAGAAACTCATACAATGTAAGAGAGAGCTATATCAGGATCAATGGTTGCATCATCACTGTAATAGCAAGTCTCTCCTTCTTCAAGCTCAGGCTCCTGAACCATCCTCGCCCACAAATAACCAAGAACCCTAACCCTAAACCTCCCCCAAAATTGCTCAAATTCCCCCAAACCCAAATCCAACCTCTATCCTGAAATCCAGCATATCTATCACCCTCCCCAATTAAAAAAACCAAACTTTAACCCAACAAAAGCAACTCACAAAACCTACAATAACCCACTAATATAACACCTCCAAAAATCCCCTCCCAATTCCTCGAAATTGAAAACCCTAATCCAGACAGTGGTTGATCACCACCATATACAGAAGAACACGTGTGGCAAATGTATTCGCAAGAACTCGTAAACGGAAATTATTAGGCGCAATCCAAAATAATCAATTTTTCGCAGGAATTGAGTAACGATCGAAGCGATTCTCAATGTAATGCTCTTATTTGTTGTTTTTTGTTAATTTTAAGTGTATGTATAGATGTATGTATATATTTTTTGTTAATGCATACAGCCACCATATTTGGGGGGGAAGAAAGGGGGGCGGTGGGGTTAGGGTGTTTATTTTCTTTTTCTTTCCTTTGCCCCTCTCTTTTTAGGGGATTTTTGTTTCTATCTTAATAGTTAACTCCCTCTAAATTTTCTCCTTTTTATTATTTTCCTTTTTAATAATTTTAAATTCAGCAAAATAAATATAGCAATATGAGCAAACTCTAGCATTAGTTTTATTAGTCAAATTTATTTATAAATATATGATTAAATTTATTGCGTCAAATATCTTGTTTTAGTAAGCTTATTGATTTTTTAGAGTTAATCGCCTTAAACAATAGTATGAATATTTGTTTGAAATGATTATATATGACTTTCAAAAAGTTATATCAATTATAATATTGTTTTTCATTTTTTTTTAGAATTAAAAATATTGACTAATTTTTGGTAAAATGAATTTAGGATAGGTAAAACGATGTCATATTGACTAAATTTGTCAAATAGCATAGTTTTCGTTATCAGATGTGTTATGTTCGCTTATTCTTAAATTTGACGAGAAATAACATATGTTGTATTTATGATTATAGGAAATTAAACACCTACGTATAACAATTTTCGCTAATTATTTAAACTCGTGTAATAATATTTAAACATTATAAAGTAAACATTAATAGAAAATAGTATGAAAATTTTGAGCACCACTCTTTGTTTGAAATGGTGAAAATAACATTTAAATTTGATCAAAATTACACTTAGACTTGTAGATAAATGGTCGCACTTGTTTATAATTTATGCACATGTACATGTCCAAAAATAAATTTAAAAAGATTTTACTATTTGTGTTTGTCTCAAACTCATGTAGTAGTACTCACTAATTACTCAAACTCGTTTGAATCTATAGATTTAAGTTGTTACAATAATTGTTTATTCGTCCCAATACGAAGTAGATATTAATAATAAATAATATAAATAACAAAAGATAAGAGATGGAAAAAATTCATTCATAAAATGTCGATCAGTATTCGGACTAGACATAATTTATACATTTTCAATTTGTTTATCCGTCCCAATACAAAGTAAATATTAATAATAAATAATATAAATAATAAAAGATAAAAGATGAAAAAAATTCAGAAATGTCGATCATGTTCGTACTAGACATAATTTATACCTTTTCAATTTGCTTATAACAAATATATAGAGAGATGGAGATAGGGAGTTTGGTTCAAATAAAAACACATTCAAAAATAAGAAACGAAAACAAATTTTCACCATTGATTTTTAAAGATGGGTGGTTGTGATTAAATCAAAATATGCTATAATGGTAATTATAAAATATTACGAAAATAATCTTCCCTTAATTATAGGGTTTGTGATAACTTATTCTTGAACCATTAATTAATAGCAAATGAATGATGGAAATGAATTCTTATTTCTTATTTTAATGGAGTTTGTATTATAACCCATGTAATATTCAAATAAGAATCATTTTTAACGTGAGAACTAAGAACTACGAAAAATCGTTACGAACAAAATGAATTTGTTATGAAAATTAATGAATCCGTTGTGAAAGTTATTGAATCCAAAAATTCAAAATTTTCACTCAATGTTCAAATCCCATGAGAGGCGAAAATTCTATTTTTCTTTGATTCATAAACTTTTTCATCGAATTCATCAACTTTAACATCACGTTTCTCATGATAAAAATGATTCTCACGTTAACCATTTCATATATATATATATATAGACCTTCTTTGTTATTGAATTATTCAATAAAATACCATATGAAATCATTAATTAAATTTCTTTAAATTTGGACTATTAATACAAATTAAATATGTAGATATGATATATTAGTATTTCTTATACATGTATTCATTTTCACCTTAACTATCTTTATCTTTATATATATATATATATATGGATATGGGAAGTATGTGTTATGCATTAGGACGTTGTCTGTTATGATGTTTACGGTTAACTTATTACTTTATTTGCTTTAAAAACTAAAATTATTGATAAAACAACGGTCAATGCATAACCACCCAAGTGTATCACACGGTTCACACCCTGTATATCAGTATGTGTGATATTATAATAAAAGGTATTAAGTATAATATATATTACTTTATTATAGAACTAAGCTATCATTGTCTTACCCACTTACGTGTTATACAAAGTGATATTTTAGGAATTACACTGTAACAAAAAATAGCAATAAATCCAACAAAATTATATATATATATATATATATATATATATATATATAGGGAGGGTTAACGTGAACCATTTTTATTGTGAGAACGCGACAACCAAAAACCGATGCGGTGAAAGTTGATGAATCATTGAGAAAATTAATGAATCCAAAAATAGAATTTTCGCCTCATGGATTCGAACCCGGTGAAAATTTCAATTTTTGAATTCATTAACTTTCAACGGATTCATCAACTTTCATAACTAATTCATTTGGTTCTAGTTTTAGGATAAGAATTGTTTTTATTTGAACCAAACTCTCTCTCTCTCTCTCTATATATATATATATATATATATGTATATATATATATATATAAGTTGCATATATTTTAATACATCAAAACAAGTAGAGTATTACTATCTTATACGAGAAAATATATCATAATCAATTACTTCCTCTCTCCACTAAAACTTTTATTTTTTATAACACGGGTTTTAATAAATTATAATGAATGTAAAGTAAGTGAAAATAATAAATGAATAGATTAATGGATAGTGAGATTAAAAGATAGACTATATAGATAATAGATAAATATATTAATGGGTAGAAAGTAAAAATGTGGGTCATGTATGATTTTTTAGTAAATATTGGATAGATTGATGATACAAATTATGGAGTTGAGTTTTTTCTAAAAATGAAAAATGCAATCTTTTGATTGACGGATAAAAAAATTAAATACAAGTTTTTGGGTGGACATATGATATATAAAGTCTTATCTTATACTCCTTCCTTCCACCATATATGGTCTTAGTTTTTGTTGGCATGAATTTTAATAAATATAATGAGTGTAAAGTGAGTGAAGAATAAGACCCACATAATAAAATATGTTATGTGAGTGGAAAAGGTGGAGCATGAATAATTTTTTTTTGTAAATAAGTAGATTGAGTGTGGATAAAAGTGTTGACTTTTGTATAGGGTCGATGTCAATAAAATAAAAATGAACGAATTTTATGAATGTACCGAAATGAAATTAAATGAACAAATATCAAGGACGGATGGAGTAAAACATAGCAAACGAGCTCTTTACAGTGCTTGTTTATACATATATTACTTATTACATGAAAAAATGGAATTTATCTGTCTTTCAATGTGCGTTTGATGCTGTTTTATCAGAAAATTCGTGTTTGAAACAAATTTCTACTTCGTTTATATTTTGGTGCATGTTTAGATGAATTTATATAAAAATGGAGCTAAAATTGGTCAACTTTGATAAAATATGAATGAAGATCAACTCAAAAGGAGTTGTAGGTTGAAACGGGATGCAAAACGAAGCTAAAGCGGAGGAGGACGGACCAAAACAAGATTGTCAGAAACCTGCAAAACGACCAATACTTAAATATTTCTTCTACCAGTTTGTTGATTTTAATTATGTTTCCATATGAGTTCGGATTGTTAGTGATCATGAACATGAGCGGTTGGATTTCTTTTATTCTATAGTTAGAAGATCGGTAGATGTTTGGATTTTCATTTTTTTATTAGTTAATAATTTAACATATATATAATGTTTTCGTAATATAACGAGAGAGTAGAGTCAGCTGCGTTGTAATAATTTTCTTAATTATTTTATTGATCTTTGATCGCTTAATTTTCTAACATAAAAAGGTGTAAGTATAGGGTAAGCGAAGTATCGTATCCATAGGGATTGTAACGCGAAAACACAGAAGCTAACTCAACGATGATTCATCATTATCCAAGCAACAAAAATGGTTTGGTAAGATTTTAGGGTTTTGGACTTCAATCCAAAGTAAAAGTAACAAAACAGAAAGTAAAATAAAGCAATAAACACTCGGATGTTAAAAACAGATAAAGACGACTAACCCTAGGGATGCATTAATCTTATCCACAACGTATGTTTATCCTGCTCCTATTAACCAATTTTAATCCGCATAAGATGGAAGATCACATATATAACCGACAATTTATATTATTAAAAGCGATCGAGATTACTAGTTCTCCTATTACTCATACGCTCTAGGTGAAAACAAGCAACCCAAACGGATCACAAAGAATATGCTTCCTACGAATATCCTATCTCACCACGACTCGAGGCTCATTCGTATCATGCATTCGAGATCGATCGACAATTAACACAATTACGTAATTAACCGACAACTTGATATGCATCAAGATTGATCGAAATCAACACATATAAATAAGCACAATCGAATCATGAATCAATGCCTCGGACGGTAAATAGCGATAACAGAATCATAACATATAGGATCGAATCATGCAAACCCTAGGATTAGAACGAAAAACTAGTCGACATAATAAATGGAATAAAATACGATTTAACCATAAAACGGAAATTAAATATATAAAACCCGTGATGAAGCGTTGATGAACAATCGTTGGGCTTCAATCCCAACCCAAATAAAACGGAAAATTGCAAAGATTGTCCGAACGAAACGCTCCGGATCGTAGACTAAACGAAACAAATGAAGAACAATGCGTAAAACAACTCTAGAATGAAAAATATGGAAGCTAAAGCTAAAACTCGAAAAACTTATGAAAATCGAGAAAGAGGCTCGAATCGTATGTATCCGGTTAGAGCGCGCGAGGGTGTTGCCATATATAGGCACACCCCAAACCCTAGTTTTTCCTTCGCGCCGTGCCCGCGACCACCCTTCGCGATCGCTAGGCGCGGTCGCGAGGTAAGTCTCGCGCTCCCTCGCCGCGGTCGCCTCTTGCGCCCAAGATGGTACCGCGATCCGCTAGCGATCGCTAGAAATTCGAACCGGTCGCGAGAAATCGTCCAGCTGGCTTTCTCGGCTACTGGGCTTCACTCGCGGCACGAGGTCGCGGTCGCGGCGTCGGCCGGGTTCTCGCGGGTTGCCTAGCGGCCAGCCTAGCGACCGCTAGGTTGGTCGCTAGAAACAAAGCCGAGTGTATATCGCTCGCGTGGCTCCTTGCTTCGATTTTCAACATATGGACCTACACAACACCAAAAGAACACCCAAGAGCGATCTTCTAGAAATAGATAAAACATTAAGAATCGATACGAACGCACATTAAACGAGCTAAACTCATCTTCAAATATCAACTATAAACGTAAAATGCGCGTTTATCAAACCCCCCAAACTTAAATCATTGTTTGTCCTCAAACAAAAACCAAAACAGAAAGACACAACGAAAAGATCAACGAGCGTAGCAAAGATGATAACCATTATAGGCCTCGGAAACATATCAACGCTTCAAAAACATTAGTGCACATGACGACGTTAGTCCACTCAACAAAAACAACAATTGACGGCAAAAACTCATTTAATTCAACCCTCACAACGGCATGTGTGTAACATTTAGGATACACTCAACTCATAAAGAAATGTAGGACGTGTATACACTCAACGATCAATGAAATGCAACATCTTACCATAGGCTTGCCGCTTTCTAATATCTCCACCGTCATTGTGTTCGAATTAGGATCAAAGAGGTCTTTTCATAGGTTATAATGTAGGCACATTGGTTAAGGTAGATAAAATATGGCTAAGTGACTCAAGAATATTCCAAGCTTCCAAGCACCCCCATTAATACTTTTCGACACATATGGACTTTGTCCATTTTCTCTTCTTTCCCAACGTGCTAAATCGACGCTTAATGCCATGTAGGTACCTATACTTTGATTAAAGACCCTTTATGCTCAACACTCATAGTGAACTTAACATTTTCTTTTCTTTTCTTTTCTAGAGCTTATAGGCTTTATCTTTCACAACAAAGGTACTATTCTTCACCACAGATGTATTTTTCTACAAGAACTTTTCTCATCATAATTACATCAAAATTTCAACCCCTTTTGATTCCCATATCCATCCTCACCTCCTATCATCCGGTTAATTGAAAGAAAAGTCTAATAAAGGCTCAAAGAAGGCGACAAATGGTATATATCATCGGGTTAGTGTTTGGGTGAATATGTGGTTAACAAAGACGGCCTTTATCCTTTCCAAATTCTAAACACATATTGCGGTCTCGACACGTAAACACGGCAAGTTCTAGAAGATAATCACATGCACGATATCACACAATTAATGTAAATCAGATTAAGATATGTGATGAAGCTCAAGTCTCACAAGATAAGCAAATGGTGAAAAAAACAATGTTCTAAGCCATCTCACGTCATTCATGCGTCATTTTCTAACATATCATGCGCACTATCATTAAATTTCACCAAAATTTCTATCGTCATTGGTCACATGGATTAACATACTTCACTTAACTCGTTGATCGTGATACGAAAATGAAAAATAAAACAAAACACGACAAAAGACCCCAAAGCATAACAACAAAACCATAAAGCATAGAAACAAAAACAGATTCTCAACCAACCAAACTCGCTCACCCCCAAACTTATTGTGAACATGTGGAAGCAATAAGGTTTGCGAAAAGAGTAGTTGGGAGAAAACTTACTGAATGTCTTGCGCTACTCGGTGACGGATAAAATCCACGCCATCGATTCCATTCTTCGCATCATCTCCATCATCTTACGTTGTTGCTCGAGACGTGCTCGTTGTTGGGTGTAGATGGCTTCGCCGCTCCATAATCGAGGTCGTTCCGTCAATATGGTTGAGACGACCATCTATTTGATCTAATCGATCATAAATCCCGGTCGCTCGAACGGGTGGCGGGTGCAATATGCCGCTGTCTCGGGAGCCACTGCTCGGCTTGCTCCTCGGCGGTTGCTCGCCTCGACCCGCCTTGCGCGCTCACGCCGCGCCCATGCATAATGTGCGGAGGAGCTCATATTCCGGTTAGCATCCGCGGTAAAGTATCGCTTATATCTTGGTAAGCTCGGGATTGGGTAGGCGGAAGATTGATTGGCCGTTTGATCATATAACACCCACAAGTAACGCCGGGATGCTCTTGTGAACGTTTGGACGATAGCACGGCTTGTCCAGAAGATGTCGTGAGAGATCGGACTCTCTCGAATCGTAATCCCAAAAATCGGCAATGGGGTAACGAATCCCCTATGCATATCTTGAATTACCCAAACCGTGGACTACATGTGGAAGTCTTGAGCTAGGAACATGCCGCATGCATCTTCCGTTGAACATAGCTCCAATCAAGATGCTCATATCTTGTGAGAGGACAAGCGGTCTTGGCGTCGAACGGCCATGTAAGGTGAACGTGAGGAGCGGTGGAAGTAACGGATCACTGGATTCAGATCGAGCTAGCCTTTGATCTCGAGGCATCATAGTATGGAGTGTGCTCAGTCAAGGCGTCCATGAACTTTGGCCATACGCTTGACGTGTACTCGACGCCCCTATGTAGTTTCCTCCGGATCTCCATTGATTATGCTATTAAGTTCGCCCACGGAGAGTCGACGGGGCTCATTGTCGAGTGGAACATGATGTAGTCCGGCATTCCGCTTATCTTGTGGACATGGAGAGTCGACAAGAATTGAGTGTCGGGATCCGGTATGTAAGATAATTGGCCGTGATAAGCGAGTACGGCCGGACCTCTCGCCAACCACATCACATCATTGGTTATACCCATCTCGACACGATTGAGGCACATGAACCGTGAATGCCTATGCCGTATCTCACCAATCGATCCCAACGGCTTCTCGACGAGTCACTCGGCAATCGGACTCAAAATTTTGGGATCGAACTCATCTTGTGGTGCCATGCGTGGCTCGTCGTGAGGCACATCATGATGCTTATCGTGGAGCTCATCTTGTGTCTCGTGGTGGAAGTGGAGACAATGCTCGCCGCTGCGCTTGTGACCGTGAGTACGCGGCATATTGTACCTAAAAAGAATTTCAAAGTTAGCCCGTGTATGAATGAAACAATCAAAACAACGTCAACCCAAAATGCTCAATATAGATCCCCCAAACTTCAACTTAGTCCAATTATTTCCCCCATATTGTCATATGATCTTGCAAGACAACACAAAATGGGAGAAACACACACACAGCCAAAAATTTGCAAAATTGGACGTTCTGGGCGAAAACTAGCGACCACACCTCGCGGTCGTGAGTGTGGTCGCGAAGCAAGGTCAGCGACCACTCAACGGGCGCTGCATACAAGGCCATGAGGGTCCAGACGTCGACAGCCAATGTCATAACGCGGTCGGCGAAAGCACTGATATGCCGATTTTTCTATGCATTTTTTCAAATTATTGAACCCAAATCAACAATGTAGGCAAATTAAACTAACAATATACATGTATAAACATTAATAAACCTAACATTGACTAACCATGCTCAAACACCAACAAATCTAACAAAATAAGCCCTAGTTTCTCAAATTTAAATAACCCACAAAATGGCTAAAATTCTTTCAAATCATGCTCAAGAAATGTAAACCCATGAAGAAATGAAGCAAAATATCATACCTTGAGTGGATTTGATGGAGAAACGCAAGAAAATTTGAGAAAGAGGTGTCTTGTGTGCTTGAGAGGGAAGGGCTCTTTATTTTCGTAAAACGTGTGTGTGTGTGTGTAGGTTACAAGTTTGGGGCAAAATAAGGGTTAAAGCGCTGGTCGAACGCGGGTCGCGACGGATCTCGCGGTCGAGCTCGCGATCGCGAGCTTGGCCGCGAGCTCTTTCGCTCAGAAAAGAACGTTCTGCCCAAATTCTCGCAACCACACCGCACGACCTCGCGGTCGCTAGGGTGGTCGCTAGGTACTTTTTCTTTTTCTTTTTTTAAAGAATGCTATTAAAACTTAGGGATCTCACAAAACAACGAGACACGACACAAACAAAGAAACAAAACCAAAACAAAAACAAAACATGTAAAGCGTTGGGTTACCTCCCAACCCGATTGCTAGAATTATCGTCGCTAGCTCGACGGTACCTCTTATCATGGTTCGTTGAGCTTGGTCACCTTGACTTCTCGGTCGAAGTGTGACTTGAAGTAGGATTTGAGTCTTGGCCGCTCACTTTAAAAATGTTGCCCCAGAGTCAGGAGTTCGTAACTCCCATTTGCAAGTGCAGTAAGCGGTATACGGCCCGACCATCTTGACTTGAGCTTTCCGGGAAGAGACGAAGTCGAGCATTGTAGAGTAACACTTCATTACCCGGAGAAAATCCTTTGGCACGAATGTGGAGATCGTGGAATTTCTGCGCTCTTTCCTTGTATATCCGAGAATTTTCAAACGCTTCATTCCTCCACTCGTCAAGCTCTAACAGTTGGTCACTTCTCATCATCCGGCCTCCTTGAAACCATGTTGATTCTCCTCGGCCCAATATGCTTTGTGCTCCAATTCAATCGGTAGATGGCAAGATTTACCAAATACCATTTGATACGGATATAGCCGATGGGGCTTTGTAGCAGATCCAGTAGGCCCAAAGAGCATCATCCAACTGCTGGCCCAATCCTTGCTACCGAACAACCGATTTCTAAAATCGCTTGATCTCTCGGTTGCGAGCTCACTTGCCTGCTTGCTTGTGGATGGTAGGGAGATGTGACTCGATGCTTCACACCATATTTGGCTAGAACGCCGCTTAGCCACTTATTATTAAAATGCGATCCCCATCACCGATCAAAGCCCGGGACTCCAAATCGAGTCGAATGTTCTTGTGAAGGAACTTGATCACTACCTTGGAGTCGCTCGTGACGGTGGGAATCGCCCACCCAACGGGAAACATATTCCACAAAGAAGAAAAATATACGTGTAACCACAAGATACGGGAACGGACCCATGAAGTCGATCCCATACGCCAAATAGTTCCACCTCTATGATGGTTTTCGTGGCATCTCGCCTTTCTTAGTGACATTCCCCACTCTTTGACAACGATCACAACTCTTGATAAAAGATTGGCAATCTTTGAAGATCAAGGCCAAAAGAATCCATCGTGGCAAATCTTTGCCCATTGTCTTGTCACCGCAAATGGCCTCCAACAACGAACTATGGCATTCGTGGATTATGTTCTCCCATTCTCCTTGGGGAGCGGCGTGACGATCGACCATCGGCACATCGGTAGAGATGAGGATCGTCCCAATAATAGAACTTAACATCGTGGAGAAACTTCTTTTCAAATGACCTTTGCACGATGGAGGTAAAACCCAATCACCAAATAATTGACAAAATCAGATACCATGGTGTGCGATCAATGACGCCTTCATGTTGGATTTGTATCTTGAAAAGTAGTTTGGTTGAGCTTGTATACAATGTTTCGTTACCACTATTACAATCTCCTATCCGAATTGAATACTTGATTGCATATATTCGTGTCCCTTTATCTCATATATAAGTTAGATCATACAAGTGTGTAGAAGATCACGTAAGTCCGTATGATTGGTCGAGCTTAATGAGATATAAAAGTTTCACACCGAGACAACTTAAGGACGAGTTGTCGGTTTAGGCTGCATATAGATAAGAAGTGACTTGACTTAGTTGCTTGTTTATGCCGGGTATGCGTCTCGACGTATGAAGGATCACGGTGAGATGAGTTCTTCTTTCGACCGTCGTGAAGAACCAAGATCTCGGTGACTTACGATGATCTAAACCTCGATAAGGTATTAGGTGAGTATGAGTTGTCATCCATCACTTTGACTTGTTATAGGTGAGGGTTATATGTTCTAACCCAAGATTCTCGCATCTTGGGTGGTGGCGGTCTTGTATGTCACGCTAGTTATCTCAGACGAGTCACCGTATCCGTTTAGGATGATGACGTCCCTTAAGGAGCTCAAAGGTTTATTGTACTAAACCCCGCAGTTGAGTTAACTCAAGTACAATAATAAGGTTGAGTGGTACTACTTAAGGAAATGAAGTTATTAATCGTTTTAGCGATTGATTGCTATAAATGATTAATGGACGTTCGATATCTTAAATACGGGATTCGTAATGTCTAAGTGCAAGCCCGACGGTAATAAAGGGTAAGTCAACATTCTTTCTCTAATGGCATGATCGAATGTTTATAAATTAATTTATGTTCAATGAACATAAGATAATTAATTTATTTGAGGCTCATCTTTATTCCTTGCATTTGATCCCTGGTCGCCCATCCAGGCCGTAGCCAAGGAAAATCGACGCCCTTATGCTCCCAAAGGCAAGATTTTATTCTATTTATCCCACAAGGATATTATTATATTTATGGTATATGCATAGATCCTTTCCATATAAGATTATGGTAATAATCCTGAGAGTATGGAAATAATCCTGAGAGTATGGAAATAATCCTAAGATTATGGTAATTTTCCATATAGGATTATGGTAATTTCCATATAGGATTATGGTAATTTCCATATGGGATTAAGGTAGTGCATTATAAATATAAGGTATGAGATAAAGTCTAGGTTAATGCTCACATAATTAACAAGAATTTTCGGCCCCCTCATATTGTTGAGAGAGTTTTCGAAAATTGTGCAAGAGAGCAAAGGGTGATTTTCCGAAGCATTCTCCATAGATCGTCCTCACTCGACGTTGGAGATTGGGCATCCGGGATACAGTCCAGAAGGTCAAAGCACGAGTCTCGACCGTTCGATCCGTTCATCCCGTTCGATCCACCTCGACAGATCCAAAGGTAAACACGAGAAAACCCCTACGTGTTGCGATTAATTATATAGACGCATGCTAGGTTTATAATCAATGTATGGTGAATTAAATATCCAAGATGGATCCTCGGGGCGAGGGTTAACATATGTTTTCCCTACAACTCAAGATGTGCTCGTCTTGAAAGTTCTCCTTGATCCCAATCTTCTTATCCTCTCCTTCGATCAAGCTCCAATCGCGACAAGTGGTCGGCAACCACATTTTCGCGACCACTTTCTATCTTTAATTTCCATGTCGAACTCTTGAAGAAGAAGGATCCATCTCACCATCGGGCTTTGAATCTTTCTTGGCGAATAGATGACGATTGGCGGCATGGTCGGTGTGTACGATGGTGTGGGTGCCCACCAAATAAGGTCTAAACTTATCGAAAGCATAGACCACGACAAGTAATTCCTTCTCCGTGGTGGTGTAGTTCATTTGAGCAGAGTCGAGAGTCTTACTTGCATAATAGATAACTCGGAAAAGCTTGTCTCGTTTACGCCTAATACAAAGACCGATCGCCCAATCACTCGATCACACATCACTCGAATGGTTGACTCCAATCGGTAAGACCAAAGCGGAGTCGAGATCGTGGCTAACTTCAATTTCTCGAGCGCCCAAACACTCATTTGTGAACACGAACTTCATATCTTTCTCGAGCAATCCACACAATGGCTTCGTGATCGTAGAAATCCTTGATGAACCTTCTATAAAACCCGCATAACCGAGAAAACTCCTCACCGATTTGACATTTGTAGGCGGAGGTAGTTCTCGATAGCTACTATCTTTGCTCGATCCACTTCCAAACCCTGGCGAGACTTTGTGACCAAGCACGATACCTTCCTTCACCATGAAATGGCACTTCTCCCAATTGAGAACAAGATTCGTCTCCTCACATCTTTGCAAAGACTTGTGATAAATTATGGAGACAATGGTCGAATGAAGAGCCAAATACGGAAAAGTCATCCATAAAGACTTCCATAATATTTTCGATCAACCCATAGAAGATGGACATCATGCACCTTTGGGCGTGGTGGAGCATTGCACAATCCAAGCGGATTCGCCTATGGCGAAAACTCCATACTGGACAAGTAAGCGCCGTCTTGTGCGATCTTGAGGACGATGGCAATCGATTGTACCGAATATCCATCGAAAACAAGAGAACTCATACCCGCTAGTCGTCCAACATCCGATCAATAAAGGCAAGAGAAAATGGTCTTTCCTCGTGGCCGTGTTCGAGCACGATAGTCGATGCAAACTCGCCATCCCGTTACGAGTCTTGTTGCCACAAGCTCGTTTGTCTAAATCTCGATCACCGTGATACCCCTTTCTTGGATACCACTTGAGTAGGGCTAACCCACTCGGCGCCGGATATGGCATAGATCATGCCTGCGTCTAAGAGCTTCAACACTTCTTTTCTGACGACCTCTTGCATTGCCGGATTCAATCGGCGTTGAGTTTGCACCTTTGGCTTGTATTCATTCTCCAACAGGATCCGGTGCATGCAAATCGAAGGTCGATCCTTGATATCGTAAATCGTCCACCCAATCGCAGACTTGTCTTCGCAAAGACAACCATCGCCGGTCCTCATCTGTCAAAGCCGAAGATATTATCATCGGGCACGTCTCCTCGTCGCCTAAGAATGCATACCGAAGGTGGTCCGACAACTCTTTCAATTCAATCTTGGGTGTTGTCTCTTCCTTCTTCACCACGGCGTCCTCTCCTCCAATCGGCTTCCTCACATCTAAATAAGGCACTGACTCGCCTGGGGGGCCTCGACTTCATCGATGGACTCAAGATACTCAAAATCTCATCACACGCCTCATCAAGGTGCGGATGAGAAAATAGAGTTCTGCATACAAAACTCCACCGGATCAACTGATTGAAAGTGAGTGGGCGACAACTGCTCTATAACTCGACAATCTTCCATGGTCTTCTCGTCAGGCTGCTTCATAGCATCATATATAGAGATTTTCATCTCCTCGTCGTTGACTCGGAAGGTGAGATCTCCATCTGCACGTCTATCGATTGCTCTACCGGTAGCTAGGAATGGTCGCCGAGAATAAGAGGTGTATTCCCATCCTCCGCATATCGAGAACAACGAAATCGGTGGGAAGATGAAATCTCGAACTTTCACGAAGCACGCCCTCCACTATCCCTTTCGGATAAGTCACCGATGTGTCTCGCCACCAAGAGCTATGGTGGTCGGCTTGATCTCCCAATCTCAATCTGTTAAAATGGACAACGGCATCGATTGATGCTTGCCCCAAATCACACGTAACGCGGAGAATGTCCGTCCTCCGATGACACATGCTATGGTGGCCGCCGGATCTTTTCGCTGAGCGGCAACTTCTTTGCGACAAAGATCGCACTCTTGAGACAGATTTATCGTCCGAATTTCCCAAGCTTCTTTTTATTGGCAACGGCATCCTTCAAAACTTCACGTAACTTAAGATATCTCGAAGTGCATCAAGTAAAGGAATATTGATGTGCACCTTTTGAAACATCTCCATGAACTGGTTAACTTCTCATCGTACTTGGGCTTGGCTAAGCGGCTTGAAACGGAATTGGAGGCACGACGTCGAAAATTTCTTCACACTTGCTCTTGGCGATCGACACTCGCGATCATGAGTGCGTCGCTAGCACATGTACACCATCTTCCTTCGTCTTGGCGGTATGCCGCTTTCTCGGCGCTAGGTGTGCGTCTGAAGCTTCAGACGATTTCGCGCCGCTTGAATTTCTAGCGGTCGCGGTCGCTCGCAGGCCCTCGATCGACTTGTCGCGGGCGTTTTGACTTGTTGCGCCTACCGAGCCGCTCGCGAACTCCATCGTTTGTATTCTCGTGGTAGGGCTCATGGTCATGAGCTCGATCGCGAGATTCTCTCTTGCCCGTTTCACCATTCATCTCCTCGTGACTTTGATAAGCTCGTCCCACCTCAATTGAATGGCATTACGATGATTTTGTGGTTTACCTCCGTATTACTTGAAATTGGCCCGACTTGTCGCCCATTACATTTGTGCGGCTATCGACTTATTTGATTCTCCATCATCTTCATGTGCTTTCCATAGCCGTCACGGTGGACTCCAAATGATTAATCTTCCGCGGTGTTGCTTATGAGCGAGTCGATTCGTTGCCAATTGTTGGTTGCTTACAACCAACCGCAGCATCATGTCCTCTGACTCGACTTCTTCTCTTGAATCACTCCGTTCGAATCGAGAAACCCGGCGAGGTTGTTGAAAATTATTGGGGTTGGACGAGAAATTTGGGTGATTTACGTTGTTCGGATTGTCGCGGATTCCCCGTGACTGTTATTCCTCCGATTGATGTAATTCACGTCCTCGCCTCATTCATCTCGACTCGGCAAAGATTTATCCGAGCCACGCCTTTTCCTTTCCTTTCTTTCTCAAATTGGCTTCTCAACAAGGTGAATTGCTCCATAATATTATCATACTTGAATCACCTTCAACGGTAGCTTGACCTTCACCACCGGTGTCCTCTCCATCGCCCAACGATAACCGCTGCCGCCATCTCTTCTATGATCGCGGGCCTCGTCTACACGTCTGCTCAAAAGGCAGCCCCGTGATGCGTTAACAATACTCCTCGTGAGGTGTCACCATTGAAACTGTCTAACTGCTCCTCGAGAATCCATGCTGCACCTTCTCAATAGGCCCCCAATCTTTCCCACGACTCGAATAAAGATTTATCTCCTAAGCGGGAGAAGTGGAAATCTCGGCTATGATCTTACGTGCTTAGCCGGAGGAAAGTACTTGAGAGAAATTTCTCACACAAAATTGCCCAACTGTTGATGCCGCACGATCTAAGGTCTTGAACCAGGTCCTTTGCTTGATTTCGTAGAGAAAATCCGAACATGCGATCCGGATTGTGTCTTGTGGCACCCCATTACATTTGATGGTGTCACAAATGTCGAGATAGGTCTCGAGATGGGCATTCGGATCTCTGTGACTCCTCCCGAACTGCCCCTTGAACCATGCCGATTAGGGCGGTTTGACTCAAAATTGTTAGCGTTTTACTGGCCCCATCCGCCTCCTTGAAATTGCTCGGTAGGAGGTGCGTACATATAATTCAACGGTCTTGCGCCCGAGGCGGGAACAACGAGTCCCATAGTCGCCAATTGGCGGCGCATTTGTGTAAAGTCGCTAATGCGTGCGACTACTTGAGGAACACCCCGGTTGTTGATTCCTGCCATTGCTTGCTTGTCTCTTCTCTCGCCTCCTTCTCCTCTTGTGAGTGATTTCGATCTCGGGATCAAAACGCTGCTCAGAGGTCCACAGGACCTGTGAACATAAACTACCGGAGAACAAGAAGAAAAATCAGCTCTGGCGAACAAATAAAATAAAATAAAATACAACTTGAATTAATAATTCCAAATCGTCAAATTATTTCTATGAAATCTTAACAATCCCCGGCAACGGCGCCAAAATTTGATCGCTTAATTTTCTAACACAAAAAGGGTAAGTATAGGGTAAGCGAAGTATCGTATCCACAGGGATTGTAACGCGAAAACACAGAAGCTAACTCAACGATGATTCATCATTATCCAAGCAACAAAAATGGTTTGGTAAGATTTTAGGGTTTTGGACTTCAATCCAAAGTAAAAGTAACAAAACAGAAAGTAAAATAAAGCAATAAACACTCGGATGTTAAAAACAGATAAAGACGACTAACCCTAGGGATGCATTAATCCTATCCACAACGTATGTTTATCCTGTTCCTATTAACCAATTTTAATCCAGACAAGATGGAAGATCACATATATAACCGATAATTTACATTACAAAAGCGACTGTAGATTACTAGTTCTCCATATTACTGTTACGTCTCTAGGTGAAAACAAGCAACTCCAAACGGATCACAAAGAATATGCTTCCTACGAATATCCTATCTCAGCTACGACTCAAGGCTCATTCGTATCATGCATTCGAGATCGATTGACAATTAACACAATTACGTAATTAACCGACAACTTGATATGCATCAAGATTGATCAGAAATCAACACATATAAATAAGCACAATCGAATCATGAATCAATGCCTGGACGGTAAATAGCGATAACAGGAATCACAACATATAGGATCGAATCATGCAAACCCTAGGATTAGAACGAAAAACTAGCCAGACATAATAAACGGAATAAAATACGATTTAACCATAAAACGGAAATTAAATATATAAACCCGTGATGAAGCGTTGGATGAACAATCGTTGGGCTTGAATCCCAACCTCGTGAAAAATGGAAAATTGAAAGATTGTCCGGACGAAGCGTTCGGATCGTAGACTAAACGTAAAACAAATGAAGAACAATGCGTAAAACAACTCTAGAATGAAAAATATGGAAGCTAAAGCTAAAACTCGAAAACTTATGAAAAGCGAGAAAGAGGCTCGAATCGTATGTATCCGGTTAGGGCGAGGGTGTTGCCGTATATAGCACACCCCAAACCCTAGTTTTTCCGCCGCCGTCTCGCGACCACCGCTTCGCGATCGCTAAGTGCGGTCGCGAGGTAAGTCTCGCGCACCTCTCGCTTCATGATGCGCTCTTTGCGCCGCATGGTACTCGCGATCCGGCTAGCGGTCGCTAGAAATTCAGGCGGTCGCGAAATCGTCCGATTGGCTTTCTCGGACGGGCTTTTTTCATGAACGCGGTCGCGGTCGCGACGTCATTGGGTTCTCAGCGGGTTGCCTAGCGGCCAGCCTGGCGACCGCTAGGTTGGTCGCTAAAGCGAGCCGAGTGTATATTGGCTCGTCGTGGTTCCTTGCTTCGATTTTCAACATATGGACCTACACAACACCAAAAGAACACCCAAGAGCGATGTCTTCTAGAAATAGATAAAACATTAAGAATCGATACGTAAACGCACATTAAACGAGCTAAACTCATCTTCAAATATCAACTATAAACGTGTAAAATGCGCGTTTATCAATCTTCTCATTGATTTTCATAACTCAATAGGTCGGTTTGTAAATTTTGGTGATCATATCATTCAGAAACTTATTATTAACTAGATTTTACTAATATTTTTCTATCCGCCTAACAACAATTCATGTTGTAATAAAAGATGCAACTTTATCCAGATTAAATTATTGAATTCTGATAAAATTGGATTAAAGGTCTACAAAAAATATTGCTCCATCTTGAATAGACCGAAGGTGATCGAGTTAATAAGAACTTAGTTGACATAACTCCTTGTAGAGAATGTGTGAATGACGATGGAGAAGGCTTGCAAAGCAAGCCGCGAAGAGTTCTCTGAGGAGAGACTCCGACGTTTTAAATTAGAGTGTTTGATAATATTTTTGGTGCAAACGGATCGCGAGAGAGCAAGAGTATTGGGTCAAAATATGTGTGTTTCAGAGTGCTCGCGTGTGAGAATGTTACTTTTTTGAGTTGCATGTGAAAGTATTTATAGAGGATAACTGCATAGTGGTACCTGAGTAGTGGGCATGTGACCCCAGTAGTGGGGTTGTTTACGTATAGTTCGTGCTCTTAGATTTATGCAAGGTGGGTGGTTAATTAGCTTGATATTTGACGAGTGCGTGGGTGAGTGTATTGACAGCTCTGCTCTTAGTAGTTCGATTCTTATTGTCAGCTCTGACTCTTGTGTAGAGACTTTTATTCTCTATTTTTATGGGTTTTAGCCCATTAATCAAGAGCAACCCATTTTAGTCATACGTCTAAATAACTCGTATATTTTATCTCTATAAACTACTCCCCTCTACTCCAGTAGACTTCTGACTATACAGTTCTGTTGGAGTATTATAGCTTTAACTCTGGTATTGCTATAATAAAAATGGCAACTAAGGTTGGATGAGAGCGAGATTGCATCGAGATATAATATTTGATTTCAACACGAATTAGTTTCTCGTGAGTAATTTGTTTTTGCCTTGTAAATTGTGTGCATTCTATAACTTCTATTCCTTGAAGCAATTTTTTGGCAAAAATAAAAAGAGTTCTTTTATTGTCTTTTATGAGCTTTCATCAAATGTAATTATATTCTCCTAATCAATATTCACTTTTTATTGGTGGAATTGTTGAAATTAATATCATTCAAACTGTTTCGCTAGTTTAATTTGGTCCAAATAAATAGTTATTTGATTTAATTTGACCAAATAGATAGTTTTGGCTAAATAAATTATTTATTCAATTTAATTTGGCAAAAAAGATATATTTTAGTGTTCAAATTTTTATTGAGATGATAACCAATCATTAGAACAATATATACGTTGTTAATTATATATTTTATAAATTTAAATAAATTCGGATAATTAGCAGATAAAACTATACAATAATGAGACGAAAACATATAATAAAATCATTTTTCAAACAAATTTATAACGACTATATATATGGATGGTTATGGTGAGGATGAATATATGTATAAGAGATAAGAATATATCATATTTACATATTTAATATGTATCAATAGTCCAAAATGAAAGAAATTTAGTTAATAATTTCATATTTTATTTTATCAATAATTAGAATAAGGATAAATTTGGTAAAATTAAAAAAAAAAATTACATCATCATTTTCATCAATCCATAACATCCAATTAACTATCTATCTTTTAAATCCACATCCTTAATTGCAGGGATTCATATCCATCTTCCAAAAAAATAACAAAATTGATTATATATTTCATTATTTATATATGATATAACGCACAATACATACTAACCAAAAGTATTGCACAAATGGATTGGTATAGAAAATATTGACCAATGCTATTGCACAAATCGTAAGGTAGTGTTGCACATAATTGGTTTCTATATTGTCACATAAATATGAATATATCTAGCACATTTAATTTAAATAAGTAGCATAATTGTATATGAATAAATATTTGATTTGTATTTGAATAATATATGTTTTTTATAATGATTTACCTTTTTAGCATTTTTAGCATTTAATGTAGCATATATATTATACTGTGTAGCACTCTCTTAGTATATATAGCTTATCAGAAAAACAAAATATGCACATAGCAAAAAATAAAGAGAACAAATTAATTCGCAGAGATTAAGGATTACACATGATGTTTATTATATGTTCACATAAAATATAGTCTATCTAAAATAAGAAGTTACATGATAGATTACATCAAATACCTAAAATCAAGAAAATAACCAAAATAAATATAATATAAAATTTACTAATATATCCTTAAAAGTAATCAAGCGAATTTTAATTGTAGCATATATAGATATGAAATGCGGCACATCTTAAATTAATATTGTCTATTGATTTATTAAAATCAATGACTTAGATTTATTCTATTTTTTTTATAAATAATTTAATTCCCTAATCCATATATATAACATACTTTAATAATGCAAATATCCGATATATAAGTTTATTGATAAAAAAAAACAAATATTATGATGTCAATCATTAACTACGATATACTCCATTTGTAGCTTGCATTTAATTCTTTTTCGATCCGTCTACGAAAAAGCTTTCATTTTCTATTTTTGGAAATATTACTCTATAATTTTTACCTTCAATCTATCTACTTATATTTTTTAAAAATACACATGATCCATATTTTTACTTCCACTATCTATTAACATATTCATTTATTATCATCATGGTCCACATTTTAATCCTACTATCCATTTATTTATTTATTTATTATATTAATTTACTTTACATAGTATAATTTATTAAAATATGAGTCATCGAAAACAATGTAAGCTTTTGATGGATGTCGGTTGTATAACTTTATATTATATCTAAAAAAAGACATCTAGACTCAAGTATTGTAATAATATATTTGTCAACGTATTATATCAAACAATAATTTTATGTAAATATTATTTGTAAAATAATTAATCACATTTTATTTTTTATGATTATTCGTTTGATTTTTTATAATGAAAAATGAGAATTTAGAGGTTCAACTCAGCATACTCAAAGAAAGTGTATGCTGACTTGGCAACTTACAAAGCAGAACCTTTGCCAAAAATAAGGTGTTGTGGGACCCTTCTAACAATTTGTCCTCCTCAAATACATGCACACCAGAAATTCGTTTTTCATCAATAAATATATCTGAATCGGGGAATATTTAGGGTTAGGGCTAAATACTTCACTCTCACCTAATACTCCCAATTTCATGTCTGAATAACCTCAATTATATATCGAAAGTATGAAAAGTTTCCGTTTTCATGCTACCTGCATTTGATTTGGTACCCAATTTTCTCGTATTTCAGAGTTCCGATACTCCATTCCGTTTTCTGTGTTATTGTTGAGTTTATCTTCACCTGTGCAATTGTGGATTTGCAGATTCAAGGAACGTAATGATATTTTTGCGTCAATTGTAGTCTGAGAAGTGGAATTTGATGCTCCAATTAAAAATGGAGATGCTAAGCTCAGTGGGTTTCTGGGGTTTTGCAGCTGTTGCTTGAATTTGTTGGCCCAGTACGTAAATGCTAGGGCTTTATTTTGGGGTAGTGATTTTACAATTGTAAGAAGTGAATGTACCAACTTGGTATGGATTATACGCACGAAAGTGGAATAGTGCTTATTCCAACTCGTTTTGTGTGGCCTTATGGCGGGAGAGTTGTGTATATAAGTGGCTCATTTACAGGGTGAGAGTTGATTAGTATACTGAACTTATTTATCGTCATGCCATTAGCTCTTTCTTTGCGTATTTTTGTTATAATTAATTGTTGTAGATGAGTTGTAGTACGTTTGCTGATTCTTTATCGTATTTGATGGTGAATTGGAAAAGATGGACACAATGGCCAATGACACCCGTTGAAGGTTGCCCAACTGTGTTTCAAACAACTTGTAGCCTGCCTCCCGGTTATCACCAGGTTGGGGTTTTACTTTGGCATGTATGGGTTGAATCAGTAGTCGTGTTTAACTGAAGAATTGCTTGTGATTGGTTTTATTTGTCAAAAGAGGATTGAAACTTGTCTTATTTGAAAGTGATTTGATGTTCTGCTGAAGATATAAGATAGTTGTAGTCATGGAGAAGCCTACGTTCCATGTATTAGAAGGCATCACCTTGTGGCTTGTCATTATGAGGATCTCAACATCTACCGTTCATTACTTTTCACTTCTGGCTATCTGTTATTCATTGTTTTCTAGGTTGAATTAATATCTGATCTGGCAATTTTTGAACTTTGTGGCAAGATTATATAACATGTTTGCCTGGTCCCGAAATCTTGATTTTTGGTGCCATTAAACTATAACATGTAGGGTTTTGTTTTCTTCCTGTAGAATTTTAAGAGTGTTCCTCCCATTTAGCTAATGTAATTCTCAAATGATATAAAAGCCTAACAATTTTTTAGTTATTGAATTTGAAAGGTTTCATGAAATATGTCAAGACTCGAATAAGTGTTTGATGATGAATACAACTAGTCATAAATGCAACAAGTTCTCTTTAACTGTTGAATGTTGCGAGTAAAAGGATATAAATTGTTATTATTTTCTTTATAATTTTTGAACTTCGATTGAAATATGTCACTGGACTTCCCTCTAAACCACTTACCCTCAGATATTTATACATATTATTGAGTATTGACATGATCCTTGGTTTACAGTACAAATTTGTTGTCGATGGTGAATGGAGACATGACGATCGTCAGCCTTCTATTAGTAGTAATCTTGGGACTGTGAACACTATTCTCTTGACAACGGAATCTGCAATCCTAACACCACAGATGCCTTCAGTACGTCCTGGCTCCAGCATGGTTTTAGATAATGGGGCCCTTCAGCGTGTGGTATGGCATTTTCTCTTTCACATGTTATCTTTTTCCTTTGTTTTTGTTAAAGTATCGTCTCTATCAATTAAAAGTTTCAGAAGCCACAGGTCTCAACTGCCTTGAGAAAGATATGAAGCTTTAATTGCATACCTATAATTTTCTCTTATAGTTACTCAAATTACATTCAGAAATCTTAGATAACTTGTTTACCTTTTCCCCCCTCCCAAGATTTCTCCTTTATGGTCTGTTGAGTTAGTCTGTAATTACGTTAGTGATGTTTGTAAATTCCCTTAGCAAATCATATATTTGGAAGAATACTCTTTAAAGATGTCAAACCAGGATCTGCGTGATACTTTCCAGATGAAAAGAAACTTCTAGTTTCTGAATCTGAGGATATTGTGCTTTAACAGCACATTGCTTTCAACCATAGTCATCACAAAATCTTTGTTGGTTTGCTTCCATAGTTTTATTTTTTTTGTCGTCGTTGTCGTTGTTGTTGTTCCTTTTATGACTTGTTGCAAAACTAGCTGATTCATCTGCTAGTTGTGTTGATCATAGGTTCGACTGCCATATGGCACATCACCTGAGTCCTTCCCCATGATATCGGAATCAGATTTAGAGATTTCTCGGCATCGTATTGCTGTATTTATGTCGACTCACATGGCCTACGAATCGCTTCCTGAGTCTGGAAAGGTGAGGACAGATGCTGCCTGTTCTAATATTGAATCCCTTTGTATCGATTTTCTCCCTATAGTTCTTTTGGCTGATATATTAAATTGCTTGTAGGTTGTTGCCTTCGACGTCGACTTGCCCGTAAAGCAAGCATTTCATATTCTGCATGAGCAGGTAAAATCATTAGGTATCCATGAGTCGATATTTATCCAGTCTTCTTTGAGTAAATGCCAGCCAAATATTGCTATCTTATTACTTATCAGAGTTGGCATTCTTTATTATTTATGACCTAATAATTTCATGGTGGTATCAAAATGTTGGGCAACTATTTTGACCCCTCGGGATTTGTCTTACATGTTAGTGATAAACTATTTTGCGTGCCTCTGCTTATGTACTTTTTTTTATTACAACTCGTTTTAACCAACAAGTTATTTCCAGGGTATATCTACTGCGCCCTTGTGGGACTTCTCAAAGAGCAGGTTTATCGGAGTTCTCAGTGCACTGGATTTCATTTTGATTATGAGAGAGGTATATGCTCTGTCTTTCTACGGAATAAAGAAAATCGAGATCTGAGATTATGTTGAGCAGTTCACGGCCTTTTGGCTTTGGTGTGTATCGGAAGCTGGACTAATTATCCATGGGTGGAGGCAAATTTGACTGCTCTAAAGAAAATTTATTTTAATAATGAAGCGATTCTGAATGTTTAAACTGATAAGTAAGATGTTTTCTAATCTCGTACAAGATTACACTATGAGAAGCACGAGCAGTTAATATTTTTCATTGTAATAATTTATTTTCTTTAGGATTTTGAATAAAAGACATTCTGGATTTACATTTCTTCAAACACCCATATGATATGACTTTATGCTTCTTAAATTGCTGGCTATTTTATGCATGGGCCTTGAATGCCACTTTGCAAATTTGACGACTTTCTCTTTCTGCAACTGCTTAGTAAATGTTCTAAGTAATGGTATAAATAACCATAGTATTCCAAAAAGTAAACACCTTCTCTTCTCCTTGACGTTCTGTGACATTTGACAGCTTGGGACTCATGGTTCCAATTTGACAGAGGAAGAGCTTGAAACACATACCATATCAGCATGGAAAGAAGCTAAATTATATCTCAATAGTCAAGTGAATGGCCTCGGGAGTGATGTTGTTTCAAGACAGCTTGTGCAAGTAAGTATTTGTACCGACGTGTTGCAGTAAGCATGTAAACTGTGATCCTGGCTATGGCCAAAATTTATAGTTAGAACTGAATTTCGGACATCTTGGTCGATTTTATCACTTCATCTACAGTGAAAATTATAAGAGATACTTCTGCAACCTTGAGGTGATTGAAAACCTTTGCATCTATAGCCGTAGAAGCATTTTTTACTTACTGCTTCTTTGTTTATGGATTATTGTGATTTCTCGAGCATTCATATCATTTTGTGAACTTCTAAGTTGTCAATCCAGAAAGGCAAGTGCCTGGTCTGTAAAAGAAATTTGGTTAAATGATCTCTGTGACAACATGTGTGCTATTATATATTTATATGGGGTAATTACAAAATAAATACGAACTTATACTCATTTTGCAATATCAACCCCACTTTCAAACCTTTGCTAATAAATACCAAACCTCTTTCTATTTTTGCAATTGGGTCTTCCCTATTTTTCCGACGACAAAAGATGACGGAATGCCAGTATAGACTAAAATCAATTAGAATGACCAAACGACGTTGTGTAGTGTGCAAAGCGCAAAATTGACAAGATTTGAGCATTGTACATTTCAATTTGTTTGCAATTTCACAATAAAAGAATGTCTTTTAGTCCACGCTGGTATCCGCATTGTCTTTTTTATCCACGAGGGTGTCCATTTCATCTTTATGGTCCTCGGAAAAATTGGGGAAGCTCCGATCGAAACTGAGGTTGAAATTGCAAACTGGGTATAAGTTCTTGAATTATTTTGCAATTAATGAATTTTTGAAAATGCTTGAATCTGTGCGTCCAAATCTGCAATGTCCTTTGACAATAAGTTACTCGATTGAGTTCTAAGATGCATCTTCTTATCTTATGTTTGAAACTCAGCAACTTAGGCGCTTATTTCGTTTTACTTGCTGAGGATTTCAGGCTGGCCCAGATGACAGTTTGAAAGACGTTGCACTGAAAATTTTGCAGAATGGTGTCACTACCGTTCCCATTCTTCATTCTTTATCAGTGGATGCCTCAAACCCGCATCTGTTGCATCTTGCTTCGCTTTCCGGGATTCTAAAGTGTGAGGAAAATGAAACTGCTGGTTCTATTATATGTGTATGTTTGTGACACTACATGTGAGAATAACGAAGAAAGGTCATGTATTCCGATGTATTAACTGGTTTTGTTGCTTTTCTAGGTATTTACCGATTCTTTAAGCACTCACCAGCCTCATTACCGATTCTTCAATTCCCAATCGGTGCAATCCCTATCGGCACTTGGGTTCCAAAAATTGGAGAATCGAATCGGCGGCCATTGGCAATGTTGAGACCCAGTGCTTCACTTAGTGCAGCCCTGAATTTATTACTTCAAGGTATCTGCTATATTGTATAATATTGTTAGAATATTATATAAACTCAATACTAATTAGACCCATTTTGATGTAATCCTAGCTTTCTACTCCCTATATATATGTGAGACTCTTTTGTTATGATACACAATGTATTCTTTTTACCGTAAATGGCTCTATTCTTACTACTACACAAATATATATGTATATGTTTTAATGTTTATATACATATATATTTAAGGCAAAAACTTGTGTGCATCAGAATGAACAGTACATCCATCCTCATTAAATTTAATTAGGGTTCATCAATCTCCTATTGGGGTTTATTTATCCCAATAAAGATTTAATTAAGTGGATGTATAGGAGTGTGCCCCTATATTTAATGGAGTCTTTTGGCATCACGTAGTCGTATTTTATACAAATCTGAGAATTATTACATGCTAATCATATGTATTATATTTGACTTTACAGCTCAAGTTAGTTCAATCCCTGTTGTTGATGATAACGACTCTTTATTGGATGTATATGCTCGAAGGTTAGTACCTCCGCACTCTTACCAATGCTTCCATTACGTGAATTACTTCTACAAGTACATGGAAATACTCATGCAATATAGTGTTTTCACAGTGACATAACTACTTTGGCAAAGGACAAAATTTACACTCACATTAATCTCGAAGAAACAACCATTCATCAGGTAATGTATTTATTATGAATTTATGATAGGTATAAAATTGCTGAAAATGACTTGTTATTGAGTATCTCTAATTTTTCTAAGGAGATAATTGCTTATTATATCCAAAATTTTGGGCATTGTTGCAAATTTGACCCAATTTTTGAACTGTTGCAATTAAGACCAACTTTTTAATTTGGCAAATTAGACCCCCTTAAAGCTTCCAGTCATTGATTATCTCACATTGCACGATTATTTTATGACGTGCAGTGATAAATGACAGGAAAACTTAGTCCATGTGTAAATGATTCATGCCACGTCAGTTATCAATGACTGGAAAATTTGGGGGGATCTAGTTTGCTTTAAATTGAAAAGTTGGGTCTTAAACATTTCAAGGATTGGGTTGAATTTGCAACAATTCCCAAAGTTTGAGATTGAATTAGCTATTACTCTTTTTTCAAGGGATTTATATTGAATTTGTCACTCATCGCCAATTCGCCATGAAAGACACTGGTTGGGCGAAATAATGCAATATGACGTTCTTGCCATTGTTGGGAGATATAATTTTTGCAGTATCTGTCTAAATTTATTGCATCAGTTAGATGATATAGTTCTATTGTCTTGATTTTCCTTAAATACAGGCATTGCAGTATAGAGATGATCCATTTTCGGCACCTGGGCACAACTCTCAAAGATGTCATATGTGTTTGCGGACTGATCCGCTTCTTAAGGTCTTGGAAAGATTGTCGCAGCCAGGTCACCCTCTTACACTTTTTCTAGTTCCATTTTAATTTTACAACGTCCCTCGTCGTTGTATGACTGCATTTGTTTGATTTTGGGGTGCCCTATGATTGTTCAGGAGTTAGGCGGCTTATCATTGTTGAAGCTGGCAGCAAGCGTGTGCAAGGTATCGTTTCCCTGAGCGACGTATTTCGATTTCTATTGGGAATCTGAGTGGTGGCAATGAAAGATACATTATTCTTCGCCCCTCCCTCGTGCAATGGAGATATTCGAAGCTCGTGATTTGCTCGAGTGGTGGAAAAGAGTCGAGAGTGGCTAACTTATGCCGCCTTCTGCAGTTGAAGGTGGGATCTGATAACAGAAAAGATAATTGGATGAGTAGGATTCATGTTTTCTTTTTACGTTTAATTCTGCGAATTGCTTTGGTAACCCAATTAGTCTTGTTCTTGGTTTGGTTTAATAGAGTCGAAACGAGCTACTTCCAAAATGATACAACACTTGAAACTGAGAGTAGTGCTGACTTTTCTCCTGTTAAGAAATTTCATGGATGCTGCATTTCTCGACAGCAACAACGAATGCCACTTCTTTTTCATTTCTTATGGTTGGTATAGAGTAATGTGTGTTTTGTGTCGATTAATTACTGAGGCCGACTCCAATATTCTACTGTAAATTCAAAATATAATAAGAATAATTTCAATGCAATTGCAAATGCATATTTATTTTCTTATTTTATGGTTTTTCTCTATTTTTCAAACACGTAAATGCGTTTGTATTGTTCATAATATGTTTATTTTTAATTAAAAATTATAAATTAATCCATCAATTGATGAGAAATGTTTAGAGAATATTTCTTTAATTAAAATTTTAGTTTGTGGATTAGAGATGGATTATTAAAATTTGATAAGACAATTATTGTAAAATAGAGTTAAATTTAGTGTTGGAGTGACATAATGCCATAAGATTAGGTCAACTTTAGTGACTTTATATATAGTTTGCCATTTTTTTTATAGTTAAATTAAGATTCATTTTGTCTAAGCTATTTTGTTTAATTAATGAATATATATATATATATATATATAGGGGTTAGATCAGGTGAGCTCATCTTTTTGAGAACTTGAGAACCACGATAAGACGTTGAAGATAACGCAAAGCAGAATAAAGTTGTGATAACTAAAACTTTCTAAAATTGTTGCACAACAAAATAATTTTAGAAAGTTTTCGTTGCACAACTTTATACCGCTTGTGCATCATCTTCAATGTCTTATCATGGTTCGCATCAAAAAAAGATGCTATTCTCATTGATCCACTCCATATATATATATATATATATATATATATATATATATATATATAGGATTGGGTTCAAATAAAACACATTCAAAATAAGAAATGAGAACAAATTTGAACCATTGATTTTGAAGATGTGTGGTTGTGATTAAATCAAATTAGGGTATAATGGTAATTACGAATATTACGAAAATAACCGTCCATTAATTATAGGGAATGTGATAACTTAATCTTTAACCATTGATTAATGGCAAATGGATGATCAAGATGAATTCTTATTTCTTATTTTAAGGGGTTTGTATTATAACCCACCCTATATATATATATATATATATATATAGGGGTTATATATATATATATGCATGTCGTTGATGATCAAAACAATATAAATTCATAACGAAAATTTTTAAAATTGTTGACAACAAAATAATTTTAGAAAGTTTTAGATATATAAAATTGATCATGAACAAAACCTATAGTTCGCAAAAGATGTAGTTCTCATTGATCCACTATATATATATATATATATATAAATATAGGGGTTGGATCAAAGAACTCATATTTTTGAGAACTTGAGAACTATGTATGACATATAAAATTGATGAACAAAACCTATAAAGTTGTGCACAACGAAAATATTCTAAAATTGCACAAAAAACAATTTTAGAAAGTTTTCGTTATGCATAACTTATACTGATTCTGCATCATCTTTGCTTGATCTTATGCATAGTTTGCAAAAGTCGCAAAAAAATGTATTTCATTTGATCCTATATATATATATATATATATATATATATATATATATAGGAGTGAATCAATGAGAACTACATCTTTTTATGACTACTGCGAACCATGCATAAGACGTTGAAGATGATGCACAAGATGGTACAAAGTTGTGCATACGAAAACTTTCTAAAATTATTTTGTTGTGCAACAATTTTAGAAAGTTTTCGTTATGCACAACTTTATATTGTTTTGTGTATCATCTTCAACGTCTTATGCATGGTTCTCAAGTTCTCAAAATATGAGTTCATCGATCCAACCCCTATATATATATATATATATAGGGGTTGGTTATGGTGAGAAAGCTCTTAATGTACGAAAATACGAATAGTAGCATATCTTTCATATTGTGTAAGACAATCGAATTAATGTATTGCACATGAAAGTTTAGCACATATTTCATCCATTCGTAGCACATATCTAAATATATTAGTTTAGCACATCTTTCATTTCTTAGAAGCACAAGAAGAGTTATAGTGTTGCACAATAATCCGTAGCACACAAAACACAAAACTCAGAAGACACGAAAATTAAATCTCAACCATTGATATAGCAAATCAAAGGCCCAGATTCATTCATATTTCCTACCAAATTATCTATTCCTACCGATCCATCTCCTATATATATATATATATATATATATATATATATATATAGGGGTTGGATCGGTGAGAACTCATCTTTGTTGAAAATTGAGAACCATGCATAAGACGTTGAAGATGATGCATAAAGCGGTATAAAGTTATGCATAACTTTCTAAAATTGTTGCACAAAAAATAATTTTAGAAAGTTTTCGTTATACAACTTTATATCGTTTTATACATCATCTTCAACGTCTTAGTCCACGTGTAATGAAAAGTTGTGGTTCTCATTTGATAGGGAGTGGATCAAATAAGAACCACATCTTTTTATGACTCTGCGAACCATGATAAGACGTTGAAGATGACGATAAAAGCGGTATAAAGTTGTGATAATAAAACTTTCTAAAATTATTTTTTGTGCAACAATTTTAGAAAGTTTCGTTATGCATAACTTTATCTTGTTTATCGATTATCTTCAACGCCTTATCATCAATTCTCAACAGATGAGTTCTCACCTGGATCCAACCAACCATAAGAATACTTTTTAGTATTAAATATATAAAATTTGAAGAATTTGAAGAATTTTAAATACAAAGAATACTTTTTATATTAAATATATATAATCTACATATATCAAATCATTACTATCTTTAAAAGTTAAAATGGGGCTACGTTAGTTAAAATTAAAATTTGTAAAATAATCACTTTATGGCCACATTCACATACATAATTTTAATAAGTGATAATTATAGTTTGTGAACACAACTTTGACAAGATTTTAAAAAATATCCTTAATTTTAGTTAATACATTAAAATATCTTCAACTTTGACGAGATTTTGAAGAATGTCCCCAACTTAAGTTAATACATTAAATGTCTCCAACTTTGACGATATTTTAAAATTTGACTTTTTTACGACGGAATGGTATGTCAGTTCATTGGATTATTGTGTGAGTTTTAACTTAAAAATGAATCAGCATTCCATCTTGTGTCGAATATAGCTCAAATGACTCAACATTCCGTCATTGGAAACTTTGGGATAAGGATATTTTTCAAAATACTGTCAAAGTTGAGGACATTTAATATCTTAATTAAAGTTATAGATCTTTTTCAAAATCTCATCAAAGTTGGGGACTCAAATTATAACTATCCATTTTAATAGTTATCACTTATCATTAAGGCTCTAAATGCAGTAGGATATGATCTCGCACTTATTAGCCTTTATTTAATAGCTAAAACGAACAATGTTTATGAAAATATTATATAATGCCCTTAATTTAAATATAAATTAAATAGTGTTAAAGGGGAGAATTGTCCCAAATGTTAACATTGCTACTCTTTTTAACCCATATGTTAAGTTGCTACTCTTTTTACCAAATTTAAAGTAAAATTACAAAAATATCATTCATTTGTAAAAAAAAATGACGGAGGAAATGGGGACGCACACTGGGAAACCGAGGTGGGGAAGGGAGGTGGATGCGACAAATGGGAGGAGGGATGGTTGGCACGGGAAGAGGTTGGCCGTTGAGGAGGGTTGGCCGTTGGGAGTTGGCTGGGGAGGTTAGTCGCGGGAGATTGGTCACCGGAGTTCGGGAGATTGGCAATTGGAGTTGGTTGTTGGGAGGTTGGCCGTTAGTAGGGTGTGCATGGACCGAATCGAATCGAAACCGACCGAATCGATCGGTTTCGGTCGGTTCGGTTCGGTTTTGAAGTCGGTTTCGATTCGGTTCAAAATTTTAACTAAAATAGATTTTGGTTCGGTTTTCGATTTTACGTTTAGGTTCGATCGAATCGAACCGAACCGAAACTATTATTTTTATATATTTATATATTTTATATAATAATTAATTAATTTTTAATTAAATAATTATGATAAAATATGTTTATTTAGAAAATATATATATAATTTATATTTCGGTCGATTTTTGGTCCGACCGAAACCGATCGATTTTTCTTGGTTCGGTTTTCGATCGGTCCAAAATTATAAATCGGTTCGGTTCGGTTCGGTTCAAAAATCCGTTCGGTTCGATTTTCGGTTTTGAAAATTTCGGCCGGTCGGTCGAACCGACCGACCGATGCACACCCCTAGCCGTTAGGGAGGTTGGCCGTTGGGAGGATAAAATTGTACAAATGGTTAAAAATGATAGCAACTTAACATATGAGATAAAAATGATAACAAACTTAACATATGAGTTATACTAGATTTTCAGCCAATTAAATATTTAAATAATTCGTAAGGTTTAAGTCCTTCAATTTATTTGTATGGGGACCATTTTTGGAAGTTGCAACAACTATAGAGGCCAAAACAGAATTTCACAAAAATAAATTATTGAATAAAACTAGTAATACTAGCATATATACACATACATACTATGTACATACCCGCGGACAAGAGAGAGAGAGAGAGATGGAAGGACTGACGGAAGACGAGAAAAAGGCGCTAAGAGGAAGCAAATTTGCCCCTCTTCCACCTGGAACCAATCAACCCCAACCCCGATCCAGGTTCTTATACCTATATATCTATATAAACTACAATATGTATGTCCAAACGTCGATATATGCGGCGTGCTTCAGTTCAGCCTATTCAAAATTTCAAATTTCTGTAAAATGTGGTAGACTGAGTTATGGAAGTCATATGTAGGATACTCAATTTTGGTTGGATTAATTATGCGTTTGCGATTAGGGTTTTGGTAGTGATATACTTGAAATGTATGTGTAAAACCAAATGAAATTGCGTCTACCGGTCTAGAAAATTTAGATTTTTAGCTTGTGTTGATAAGTTTCTAGCGCGATAATTATAATAAGTCCATTCGGATTTAATTGGTAATTAGGTTGAATTTTGTTATGTGTGCAGATAGATTGTAGATTGAAGTAGTTGCTATACCTGTAAATTGAGCTTTTGTGGTTGTGGAATTGGTGATTGGATGCTTTGCTTTTTCTGTGCCTGTTGCAACTATGGGTATTCAGGCTCAGGGTCTTGGTATGTGTAGGCTGGCACACCCAGGGGGCCCAATGAAGACGAACAAGGCGGCCGCGTTGGCGAAGTTCCTCGAGAGAAAGCTTCAGGAGCCAAATGGGCTTGCTTCTGTTGATCCTAAGCTTGTTGAGTTGGCCGTGAAAAATGCCAAACAAACTGTTCAATGCAGTAAATTTCTCATCTTTCTGGACCTTTTTTTTTCCTTCTTAGCAAAAGCTTGTCCTCTTTTTCAGTTTTTGATGAAATATCAGATGTTTGTTTGGAGTTGGAATTGAGAGTTTGAGACATTCAATGGCCAAAATCTTTTTTCTAGATATAGCTCTGGGGTAAATTCATGAATTTTGTGTCTTTGATGATTCCTAGGTGCTTCTTTCTATTATTTTATGTGATTCGATGATTTCTCTTCTATTTACGGCCTACCAACGAGGATAATATATTTGATGGTCATCCTTAAGATTATGTTTCTTTTGTAACTCCTCAGATAAAATGCCTTTTGTGCTTTGCAAGTGCCTTTAGAAACTTTTTTGGTTATGCCCCGAAATCACATGAAAACAAGTCTTGGAATGTTGACATGATCAAAAGAAATCGTAAGGAAATATAGGAACTGATAGTCAGATATTATTTATGTGATTCTTTGACGGTGTGAGCATGAAAAACAGTTGGATCACAAATGTTAAACTTCTTTCTGCTGCGCCAATGCACTCTTTATTGCCATATCCCAACCATATACAAGTCTAAGTGTCTTGATATGCTAATCCAAATTTCACATGTTAATCCACAAGTCCACATATAAGTTTAGAAAGACAACAAATTGATATTTGTTGTTCTGGTCATGTCCAGGTGGTGCTTCAACATCAGGAAGAATTGTTCATCATGTCAACAAGTTTGATGATGTTGAGGTGAAGTTCTTTGCAAGACATCGTACATGTGCATAGTTACATGACCTTCGTGCATATTATTCTATACTGATTCCCCTGGTATGGTTTTGACAGGACTTAGAGAGAGAGAATACAAATGAAACCTCCTTACCGAAAAAACTAAAGCAGAAGAAGAAAAAGAAAAAGAAGGAAAAGAATCAAAAGAAAAAACTGAAGGTATGATTTTCGATTTTCCATAGGTGTTCATTTGATTAGTCTATACTAGACCCATTTGAACTTTCACTAAGGTACAGATCCTCCTCACTTTTGCAGAAATTGGATGATTCCGTAGCTGATGATGTATCAAAGAGACCGAAAAAGAAGTTGAAACTATGACTTACTTGAAATTTTGATATCCCCCATTTTTTAGCAATGCAAGAGAGGCTGAAACCGGTCTGCATGGAGCTTATGATATTGAATTTTGGATGCCAATCAGCTACAAAATGGATGCTGACTCTCTCTCTCTCTCTCTCTCTTTCTCTCTCTCTCTCTCTCTGAATACTCATTTAAAGTAGATGCCAAGAACTAGATTTGTTAGGGACTGACAGAATTTCCAACTTTGTTGAACTGTACTTTTGTCTTTCCTTTATCTACAAGCTAAGAAGCATATATACAGAGTTCGTTGTTGCAATGGACACGTTTCTATGTTGAAATTGGTGAAATCACTATTGTTTTGTGAAATTTGTGGATTTCCTGTAAAGTATAATCATTGGTTAACTATTGCTCTCGATTCGTACGACTCGATACACTCCAGCATAATATAACGTTGGAGCATGAACAGTGGAAATTACTTTGGCAGAAAGCTTAATAATTGAAATCAGTGTGCTAAATGGTATCTTCTTATGTCTATTGTTCGTAAAATCAAGAAATTGAAATATCTGTTGTATGCTTTTGAGTAGGAATCAGATGCTGACAGCTAAATAAATTGTTTATGATTGGAAAAAAAATTGATGTAAATAGATGAATAAACAATTTGGTTTACACCAAGAAAATCAAAGTGTGGAAAACGATCATACATTCTTTCCTTCGCCTTTCCTTTGACACAAATCACGTAGAGTAATACTCTCTTTGATTCTGAATAAGTATCCTATTTTGAAAATGATTTTATCACCAAATGAGTGTCTTATTTTGAAATTTTATCCAAAATGATATCAAAGTACCAAATTTACCATTACTTGGTTTACTATAACTTTACAAACTCTTCATATAACCAAGAAAAATTAAGAGTAAAATGAATAATTTTTTCCACATTTTTTATTGTTGCCAACACTTATTCGGTCCCAAAGAGAATACCCGAGTAGAACATAGATTGTGCCAAGTCCAAGCTACAACCTGTCTATAATGTGCTCTTTCTCAGCTGGCTGCACATGAAAGCAAAATAAGACTTACGCAAAAGAAGCGTGTATACAGCAACTCGAGTTCGAAGTTTAACCAAAGAGATACAAGCTGTTATTGATCATGTAGCTAGAAAACCATTGAAATTCATTCATTTTATTGCACTTTCATCGTCTCTCTAACTGATTTACAATCTGTTAATGACATCCCCTACTCAACATAAAATGCAGGCTATTATGCAGTCGAAGCGACTGCTTTATCAAGTTGATGGCAAATCATGTACAACTATTTATATCAGCGTTCTTCACTCATTTCCCAGAACTAGAAAACTAACTGCTCTTGGTCGAGTTAGTATGAAGAACTGACATGAATAAAATCTAACCTATGAATGCAACGAAAAGGGTAGAGCTGAGACAAAAATTCACAAGTCTATATAAAGGACCTGTTACCGTTTCTGGTTGAATAACTAAGTCGGTATTAGTGCCAATATCTGGTTCTTGATGATACCTACACACTTTTGTATTTCGGTATAAACAGGGACGTTCTGTGAACTGTGTGGCTGTAAGCTTGTCACGGCAGAATCTAGTATTTGTGCCACGTCAGATGGAGGGAACTGTCGCTCTGTACACTTCTACAGTAGTAAAAAGATATTCTGAGTCAGCAAATGAAGGGAATATATGCAACTCCAACTCTGTCGCAAAGTTGAGTGCTTTCTTGAGAGGAAGACATCTTTGCTTTGTATTTATACTTCACCTGAATCATTAGCAAAGTTGCCACACATTTTGTGATCAGCTCGGAAGGAATTTGAGCCTCGATGTCAGATGCATTTGTTAAATCAGTCCTCTGCAACAGTTTACAGGTAAAAAAAATTCAAAACATCATAATATATTCAAGGCTGTACCTAGAGAGAGAGAGAAGGTAGAAGACTCACCGCTGGCATGCAGGAATCATCCGAGGGAAGCCGGTCATTGACATAGTCTATGGCTTCCTCAATCTTCTCCATGGTATCCTCCCTATTCTTGAGTGATGATATTGCCTGTGTAAGTATGAATTTTTTCTTGAAAGTGCTCCATGGAGTGTGGATATAATTATAATAGATTCCAGTAATTCGGTTTAATGTTCAACTCTAAAAAAGATAATACAATATGAACTAGAAGTGCCTAGAAATTTTTATGAAACGCACACTGTTGAGGCTGGCAGAACTCAGAAGCAATATATGTTTCAATATTTACTATCCAGAAAGTTACAATGACATAAATGTAATGAAATCATACCAACTTCATGTCAAAATGAGTGTCTAAATCAAATACAAATTCTTAGATTTTCTTATCACCAAAATGTTTATAATGTTTATTAAGGAGCACTACACATTAAAAGGGGCACTTTAATTTTGGAGTTGACTTGTTTACCTGCAATGCTGCATCCACCATTGTCCGAGCTTTTGTCCTTGAGCTATCCACGATTTCGTTCACATGCGATCCCACTTCTTGAGTTTGACATGCGGAACGGTCAATAGAACCGAATGTGCTACCAGGGTCAGCAAGACCAAGCAGCGGCCTCGGCCATGTAAGTGGAAGTTTTCCTTGATATGTATTTCGTTCTCTCAAACAGTGTAAAGCTGAAGAGACCTGCCAAAGAAAATTACACTTCAAGCTTGTATCTAAATGCAACAGAATTTGGACAATAAGAATCAGTTATCCTTTATGGAACCTATACCTGTTCATTGGCTTCATTCAATTGTATAAGCACCGCAGCATATTGCTTTTTAAATGGCTCCGATTCCTTCAAAGGGCTATCACCATCCTTCTGACTTTCCAGCACATCATCGTTCATACGCCTCAACTCAAGAACAATAGCTTCCTGCAAATATTGCAAGTAACGAGCCCACTTATTCCCTAATGTTAAATTAGGTTTATTGTAGACAGCTAGAAATTCCAGTTACGTAAATGTAAGAGCTACTTATGTATCCAGGAACTAATTGTTATATAATCCAAAGCAGCATACTTTTTTATCAAGGGCACAAGTGAGCTGTGCAAGAGCTTGAATGTCATCTTCCTTTGCCTGGAGCTGAGCTAGTGTACCCGGCTGAGAATATGTCTGCTGGTACGTTGCGGTATCACCACTTCCCGGCCTTGTTAGAACATCAGAAGCAACCTGGAGAACAAAATCTACTTGAGATACTAATGCTTTATGGTAACTTATCACTCTGCAAATGCAAACCCGCATATTGGATCGGTAGAGCAAATAGTATAACTAGATATTTCAGACGCCATATGAAATAAATTAATGTTACCCAAATAGATGCAGTACGAATATTAGAATGTGGATATAGGTACAAGATATCAAGCTTTCGATACATCAGAACAAATGAAACAACGTAATTCAACCAATAGAAACTATCATTAATAATAGTTCGAACCAACTCTCAAACTCATCATGCAGAGGTTGACCAGGTTGAACTGCCCAGGTTTGTCATAAATGCATGCATGCATCAAGTCTAAATTTTTTACTACAGATCGAGTAGAAATTAATATATAACGTAAACCAATAATAATGAACATGAAGGAAGAGAATCCATGCCTTTGATTGCTTCAGCAAACTGGCAGGATTAGCTAATAAAGATAGCCGAGAAATATCCTCCATGTTATCCAGGTTGTCGCCAGGAGAAAGTTTAATGTACTCCTTTGCTTGTCCATTCTCTTTCAATGCATTGAAGCTCTCAAAAAACTTATCAACAGTGATTGTGTGTCTCCCAAGCATTGCAGGCATGTTCTCAAAAGGATTTACTGGCATGCAGTCAATGTCCTGCCAAGGGGAAAATCATATAAACAGAATGAGGGAGGCACAAGGACTTCCTTGTACTTCTTAAGTGCAGAAATTGGCAAAATCCAAATTGGACAAACTAAACTGCTACTTGGCGGAAAACTGACATGGTATGAACTTATGCAATTTTACTACCCAATATACATGTGCTGATACTATGAAAAATCTGAATAATATGATATCAAAACTTATTATGAAAGGCTTAAATAGCATAATTCTCACCATCACAAATTCAACCCCTAGCTCTTGACGGTCAAATTGAACCCGGCACTTTGAGTGATCAACAGTTAACACACTTCCATCATGAATCTCCCTTGTTTTTGGATGAATAGCAATGACACGCTGACCAACTGATAAAGGCCTTGCAAGGTCAGTTGGTAGTCCTTCCCTCAGACCTTCGCGCAGCTCGGCGTAATGTTTTCTAACAGAATCTCGATACTGATTAAGCTTCTCTTTTTCTTCCTTCAGGAACTGCTCTGAAAATCGCCGTGGTTTACCAAGTGAACTGCTTGAGCAATAGAGAAACTAGTTATCAGCCAAGTGCTGGTGCAGGACTCAGGTGAACAAAAGCACAAAACTTTGAGCAATTGTAAAATGAAGACATACAAACCTTCTTATGACACCCCACTCTACACGAGTTAATCTCGGTACATGACCCAATCCGACATGATATAGGTATTCAACAAACTCCCTCTTTGCAAACCATGGATAATCAATGGCACTGTAGAACCATTCATAAGTGCACCATCTCCTTAGATGTTGATTTGATAAACAATTAGACAGGTTCTGTGTGACATAAAATGAACAATGACAATGAGAATGGATATTTAACTTATCAGAATATGGATTCAAAGGAAAGGAAACAGACCAAACCTTAAATCTAAGTGCCGTATCATGGAGTGAACCAAGAGATGGATTACTCTCATCATTTGATATCTTTTCAGAAAATTTCATGTCCTTCTTGACCATTGGTTTTTTAAGATTCATCTTACGTCGGCTCCTTACTTTAGTAGGCAAGTTAACCTGATTGACTGGAACCTGTGTGGCTGATTGGGCTGAGTCACTCCCTTCTCTCTGCAAATCAGCACCAGAAGAGTTTTCTGAAACTTTCATCAATTTTGGAGAACTACTTTGGGAAGTCTTTTTACTCCTCATTGATTTCTTGCCTGCATCTCCAGCCTAAAGAAAAATATCATTACTGTTTGATGAGCTCTCAACTAGAGGATGATATTAAATGAGAGATGACCACCCTATTTGGCAATAGAAACTGTACGCTCTTATACAGGAAAAACAAAAGCAAGAAGAAGGAAAAAATGAAAGAAGAGTTGAAGTAATAAAATAGAAGTAGAATATTACAGCATCAGCTAACAGAGAACAGGAATAACGTTGATTATAAGGCTTCATTAAACCTTCAAATAGTCTTACTGTGTAAGAAATGTCAAAGAAGAACATTATAGAGCTAAGACCAAAGTACCTCAATCCCTGGAGATCCCTTGAGATGAATTTCAGCACGAACTTCAGATTTTTGATTCTGAAAATATATACTGAGTAAAACCGTGCCAAAAATAAAATTTTGAGAATAAACAATATGCCTTTCTCACCTTAGACACTGGCATCTTTTGTTTCTTTCTTGATTTGGTGGTAGGCTGATGGGAATCCTGGTTTTCTTCAAGAACAGAACTGCCATCAAAAACTGAACTTTTTCCAGGTTTTGATGTTCTGCTAGAAGCAACTTCAAGACTTGATGCTAGATGTCCTTTCATTCTTACCCCTGAGGATCTACAATTTTCTCTTGGTTGGTTTGCAGGCGGAGATTCTAATGGCACAGTCTCATCAACATGATCATGATGTTCATCTTTAAACAGCATCTTTGAATCTGATGAATGAGAACATACAAATATGATGAGAGAGAAACAAATGAAAGAAGTTGATGCAGATATCTTGCTGTATCAAGTTATTTGCTCCCATTAGTTCTCTGCAATGTCTTGCCATAAGACATCATTTGCTAAGCTCGACTTTTTCCCCTAATACTATGCTCTCAGTTAAATTAATAATGTGGCATAACTATCTCTCAACCAATATTTTGAAGAGCAAGTGAGAAGCAGATGCAAAAAATCTATACTTTTTCAACCTCATCTGAATCTTCGTGTCAGTTAAATCATAAAGTAAAACGAATGACAAAGCAATTCATACAATACACATTTTCATCCAGTGGGACACTCGATATCTTTTCCAAATAAAGAAATTGATTATTCCAAAACTAGATGCTGGTCAATAGGACAAGCATACACCATTTAACTTAAATCTATCCCCTCAAAACTCATTAACTGCTTGATGACAAACCAGAATACTCGAATACGACTGATCAACAGAATCTTAAGAATTTGGCAATTTGCATGCTAAGAAAGTAGTAGTCACACCTGTTTCTAATTTGTATGAGAATGTAGTAGCGAGGTATACTGAATTGCAATACATTTGGCAGACAATCTTAGTCATTAAAATTAAAGTAAACAAGAAATAGTAGACCTAGAACACGTACCATCTTCATTATCTGTTGGCATCATCAGTGACAAATCGGCCAATGTTTGCAGGGCATCAAAAGCAGGTCCATCATCTGCAAAGATCCATCTTAATCTCGAATACTATGGAGAGTAAAATAGTTCGGTGAAGCTACCATTCCTGCAACAACTGCCTAAGTTTTTGCAAGGAACAGTAGCCCATAAAATATTACGTTTAACCTCTTGAAGGCCAGACAGTTTTCTGAGACATTTAAATGCATCCACATTCAACAAGGTGTTTGATTAATATATCAATTAACTAGTTGGCATCTTTGCACGATATTTCTGATTCTGTAAGATTAATGCATAGAGCAAGCCAAAAAAAATTGTTTGAAAAGAAACATTAGCTAAATGTGGAACTTAATTATAAAAGCAAGCAAGCCCTAAAATCATTTGTTTTTCAATAAATAATAGGCCATAATTACTTAGATAATTAATCGTGAACAAAATTTAACCATTCCTAAAAGACGTAATATGGAATTCTTTTTACTATTATTGACCAACATACCAAAAGGGGCAAAATTCACAATCCATGTTACACTACGATTCAAGAGACAATAATTAGTATGGTAGATATGCAAAGACCACACCTCTTCCGAAGAGAACCTTTTTGCTCTTCTTCTTCTGCAGAGGGAATCTAGAAACCTTGGTGTCATTGACCTCCACATCAAGCTTTCTTCTCATTGCACTCAGCAGTTGTTGACCTTCCTCTGTTCCACTACATTCTTCTTTGATGTCACCCAAATGACTCTCAATATTGTTATCAACTTCATATTTGCTCCCTTCAAGTTTTTTCCCCTTCTGTCTCGTTGTACCAAAACTTACAGATTCAAGCAAATGGGGCTTATACCTAGACAATTCACCAGTGTCGGCTTCTGTGCTTCCTTCTAAATCTTCTTCATCTGTGTCTGTTGCCAAGAGCTTCACATTTGATATCTCTGCCATATTATGCTGTAACCAACAGCAGTTCTGTAAGTGCGGGTAGATATATTGTTTCACTTGACCAGGTCAAACCATTACCTTTCTTTGAGCATGCCTAAAAGGTGATGACATGACACTTTCAGCTCTTTTATTCAGCGTATCAGAAACCTGGGGGGAACCACCTCTCTGTGATGCCTCTGCTAAAGCTATAGCTATCTCGTGAGCTACTTCATCATCATCAGCATTGGCCTTTAATTTCAGGCCCTGCCTTGTTGGAGAAAAAATCTTCTCCCCGTTGATATTTTCATATGAAAATGAAACAGGGAACCTTGGAGTTCTTTTTCCGACAGGACGAGGTCTGCTCCCTATAAAGAAAATACCATACGCAAATTTTTAGACGGATGTCTTGTTGTAGACAAGCATAATAGCAGACAAAGAAAATAGGGGAGTACTTCTAAACTCTCATCAGTTAGAAAAGAAAATAAATGCAGAATAAAGAAACAAAATTGCCATTAGGGCTCAAGATGTGCATTATGACGAATCAAAGATGCAGGGGACAATGGCCAGAGAATTTGTCAAATATTTATTTGAGGGATAAGGGCTAATTTCAGCAAAGGATAGCAACAAAGTAAGCAAAGGAGGCTCTCATGTATAGGACAATTAGGTGAAAATATCAAAATACTCCACAGTAGACATGAAAATGTGCTTGAGAGATATATACCCTTAACCTTAAGTTTTGAAAGCTAAAATATGGTCTTACTTCACCATATACCTAGAGGTCCTACATATAATTAAGTCAGAAACTACATAGCAGATAAATGTAGACCCATTCCAAACAAAGACTGTAGAGAAGAATTTCAGCGTGGTTATGCACACATAAGATATTGACTTATCTAGATTCTAACATACCAGCAGAGCGTTTCTTTTTCAACAATGAAAGGCAGCCATTATTTGACGCAGTGATTGGAGATTGTGAAGCAATGTGCTCATCTGATGCTTTAGGGGTCGGAGGCTGTACTTTCCCACGAGCGCGCTTCTGTGCCTTTCGAGATGATCCTGCTCCATCATTGTTCTCTTGGTCACTATCACTTCCTGCCTGTAAAGCATAATTGTCATCACAAAGAAGCCAGTACCAGTATTGAGTAAAACTCATATGATAGACAAATAATACAATTCTTGAGAATCTGGGTTTCCCATCACCATAAATCTTAAGAATTATCAGCAAGTACTTCATACGTGTTAGAAGTTAGAGATGGAGAATGAAAACATATACTGAGAACCAAAAGGCACAAACGTGCAAGAGTGTAGGGGATACCAGAAGAACTGGATAACACCTGACTTCTTGTTATTTGCATTCTCACGAACATCAAAATTATGTGTGCACTTCATAAAAAGGAAAATGACTAAAGGAATTACAAGATTAGATGGCATCTTCATTATTGAATTAAACTGTAGTCCTTACCAGATTGCTGTAGTGATCAGTCATCATGGCAATTAACCCAGTTGCAGAAGCAGTTCCATGTGGAAGAGATAAGTAGGCCTGAAATTAACAATTGAAAGATAAGTAGAAACATAATAACTGTGGTTAAAGGATGCATATATACAGTCTCACTCAAGATTTGTTGTTGAAAAATCACAACATCCAAACTTTAGACGTCATGTGAATGTTGTCTAGAGAGCCCTTTGACGATACATTAGGTATACTGAATGACAGCATGACATCATACATATACTTACCTAAATTTTGAAAGAATTTTCTTTTAGAATTTGGGACACCCATCTTTCCTTAAAATTCAATAATCTTATCATCACATCAGTAAAGATCCCCATCTATATTTGGTGGTCTGTATGAGCAGAGGAAAAAAATGACTTCTCTGGTCGACCGTCTCACTTTTTAATCTCTAATAAACTACTATGATCTTGATGCAATGCGTAATGATATCCACAACCTGAAATCTTATTCATTCATCTGTAACACACTAAGGTGGGTCTTTTTCCAAATATTATATTGCAATTGTTTATCGCAGTGCTCATAGGGCCACTATAGATTTTAGGGACAAAGGATCTCTAAAAGCAAAGAAATTTCGTTCTAGAGCCCAGCATAGAGCTACTCTGTACAATTAGAACAGCCTGCAATGAACTCCAAAAGGGCAAAGCAAAATCTCATAGATGAAGTAGCTCGAAATAAGAGAGGTAAGATCCATAGTAGCAAGCAGATGGAATCCATCTAGTCAAAAATCAGAAAATTACCCTATTCATTGTGTAAAGGGCCTCCACCATTTCTGCTGAACGATTTCGGACAGCACCAGCTACCTGTACACATGCAAAAGAAGAGAAAGACACAAGCTTTTAGCAATCAATAGATTAGGTCCTGAAAGAACAGTTGGCATCAACTGACTAGTCCATAACGGATCAAGCCAACTAGTCTTTGCTTGTGATGCTCTTGTTATCTAGATCATGGTGGTCATATCTATTGGCACATATAAGATATTTTTATAGTTAAATTAGGTAATAAATTCAACATTCATCTTGGTCAACGGGTCTAATATGAATTAGAACTGACCTTCTTCCAGTCTTTACTGTACTTGCGGTAAGAGTCATAAAAACGAGTTAGCTCTTCCATGGTCCACCGAGGCCCAAGCATGTCAGACAACTTTCTTTTCTGCATTTGAAGAAAAGAAAATGCTGTGGTCATTTCGTTGATGTGCACATGCATGACCCAGTTACAAACAACCAAAGAAAGGGATTTAAGGATCGTCAGTGAGACATTGTGCTGGAACCCTGCAGCTTATGATAACTATTCAAGCTACCAAATTTCACTTAAATGACAACTCTTGTGCTTAAAAAAGTTCTCCTATGAAATTGAACAGGCTTGTTCCCTTGGCGCAAAAATATGCACGATGAGAGACAGTGAAATAAAAGGTTCAGTCTCACGCTTTATACATCAGGGAAAAAAAGAATCATATCACAAGATAAGACAAAGGTCAAAAGCAAGAAGTGAGCTATCAGCAAAAATGGTAGTAGTAGAAAGAAACATGTTAACCAGAAACTCACCCGACTGTTACTTTTTTTAGCACTATCTCCATCTTTGCTAGGAGATACCTCGTGGATATCAGAATAGCGCTTATTCACACTTCTCGACTTTCTGGTGGGTCCCATTATGTGCTATAAGAGCCTAATATAGGAAAAGATATCATGAAGTCAAAATGTTAGCCACAAGACCAAAAAAACTCTTTAAAGCTATTTATTGAACCACAAGTACTTCCAAAGCCGGAGAAGAATCTTCTAAGTTCTAAATTCTCTCCGGAATATAATCAGAGCCCATGCCCATTTAGCAAAAATTCAAGAGGTCAACTAAGGAGGTCCAAATAAACTCACCATCGAAAGTAAACATTTATTATATCCACAGAAGTGCATAAAGCGAACAACTCAAAGAAAATAAACTACAATTAAGATACCCATCTTGACAATTAAAATAATCTTGAGATGTAATTACAGCATTCAAAGATTAGCGAACACAAACCATTATATGTCTCAAATCATAGAGAACACCAAAAAAGCAATATAAGAACAAAACTTCTTGAACTATTTGAACAAATACATATAGAAAAATTAATAATTAGTTCAACACATACCAATATTTAGCTTAACTCAGACTCGATATTAACAAAGATTACGTTAAAGCATACGCTCCAAATATATTACACAACATCAACTCCTATGAAACATCTCTAGCACGCACACACAGTTCGTTCAAAATCAAGCAGAAAGACTCCTTAAAGTTTCAAAATTAATCGCATTAAAAGACTCAAATTAACGATCTTCAAAATTATCCTGAAACAGGACGGCGAAATAGGTAAATCTCCGAGTAACTCACAAAATTCGATCAGACGAAAAAAACAAGCTGCGAATTTGCAGCCACAAACCCGAAAACAAAACCAAAAAAACACCATTTATCACTGATAATCAGCTAGAACCACCAGAAAACAAATCCAAAATCATTCACTTAAACCCCTATCCACGCGGGGATCAAATTAGAAAAGACAAACAAAAAAAGATCGGCAGAAGAGAGAAAATAAAAAAGAACTATCCGTTTCTCCCTCCTTACCTTTCCGTCGAATTCAATTCACACCATTTGAGGAAGCGCCCCAGATTTGAAATTTATGGAGAATTGGTGGCGAGAAGGATGAGATTACGATTATTATGCGGTAGAGTGAGACTTTAGAGAGAGAAAGGAGAGTGTTTTAGAGAGAGAGAGGTGGGAAGAAGAATGATTATATTTTTGATTTTTATTTTATTCTGCGAAAGTAATAACCGCGAAACTCTACTTCTTTGTATTTGTATTTCTGCGACGTCTTAAATGTTTGGAAATCTGTTTGAAAGGTTTGCTTAATTTCATTCGGGTCCCTTTACTATTGTTTTTTAAGCCTTTGGACCACAACTTTTTTTAAATTTAGTGTGGCCCAAATCTTTTATTCTCAATTTTTTATTAGGGTAGTGCGATTTTTCAAAAAAACATAATTTTTTTTGAATTCACTGGAAAATCGTAGCTATTATTTTTGGTGCTATTGGATAAACTTCGTATTCTTATACATAACATGCAAACCATATATAATGGATAAAGTATGTACAACATGACGGGTAAACTACACATAAAAAAATCAAATATAATAGGCTTAGACCCATAGAAGAATAAGTGGAGTTCGAAACGGTGACCTTTTGGCCACTAAACTTATACTTTCTTTAAGATGTTTTTATTGTGTAATGTAGTAATTCTGCTACTAGTAAAGTTATACATATTTTCAATCTCCACGACCTTTCCCATTTATAGTTGTTACTAGCAACAACTAGAAATATCAACTAGCCCATACTGATCCAGCTTAGCTCAGTCCAAGCACGGTTTAGCTCAAAATAAGTGTGTTCGAATGTGCTGAATTGCCTAATCGAAATGGGCTATCTGAACTTCTTCTGATACCCAAGCTAGGCCCAGCCCCACTACAGCCGTACCTCAAAATTTTTTACTCCCTCCGTCCCATCCAAGATGGTCCATTTTTTTCGGTATGGTTATTTAGGAGAAATGTATAAAATTATTAAAGTTATAAAAAGTATGTATATCCAACAATTTTTGAAGAGATAATTATTTCCTAAAAATGAAACAGACCATATTGGATGGGACACTCAAAAAAGAATATAGGTCATCTTGAGTGGAACAGAGGGAGTATGTTGTAACTTATACTATGTATTTTATGTTGTCCATATTTAATGTTTTATAATACAATTATGTATTTTGTAAATTTTAAAAATAAACTAATTCTATATGAAAATATGAGTTGTACTTCAAAATGTTAAAGTTTGTAATCTGTAAATTTTATATTTAAAATTTCGTTTGTTTTGTAAGCATAATTGATTAATCAGGACCAAATGTATAAATATATGATTTATATGAGTTTAAAATGTTTTTGTTTCGTTTAAATATTTGAGTATAAAACATAAATGCAAATATGAAGAAAATAAATTTATTTAAAAAAAGAGCACAGGACTGGGCTCATTTTCTTAAAAAAAAAAAACAGCTCGAACCAACTAAATGGCTTGAGACTCAGCCAAATTGGGCCTAAATTACGGTGGGCTCACTCGGGCATGGGCCTGCTCTCACCAGCCCAATTAACGGCTCTAGCAACAGTCTCGATACATATTTGTGTGTGTGTGTGTGTGTGATAAATTTATCGAGTCAATAGATTGTTGTGATTTTGGGTTCCAACTACACTACTCGTCACCAAAAAAATTGACCAAAAATATATTTGAAAAAAAACTTTAAATTTATTAAGTATGTTTTTGAAATAATTATTTATTCAAATAAATATGAAAACTCATGATTTTATTAGATTAAATAAATTTGTACATTTGCTAAAAAAATTGACCCTGGGCAAATGTTTTTTTTTTGTCAATTTAATACAGAAATTTAAAAGCCGTATGATAGTGGACTCGAATCCGAGATCTTTGACCACGGGTATTAACCACTCTACACTAGGCCAACACACGCACACAAAATAATTCAGAATTTTTTTGGGTCAGTTAAATACAGAAATTTAAAAGTCTCATCATAGTGACTCGAACCCAAGATCTTTGGCATCAGACATTAACCACTCTGCCACTAGACCAACACATGCACACAAAACAAGAAAGGAATGAGGTGCTCGTAAAAGTGCAATTTATGAAAATTGTATGAGTAAATGATAGTGTCACTGATTACCTTCTCATCTCTCTATGCAATGTCATCTACAAGATCATGTTCAAAGTAATCACTAATAGGCTCAAGAAAATTCTCCCTAATATCATTCATGAAGCCCAATCTACTTTTGTTCCTAATCGTCATATTACTGATAATGCCTTATTAGCTTTTGAAAATTTTCATATGATGAAAGCTTGATAAGGCGAAAAAATAGATTTTTGCCTATAATCTGTTGGAGTATGGAGTGTGAATGAATTGTACACTCAAGTTCGATATCGGTGATCCAACTTTTTTTGCTTATATTTTTTTGACCCAGATGGAACCCTAATGGGCTTAGGGTTATGGTTTAGTTATTGTCTATTTAATAATTGTTTTTCCATGTAATTTGTATCCGAAACATATAGTGAAATCTTTGGTTTGGCATCACCTCCAGAAGCAGTCCCAAGACGAACTGGGTAAACAATTATTGTGTTTTTTATTTTTCTGTCGTGATTGTGGTGTGTGTTTTTCTCAACATAAGCTTGATATGACTAAGGCTTACGATAGAGTGGAATGGAGTTTTATTTACAATATCTTTCTCCATCTGGTTTTCCAGCCTGATTTTGTTGCTTTAATTATGCGTTTTATCTCCTTAGTTTCTTTTCAAATATTGATCAATGGCTTTCCGGGAAAGAGTTTGTCGCATCCTCGTGTATCCAATTCCTCATATGTCGTATATAAAATGTCAGGGGGACCTCACCTCTGACAAGGTGTTGGCGATGTCTTCACTGGCTTCTTTCTTTTTTTTGTGCATCACCGACGGGCGTTAGGCGAAGCGCTTTCGAGCTTATTAAGGAGGCAGAAACCCAACAACAACTTGCTCGTTATGGTGCGGATTTTGCTCATCGATCAAGCCGGCTTATAACGAGTCACTATAGGCATAATTTTCCTTTGACCTTGGGGCTTGTCCTTCGCTTTTGCGGTGAAGGCGGGGGTGGTATTATCTATCACCCGTAGGAAATTCAAAGCAAAGATTAAATCGAAGATCTCCAATGGCGAAGAAGTTCTTCTTACGCCGGTTTCGAGGACATATGGAGTTTCCATGGCGATCGATAAGATCGCCAATGTGTTTGTCGACAAGGGCTTGGTGACTGGAGGAGGCGGACAAAATTGACCTTGTTGACGAGGTCTTCTCCGAGGCCGAGCTTGCGGTGGGCTAAGCCTTATGATCCTACCTCCGGGGTGGAGTCATGAAGTCCTCCTCAAGGTCGATGCCCAAGTCCTAACCGCGAACCTACCAATAAGAGGTTCGAAAGGACGGCGATCACCTTCTCCGAAGACGACCCGTGACAGCGGCAAGTACCCACCGGGATGCGTTGGTGATCCAGTGCGGGTGTGCAAATAAGTTGGTGAAGCGTTTACATCGGCGTGGCGTCGGTGAGCATCCTTTTCAAGAATGCTTGACAAGCATTTGTTATTCGCCAACGATTGTATAATTTTGGACATGACGAGGTGAATCGACTCTTAAAAGCACGAGTGAAATGGAAGCATAGCTCATTAGCCAAACTCTCCATAAATATGAGCTGGTGTCAAGACAAAAGGTTAGCCTTGATAAATTGGAGGTCACTTTTAGTGGCGGGATCCCTGAGAAGGTTAGGGACAGACTTGCCAGCATTTTGGATAGATAAAATTAATTCAACGTAATCAAGTGTTTATTTTTAAAGATTAATATTTAAGTATATGCCAAAATTCGGGATTATTTAATCATTTGAATTATTCTCCATTAATTTTAATCCAACCAATATAAGTAGGATTGAAATAATCTTTCAAATAAATGGAGAATTATTTATCCTAATTTTAATTTTTACTAATCTTTTATAGTAAATAAAGGATTGATAGATAAAAATTATCTTATCACACATTTAATCCATCAAATAGTCAATCATTCAAAATATTAATCATGAAAATTAAACACTATCTAAAAACTATATACTATCCACGAAGTAATTCACTCCAAGTTAGCATAGGCCATAATACGTCCTCTGTCTGGAGAAGTCATGTTGGAGTATGAAGTCTGAATGAATTGTATATTCAAATTCGATTTCGATGATCCAATTCACCGCAGAGTTGGACGGGGTTTGGGGACAGTAACCTCTGGGGGTTCAGAGGCGGTAGCTCCAAAGCCAAATTTTTAGGTTTATGTTTTTTTGTCCCAGATAGAACCCGATTAATTTTTTATTATTGTTTATTTAATAATTATTTCTTTTATGCAATCAGTATGCGAATCATATAGTGCAATACCAAGCTCGAATATGCCTCAATCAATTTGAGGCCCAATGCTGATTGGCAAGAAATTGGGTATTATTTTTTGTAAAGCAAAATTTTCACACTCGAAAACTAAATCCTCTCCCTTCTCAGATCAACCGAAGAGAAATCATTTTTTCTAATTTTCCTTTTACATTTTATATTTACTGTTCACCATCTCTATCAGCTCGGATAAGATTTTACGAGTCAAGTAGCCACCTCTCTCTCTCTCTCTCTCTAAAACCTAAAACATCCCCACCGTCGACTGCTAAGCCTCAGGTTTACTCGGTTTCACCGACTGGAGCAGGTCGCCGACGGTGACGGCGGCCGCGGCGGAGGACGAGTTTTTCACGGTAGATTTGGCTGTTGAGTTACTTTTCATTTTCTCTTTATTGTTTTTTCAGCAATGTATTGGTTTCCATGTTGAAGTTTAGTAATCGAGGACTAATCTCATCAGCTGTACGGAATTGTAATGCAAAAGTGAAGATTCTCTAAATTTGATAATCTCCGGCGATCTTATTGCTAGACTTGGAAACGGCTAGCTCCAGAAATGTTCCTGTTTTGTGAAGTATTACTTCTGAACGCGTATTCGTTTTGCTCGTAATCTGCTTTGATCTTCGGCGGATTGCATGTTTTGATCTGCTTGGCTTTTAGTTTTTGCATGTTGTTGATTTGCTATTGGCAATTAGATTTTCTAGGTTGGCTTTCGTATTGCTTGCAATACTTTTACAAGTGCTTCAATTCTGGTAATCTAAGGCTTTATTTTTCTGCACTTGCGGATTCTATACTCGAAAGTCATGCATAATTGATTGAAACATAATGCATGGAATTTCTGTTCATTCAGACGAAGTCTATTTTTCCTAGTGAGCTTATGAGTATTCATGGGTTGCATCTTATGTGGATTTGACTAGTTGAAATATTTTCAGCTATTATATATACACCAGCTCTACAGTGATGAGTGACCCCTTTGTGTGTCGAAAATGGAACAGGAAAGAAGTGCTTTCTTATTTGTATGAAGTGGATGTCTGCAATTTTGCAAGCTAAAGATGCGGAGGAATGGACTTACAGAGGAGAAGGAGCTGTGAACCTAGTTCTTGCTTACTGTGGAAGCTCTCCTCATTTTGTACAGTTCTATTTTCTCTTATGTTCCTTTTACATCTGTTCTAGGTCGTCCAAAATTAATTATTTGAGTTGATGTCTTCGTTTTAGCAATCTGAAAAATGTAAGTATACAATACGAGGACAATTTTCATATCTTTTTCCTGTTCTCTTATTCCTCAACTGAAGCCTAGAGGCTTGTTTTTCTGGGATTCAACTTCTTGATATTGAAATTCATCTGCTGGTGATTGAGAAAGGGTTTAAACACTATCTTGCACCCTTGTAAATAGATTTCATCTGTGCAAATATTTATGATCTATTTGGTGTGAATTCATTGCTAACTAGTTTAAAAGAGAAGTGATGAAGTCACTATAAATGTTTTTCTACCTTTTACATTTCTTAAAAGTTGGTTCTCAACTTGGGCTTGCTGGAGGTTCCCTTCATTACAAACTATGGTGCATCATCATTCCTTGTGATGGATGAGATAATGTAAATGAACTTTTGTTTGGAGTGATTAAGAGTATTGATGTTGGACTTTTGTGCATGAAAGAGGTAAAATATATTTTTTAAATCAAAAGGGAAAATCTCTTGTTTGATAAAAGCACTCACTAATTTAGCCAGTCCAAGAGTAGAAGACCTTAAGAAGAATGATCTCAGCCAGGAATACTCAATCCTATCATTTAAGATGTAAAGAGAGAGCTTCAATGTTTTCATAGATGGTATCATGGTATAAGTAGATAATACAATCTATACAAATGCCTCAATGCATTTACTTTTCTCTCATGCATCTAGGTTGGAAAGATTTTAAGGATACAAAAAGTTCCAAATAATAGACCTGAATGTGAGAATGGTCATTCAGATTTAGCCAACCATGAATCCCTCCTGTGGGAAAAAATGAAGGCATAGTTTCAGCACCTACAAAGGAAATTGCTGAGCAGCTGTATGTGCAGAAAGTAATGTGCCCACTGTTGGGGTCTGAGCATGTTGACGCAGGGGTAAGATATTCTTTTCGAAAGTTTTGAACGAGCGTTGTCCTTTTCCATTTCATTTATAATATTATGATCTCTGATTCTTCTTACTCAAGAATCTTAGTAATGTTTTCTATAGTAACATTTCCGTGCTTGTTATGCTTGCTAGCTTTTTGTGTGTCCAATACTTGTATATCAGTACATGTATCCGAGTAGTTTTTTATTTTTCTCTTGTAACTGTTGTAAGAAAATGCTAATGATTAGTTAATTTACCTCTTTAAATTGTACATATTATATGGTTTCATGAAGAATCCTTTGATTCTGGGCTATAATGGATTATGCACTATTAAAATGCAATATTTTAGTTATTCCACCAAAGAAGCACATGAAGAATAATGAGTTGGTGACTTGGCTTAACATGGAAAAATAGGGCGTTTTCTTTTTATTCTAAAGACTCAGATCTTTGTTTCTTGTGTAACTGAAATTTTGGAATTTATATGCAACTTGCTACAGATCCATGTTGTCGTGTCAAGAGAATTTTTGGAGGCAGTTGACAACAAGGTTCTTTGTCAGCGTCCATCATGGCGGGTTGATGCTGCCAGAGTCAATCCCCTTTGTAACTCGGTTCTTCTAATTCCTGATCATTCAGTGTTTCCTCATGGTATGAGATGCATCCCAAGTTTGTTTGGATAGATAAAGCCCTTTCTGTATTTGAATATATGCTTGCTTGAGCTTCTTCGGTGCATACTGCTTTGTATTGTGGCAGTTGCTAGAGTTTTTTATTCATGTAGAATTGTTCTCAGCGTATTGAGTTATGAATTTCTAATGGCAGCATGTAGTGGGTCATATTAGGGTGATGTGGATTATTGAGTTTGATAGAGTAGTTTTATCTTATGTAATGTATGCCCAACTGTTGTATCTCAGTAGCCATCATGGATTATCTATCAAAGACCATTATTCATTAGTTGATGTATATCAAGATAACTGAGATTAATGATGATTTACTTTCATATGAGTATGAATTCCTAATTATTGGACTACAACATGTTGATCATGGTCTTTCTTTCAGTTTCAGGTTCTCTCAAAGAGGATTTCTGTGTGTCTGTTGAGATTAAGGTGATTCCCTATTGCTTTTTTCCTACAGATGTGCATTGTATCTTCCTAGATATGTTCATTGTAGCTCTACTAGAGATGCACACTTCCTTAACAATTTTTGTTGGAGTTTATAACGTTTTTCACTTTTTCTCTTCTGCAAAAGCAGCCCAAATGCGGATTTCTTCCTACTTCAGAATTTATAGCTGAGGAAAATGCAGTCAAAAAGAGGATTACTCGATTTAAGATGCACCAAGCTCTAAAATTGCATCAAGGAAAGGTGATGCCTAAACACCTGATCTTATTCATCTCATGGAAATAAACTTTTATTATTGATATGTGTTTGAGCATTTCAACTCTAGCAATGAAGTATGTTCTTTAGTAATATTTCTTAGATTATAAGTTAACTCTTACTTCAGAAGTGTCTGTTCTAACATAACTGATGAAGATTCTTCATATGCAGATATCTCAAATAAGTAAATATGATCCTCTAGATTTGTTTTCTGGATCCAAGGATGGAATACAAAGAGCAATTAAAGCCCTCTTTCTTACACCTCAGAATAATTTTAGGGTTTTTTTAAATGGTTTGCTTATTTTTGGAGGCATGGGTGGTGCTGCAGACAGCACTAGTTCTGCGACTGCTCAATCATTCCATGACGGACTGAAACATGTTATTTCAGCAAAAGATGGGATGCACATCAAGGGTTTTGTGGATCTGCTTACTGAAACTATTTTTAAGTCGGGTTTGTTGAATCAGCTTATTGAAGTACAGAAGCTTGATGCTATTGATATAGAAGGTGCAATTCATGCCTATTATGATATCATTTTTCAGCCTTGTGTGGTCTGTCGGCAAAGAGGTGGAAATAAATTCTCAGCAAGATATTCATCTATTCATTCAATGCAAAGGGATGAAAAAGTAAAAATTGTGAGGGATTACTTGATATCAGCAACTGCAAAGGACTTAAGTATGATGATTAGCTTTAGGTCCAAAGGAAATATGGATCAGGAGTCTCCACATCGTGCTGTCTTTCTGGAATCAAGCAAGCAAACTTTTTCTTACAAGGTGGACACCAAATCGATCCTTCTGTATGTTTGTTGTTAGCATTTTTGGCAATCGGTAGTGTGTCTTTTATGGAGCATTGATCAGGAAGGTTTTGTTGGACTTGTTTCTCCTTAGAAGTATGTTGGTGGCAAATTTCGGCAACAAAATTTAGTAAGACTTGTATGTCTTTTCATGCTAGGTAGTTTAGAATAATGGGCTTGCATTATAGTTCACGCTTGTAAAACAACATTTCTGCATTAAATCTCCATGTCTATTGCAGTGTTAACTTATTAATATGTTTTATGTTTTGCCACCTTGTTTATAAATCTATAATTGTGTTAAAACTTTTAGTAGAATTTTTGTTATAAATTATATATTTGTTTTGCATGTTCTTGTTCCTATCTGATCTCATTCCATTACAATCTCATAGGCATCTTTCATTGACCTGGACATGAAACCATTGAAGAAAATGGAATATTACTATGAGTTGGATCAACAAATAGTCAACTACTATGTCCAGATGGTAAAAGATATGGATGTGCTTGATTGTGGTGAGAGCACTCAGGAGTCATTGAAGTCGCTTGTACCAGTGTAAAAAATGGTGGTAACTTCTCTGTCTTTTTATTTTGCATAACTCAAACACTAGATTATGAACCCAATTATCTGAACTTTTATACTTTTGGTGAGAGTAGATCAGTGTCAGAAACCCAAAGTGTAAGTTTGCTAAAGTTCGACTAGTATACTGCATTTAGGCTTGAAAGTTGTGATGATGTGTATGGTTGAGTCCAATTATAAGGTTATGAAACGAATCTGGGGTCATATTCCTCGTTGCATATTTTGTCGTTGCTTTCTCTTTCTTACCTCTCGGAGCATGTAAATGTGTGGTTTATCAGACTTCTGCAGAAATGGCAAATTGATCAAGGACCTTAGAAGAAACATATAAGATCATCTTTATTTTCTATGGGGAAAGGGTGTGTCGACTACTTCAGTGCATCCCTCGAGCCAGATCAGCGATTAGGTTATGCAGCTCGATTTCAATTGCCTGAGAAGTTAATGGAGATATGGCTCACTGGAAGATGATTGCTCTCTAACCTCAGTAGTTTCTTCTGACTCTGGAATGTAATGCTGTCTGTATCTTGTAGACTTTATGAATCCTCCTATTCTCCTTGAGTATACAAAATCTTTGTTGTTGTAATTCGTGTATATAAATTGATTTGGGTGGCAATTTTGTAATTTATGATAAATCGTCAGGGTCATTTGTATGTATTAATTTGAGCGGCAATTTTGCAGTTAGATTAAATTTGCAGGTTACTTATGTGTTAAATTAGTTCAGCTTTTAACCGGCCGAAACGAGACATGATCTCACTTTTAGTGAGCGGTTTATTTTATGATAAGATTAGTTCTCGCATTGTTCAATTTGTTCATTTTTTGTGACACATTCCAACAAGATTACAATTATCGGTTTTTTCAATATTAATAAACACTTTCAGGCTTTCAGAATACACGATCGGGTAATTCATACTCTCATATTCATTGCGTGCATTTGTTTTATTTCGATTATATTTTATATTACATTTTTTTTTTGGTTTATTGGGAAAACATGTTTCTCATTTCATAATTTCATTCTTTCAACATCCCAAATCTTAAATGCATGTTTTACTGATGATCCTATTAAAATTTCTGATGTCAAGTTTTTTGATGTGGACCATACAAACATTTTTCCAAAGTTAAGATTATTTTAAAAATAAATTGAATTTGAGGTCATGAAAACAAGAACTAAATTTAGATTGAAAACCATAACGTGTCTAATCATTATATGAAACTTAATTTCCTTTCTCTAAAAAGATAAAAGCATTGTCCCTCAAGAGAAAAAAAAGAAAAAGTTCTATGTTGTCACCACGAACTTAGTTCAATTAATTAAAAACTATCAAATTTAGAATAATAATTATTTTTTTAGTTATTTAATCGTTAATTTACAGTGATTTAACATCTTTATATTCATTCTCATAGCATTGGAATCTAGTTACTTATAGAGATGAGATCATAAGAGCAAGAAAAAGTGTTGTGTTGGCGAATTGTAATAAATAGTATCGCTAATCAAATCTTCTAAAACGTTGTTGAACTTATGGGCTTTGTCCTTTGATGGCACGTGTCTTTTCCTCATTGGGTGGTATCTAGTAAGTGTACTCCCTAGTTTCTGCATCTGTTCTTTTTATTTTCTTATCCTTTTTATTGTCGTTTTTATACATTAAAGAGAAAAGGAGAGGAAATAACTCCAAATATTGGTCCAAAATGCCCTTTTGCTACAACTCCACTTTTGAAATAATTCGTAACACGCCCCTCGAGTTTGAGTAAATATCACAACAGACCTGGCAAAATATCTGCCCTAATACCTTGTTATATTCGACCAATTATAGGTTAATTATTCTGTTAATCTAAATTTACCTTTCAATGATCATATTAATATTTTCTGCTCTTTTGAATATATTCAATGTCATTAGGGTCTAGACAAACAAAAATAATTTGTTCTGCCTTCTAGTGTATGAATATCTTATTTTTATCATAAAATAATAAATTTATAGAAGAGAGAAATGAATATAACATCTAGGTGGGAATGTTGGGTTGGGAATGTGGTTGTTGATAAACTTAGTCTAATACCTTGTTATATTCGACCAATTATATGTTAATTATTCTGTTAATCTAAATTTACCTTTCAATGATCATATTAAATTTTCGCTCTTTTGAATATATTCAATGTCATTATAGACAAACAAAAATAATCTAGTGTATGAATATCTTATTTTTATCATAAAAAATATCTTTACATTAAAGAAAAGTATCATTTGCTTAAATATCATTTATATTGAAGAAAAATATCAAATATCATTTACACCGAAGAAAAACATCAAAGTCCACATATGCGAAAGTATGTACAGGAAACCACATCCATGTATAATTCTTAATTCTCAATTCTCATAGTACCATCAAATTTAATATAGACTATTAATCTTTCTATGGTCTACGAATGTCATTAAAGGATGTACTATCTTTTAATAACATCCGTAGATCATATAATGATCAATAGTCCACATTAAATTTTACGCACTACGAAAGAGAATAATACCATCAAAATAATATATTTGTAATAATTTGAAATCTATACATTAAGGGATAATTGGTTTGGTAGATGAGATATATAACATTGATAGAATAGAGTGAATGAGACTATTCGAATTATTTAGATTTGTATTTAGATTGATTGATTATGGTGTAGGATGAATTGAAGGATTATGACTCAAATACAGTATAATACCGAAATTACCCTTGCAATATAACAAAAATAAAAAAAATCGAGGCAAAGATGATCAAAATAATTTTGGTAATCGTGTTTTTGGAGTTTTGTATTATGAAGTGAATGGTGATTAAATAATCAACCCAAATGGATGATTAGAGTACATGCCTAGTAATTCTAGTAATTTATCACGGACTTAGTCATGCAAACCAAACATGTGATAGAGTATGAATATTTTATCAATCAAGCCTAATAACTCAAACCAAACACCCTCTAGGAATACTCTATATAGAAATAAATTTTATATTACACTAAAAAAAATTACTATTATTATCTAGACCAATTATGTTTTGAAATAAATTTCACATTGTACTAAATAACTTTTGTTGTGGTCTCATCTTAAGCATTTATGCCTTCATATATACACACACACTCATGCATTACAATAGTTCAAGATGGACATGTAATGGACTAGTTTCTATACACGTACGAGCAATAATTTTTTTTTTCTAATTCCTAGTTAGATTTAAATTAATTAGATACATGAATTTTGAGATGCATTATTATATTGAAATTTCTTAGAAAAAAAATATTTTTTTTATGTAAAATTCCATTTAAAAGTAAACTTTCTATAGGCAATATTGTATCTTGATCCCAATAATATGATTGTATATTTTTTTTACTATAAATACAACCATAGGTCCACAACTATATCCCTTTCTTGCTTGCTAGTGAGTCTATAAATCTACCGTGGCCTTATTAGGATTCTTATTATTATGAATTAAATTATTAAAAGAAAAGCACGTACTATTCATAAATACTATCCATTGAATGCTACACATAAAAAGGAATGTTAGTCAACAAATAAATACTATCAATAAAGAAAGAGGTGGTCTCCTGTGCGCGCCCGCGTACAGTGAGACCACCTTATTTAATTAATGAGTTAATTAATCTTAATTAAGTAATTAAATAAATTAAATCTAATTAAAATTAATTAATTTAATACACTTTAATTGTTAATTAATAAATATAATTTTAAATTAATAATCATGAAGTAATATATTATTAATTTTGAATTAATAAATTTAATTTTGAATAATAAAGCCTAATTATAAATTAATAAACCCTAATTTTGAATTAATAAACCCATTGTTGGAATTTATTGAACACATATGTAATATATATGTGAGGACAAAAGAATTCCAAGCATTTAGTTCATATTATAAATATTTAGTTGAGGTTTAAAGTTAATATTACATGTTTATTGCATATTATAAACATATTGTGAAGTGAATGAAAATTATTGAATATATATGTGTATATAGTGAAATTACCGAACAATATATGTACTAATAAGCATGTGTTTTAATTTTAATGTATGATATGAGATGATATTTCATGCTTAGTATATGATATAAGCATGATATGATTTTTGTGGAATTTATTGAACACCAAAGGTCATTAATTTATGATTGCCGAAAACTTTGAGGCTTTTTAACCTATGGTTGAAATTTTATATGCTGATATTGAGTTAGTAATTAAATTCTATAGTATGATAGGAGTTTAACATGATTTTATTGGAATTTATTGAGTACGTATGCTAATTATTGTTAATTATCGAAAACGTAATAAAATGACTAAGTATGGGTTTAATTATAATGTTAAATGATGCTATGATAGTTAACTAGTGATTATGATGAATGAATGAAACACTTATACACACATTGCATTATGTTAGAAATTAGAGTTTTCTAATGCTTTAGTATAGTTTATGTTGTGTATGGTATTGTTTGGTGTTGAATGTTTATGTTTATGTTGTACTGACAAACCAAAACCCCAAATGTAAATAATATAATACTATATGTACGAGAATCCAAAAGAAATCGACCAATTTCGATAACTTAAGAAGGAATTAACGAGAATCGAAGTTAGACACAAATTAGGGTTTCTATTAATAATAGGCTACTCAAACGTGAGTTCCTAAGTTAAATAAACCAAAAGCCGGGTTGCAACGTTAAATACTCAACAACAATAATCTAATACGATATTAGATTGAGCGTTAAGACAACTCGACAACGAATAGCGATTATACAACTTATATAATCCTCGACGAGTTAAGAGAAACAAACAACGTCGTAAAGTGTAAACAAAGATTCGAACATAAGATGTCGTAACGTAATAACGCTTAGAAGAACACTAAGATTAAGAGTCGATGATAGACTCGGAGTATGTGATTCATAAGTTGAAGTTCACCTATGAACGATGAAGTAATATAGTTTGAGAATTGGGAATGTAAGATAATAGAAATTATCTTAAAACCATTGCATGAAATCATAAAGAAACTCTAATTGGGAACTTCAAGTCGTAATTTATAAACGACCTTCGATCGATCAAAAGAATCTAAGAAAGGTTATTTTCTTATGAATGGTTTGATCGTACGTAGTCGGCGAGGAAGAACAACCACACCCTGCTCACTTAGACTTACTAGCTTTGGATTAGCAGGTGAGCTTTCTTGAAACAAAAATGTTGTGCATAACTCAAAGCATGATTTACAAAGCTTTATGAAATATTATCACATGAAATGTTATTGACTGTCAAATGTTAATGTTTTGTTGTTATCCTATCCGAGATTGTTATATTCAATGTGGTATGTAAATGTGTTGGTCCACCAACGTTAAAAAGGTAACGATCGGATCCGACTTAGTTAAGGACTAACTCGGATTGTGTACACGTGCGTGTGTTAAGGTTAACTATCGGTCACGGCGACTATTGTAGGTGGCCACCCATAGTGCGCGAATGAATGAATGATCGATATGGAAACAACGTGAATGAAATAGTCGAGCCTAACGCTGGAAAATGATAAAATGTTTGATAGCATGAGTCTTTAACTAAAATCCTCATGTGCTATTGTGGGCGCTCAATAACTTTTGATAAGGAAAATATTTTGGCAATGAGTCCACTAAGTACTTTGCATTTAGCCCGCATCTCGTTTTGATCAGTTGAGCAAGGATCGAGATGGGTGCGAGGTGGTGCAGAGTAGCAGTTGTTTTGTTGCTTAATTAGAAATGATTCTAAAACCTTGGGCATGTATCGTCATATGCATGTCCACACGTTTATTGCTGCCTAACTCTGATATTATTTTGATGTTTTGATTATAACTGCTTTCATACCGTATTGAACTTGAGGTTGTACCTCGTTCCTTGAATTGTGCCCTGATTGAGTTATATTTGAACCTTGAACCTTTTGACGAGTCCTTCTGTGACTTGAGTTGGTATTGAATAGCATATCCCTTTTTAGTCTATGCGTTATTGAGTAGTTAAATGGTTAATTGCATTGATTAGTTATGTTTATATCAGCTGCTTTATCATATCAGTGATGATCCATATGATCCGTACTTCCTTGGAAAGTCGGGTTGTCACGGCTATTGCACATGAACGTGGGGTTTACCTAGTGCGCACCTAAGGTAGCGGTTGCAGGTTCCCCATAATACAAAAAAAAACAAACTATAAGCCATTTAATGTTAATTTAATGAATATCTAAAAAAAAATATTCGATATGCACTAATTTATTATAACAAAACGCATATGACTTTAAATCCTAATCATCCAAGAGTCTCATAATGAATCAAGAATACATTATATATTAGCATTGTTATGATATCCATTTAATGTTCGAAACTCTATAATATTAACATTACATATTATATTCGTGTGTGGATTAAATCTGTGAACTATATACAATATGTAAAAAGTTGATGTGCATAACATATAAAATTGTTGCACAACGATTTTGTTCAAAAATTGATATTTGTGCACCAATTTTATAATATTATCGTTGTGTTATTCTGTGCAACAACTTTATATGCGTTATGCATAATTTGTATGTTCGCAAAAAAAATATAATTCACGCAATAATCCATTCTTTATACTGGTCATGCCACTAATTACAAATCAACACAACTGCTATATTTATCTATCAAATCAACTAAACAATATAATACATCTCAAAATGGGGATAATTTGTTTAATTTTAAATCTTGCAACCTCTCAAATTAAGTCCAAAATCACAACTCGAAGGATATAGAACTTTTGAACATAAAATGAAACGCACTTAGTTACACGTAAACTTGCATGCTGGCAAACTCAAAGGGCAAAATGGTCTTTCTGCATGGGTGAAAAAACTGTCGGAATGAAAAGGTAATGGGAAATAAATAAATAAATCTCAGAAAATCCAACTTCCACAGAATAAACAAAGCCCAACAAAAAGGCCGAATAAGGAAATAAATGTATTTAAAATAAGAAAAAACGCAGAAAAAGTGCACAAAATCACACACACACACACACAGTGAGTGTGAAATATATAAAAAGAGTGTGCTAAAAAGACTACTAAGAAAGTTTGCCTCTCTCTCTCTCTCTCCTCTCCCTCCCTTCTCTCTCTCTCAAACCACCAAACCCCCTCTCGATCAAACCACCCTTCTCTCTCTCTCCCTCACTCACGCACAATCACTGCTGCTGTGTGCTTCTGTACCTACAACATATACAATACCTCTGTAAATAACTCCACGCACTGTTATGAAATACTCCTGTTGTATGGTGTAGAGACTGTATATTTAGAGAGAGAGAGAGAGAGAGAGAGTGGAAGAGTGTGCGTGTATAAAAAATATGGAGAGATATAGCGGGATCCAGGCAATGGAGGCGGTGCCTGCGGATCCGGTGGCGGAATGGGCGGTGCCGGGCGGAGAAACCGGGCTCGAAGGTTGAATTTCATCTGAATTTCACTTGAATTTCACTCGAATTTTGCTGAATTGGGAGCGAGCTCTTGTAATGTTGATTTCGTGTGGGGTTTGGTTGTTTTAATGCAGAGCCTATGTGGCAATTGGGCCTTGGTGGAGGGTCCGAAGCGTACCCGGAGAGGCCCGATGAGCCCGATTGTATCTATTACCTGAGGACTGGCTTCTGTGGTTACGGCAATCGCTGCCGGTTCAATCATCCCCGGGATCGTGGGACGGTAAAATACGTTAAATTATCAAGCTATGATATAGAAACTCACATGATTGCTATGAATATGATCATTGGGTAAAGAGTACGATTTAGTGGGGGTTTTGTGTAGATTTGATTCCAATTCGGGAAAATATGCTTTTCCTGTTCGGTTGGGGGGATCTATTCTGGTTTGGTATCAAATATCAGTGAGCTAGATTGGTGGTGGTGGGGGTGAAAATTGAGTCTTTGGTCGGTCATGGTTTTGGTGAAGGCAATGGTGTAAATCTGGTTCACATGCATTCGGTAGAAATAGTAGTGTTCTATATCGATTTGAGTTTGTAGTAAGTCCGGTAGAATTGGAGTTTATGTTGTGTCGATGAAGTTAATCGTTGTTGTGACTTGTGATTATGAAATGGAAGTAGTGTAAAGTAGGTTAAGATTTTATATTCATTGTTCATCTCAATTTGGGTATATGCACTATTCATTTTTTTTACTTTCACTATTTTAGGTGATGGGAACTCTTAGAGCTGGTGGAGGTGAGTACCCGGAACGTGTTGGCCAACCAATCTGTCAGGTATAATTTATAGATTGCAAAATTGTTTATCGATACAGTTAAATGGAAAAATCATTAAACTCTTTACCAGATAACAATTTGTAAAAGAAAATTTGGTGTTTTTGAGGTACATTGTGTAAACTTTTTATTTTTATTTGAAATTTTCGTGAAGGTGTTGATGATGGTCAGACTGAATTTGTAGATCCTATGTTTGCTACAACATGCTAATTTTCTAAGGTTTTTCTGCTCATGTCTATTTAAGGGTGTTGAGCTGAGTTCCAAGAATAAAGTCTTGATGTTGGCTGAAGTGCATGTGCTACGTAATTCTCTTAAAGAAACTGTCTACTTATTTTAAGGATTTCTAGCATTGATCCATGAGTTTGAATCCCTGACATTGGCCAAAGGAAATCTACAAATTATACTCCTGACACTGTTCGTCTTTTCCTGTGTGTTCTGGGAGTTGTTTGTTGACACATGGCATTTGGGTTTTTATCTGATATTAAAATGGAATATGCAAAAAAAATGTTTATTTACTCTTACCTCTCCCAAATTTCATCTTTGTGTTGTCATGCTATAATAAAGACCCAAAAACTTCTTGATTGTATACTCCTGTTTTTTATTTTCTTTGTTCAAAATTTCTAATGATGATTCTAAGGCAAATTTTCTCATTAGAACAAGCAGTTTTCTCCATGTTGATGTCTTGATGATGAGATGATACTACTTATGGTTTGGATCTAGTAGGACATGTTTACTGTACTAACTATGATGCAGCAGTAGAAAGTTATGAATCATGCTTATGTTTTTATGGTGTTCTCATGTTGTTTACTATAGCTCTAAGATTTGTACATTTGTCCGAGTATCAAAAAGAGGGGTTGTCATTGAGCAGTTATATCTTTGTCACATGTCTGCCTTTCATTAGAATCAAGTATTTAATCTTTGTAATGTTTATACACTTTAAACCCTTTTAAGTTCTCTCATTTTCAACCATTCTCCATAGAAGCATCCCTTTTATTTTATTTGAGTATTATATCTTCTTTATGAAAATTATGGTTTTGTTCAATTCACACCTTCGCAATGGATTTGTAGTACTACATGCGGACAGGAATGTGTAAATTTGGCGGTTCCTGCAAGTATCATCATCCAAAGCAAGGAGCAGGGTCTTCAGCCCCCGTGATACCGAATTTTTACGGATATCCTCTCCGACCGGTCTGCCTCATTGGACCATTGTCATTCTTATATTTTCTACAGCACTTTCTATGGTTTTCTCTTGAGAAAATATATCTTGCCAGCTGTTTCATAGTCTTCTTTTGGCAGGGAGAAAAAGAATGTTCATATTATTTAAAGACAGGGCAATGCAAGTTCGGTGTCACCTGTAAATTTCATCATCCACAGCCAGCAGGGATACCAATGCCAGCCCCTAGTATTGGGTCTTTGACTGCTTCAGCAGCTGTGCCGACACCAGCTATGTATCCAACTGGACCATCTCCTTCTGTTCAATCTTCTCAACAGTATGGAGTTATTCAAGGCAACTGGCCCGTTGTGAGGCCTGCCATGCTTCAAGGTTCTTATGTTCCTGGAAGTTACAGTCCTATGATCCTTCCCCCTGGAGTTGTTCCTGTTCCTAGCTGGACTCCCTATCCGGTAGGTGTTGCCCACACTTTAATGTTTGATGAGAAATTTCTTTTGGATGTCCCTCTTTTATGCTAAATTCTTGGAGTACTTGTACAGGCACGGGTTAGTCCTGCGGCCTCTCCAAGTACTCAACCAACAATCGGTGCAACCCCAATTTATGGGATAACACAGTTGTCTCCTTCAGCTACCGCCTATACAGGACCATACCTTTCCATTGCATCTTCTGCTGGTCCCTCAAGCGGCAATCAAAAGGACCAGCATTTCCCGAAAGACCCGGCCAACCAGAATGTCAGTACTATTTAAGGACTGGGGATTGTAAATTTGGAGCTACATGTAAATATCATCATCCACCAGAGTGGAGTGCATCAAGAACCAATTATATACTTAGCCCAATGGGTCTACCACTACGCCCAGTAAGCATTCATTTCTCTCTTTAACTTTGCTAAGCTTTGAATTGCCTACATATGGCAGAATAAAATGCTGCATGTTCAAAATTCTAATTCCTGCACTTGTGAATCTTTCTGCTTTCACATAATTTTATTTTTCTCTTCACTTGTTATCCGATTCTCCTTCCTTTTCGAATATATCTCTTTCATATCCAGCCTGCTCCGCTTCCTATGTCACTTCTCATAATTATTAACTTCTGCTTTTGTACTCCTTTTGAGAGAGCCGGATCCTAAAGCATCCATGAGTTGTATCCTTATAAGTTGAATTTTTTTTCCTGCAATTAGATTTTATTTGGGAGGTTTGTGTGATATTAACACTACCATTTCGTTTATTTCTTTTTCTGCTGATACTTTAACAGAGACTGTTGCTTCTGATAAACCAAAAACCTGCATATGGATGCTCCAACTAGTGTGCAACCCCTTGCTCCATCATTAACTCGGAAGTTTGAGTCGTATGCGTATTGGTGGAGTTGGAGGTTACCATCATATTTTTGCATTTCTGTGGCATTAACATGTTTTGCCCCAATAAAATGTTATTTTTCTTTATTGAAAATAATGATGGTAGTCTTAATTGGCTGACTGATTCTATGTCTCATTTGTTTGATGATAGGCATAAGGCACATTTGGTATCCTTCGTATGTAAACTATAATTGAGAACCACCTCGTGTTTCTAAACACTGTAAGCATTTCTCAGGGTGCACCTCTCTGTTCTCACTACGCACAGAATGGAGTGTGCAAATATGGGCCCTCTTGCAAATTTGATCATCCGATGAGATCTCTAAGTTACAGTCCTTCTGCATCCTCTCTGACCGACATGCCAGTTGCTCCTTACCCGGTGGGATCCACAATTGCAACTCTTGCTCCATCTTCCTCGTCATCAGATCTAAGGCCCGAGCTGCTTTCTGGGTTCAGCAACAACGCCCTGTCGCCACAAATGTCTTCCATGAGCAGCTCAAGCGCATCAGTCGGCTCAATATTCTCAAGAACCGGGGCTCTTCCTCAGTCATATGTTCAGCAGTCTGGGCAGGGCTCAGCCTCTTCAAGTGGTGGCAGTCGCGTAAGTTATGGTGGTGAGACGCACACATCAAGCTGAAGTGGAAGGGGCCGAGTCAAGCAGCTCCCACAAAGCAAGACTCGAGTTTTTGTGCCAGCAATCTCCATCCTTTCAGGTCTAGCACACCACACCATAGCTACTCCCATCATTGTTCATAAATATCACGTGGCCGTCTTTTCCCTTTTGAAATAAGCCATACATACCCTCTCAAAAGATCTCAAAAAATCTCATTTAGCTTTTCAACGTAGTCTCTCAATAATAAAAAAGCCCAAATCCAACCTCCCTCATTAGCTTAATTTCAATCTGCTGCTCTAATAATATTGGAGCTTTGTTGTCCATTTATGCTATCTTTTCCGGAACGGGAAAGATGAGTCGTCGCCATTCTCAATCTGGACATAGTCACTGTTTCTACATCACCTCTTTCATCCCCTTCATCTCGGAGTGAGCATGGTTCTTCTTCCCGTTTTTGTTTGGGGATCTTATCCTCAGATCGATAAACTCCTAGAAATACTGAAGCAGTTGATGCTTCCTTTGTATGTAAGATATATGTAGTTATGTTGCGAACTGTGAATTTTGCTTGAATGCTGCTTCATAAATTATCCCTAATACATCAAAGAATTTAGAGGGAATCTTGTATTTACATACCATTACACATACATAAAGATTTTCTCTGAATAATGTTGAAGGCTGGCTATCTTTTCACAATATCAGCAGGAAAGTAGACAGCCTATTTTTGACTTGCAGTAGGTGTTGTCTGAAACTGAAAATATCAAACACTTAGGCTTTATGGTGGTTCTACATTTGGAAAAGTACCACAATTAATGCGTTAGATCAAATGTACAGCAAACTAAAGAATGTCATTATCTCACATGTTTTAAGTTAGCTAAAGGAATCTCACATTACTTAGTTTTCTAAATGTCCACTTGTTTCTAGAAAGTTCTGGAATATTTTTCTTTAAATGAAAAAAAATCAATCCAAATGTAACACGGTAACAGCGTGGGACGCATTTTATTTAGCAATTTTTTTATGTTAAATACTATTGGATGAGTTACTTTTTATTGGCATTGGAAGCACATCACATTATTGGTAACTATTCACATTTAACTTTTTTTTTTTATTGGTATTGGTTAAGCACATCACATTATGGCAGTGGTATCTTTAAAATTTCACATTGACAAAAAAAAAAAAAACTATTCACATTTAATGAATCTTTCACTTATTTGATGGGCTGACTAAGAGATTATTTATGTTAAACTCTTCACAACTTATCAATAGATATAACCCTTTTGACATGAATAACATTTATTAATCTCTCTCTCTTTGTTTTCTTCTTCTATTGGTAAAAAAGCTTGATGTAGTTGTACTTTCAGCTATAGGCGTGATATATTTAGGACTGCAAGTCATGAACCATTGCTACAATCTTCACGTGACAAATATTTGGCTCATTGAAAACTATCAAGTACTAATATGATGTTAGTAAAAATTCTAAACATATATGTTTGTGTATGTGTGTATATATATATATATACGTATATTTTTAGATAATTTAATTCTAAACATATATGTTTGTGTGTGTGTGTGTGTATATACGTATATTTGTATACATAAAGGGAAAGAAGCAATAAAACAAGATAGATATGCCCTTGCAAATATACTATTGGACTTAACAAAAAAAGAAGTGAATCTTTCACAGACTTTACATAATTACCACTCAAAATAGAGACTGTCCCAAGTCAACCGAATGCCCACAAGAAGGAAAAATAGATGAGCAACTTGCTGCAGCAGCATTATTACCAGTTGCTGCATTACCCATCATCATTTGATCAAAATCTCCCCTATTTTCCTCCACAATGGGATTGTTAATCATTGCAGAAAGCTCACAAGAACTCAGCCCCCACTGCTGCTGACTGTCCCACAATCCATAGTCAAATTCTTGGTATGAAGAAGGATTATCTGCAGAGGTGTGATCAAGGCCCCATGCTGCATTCGCGGTCGCAGTCGAAGTCGAATCGAAGAGGTTTTCTTGATGATTGTGTGATGAGAGAGAGGTTTCTCGTTTCTTGCTTGAGGTGGTGGGAGAAGGGTTCAAGTAGTTGTTTGGGACGATGCAGTCTAAGTAGCCAGAGCCTGTGTCAGTTTTGGACAAGTTGAAGAAAGTGGCTTGATCATCACTGGGTGAGGATTCATGGGAATGACACGTGTCACACCCCGATTGGGACGGGTTCCGATGGATGTCGAGGCTTGCGGTGTTGGTGGCATGGTGTTGCTTGGTGATTTGTGATGATGGTGATGCTTGGAAGAAGGATTGGAGCTCAAAATTCGGGCTCAAGAGGGAGTGGAAATTGGTTTGGTCAGAGTAGATGAAGTTGGTTCTTGCTTGTGAGCCTTTGATGGAGAGGGCTGCCCTATCATAGGCCAATGCAGCTTCTTGGGCAGTGTCAAAGGTGCCCAGCCAGTGCCTCTCCTTGGTGGTGGGGTCCCGAATCTCGGCGGCGTACCGGCCCCACGGCCGACGCCGGACGCCGAGGAACCTCCCCGGCTCGGACTGCTTCTTCCGGCCGCGGCGGTCGCCCGACTGTGCTGCCGCCGTGTTGCGCTGGAGGAGTGTGAAGCCTGTGTCAGTGAGGATGGGCTCAAAGAGGGTGAAGGGTTTTTCATGGGAGGGTTTATGTGATGACATTTTGTTTCAATTGTTGCTAGTAAATGTGAACAAGTGTGTGATTGGGCACCCTTTTAAAGGGAGTGATTGAAAGACAACTTTTAATATATTATTTTTGAGAACTTGCTGGATTTTTATTTTTATTTTACTTTTTGGAAGTATTTATTTGGATCACTAGAAAATTGGAGAAAAGAAAAAAAGCACCTTTGCCTTTCCGGAGTATCGGATTTTTGATATTGACTAGGATTTCAAGATTCTATTCTCTTTGACAAAGGGCCTTTCACCAGAATGTTTCACAATTTTTGCAACACAGAGCTCAAAATCTTGAATGAAATATGACCATATATACATACTTAGGAAATACTGCAAATTTAATTGTTGATTCCGTATTTGAGAATCTATCTTGGATATTTAATTCACCATATATTGATTATATTTCTAGTATGTTCCTTTATAATTAATTGCACCATATATATATATATATATATATATATATTTACGTGTTTACCTGAGAATTTATAATGGAAATGATCGATATAGGACTCCAATTTTATTCTTTTGAACTGTATCCTAGCGTATGATCTTCAATGCTGGATGGACAACAAGTTATGAAGAACACAAAATCTTTCTCCATTTCTTGTGATTTTCAAAAATTAGTATTGCACACAATACTGATTTTTCCCAATAGGCAATCAGTAGGCCGATCGGCAAGGTAGATTGGAAAAAAATAAGTAGGTTTTTTCTGAACTGTCACTTAAAAGTTACCTTGTTATGACTCCACCCCAGTCGAGGATCCCACCGTGGTATGGTGGATCACCCATCCTATTCTTGAGTGAGCTGTGAAACCATCTTATTCATTGAACTAGCTAGAAGCTAGATGCTAACAAAATAATTAGAGATTCTGCAAGCAACGATTATACTCCCTCCTTTTTAGTATTTATAATGCACTCTTAATTAGAATTTAATTAGAATATGAGCATATCTAATAAATCTTATGATGATCTCTTTGTATCTGATAATTATCTAGAGATTATGAGATATATAAATTAAATAATACATTAAGTTGGGTCTAGTCAAATTGGGCCACATAGGGGGATGATTTTTAGTGGTCAATGAGACTTTATTGAGCCAATCCAAAGATCAAATATAAGGAATACAGATCGACATCTAATCAATTAATTTTCTATGTCCAGTCTAAAATATAAATTAATTTATAAACATATATTTCATTAGTTAATAAATGCCGACTGATCACTAATTTTCTACCAATATAATTCTGCAGTTAAACGATGTCTATTAATCAGCTAGCAAGCAGAGTATTATATCCACATGGACTAAAAACGTAAAAACACAGCAAATAATAGACACATACACTTTAAAATTATTCAGATAAACAAAAAAGTGTAGGAAGTTTGACATAAATTGAGAAAATAATAAGAAGAAATAAATAAAAGTGATGTGAGAAAGATAAGATAAAAGACTGATCATATGGAATGTAATAATCTAATAGAAAATCACACAACCAATCTATAGCCCTATTAACCACAATTAAGTTAATTCACATGAAGAATCATATAGATAACACAGTCTCCTGGATCGAGCAACATATAATAGTATATTAATACATGTACTATCTCTGCTAGTCTCAAGAACACATAAAAACTATCAAAAACATATAAGATTTATCCTCCTACAATGAATTATAAAACTGTTAAGTCTTTAGAATTGTATTATGAATTCCTGAATTCAATTATCAAGTTAAATCCGCTAAGTCTAAAAATCAGACAACTAGCATACATCAACAGTGACAAGTTATCTAACATAAAATAGTACTGGGAATCATAAATCATAAATGGATAAGTAAATAGACTCAATAGATTAATCATATAAATTTCTACTACATTATACAAACCCTAGAACCAATAGAAAGTTAGTTACCCATAACAAGAATTAAATAGGAAGAAATGAAGAAAATCATAATTGAAATAAATAAATAAAACTCATGTAGATGTTTCATAATGAAGATCTTGAAGATAAAACTTGAAAATAAATTTCTAGACTATTGGAGGAAGCTCTAGAATAAAATAAAACTCTAATAAATATGAAAAATGATGAATGAGGACTTGAGAATCAAATAGTGTAAAAATCAAGTATGTGAGAAGTGTATTTATAGGTGGATAAATAATCTTGAATCCTAAAATAATTGGGATATGTATAAAAATCCTAATAGAGATCAACTATAGTTGGATAAGGTTATTGATCAAAATAAGATCAATCATAGTGAGATAAGGTAATTGGATCTAACTAGAAATCAAAATTCACAAAACAGGAAAAATCCTGAAAATTGTGAAAAATAAAAAATTCTCGCCACAAACCGTGGTAGATTGGTGACTTTCTTGTTTTGACTCGTTGTCTCTCGTTCAAACTCCAAATTGCGATCCGTTTGTGCCTACAGATTTATATCGAGATATACTTCAATCCTATCCACTTTTAAGTTTTCAATTTATTCTCTAATTTTCCTGAAAAAATGATAAAATTTGCCTACGAGTATCAATTCTTAAAATTAAAACAAAGCTAATCAAATAATCATTTCAAACATGATTTCCACTATCGATTAAGAGGGTGTTTGGCTGAGCTTATAAGCTCCCCAAAAAACAGCTTATAAGCTGTTTTTTAAGCTTGAAAAACAACTTATAAGCTGTTTTGGGGAGTTTATAAGTTGAGCCAAACACCCTCTAAGTCACATATACACTTTAAAAATCATTGAAAATCCATGTTTGTCACCGACTTTTCATGTTATTATCGAAATTGAGATATCAAACATCAGTTAATTATTTAGCGTTCCGATTGCTTAAAATGATTAACCTCTTAATAAATTTCTTAAGTACTACCACTCAACTTTATAATCGTACCTGAGCTTAATCGACCTGCATAATTTAGTACGATAAACTTTTTGAGCTACTAAACCATATATGTTTACTTTATAAGGATAACCAGCATTACATACAAATATTACCACAACCCAAGATGTGGAGTATATTAGATTAATCGGCATAGCCAACACACATAATAAGTCAAAGTGATAGTCAACCACTCATCTGAAATCTTATATCGAGACGTAGGTTTTGCAAGACGGTCAGATAGAAAAATATGTCTCATTGTATGATAGAAAAATATGTCTCATTGTATGATAGACGTAGGTTTTGCAAGACGGTCAGATAGAAAAATATCCATCAATTCGTAAAGACGTACCAACATAAACAAACAATTAACCATGATAAGTTACTTATAATCTATGCTGCAGTTTATATCGACAACTCGTTCTCGAGTTATCATAACTGTGATAAGAGTTTATATTTCAATAAACTTAACCAATCCATACAATCTTTTGTGATCAATACCACATCGTATGATATAAAGAGACAACATATTCAGTCATAAGCAATTCAAATAGAAAAATAGAACAATAATAATGGAAATCATTGTATACAAGCTAAATCAACTATTTTCACTATATAAATCCAATACATACGTGAAACACCAAGAATTCCAATACATAAAATATGTCAGATTCTCAATAAAATACGAATACGACTTCAATAGGTAAAATACCATGGGTTATGACTTTCAGCTCGTATTGCATATAAACTTACTCGACACGATATAAATTTAACGTTAGAGAATCCAAAGCCACATGGCCAACTTTCCTCTTCTTGATAAAGACAAATATTTTGCCTAGAGGTTAAGAAAAATATGTTTCCATGATAATGATATTTAATAGTTATAACTACACATAATGCCTTGGAAGAATGTTGGGACAAGTTGAGAAAAACTAATTAAAAGCTTGTGATTTATAAATTAAATTTAACGAAAATGAAAAGATAATCACAAAGATCTGCATATATTCGAGTATTTGAAATTAAAGGCACACAACTTGTGTTCTTTTGTCAATATGTCACATGGGTTAATCCGCGTTCGATGCAATTATATGTACCGTGTAATATTTTTGTCTTGTTCTTCATTTTTCAAAGGGGGCAGTTAGGGATCTTCACTTACCAAAATGATTAATCCCAATAATTAATTTAGTAGCATAATTTGGATTAATTTAATTGAGACTTTGGAATATAGGTAAATGTGTATAGTACTTGCTAGTTGCTATGTCATTATTCATTAATAGCTCAGGTCAAATGTGACTTATCACTATGTAAGTTTCTCGGAAATTACCTTTTCATATTAGTTATGTTCTTTTTTAAACTATAGATATACATTTACAACAAATTCAAAATTTTATAGGTTATTATGAGTTGATTTTGTTTTTTTTTTATCATAAATAGATTAAAGAAGTAAGGATGATATTTGTAACTTTTACATTTAAAAAAATATCTTTTGGGATTTTCGCAGTTACTGCGCATGTGTTCAAACATGATAATTTGATCTACAAAATGTTAGTGAAATTCGAAAAAAAAAATCATGGAATTGATTTTTTTTCCCACTTTCTTAGAGTATTAATTTATTTTCACCTTCAGAATTTCTAATCAAAAGAAACAAAATTTGCTTAAGATCTTGATAAAGCTACTCAGAATCAATTGGCAAGAGGTCAACGATTACACGAATTGCTTAAACAATCTCAAGTGCCCTGCCCTGCCCTCCCCTCCCCCCCCCCCCTATGGTAGAAGAATAGATAATGACTATTTATATCGGAACGAGCGATTATGTTGATTCATTAGAAATTGGACAAGTAAGGAAATTTCTTTTTAAATTACGTACTTATTTGAAAACCAATAAACCTCATTTCCAAGAAATCATATCTTCTACTAAGATATTTATTGAAGAAGCAGAAGCTCTTTTAAAAGAAGCTATTCAGGAATAGATGGACTAGTTTCTACTTTAAAAGCAAGCATAAATAAATTAGTCGCTTTTATCTTCAAAAGGAATCAAGTGTCTCGGGTTCAAATTATGCAAAAATTATTTTTTGCTATCGAAATACAAAATAGATGGAAATAAATTGCGTCCAATAGGATTTGAACATATTGTCCTATCCATTAGACAATGAAAAATCGGATTATATGTGAGATAATTTTTGAAATTGTATATTCAATCCACATATTCTGACCGCGGAGAACATGCCATTCACTAGGGCGATTCTGAAATTGCAGAGGCTTGGTTTGATCAAGCTGCTAAGTATTGGAAATAGGCTATAGCACTTACGTCTGGTAATTATATTGAAGCACATAATTGGTTGAAGATCACGGGACGTTTCGAATAAAAAATTAAAAGAAGGCACCTTTTAATTATTTTTTTAGTTTATAATATTTAATTATTATTTTATAATAAAAATGAATTTATAATTAATATTAATTTTTTTTGGCCTCATCCATCAAATAAATAAAATGGATCATTCCTCTGTTTTGTGGAAAGAGTTCCTTTCCAAATCGGTCAAACTTAACTCGATAAATTTCTTTTTTCAAATTGAATCACGAGATTTTAATTTAAATTAAGTAACTCTGATCTAGAGTTTAGTAGTCAATGTTTTTCTTACATAGAAACCAAACCAACTGAAATTTGAAAATAAGTAACTCAACTTTTATAAATAACATCGTAGAGACTCAATTCAAAAAAGAAGAAAGAAGTTCAAAACCCAATCATGTGTCATCACAAAAGAACAAGTATATGATGTTAAAATTATAAATAAATTAACAATACGTTTAATACAAAACTATATAAATATATATTTCGTATATTGATTTATCTAGCATTATCATAAATTCGGCCATGAAGTAAATAAATAATTAAAAAAGCAAATTAGTGAGTCATGGAACGGTGCCTTGTCTAGTTAAAAGTGACCTGAAAAAGGCTTTGCAGTCAAAAGGGAAATCAAGGCTTAATGGAAGAAAAGAATCATGATAATAATTATTTAAAGAAGAATGGATGAAACAATCCCAAAAATAAAAACAATAATAATTATGATAAATTAGTGGGCCACTTAGTTAAAAATGAATATAATAATTATTAAGTTCTAAGATTAATCGGTGAAGCTTTTGGCTTTTCTTTTAATGATTTATTGATTAAGCATATCACATGCCAAAATGACATTGGAAACAACGTTAAACATATGTTATTATCAAAGGGTCAACCCCTTTTTTGTCTTTGGCATTTCAAAATTCCATGATGCCACCCACTTCTCTTTCAAAGGCCTCTTTTCAGCCTGTTTAAACTAAGGTCATGAGTGCATTTTGTCTGTAATAAACTACTAATTTTTTTTTCATAAATTAATACAGAAATATAAATGTCGCGTCACGATGGACTCGAACTCAAGATCTTTGACCTCGGACATTAACCATCTATCATTAGATCAACACACGTACACAAACTAGTAATTTGATGATGATGATAAAATAAAATAATATAATAGAAAATTCATATGACCCCTTGCACTCCTCCACTAAATGCTTTCTAGAGTACATATATAATAGAAAAAGATCATAGAATGCCATCAACTTCATTTTGCTCCCTATAGGCTATAATTAACTTTTAAACATTTTTAGTAAAGAATTTATTTATTTAGTTATTCATTATCTAGGGATTGAAATAGCATCTTGGTTAGCAAAGAAAGTTCCAATTACATGAAAACTTGATATATAAATAACTATACCAATAAATATGGGAAAAAGTAAATTAAATATTCTTGGTCCTCTCGGACTATCAAAAGGGTCAAAATCGTCCAATGAATCCCTATATTCAGATTCAAACTCAAACCAATATTTGTAAGCACAATGACAAATATTTGAAATGCACTCCTTTGCTTATTTTTGTTGGAGTACGAAACTTGAATGAATTTTACACTCAAGCCCGATCTTAGTAATCCAACTTTTTGGACCCATGTTTTTTGGTCCAGACGGAACCCTAATGGGTTTAGGGTTAGAGTTTGATTATTGTTTATTTAAGAGTCGTTTCTCCATGTAATCTGTATTCGAAAAATATAGTAAAACCTCTGGCTTGACATCGCCCTCAGATGTAGTTGCAAAACGAACTGAGTAAATAATTCTTGTGTTCTTTATTTTCTATCGTGATTGTGGTGTGTGTTTTTGCAACAAATTTTTGGATCCATCAGACTGTATACAACAAATGTTTTGTTCACATAGGAAACCATCGATTTTGCTCAACTTATTTTGATTGAAGATAAATAACATGCGTTGTATTTGGACTATTTCAGCTAGGTGTAACATGAAATACACCTACTTTCGCCTCGAAATTTTTTTTTCCTTGTGAGGAAGATTTGTTAAATAATTAACTTTATATCACATCAAAAAAAAAAAATCTTGATTTCGGTCAAGTAAAAGATGTGGTGATATGATGGGATGAAATATCCAGACAAACTTGTTAATCATGTACTTTAGCTCATAACTCCATTAGGATAATTGTGATTATATATATATCAAATGAGAACTTTAACTTTTTTAGAATTAAGAACTAATGTGATCCATCCATTTTTTATAATATAACGATCAATATTAATTATAGATCATTTATTATTCTCGGATATGGTAACCGTTTATCCCTATAATCAATGAATTTTATTTATTAATTTCAGTAACAGATCACAAATGCACAATCACTACGATTATATGCACAATAGCATGAATTATATGAACATAACAATTAATTAGAATGTGATAGCATGCACAAGAACTACGATGACATGAACAACAACACGAATTACACGAACAACGAATAATATAATGTGAAAGATCCAAATAGCAAAAATTTAGGAATTTGACTATTTTTATCATTAAATAATTATGACTCGTCCGATCTTATTCAATCTAACGGTGGTTATTAGTTCTTAGTTCTTATCTAACAAGTAGCTCCCTCTATAAGACTATAACCAACCCTTATATATATATATGAATCATATTATCGAATAATGTTAATTAATGAATATATAAGTGGAGTGGGGGGCTGCCTGTTTTTTCTTTACAAGGTAAAGAGAGCTGAAATGGTGACAAGAGAAACTGGTTTGGTTGAGATTGGAATTTTTGCACATTCTCCAAACAATTGGACAAACTTTTGTGTAATATTAATATATATTTAAGGCCATCCGGAATTTAAGGTAAAGATTATGACATTCTAAGGAGAGCAAAGACCTGGACTTGACCACATTTTAGAATCAACATTTTGAAATTCATGTCTTTGACCACTTCTTGAAAATAACTTTTTGTTTGTTTTGTTTTAAATTAATATCAAGTGAAAAGGATTTTTAATAGTTCTAATCATTTGACATATATTGGATTTTACAAATTGATTTGTGGGACGATGAGGGAAACAACCATTTAGATCAAGTTAGTTGTATATTATTAGTAATATTTCATAAATCACACAAAATAGGTTGGAGGATAAACTGACCTAGTTTTTCATAATACTTCCCGTCCCACCAAAGATAGTATATATTTCTTTTTGGGATGTCTCATCCAAGATGATCTTTTCATTTTAGGAAATAAGTATCTCTTCAAAAATTATGGGATCTACCTACTTTTTATCACTTTAATCACTTTATACCCTTATTCTAAATAATCGTGTTGAAAAGAAATGGATCGTTTTGGGTGCACGGAGGGAGTATTAGATTAAGAGGGTTTTTGAGATGCATATGAATTATTTTCTTAAAATCTTTCACAAATGAACATAAAAAATTTGTGTGAGATTCCTCATAAGGCAAGGCAAAATTCTCCAAATCTAAATCCATATATTTCACTATATTTATGATTTTGTAGCATTTGTCATTACAAATAATGAGAATATAATTTTGCATCTGAATTGAACCTGTATCATGAATAAAAATCTCACATAAGTCGTCTGTCCATAAAAAAGATTATAAACTATCAAAATAAGGTGGTAAGAGACATGATCATTTTTTTTGGCTAAAATAAATTCTTTGTTATAAGGTTGAAAATAAATATCCTTCGTTTTTCTTTCTTTTCTTTTGGACTGATATTTTTAATAACTATTCTTTGTTATAAGGTTGAAAATTGGGCCATTAAACATTACATAGCTAAGCAATAGTATTGAATTAGTATTACTTTCGAATTGAATTACTCCTTTGAATCTTAATCAAATTAATAGGAACAATAACATTTGTTAAAATAATTGAATTTGAATTATAATATCTTGAATCCAATTACAGTTCAAATTTTATCACTTTTGAAGCTCGTGATTTTTTTTTAAATAAGATTATTTATATTCTATTCTGGAAGGGGCTCTAATGAACTTCCCCACAACTTTATAGGGTTAATAATCAGCTAAGAATGCTGTGATTATAGATCACGTCGAAATGATATAATTATGTGTTTATACATTAATTTAATATCTTGATGGACAATTTTTAAAAATAGAATTAGACAAACTAAAATTTGAGGATTGTTGAGATGATGATTTGAGGTTGAATGGACATTTTGAAATGATTGGACAAAAATTAAGAAGTGTGATTATAGCCATCACCTTGTTTATAATCATTCCCAAGGGGAAAAAGGCGTAAATATGCCCTTGATTAATGTTTATAGTGGAAACAAAAACACTTTTAAAGTCAATTTAAGTGTAAAAATGTCTTTGATGTTAAATAAGTGGTGCAAAATACCTTCATCGTAAAATAAACATTGCAAAAATATCATATATGTTAAATAAACGATGCAAATAGTTAAAAAGATTAAGTTGTGTTTTTTTTAATTTAAAATTAACACTCACTTATAAATATATATACAAAATAATTACGTACAATTCAATTTGCTACGTGTAATATTATGAAAAAGGGAAAAAGTATAAATATGCCCTTAATGTTTATAGTAGAAAACAAAAATATCCTTAAAGTAAGTTTAAGTGCAAAAATACCCTTGATGTTAAATAAGCGGTGCAAAAATACCCTTGTCGTTAAATAAACAGTGCAAAAATAGTAAAATATCATCTATGTTAAATAAACGATGCAAATAGTTAAAAAGATTAAGTTGTGTTTATTTTTTCTTAAATTTAAAATTAACACTCACTTATATACACGTATATATATATACAAAATAATTACATATAATTCAATTTGCTACGTGTAATATTATGAAAAAGGGAAAATGTGTAAATATGCCCTTAATGTTTATAGCAGAAAACAAAAATACCTTTAAAGTAAGTTTAAGTGCAAAAATAGCGGTGCAAAAATACCCTTGTCATTAAATAAAGTGTGCAAAAATACCCTCTATGTTAAATAAACGATGCAAATAGTTAAAAAGATTAAGTTGTGTTTTTTTTTTCAAATTTAAAATTAACACTCACTTATATACAACACACATATATACACAAAATAATTACATACAATTCAATTTGCTAAGTGTAATATTATGAATTGGCAAATTTCGATACATAAAAATTTAAATTGACAAATATTATGAAAAAAATTATAGTTTTATATTATAACATATATACATAAGTTTAATTATAGAATAAATATAAGCATGTGAAAAATATAGTTTAAAATATAAATTTATAAAGTTGAAAAATAACGGATATAAATTATTGTGTAAGAAGAATGTAAAAAGGAAAGATGACTACAATTAAACATTATAATTTTATAAAATATTAAATTTCATAATTTTTGTCATTTTACAAAGTTTATGGTGGATATGCACTATTTATTTAACATTAAATATATTTTCACACCTAAACTTACTACGGAGATATTTTTATTTATCATTATAAACGTTAAGAATATATTTACACATTATCGCTTCTCTAAGTGAATTTTGTATGTAAGCTTTAGTACTAGTATTTGACAGGATGTTTGTCTCCAAAAACAAATTATCAGAACTCAGATTTTGAGTTAAACCCAAATAGCTCTTTTAAGCTAAAAAAATAAAAATAAAAATAAAATAGCTCTTTAGAGAGAGAGAGAGAGACCATGTCTGCTATGCTATCATTTCCCTTGACTGTCAAAACCTCGTTTTCGCCTCCTTATCATTGTTAAATTTGATTTTACCTTTCATGTTATTTTATTTTTATGGTAAAATCAATACAATTAAGTCGGTGGAGATTGCATGCATGATAATCTTTAGAACAATGATTTAATTTATCTACCGTAATAAATTTTTACTATTTTTTTATTTTTTTGATATCATAGAGAACCGCACTAATAAATGATATATACGATGTTATATATCGTGAATGAGACAAGTAAGAAATTATGAAGCAAATAGTTTGAACTACCACTAAGAGGGTGTTTGGCTAAGCTTATAAGCTCTTCAAAACAACTTATAAACTGTTAAAATAAGCTCCAACAGCTTATAAACTCCTTTAAAAATAAGTAGCTTAACCCCAACTTATTTTTTCATAAGCTTACAAGATAATGTTGAATTTACCGTAATAACCTTAATATGATTTGTTATAATCTACATATATACTATCGATTTCACCTCTCACAATTTTCTCGCCTAACTACGATTTTCTCTCTAACTCACGATTCTTTCTCAAATTATAAGCTAAACTATCCAAACACTTTGACAACTTAAGCTCTTGAAACATTATGTATTATAAGTTTGAAACATCTTATAAGCTCTTAGAGCTTATAAGCTATTTAAAATAAGCTTAGCCAAACACCCTCTAAATATCATCAAACTTTTTCATTTATAATTTTCTTTCTCACGAACTTATTAATTTATGGTAGTATTGTTGTATAAGTTTGTTTCTTTCTATCCAATATATTTACTTGAGAATTGATCGATTTATACCAAAACACATATTTAATGTCATATTTATTATTGGTTTATAAATACCAATGATACACAAAAATAGCACTAGAATATGGATTTGATCTGAATTTTCACTCATCACATGATAAGATAACTTCAAAACTTTTGTTAATATATTATTCGAATATTTCCTTAATATTAGAAAAATTTTATTAAATTTACTTGAAAACAAATATCAATAAAATAAAAATGAAGCAAAAGAAAAAGATTTCACGCACAACACACATGCCTATTCCTAGGAGACACGCAGCCGGATTATGTGACCAAATTCCAGTTTAACCCACAAAAAAACGTCATCCCGTTATATGAGACAGGCAGTTGAATTGACACGTAGGCACTGTTGGATGACAATCCTCTGAAGCTATCCTCATCGACGTGTCGATAGACCGGAGCCCCTTCGCCTGCCACGTAGGCCGAGCAGTGCTGTGCGGGTAGGGTCACTCTGGTACCTACATGAGTCGCGCCGCAGGGAATAATAATTACCACGATGACGGTCATACGAGGTTATTCATTTTTCATCGATTTATTTATTTCTGTTATTTGGGATACGCAAGTAACTTACTAGAATAAGAATACAATGTGCGAATTGCGATGTGAAGATTTCAGTTCTATAAAATATAGAAATTTAATATCCATTAAAATTGGGAAATATATATCATTATCCATATTTGTAAAAGTGCAGCATATTTCATACCCATTTTCCAAAACGAATACCACACATACCCATTTATATTTTTAATATATATCTAGTGTAGTTTCGATAGTGTAAAGTCATTTCACCGACCAAACAAGAATATTTTGTCCGTTAACAACATGTGAATCAAGAATATTTTGTTTGTTAACAACATAATCGATAAATGATTTCAAAATTATAATCGCTTATTCTTTAAATTACTTTATAGTTATAGAGAAAAAGTGTGAGAAAATCATGAAAAAATAATAATTAAATCACTGAATCAGGTTTTGTTTTTTTAAAAACATAAATGAATCAAAAATTAATTAACACCTAAAAATCGTTGATTCCGATCGGTAATTCCATGTTTTCATTACCGTAAATATGGAGTTACCGACCGAATCAACGATTCTTATGTGAAAATATGAAAAATAATAATTAAATTATTGAATGATGTTTAAAAAAAACATAAATGAATCAAAATTTAATTATTCATAGAATCGTTGATTCGGTCGGTAATTGCATGTTTCCGATCGATCGAAACATGGAATTACCGACCGAATCAACGATTCTTATGTGAAAATATGAAAAATAATAATTAAATCATTTATTCACATAAAAATCGTTGATTCCGGCCGGTAATAACATGTTTCCTGGCGTAACCGAATCGCCAATCACCGACCGGAATCAACGATTTTTAATTTAATTATTCACATAAGAATCGTTGATTCGGTCGGTAATTCCATGTTTCCGATCGACCGAAACATGCAATTACCGACCGAATCAGCGATTCTTATGTGAATAATTAAATTTTTATTCATTTATGTTTTTTAAACATCTAATTATTATTTTTCATATTTTCTCACACTTTTGCTCTAGTAATTTAACAAAATAATTTCGCAATCATTTATTAAAGTCAAAATATTAATGTTACTCATCGGTGGAAATTTTCCAAAATATTGAAATGAATAAATGCAAAATATAATTTATATTGTTGTCGGTAACAAAACGACAAAAAAAACTATTTCAGCTACTACCGTGACTTATCTTCCCTGATTTAATTTCCATACATGCTATATAAATAAGTCTTTCAGACGAAAGATGAGAGAAAACAAGCATTGAGGGAAAACATCACGCGAGGGCGAGACGAAAATATTGTAATTTCACGAGAGAAAACATACATTGAGGGAACGAATTTAAGTTTAATCTGTTTCAAACGAGGCAAGAGAAAACATCACGCGAGGAAAACATCACCCTAAACATTAGAGGTAATTTAAATTTTAAATCTTGTGTATTTAATTTTAATTATCTTTTTAGTACTTTGTTTGTTTCAATTTATATTCTATATAGTGATAAATTGAGATAGAATATGTATTTGTATGATTGCATAGTTTATTACAATTTCCGTCAGATATATTTATATTTAAGTGAGTATATTTTAATTTATAGGTGAATTTAGATTAAGTTATGCATTTTAGATTAATGTTTACGTTTAGGTGAACTTAGATGTATTTATATGGTTTTATGATTTTTTAGATGCATGTGAATTTAGATTAAGTTTATGGTTTTTAGGTGAATTTAGATTAAGTTTATGGATAACGTATGCTTAATTGCATAATATAGATTAAATTTAAATATACATTAAGTTTAGTAGATTATGTTTAAATATAAATTATTTATGGATAACGTATGCTTATTTATTTATTTATAAAAAATTTAGAGACTTTATATAAAATGTGTTTATTTACTTTTATATTAATGATAACATTATTTCTATATTTAAATTTAATTGCATAATTATTTTTATTAGTGTATTGATTTTATGTATTTAAATTTAATTGCATAACTAACTAAATACATATAATTATTATGTCCCATCGATCGTAAACAAGGAAATATCGACCGGAGACATAAAACTTGAAATTAATTTTAGATGAATGTATCGATCGGAAACAAGGAATTTAATACTAATTATTAATTAATTTTTTTTTTAGAAATTAATTTTAAATGAAATCAATTAGGATAATTTTAGATTTATTAGGATAATCTTCGAATTATTGTTGTTGTTTTAATTTTAAATGAAATCAATTAGGATAATCCCTGAAATTAATTTTAAATGAAATCAATTAGGATAATCTTCGAATTATTGTTGTTTATGATATTAGATTTCTTATTGTTAGTTTTATTTAGATTTATTATTGTTAAATTTGTTTAGATTAATTATTGTTAATTTTGTTTACATTAATTATTGTTAATTTTGTTTACATTTGTTTTGCTTATTTGTTTAGATAATTCGATTGTTTCGCTATTTATAATTATTGCATAATTCGCTTAGATAATTGGATATAATTATTGGATAATTCGTTTAGATAAGTGCCGACATAATTCGCTTATTAGATAAGTCCCTTTAATGAATTTATTGTAAGAGACTTTAATTATTTAATTAGATTGCTATTTTTTCTTATTTGTATATTTGATTAGAATGTATATTTGTTTTGTACATTAGAAAAATCATATTAAGATCGTATATTTCATTAATGTAATCTTGTATTTGTTATAGATGTCGGGATGGAAGAGCATTATTGTTCGATATGGAGGCGTTGAGATCCTTCTTTATGTTACATGGCGGTATCACCAAATGCCTTTGTTCGAATGGACAATGTAATTATCCGGGAGTTCATAAAGATGATTAATCAAATTATGTTGGGAAATTCGTTGAGTACAACCTACCAACCGCATTATCTATCGAGATCTCGGAGTGGTAGAATTATCAAATTACTTTTGAGTAATGATGATCAACTTTTCGATTGGCTCATGATGCCCAAGCAGAGGTCTATGTGACTCACGATACCGACACATCCCAATCGGAGCAAGAACTATATAGACTTTCGTTTGAGATACCATCCTCGTCAACATATGACTACACTTCCCAAAACATATCGTTCGACGCGTCGTTGACACAACAATTTATATCATCGATTGGTTTGATGTCGATACATCTCAATATATGCCGCAACACATGGATCCATCCAGAATTGCTTTCCCAACATATGCCGCAACCACAACCGTGGGGTGATACACTTGTTGAGGACAGCGATGACGACGACTACGTTGAAGAAGAAGAAGAAAAGAGTCGATGAAGAGGAAGAAGATCGCGAGTCGCTTTGGTGAGCTATGACTCATTTGTAGAGTTTGACGATGGATCCGCCGAGAGGGTGGATTCGGAAGCTTCTATCTACGATTATGCGAGTAACACGCAAGAGCACGAGGAGGCCCAGAGCCGTAAGAAGTTGAGAGATGAGCAACCGGCTAGTCCTCGTTATTCCTCATGATGCTTCGCTAATCTCTTTGCTCGTCCTCCTGGACTCGGTTCCTGAGACCGATGAGTGAGCGAAGGTTCCATCTTCGACGCAAGGGTGAATCAAGATATCCGGGCTATGGCATTTGGAACGTCGAGTAGAATTTGTTATTCCTCGATCCGATAATTCGAGGATTACATTCAAATGTCGATATCATAATCGTGTCCTTTTCTACTACGCATCGCAGAAGGTGGATTTTGGTTTGTCCGCAAGTTTGATGCTATACATACTTGCGCACGTAACCTAGTGAATATCGGAGTAAGGAAGGTTAATGCCCGTGTAATTGCAGCATACATATCACGAAAAATACGCCAAGACGGTGAAGTGCTAAAGCCGAGGTCCATTATGGCCGATTTGCGGAGAGTACGGTGTACACGTTACATACAAGTAGCAATGCGAGCCCGTAATAGGGCGATCGAGATGATATACGGTGGACATGAAGAATCATTTCAGCTACTACCTAGTTATCGCATATGTTACGGATGAGCAATCCGGCTCGATGATCGACTTGGATATTGGATCGATGGTCGGTTCCGCCACCTCTTTGTCGCGCTTCGGTTCATGCAGATTAGGCGTACACATTGTGCCTCCGACCCGTGATTGTAGTCGACGGACGCACTTGAAGGGCCGCAATAAAGCAGATATTATTCGTTGCCGTGACAAAGGACGGCAACGAGCAAGTTTTTCCATTAGCTTATGGAATTGGTCCGATCGAGAATGATGTCTCATGGACTTGGTTTCGCCTCGACTACAAGCCGCTTATGGATCAAATCCGAGATGTTGATTGTTTCGATGCCCATGTCAAGATAATGAACGCGGTCAAGTGTGTCACCCCGATGCAACACACGATTATGCTACTACCATCTGCTGAAAAAATCACCCGCTTGGGCAACCATCCGCAGTTATTTCGTAAAGCCGCTTATGCGCACTCAAGATGCACACTTTGAAAAGCGATGGCTATGTTAAAGTCTCGTGAAGGCCGATGGTAGTGGCGCATATACCAAGTTGGTGGAGGTTGGAGTGCGGTGGGCTAGATCACGGTGCCCGTTAGGCGCTACGGTCTTATGACATCGAACATTGCCGAATCATTCAATTCTCGAATATTGTGGGCTGAGACGATTGCCAATTTGCTCAATGATTGAGGCAATCCGTCACATTACGTAAAAATGGTTCGATGAGAGACATGAAGCAAAGAAAGAGGTACGCGGTGAATTGACCCAAGCAACGCGTAAGATGATGGTATCAATGGAACTATCACGCAGATACGATGTAGTGCCCTCATCGACTCCACTTTCAAAGTCAAGCACGGAAGCAAAACATTCGAGTCAATCTCAATACGCAATCGTGTGCGTGTTTGGAGTGGGACATGGATATGATACCGTGTTCTCATGTCATTGTAAACTATATGGTACTAATTTAAGTTTAATTATGTTAATTTTTTGATCAAATTGATTTCACTTACATATAATTGATTATATAAATTTTTAGTCATAAAGGTCACCATATATCTAACTATGGGAGTACTACCATTCGCAAAGCTAGTCAAGCATACTCAGATCGGATCAATCTGCTCACCATAGTCTAGTTGGACTGCTCCTCCGGATGTTCTTTGGAATTACGCTATGCCTCCTAATAGAGTCCGTCAGTGGGCGCCCAAAGTGGGTCAATATCGTCATCCAATGTAAGTGGGATCGAGTAGTAGAAGTCGTGCACTACGGACATGTAGCTTGTGTGGTAATGAATCTCATACGCGTCGGAAGTGTCCTTACTTATCCGAGACGAGTGACATTGTAATGAAAGAAAACATTCATGTAAAGATATTATTAACATTATTATTATTTTAACTTAATCAAATTGAATTGAATTGACAATACAAAAAACATATAACAATGACGGAAAAATCCGTCGCTAAACATCAACAATCCGTCGTAACACATATATATCTCACTAACTAAAACATTAATCTTTTATCAAAAAAAGAAAAGAAGAAGCTTGAGCGATGAAGTCCAATTTCGGGATGATTGTGATTGCCGCCGCTCTTACATCGCTTCTTTCTATTTTGTGGTTGTGTTTCTCATACAATTTTGATCGTTTCCATCACCGAAATCGAGGTAAAGGTTCCTTCTCCGCCCTATTTTTTTTCGGCCCATTTTCTTTTTGGCACGTTTGTTTGTTTGAATAGAGGTGAAAACTTTGATCTTCACGAGTTTTTAGTACTAATGGAGTGCTAGTATGTGGTTTCGTTGCTTATTTTATCTACATCGACGGATGCATGTTAGTGCTGATTCTGCTTCCTTCCCCCTGCTTTGGAGACCGCTTTGTTCATTTCTCGATAGACTATCTTATCGATTGCGCTCGTTGCTTTATAGGTTAAAGTGTATGTTTAACGATTCACCTAACATTGACTTAAACCGAGTCCTAAGATTTATGTTTAGTTTGAGATTTACGTTTCGATATCTTGTTCTTGATCGATGAGATGTAGATGGGAGAGGCGAAGAAGAAGAACATTTCCATTGAAGGAGATACCAAGTCCAATGGACAATCAATATGCCAAATCTCATTGTAGTTTATTCTAGTAAAAATAAATTTAACTCGAATAACGCCTGTTTCATTTTTACAGTTATGTAATACTTATTTCATTGAGTGTGATTCTTCAAAACAAGACACAAATTCATTCAACGATCTTAGCTTCGAAGTTAAATACTAACTTGTTGTCACGAGGATTAATAACTATCGATAATCAAATATTCGATAAATAATATGAACATCCATTTGCATCCAATATACCAATACATACCAATATACCAAGACATGCTAATTTCTACCTCTTCCTCTTCCTCTCGGCTTCTTATATGGATCACATATCTCATATATATTTCCACCTACTTTATGTCTATATGCTACAACATTAGACGTACCCCATTCGATGCTCGTTGAACCGAAATAAGACGTTCCACATCATGCACGCAAATGGACCATCATCAAATCGTCTTCTCGGTCAAATACCTCAAGAGGCAGCCTGTAATAATCGCATCATTATTCCATGGTGGTATCCGTGGGAGTTAGCCTCGAACCATCTAGTGAAGAGAAGAAACGGCCGCAATAATCTAGTCAGCACACGAAGTCCATCATCCTCGCATCCACTTGATCCTGGTCCATCCTCCAAATACGCGAGTCAAACAAGACGCGAATGACGAGTGCATATCCACGCGCATTATCGCGAAACGCCGCTCGATGACGCAAGGGATAATGATCTATAAAATTAATATTTAGATAAAATAAACAAGGACACGTAACCATTTAGATAAATTAATATTTATTGTATTAAATAAGGTTACCGCGTGCACGTAACCATGATGTATAACCCGTCATGCCGAGGACAATCGCTATCCAATGCGCCGGTGGCTGCCATGTAGAAGCAATGCTCTCGTGGGTCATGATCAATGGTGCCTCACGCTGGTCTTGAATGTAGGACGAAAGCATCGTGTACCTCGGACCATGAATTTTGCGTAAACATCTATTCAACATTGAAAATTAAGTAATTAGAGATACACATATATACTATATATTGATTGTATTAAAGACTTACGAAAAACTAGTATCAAGGATGATTGTGTTTGATAATCCACCCCATCCAATACGTCGATCCCGCATCGAGTCTCATCCTCAAATACACCATGAATAGATCGACGACCGCAAAATTATTTTAGGGATACATATCAATATAAGTAGATGTACTTAAAAAACGAAGCATATTGTATAAAATGTACCGAACATCAAAACGCCTCTCGGCATTTCGATATTCACGAAAATGCAACTGGACTTGTCGCTCAAGACTCGAACAACCACCATCGCTTTATTTGTGTTCAAGAAACGCGGTAATTTATCACTATATCACCGGATAATGGACGTGGCATCGGGCTATTCACGATGGTGACCTCATTACACCAAGGTCTCCGTGCCTGCTCACCTCTCCGTATCCCGAACTACAAACATTTAATTTAGAGAAATGAAAACATAACAAATATAATGAAATATTATAAACCGCCAAATATGAGACTTAATAGTTACCGCCGCTCCAATCGCTGCCAGACGGGCTCGAAAGTCCGCCTCATGACGCCCCGAGGCGCCGATCACTAAATAGGTCCACCCCATCATGGAATGATGAGATGTAGTTCAGGATCGTACCATGGATCTGGTGAGAGTAGCGGAGGGTATCACTGGTCGATGCAAGGTCGCCTCACCGGCTTAATATGTCCACCGCCTCGAGGGACATCCGACCGGGCGGTGATGTGGTCTCTCGATCTTCACCTCTCGCCGCCGCCGCCGGATGACGTGGGACATGAGGTGCATGTGTAGTCAGATCATCCCTATGTGTGCAACCACATCGAGTCTTCTAAGAGGTTTTCAAACCACTTTTTATCTTTGGAATAAATTTGTCTTCGATAGACCTCTCGATGCGTCGATCGCTTCCTCGTCCTCCCTCCGGACAGATTCCGGATAGATTCACGAATCCAACGACGATCGGCGAACTAAGACGCCTGGTGCTCACCACCACCGCTCGATGAAGCCGCCTCCCGGTATGTCTTCCGTATCCCGCCTCTCAACGGATGGACGGCTATCCACATATGGCCGCTGCAGCTCATCAAAACCGGAACTCAACGAACCCAACCGACGATGTCCTCGGTTGGGTATCGGTGAAGGCTCGAGGCTCGCTCGATGGAGACCCCGAAGATCGTGATCCTCAACAAACCGTGGAGCCTCCCGAACTCGACGTCTACGCCGAGGCTCATCCACCGGTGGATGAGACACACCACGACGAGAAGGAACTGCCGTCCCTCCTCAAAGGATTTGACAGATAACAAAATTCACACCGAGTGGAGAGGGTGTGAGACAGACACCCAAGAACGGTGCTAACCTCGAATGAGTCCGGCTCGATGGATGTGAGATGATAATCGACCTACAATAAATTGAAAGATTTTATTTAATATTCTAATAAATACAATACCTCATACATGATTTAAAATTATAATAAAATTCAATACCTCTTGCTCAAAAAGTGATCAGAAGTCGCGGTGAGAGCCTACTCTTGAACTTCCACCTCAACACTCTTGACACGCTGTGGGATTGATGTCGTCCGGCTATACTTCCCAAGCCCGGTATGATCTCGGTGACAAAGCATATAGTGCCCAGATCGGTCCGTAAAAGTGGTATTGAGCATTAGGTCGACATCTGCGTCAGATAATATCTCAATATCTCGTAATCTGTAGGCCCCACGAAAATCGGCAAACGCCTCCGGATCGTCAACCAATGCCCAAACCCAATCGCTATTATCTTCCCGTATCGTACTCCAAATACGAACCCATAGAGGGTAATAACGTGGGCCACACGTAAATAGTGACGAAGATCTACATCATCACTAAAATCACTACTACAAAATCTATCTACTAGATTACGTAATGTAATCTGTGCCCCGCAAAAAGGCTATAGACCTCAACGTCGCTCAAGTCGTAGTCTAGTGTGGGATCAAATGATGATGACCCAAATTGCGGGCGGTGACTAGAGCATAATCTTTAATGGAAAAACATATATATCTTCCATTGATGAAAAAATACATCTCCGGATGCGTAGGTTCTATCTGACGGGAGACTAAATGGTGCAAAGATAAACTAGACTTAGCCCGGAGTCCAATCAATCGATGACCAAAGCAACCCCCTAAACATATCTACCAACTCTTCGCCGCCTTATCTAGTAAGACATTCTTAATATACTTAAAATAATCGGTCCTATAATAAGTCTTTACATCCGCCATCACATTTATCGTGGTAGGCCTCAAGAAAACAGGATCGACCTATAATTATATCAATGTCACATATTACACAACGATAACAAACTAACAAACTACTACAATAATTATTTCATTTGTCTATAATTCGCATCAATAAACATTCTATCATACAAATATCAAAATAATTAGAACTCAATCTCTATAAATCATCGATAAAAACTAACCATAATTAAGTAATACAATTTAACTATTCTAAACCATAAACGCTATTTATTCAATCATATACCATAAACGCTATTTATTCAATCATATTCCAAACAGATATCTCGAAACATACAAGCCATAAACAATATTAACATACTCAATAACATAATTCAACGTATTCATATTCAATTATATACAATCATATTATTCAATAACATTTACCAACATTTATCCAATCTCAATAACATAATTCAACTACTCATATTCAATCATATACAATCATATTATTCAATCACATCTACCAACATTTATCCAATCTCAATTACAAAATATATTTAAGGTAAACATAACTAAGGGTTCACACGAAAACATACCGTAAATGCGACATATTGCCTTGAAAATAATACCGTGATCATTACAAAATTCAATTAATAATTTCAATTAATAACTAATAATTATTTCAATTAATAACTAATAATTAGAAAATTAAATAATTCAATTAATAACTAATTATTAATAACTAATTATACAAAATTCAATTAATAATTTCAATTAATAACTAATAATTAATAACTAATTATACAAAATTCAATTAATAATTTCAATTAATAACTAATAATTAGAAAATTAAATAATTCAATTAATAACTAATTATTAATAACTAATTATTAGATTGTTTGATCGACCAATTCAACTTTCCGATCGATGAAGGCTTCTCCCATCGAACGGAGAAGTTATCGATCGGAAATTAATTGTCGATCAGAGACAACAAATTAATTCAAGAATTGAATTAATTTGTTGTCTCCGATCGACCAATTGAACTTTCCGATCGATAAGCTTTATTCGACTGTTTCCGGCAAACAGAAATTAGAGAATTACCGTGGGTTTTTCACGCTTCACTTCACGGAACGGAATGAGTTCTTCGAGTTCACTTCACGGGAGGGAAATTTCGTGGGTTCTTCACGCTTCACTTCACGGAACGGAATGAGTTCTTCGAGTTCACTTCACGGAGGAAATTTCGAGTTCACGGAGGAAATTTCGAGTTCTTCACGGGAGGAAATAGAGAACGAAAGTTTTAATTTGGGAAGACAAAGTTCTAAATAATTTGGGAAGACAAAGTTGTAAAATTTTGAATATAGAGCTCATATGTGTGCACACATTTTGGAAGATTTTGTTTTTATGAATAAACCAATAACATATTAAATGCCAATTAAATGCCAACCATTTTCCAATCAAAAGCATCCGCACAAATTCGAAAAAGACATCGACTGTTTTGTTTGAATTGCATGTAATCTCGATGAAAAGACCATCCTCACATCAACTTCGCTTTTCCGGAAAAAATACAATAAATAAATGAAATGGGTATGTGTGGTAGCAAAATTTTCAAATGGATACTGATGGTACATTTTTCTTCATAGTTGGGCATTTAAGTTGCGTCCCCTTAAAAATTTGTATTTTTTTTATAGTATGATTTTTTTAATAAATTATGATAAATGAACAATAAATCCCACAATATAAGTGTGAGATGGTGGTTTTTTACAAATAAATAAATAGATTGAGAGTAAATATTATATGTGAGGATCATATCCAAAAGAGAATAATGTAAACTTAAAATAAATGAATTGAAAAGGAATTAAATGTAAGCTTTTAGTAGACAAAATGAATACATTATTTATAAGTATATAGGCGTTTAGTTGAAGAATTTACAGGCAATATTATGTTTGTCCGCAAATACATTTAGGTTGTTTTATCGATCAGGATCAACAAAAATTATATAAGAATCAAAGTATAATTTATTAGTTTTATGTTTTTAAGTTAAAGGAGAGTAGAATAAATACTCTGATTTTATGTCATTTATCCTTGGATAGTGGAATTTCCCAGGAGAGTTTTTACTTTTGGAACAAGTAATAGTACATCCGTTTGAGTGTGTTGGGGGAGAGTAAAATTGAGGGGTTACTAGAAACAGTAAAAGTATATCTTGAGTGTGGGCCACAGTCAAAGATTGCATGGGTTAAGGTCTCCCTACTCAATCCTCATTCTGCAATTGCATCCATATAAATTAAAAATTATATATATATATATAGGGAGGTTAATAGAACTATTTTTATCGTGGAAACGTGAGAACAAAAAATGATGAATTACGGTGAAAGTTGATGAATCCATTGGAAAGTTATTGAATCCAAAAAATAGAATTTTCGCCTCATGGGATTCGAACCCGGTGAAAAATTCAATTTTGAATTCATTAACTTTCCCAACGGATTCATCAACTTCATAATGAATTCATTTGGTTCTAGTTTTAGGATAAGAATGGTTCTCATTTGAACCAAACTCTATATATATATATATGAAAGATGGTTCATGTGAGAATGAAAATAAGTATGTGAAATAAGAATAAATTTAAACCAACGAAAATAAATCATGTCCATTGATTTATTAAAATCAATGGTTTAGGTTTATTTTATTTCTTACAAAAAATTATTCCTACCCGATCCATCCTATATATATATATATATATATATATATATAATAATGTTGTGTTTTGTTATTTTGGTAGATTCTATTAAATTTATTGATTCAGTTAAACTTTGGGGTGTGCTTAAATTTTCGGGATGAGTTGAAATTGTGCTTGTGGAAATTATCGAGTAATTAAAGATGAAAAAAAACCCTAAATTTTTGTGAATAATGCGGGATCGAATTTGTTGATTCTCGGGTACAAAGATATCAAATGGGCTACATCAAACTCACATGCCCACTAACCCATGTGTGGTATTTAAAACGTCTTCTCAATTATATTGCGAATCTTTTAAATAAACCTCTTAAAGAATTAAAAAGCCTAGTATATTGGGATATGTGATTTGATCAAAATTTTGATTTTACATATTCGGAATGAGAAACTATCATCTCAGTCAATCCAATTGGGATACCGCCCAAGCCATCAGGCCATTATATGTAACGAGGGCAGCCCGACCCAATTTCTTTGGGCCTTTGAAAACATAGCCCGACCTAACCACTAGTGAGGTTGGGCCGACCTGTTGGGTAGGGCCGTGTTTGACAGGCTTTTCAAGTACTCATAAAATTGTACCTACACTTATGCTCGTGTATATGCGTAGATAGTAGATCTTATAACTTTTACAGTACCGAGTATATTTCAGTTAAATTTTAGATAATAATTATATTAAATCCTAGAAGCAATATTACATCTAATACCTTATGCATAAACCTGCTAACTTTAACCAAAAAGAATCTGGTATATTTGAAATGAAAGCCAACTAATTTAGCAGTAAAATAACTGATAAAATTTTTAAAAAAAATGAATATCAGACCATGAGAAAAGATTGAGCTTACCTTTCTCAAACATTTCCCTTACAAATTATCTCAAAACTTTTACTACAATTTAAAGAAAGAAAGCAAAAATAATACAAAGATTTCATAAACTCACTATCATACGTTAAAAGATTCACAGTGAAGCCGAGGTTTAGCTGTTCGTACACCTATTGTGAGCACTTGCCTGAGAGAGCACGTGGAAGTCCGCAAAATTCGCAAAGAAGATGCATGCTTCCATCCAACAAGACGACCGTAAACGAATGCAATGAAACGACCAGAAAGAGCGTTTAGCATTTACGATATAGGGTTTCTGATCTGATCATCAAGTCCATTCCCGCATTTCTGCAGAGAGCAGAAAGGCGAAACATCTTCATGGGGCAAGAGTTGTGATAAAGTTTGAAGATCAAGATAACGAGTGACTACTAAGTCTTAATATGTATGAAATGATAATAGGAGAATGAAATTTTAGATGCATCCATTTCAAGTAATAATATTGAAATGAAATGAGATATTTGGCTAAGAAGTCATACCTCATAATATATTATCAATGGCGATAATTTAGCATAGAGAGATGATGGTACGGGTCGAATTCATTCAACAGATTCTGCTGCCCTCCGCCTACTCATCTGGCCGGAGTCTGCACTGTCGTACCACACAAGCTCCATCTAGAAGGAATCAAAACAAACGAGGATGACAGCTTAGAAAAAGATTCATGTAGATATAGATGCCAATGTGCAACAATTTTATAATACTAATTCAGATCATTATAGCAAAGTAATATATTTTGTTCTCAAATCACAAATAATGGTTTTTGAGGAATATGGTACCCCTCCAATGACAACCGTATCACCCTCCTTCACACCTCGTTTCTTGAGGGATTTATTGACACCGCATGCCTCCAGAACATGTTGAAATCTCCGATCAGAGTCGTTATATCTGTCCCAGAGAAACACGGAAGATGCAAATATGAATAATAGTGGGACCAAAGCTCAAGCAGAGACGAGGTTTCCACATGGCACGTGTTGCTATAACCCACACGAAGAGAAACTTCAACGTGGCTCAGAACACAATATATTTCATCATAATATCGAAACCAATCAGTTTGATCTCAAGCAAATCTGAGAAACAACCAGTTCGACTAAAGGTTTGATTCTTATACCTCCAATTGGTCATTTGGATGAACCGCTGCAAGCCTGCTCCTTCCACATACCACGTACTGGTGCTGCTATCATGCAAGATCTCAAACTCACCTATAGGAGCTGCCCGTTGCTTTTGCATCTTATCCGCCACGTAATTCAAATCGAATGGGCCCTCAATACCTGTAATAACACGAACATAGAAAGAAATAAGGCGACGCTATAATGTGCAAGGAACACTCGACAACCAAATGAAATGAGAAATCAGCAACGTAAATGAAATTGTAAACGGTTTCTGACCATCTTTATTTGCTGCATTTTTCTGCACAAGCTCATAAGCAGCGTTCGTGACTTCCTGAGTCCCGTTTCTAGTAACTGCACTCATACAAAAAGGCTCAAACCCACGTTCTCGCAGAGCTTCTCTGAACGATGGCCAGTTTTGGACGTCTCAGGTAGGTCCATTTTGTTATACACTACCAAATACGGCTTCTCAGCAAGCTCGGGGCTGAACATCTCCAGCTCAAGGCGGACTGCATCAAACTCATATTCGGACTGCTCGGACGAGCCATCAACTATATGTACCTAATTAGTTTCAGAACAATGCATGGAATTTGAGAGACATGATGAAGTTGTATGAACTTACAACTCAAACATAAACCCAAGAAATAATACTAATAGGGCGTGACCAAATCACAAGATCGCAACTAAACCTAAGAACTCACATTATAATATATGCAAACAAGCATCACTATATAACAATAATGTATCATCATAACAAAAGCAGTCAGGTAATGTACCAGAACCGAACATCTCTCAGTGTGCCGAAGGAACTCATGCCCTAACCCAAAACCTCGGTGGGCACCTTCTAGTAGTCCGGGCAGATCTGCGACTACCATTGTAGCATCATAGTCGAAGGAAACAACACCAAGATTTGGAAGCAAAGTTGTAAAGGGGTAGTTTGCAATGGCCGGTTGAGCGGCACTGATGACACTGAGAAACGTGCTTTTTCCGGCATTTGGAGCTCCGACAATCCCGACATCTGCGACCAGTTTCAGCTCCAACTCGAGCCACCTGGTCAAGACACGAAGGTTTTGAATACAAGACTAATGCTAAGGTAACAGTGACAAGAAACTCAGTGGTGTTGACACTAGAAACACCAAACTAAAACCTAGAAATATTCAGAAATCAAGAAAACATTGATGACATAATGCATGCTAATCAGATGTTGAAGAAAAACAAGCACATTTGAGCACAAGCTAGTTGCAAAAGGATACTGCTCAACAATAACTATGAGAACTCAGATAGCTAGTTTCAGCCACTAATGGCATTTTGAGACAATATACTAGTGGCACTAAATTATTGCATAAATTCTATACCAACTCAAAGAAGCAACTTAAATCTATTTACTCAGTTACTCATTTTGATGATTTCCTACATTATGAAGCTCACAATCCCATCAATCCCATATACTCGATGACATTTCAAGCCGCTACTGACATTTTAATACAATATATAAGTGGCACTCAATCATTGCATAAATTCTATACCAACTCAAAGAAAGCAACTCAAATCTATTTACTCATTTTGATGATTTCCTACATCAAGAAGCTCACAATCCCACAAATCCAATACTAATGTAGATAGTAAAGACATCAACAAGATTAACTGTTACAAATTGTAGTGATTAGTAACCATTGAAGCACAAAGCATATACATCAAAAAGCAGAAAACAAGCAACCAAAGGCACCTACATTTCAATCCCTTCTTCCCCATTCTCTGCAATCTTGGGCACCTTATTTGTCCCCGTCTTAAAAGAAGCATTCCCCCTCCCACCTCTCCCTCCAGGCAGAAGCAACGCCCTCTGCCCCGGATGCAGCAGCTCAAAGAGAACCTCCCCACCACTCTCCCTCACCACAGTCCCCGGTGGCACCTTCACCACCAAATCCTCACCTTTCGCACCACTCTTCTGCTGCCCCTGCCCGTGGCTGCCCCTCCCTGCCCGAAAATGCACACTCTTCCTAAATGGCAGCAGTGAATTCATAGTCCCATCCACCATCATGTACACATTCCCTCCCCTCCCACCATCCCCACCAGACGGGCCCCCCAATGGCACGAACTTCTCCCTCCTAAAAGCCACCACACCATTCCCACCATCCCCTGCCTTCACAAATATCTTTGCCCTGTCAAAACATCTCATCACTGCAGGCACCCCTTTCTCTTTCTCTCTAACCCCTTCCTCCTCTTCCTCTTCATCACCAGACACCATAAACCCCTCCTCTCCATCAGAATCCACATCATCATCGGAATCATCCGATCCCACTTCATAAAGTTCGAATCTTCCATAATCATATCCCACTTTCTTGACAATTCCCTCATCCTCGTTATCTAATTCATCATCAAGATCCAATTTTTCCTCACTCACACCAATTCTTGAACCAAACCCTTTATTATCTCCAATTTTTGGATCAATTTTCTTGGTTTTAATAGCTGAGGCTTTAATATCAGCAAGCTTGATTACTTCACTTACTGACTGTGAAGCTAATTCATCGAAACCGAAGTCGTCTTTGGGAGGTAGGCGGGTGAAGGTGGTAGCATCTCCGCCTTCGACAGAGGATAGGGGCGGGGTTGGAGGCGGCGGTGGCCGGAAATTCCGCGATTTTAGCTTCCGCGCTTTCGTGTTTTTTGTAGGGGGACGTTGTCCACTTGAATTGGTTTCGCGGCGAGATGCTGATAATGGCTTCAAATGCAGAACAGTTCTGGAAAACACAGCGGAAAATGCCATAATAATTATTGAAAAAAATAAAAATAAATGTTGAGCTTCGCTGAGTGAAATGAATATGGAGAAACAAGAAGAGTTTTGAGAGGGAGAGTGGATATTTGGAGTTCAAGAGATTGCTCCCTTATCTTTATACTTTTAAAAATTTGCATTTAAGTTGCTCTCTATTTTTATTTTTACATTTACAGTCACTATAAGAATATAGTCTATATCTATATAAAGTTAAACGTGTGCGTCTTAAGAGAGTTGTCAATATTATTAAAAAATATATGTTGGAAAAACTATGTCTTTACTCAGTGTTTTTATTAGACTTCAAAACCCTTTAATATTTGTCCTATTAATGTAACATAGTGATGTTAAAGATTGAGCTTTCTATGTTTACATAATTCAGCAGAAAAACAATCAATATGGACGTTTAATACTGAAGATGTTCGAGAATAGTACTGAAATCAGTCGTACTGATATAACTTTCTGTACCAACACTACTAATGAGAAGTACTATTGAATAATGAAATACATCGATATTGAAGTACGTAATGCTACTGAAGAGTGAAGTTTGAAGACTTAAGACTGAAGTCGGATGATTGAAGACTCAATGCTACTGAAGACGAAGATGTCAAGAAAATGGCTAAGTGGAAGTTCTCAGCTTCAGGTCATATCAATCGAGTTTGCTTTTTTTTTTTTTTCCAGCAGGTTGGACTCCATCTTTTATCAGTTTGGTGATCTTGAGACAGTTTGACGTAGTTCTCAGCGGCTTCTATCTCTCAGCTTCTGGTATGACACTTAGTCATATTATTGACTTCTTTGTTTTCAGCAAATGCTGAGCCTTCAGTATCTAGTCTTCCGACCTTAGTGTTCAGTCTTCGACTTCACTCTTCAGTAGCATTGTTCATCAGTATCGTTGTACTTCAGTCTTTAGTCTACTTGACTTCAGTCTTTGATCTTCAGTAGTGCTTCTCTTCAGTAGCGTTGATACTGAAACTTCTTTTAGTACGACTGGCTTCAATACTACTTGAACTCCTTCAATTTCGGGCATGTCCAAACTGGTAGTTCTTATGCTAAAACCTATAAACAAAAATACTAATTCCCTAACATATGATCAACACTATAGTACATCGCATGGCAATCATCGGTAAGATATTGAGATCTAATCAAAACACATAGTTAAGATATAATTTTCCAACAACTACTAAAGCATGCAATATGATTGTTAACTGATTCACTCACTACAAGACTTCCTTTAAGTGAATTGAACTACAATACTGAGTCACTGACATCAGAACTGACTAGCATCAGTGACCCGATATATACTGACTACAGTAGGACATCAAGTCTTGTTTAAGAAAAAAAATTAATTGTCTTAACTGTTGTATTCTCATTTCCCATACACCAGCACGACCTTTAAGAGACCATCAATATGTATTTCAAATCTTAATTGTATATAATTAGTCAATTTTTTTTAAAACATGTAATCCATCATAACATGATTTAAACATGTAATATTAGTCTTTGCAAGTATATATTACAATTGAAAAGAATGAAAAGATAATTGGACGTGGAGTAGATTGCAAAAAAATGAGGAACGTTCAATTATGATTGACAATTTTCGATATGATACGAAAACATAACACGAATACGTACGAAATTAATAGGTTAGTGTTGAAATTTATCGTGTTCATGTGCACGTCCTTATCGTGTTGATAATTTTGTATCGGATTCATATCGTGCTCGTGTAACACATAATTTTCGTGTTGCATTCATGTTCATGTTATTTTCTTATAATCTGTAATATCCCACCGGCCAGTTAGGTCGGGACAGGGGGATATCACGGGGTTATAAGTGAAATAAGGAAAGGACAAATGAACCGAAGGAAAATAGTCACACTTATAATATTATATATATATTTAAGTAATATAATATATATTTATTGGGACAGCAAACTTATGACGAAATTCTAGCGAACAGATAATTTAAAAAGGGAATTAAATTCGAAAAATAATGAAATCGTCACAATCTTGACACGAGAACAAGGTGGTGCAAATGTCATCCCAGATATAGGGGCCTATGCGTTTTTGATTAAGCAACTCCAAAGCAAAAATCAAACATTTGACACAGTTAGTGCCCAGGTTTATAGCTTCGGAAAAATATTGGAAACTAGTCTACCAAGAGTTTTGGATTTCTTGATCAGTCAATGTCTAAGTGCCTAGCCGTCTCGCTCGGCCATGCTAGCTCCTCAACCTGAAAATATTTGAAAAGAGTTTTGGGCTAAGTACTAGCGTACTCAGTGGGATCTTACGCCCCATTTTGAGAAATCACAGTTCATAAACAGTTCAAGAAAAGAGCATGTTAAACACATATCATAGGGCGTGTTTTAAAGAGAAAAGGTGACCCTATATATGCAAAACATAGTTTTCTCCGAGCATAGCTCGATCGCGATATACTTCATTGCTCATCACATCCGTGCTACCCATCGGACATGGGAAACATCGTTCCACTAATGGCCGCCAAGACTAGGGAACTTGGCCAAGTTCACCTCTTGGGACTTCCGTGTACACTACCTCACCAAGACTTAGCTCGAGGCACGATCGTTAACTACTCCCGCCGAAGCCGTAGCGGTTTAACCGCCCAAGGTCGACACCAAGCAATGAGCATAAAACAAGATGCAATTCTCAATTTCAATAAACATCTTGGGCTTAATAACCCGAAATACATTGCGAAAATAGATCCCACCATCACCGGAGTGGTACCAAGAGCTCATCATACTCGTACATATCCACTGGTTGTCCTTGGATAAATCTTAACCAGTCCTACAAAATGAGTCTAGTCTTTAGGCATGATTATTTCATAATGATTTCCCAGAATCCATGCCCTAAGCTCAAACTTATCTATTTCCAAATTTAGGACCTAGAGTTGAAATATTTGTCGGGTCTTAGTAGTCATATTCTATTTTAATGCATGTCATGATATGAGATATAGTCAAGTAATCACGTAGTTACATATTTTCGGTTAAGACATGCTTCTGTAAGAATATCAGGTTGTGTTGGTTCATCATATTTCATACATCTTATTAATACTCTAACATGCTTGTAACATATCATGTTTGAATGCATCATTTAATGACATACTAGTCATATAAGATATGTTTCACATATGTGAATTCTAATACTTAGCCAAATTTTTGGTATTTAACTTTCAGCAAACCTGCCCAAGTGGCCTATTTTGGCGACTCATATCTCTCGACTCAAAACGCCTATGGATTCACAAAGATATGTTCTGGAAAGAAATAAATATGTACTACAAGTTCTTAGAAGGAGTCGAGTCCATAAGAGTTGTGGTTCTGAAGATATAAGGTCTCAAAGTGGCAATTCGAACTGACTTCTATACTTAGAATATTTTTCAGGATTTCCAGATTTGGCTTAACGACGAGGGATTTTGCGAGGCTCGTAACTTTTGACTCACAACACTAAAATGACTGAAGGATCCCATTTTCGAAACCTTGTAACAAGAACTACACGTTTCATTAAGAAAGACTCAAAAGATACCAGACGCATCAAGAGATACAGGAGCTCAAAGTTGACTGATTGAAAACTGACAGTTTTGTGTAGGTGACTTTGGGTCAATGAAAGGTATACCTATAGGACTTGGTTCAAGTTCAAACTTTCCAGATCATAACTAGACATGGTATGGAATATTTTTGATGAAGAAAACCAAGTCAAAATCGGACTCAAAATGGCTCGAACGTCCATCGTAAAAGTCGGACTTAAATAGTTTATTAAAATAGGATTTGGGCTTAGGCAGTTTGACAAGAAGACTCCCTGTAATGCATGAACTTTCAAAATTCACTGAGAGCTTATTAGAAATAATCTATGAATGATACCTATCAATTTGGAAAGATATTTGAGTCTAGTTTAATGCAGAAAAAGCCTCACTCAAATATTCACACGAGGTTGGGAGCTAAAAATATTTTACAACAAGCTATCCCCGCCGAGACAGTGTTGCGCAGTTCATTTGTAAATTCTGAAATAAATAGTAAATATTTTTATAAAAATATGAAAAATTATAGAAATGTTCTAGACATACTAAATTATGTTTACACAAAGTTTCATAGTTTTCCATTTATCCAAACTCAAAAAGAAAGCCACAAACCGTGGGTGATGAACATAGTAATTTAACAGTTTTGTGCAGTGTGTTTGGAAAATACAATTAAAATAGTAAAACACATCATATTGACTTGAAATTTGGTAGATACGTACTATACACACTTAAGTTTAACATATTTAAATTTCACATTCATAGGACCGCAGAAACCTAGTCAAATAAATTTACGAAGTTACTGTTTTCGTAACAAACTCTCAGTTTTTATACAAGTTCATAGTTTGCTATATTTCTTTCATGCATTTTGTCAAACACTATATATGCACACGTATAACATACGAAAATAGTGAATTTATCACCCCAATTCATATCAAAGCTCATCAATTTCTCACACCCAAATCACAAGATCAACAACTAATACCTTAATTATATTATATATTAACTCAACTTAATTTGGTGACATGCAACCATATCTATGCATAAATTTAAAGCATGATAGCATATCAATACACATGTATATAAGATATTCTCAATGATTCAAAGCTGTAGATATCTACCGTAGGATTGAATTCGAAATAAACGAGAGGGGCAGAGGCGCGATGAACTAGTGGGTCGGGTTGGTGCTTCGGTCGTCAACTTGAGCTAAGAACTCATGAGGCTTGAAGGGTAATTAAGTCGTCGTTCTTCTCGCCTTAGATGAGAAATGAGATTGCCGAGGAGAAAACAAAGAGAAGTGAGAGGGTGATTAGTTTCTCTTATGTGTAAGCTAGAGAAAAGAAGAGTAAATGGAGTTGCCGACAAGAAGTTTGAGAGATAAAGAAGAGTGGGGATGTAGTGGTATGTGCATGTATATGTGTGGTGTGTTGTAAGGATATATTCTTCACTATTAAACACCTAGCATTATCTTCTTACTGTAGTGACACCTCATTAGTCATGCATGGAGAATTTGAAGATATAGATTTGTTTATCACCTCATATGTATACCTAAGGTTATATATAGGTAAATATAATTGACATATTCATGCACACACACTTGCACGTCTACATACTCACACACGCCATATATACATGTACATATATTTTTGTAGGATTATGATACTATATGTGTGTATATATATACATCCAATTATTTATTTAAGCTTGATAGTCTAACTTATTACACGCAATTACACATAATAAAAATAGTATGTAATCCACACATAGGAATTTCCTACACATATAAGTATATGCATTTATTATAATTTTTATCTATTATTTTATTGTCAAGAATCGAGCTTTACCCGTGCATGTAGAATACAATATATTGGTGATTAATTAATAAGAATACAAATTGTATAGTTGTTAAATGCTTTATTTATATTATTCCATCTTCCTATTCAATAAGTAATCGCTTCTTGTAGCTATTGATACTTTCACATATAATTAGGTAACACCTTCTTGTAGTTATATACACTTCATTATTATTGTTGGATTACATAATTGCACTTAATTCAATTACTCAGATAATGAAAGTAATAAATTTAAAATTCTTTATTCATCATGATAATGCATGCTAATGAGAAACAATTTGAGCTCCTAATTGATTTTAAATGAAAAGACTTCCTTAAAAAAAATATTATTATTATTAGCATCTCTTATTAAGGCGGGTTTTCAAGCAGACAGCTCTCTGGGATATTACATAATCGATATTATTTATATACATATTTATTGTTAGTTTTATTATTATCTTGTATACTTTTATTTATATTATTGATTTATTTTCTAATTTTGATTTGAATTTGTCATTCCGTGTCGTGTCAACGTGAAAAAATCGTGTCATATCTGTGTTTGTGTCGTGTCTGTGTCTGTATATTTTGTATCATGTTCGTGACAAATAGATCATTAATGGGTCGTGTTCTTGTTTGGTCTTATCATGCCGACACGATAACGACCTGACATGTACGAATTGTCAGTCCTACGTTTAATCCTCGCTAAGAAAAAGTATGTTTTTTTTAATAAAAAAATTCAGGGCGTATGCTATAATGTCATAGCTTTGCACGAAGGAAAAATATAAAAGAACTTTGATAATAAAATGTAATCCCTTTGTCCCAAAGATGTTGTCTCAAATTTTTTGGACACGTAGATTAATGAAAATTATGTTTTAATTCATAAAATTCGAGGTACTTTTATATGTAATCTGATTCATTTTTTAGAATGAGACAACAATAATGTAAGGTCCAAAAAGGAAAACATAACAATATTTTTGGGATGGAGGGAATATTAAATTTGAAGAAAATATGTATGGGTCCAAATAGCAAATGTTTCAAAACCTCTATCTAGAATAGTGAAAATCTCAAATAATTTTTTTCATATATTTTAATGAAATTTTTATCTTGTCATTAATGTCATTTGATTGAAAATATGTTGACAAGATTATGATGGTCATCGATTTGATATGTCTCCAATTATAAAAATAAACTCATTTTTATTCTAACCGATATCATATTGATTAGATCTATTTTATACTCTCTTCATTCTTCAATTTCATTTATGAGAATTTTCAGCATAAGTTTTAAATAAAAGTTAAACTAAAAGTTGTTGAGTATATTGTGATTGGATTAAAGGTCTCATATTAATATAGTGTTATATTAATTAATGATGGATCATGGATGATAAAATGTGTAAATAAATGATGTTATTGAGGTAAGAAGAAGGAGTAGTTGTTGGTCATATGTGGTAAAACATACAAATAAATGATATTGTTGATGGTAATAAGTATAATTAGTTTATGAGATAGTTTTCATATATTAAATAGGAAGAAGTTTGAGGAAGGTATAAAAAAAACTAAAAATAAATTTGAAAGACAAAGAGAGTATACCATAAATAAGTCATGATATTATCAATTCTAGGATAGAAGAACACCTCCGACTTTAGAAAATATAAATTAATTATATTTTTCAATTATTTTAATTAAGTATATTGTGACAATTTCAAATTCCAAAAATAAAATAAAATATATGATAAAAAATTCATACAATCTAAATAAATATGTAATTCAATTGATGAATTTTTGAAAATAATGCATCATTCTTAAATATAAAAAAATATGAACGATTAGATCATCCACAATTTTGATGGATATCTTGGTGATACTTTTAATCAAATAATAACGAAAACAAGAATCAATCGAATTCGAAGAGCATTATCAATCTAAAGACCGTCGAATGAATGACTCAATACATTTTGTATCAACTATCCTATGAAGGGTTGTTTTGTTAATTTATTCAAAAATTTAATCTTTCTGTTGTAGCATCAAATTAGTCCATATCCAACTTCATAGTATTAGGATGGCTAAAATTCGAATGCAGATTATAATTTTTCAATCTTATACAGTAGAAAATAGAGGATAAAAGACAACCATTTCTACAAAATAAAAGGTAGAATTTTGTATAACACTGTCGTTTCGTCAATATTGGCAGTCGTGTGTTAACTCTGAATACTAATTGTGATTTTCGATAGTAGAAATCACTTTCAGAATAGAATTGTTACACATCCAATTTATTAAATTTGATAATGTATTGATGATTTATTGAATCATAAAATCATTTTATAGCGCTAAATTAGTATTTTTTTGTAAAACTAATGTATTTCCAAGACACGGTTGGCTTTAATAATTTACTTTCGCCTCATTGTTGCAGATTATTGATTACATGAATTTGGGCTGGAGTGTTTGTTTGTTGGGCTTAATTTTGAGAGAGTGTAGTCAAGCAAAACTTAGACATTTTTCCTTGCAGAAAATATCGTCAAAACTTATCCTCGAGGACTGTCCAATGGTTAAGATGATTTTCTGTGATCGAGAGGTCACATGTTCGAACTCCACCAAACGTTTTTATGGGTTTTGAGTCTATCACACCTAATTTTCCAAATGTGGTTTACATGCCTATGTGGTTTGTAGGTTATTGCAAAAGAACATGAGGTTTACTCAATGCAACGTCTTTATGAGTTTGAGTCTATCACACCTGGTTTTTAAGTGTGGTTTATCTGTCATGTGTGGTTTGCAGGTTATTGCATAAAAACGTGTGGTTTACTCAGTGCGCACCGTAGATAGCGACTGCGGGTTCCATATGATACAAAAAAAAATTGTCAAAACTTTATAGATGATTGTTTATCCCTTAGTTGTTAAATTAATAATTATTTGTTTACAGAAGAAAACATTCCTGTTAGATCTACAAATTATACTTCGAGATGAATGTCTATACAAGCAAACCTTCCCAAAAATTTATTAACATTTATATATTTTTATATCATTTTCCTCAAAACATCTTATATTAGTTATATTGACGTAACAATCTATATTTCTTAGCAAATACTCTTATATCAAACAAGTAGAATATTAAAATTCTCATTTGCACCAAAGTATCTTTTAAAAAAAAAAAAAGACGTGGTCTTTTGTGCGGACGTCTGCATATACGGATAATGATACTTTTCTTCAATACATTATTTTTTTCAATATAAATGATACTTTCGAATTACAGTATAGAAATGATACTTGTATTAAATGTAAATGATATTTTTATTAAGAACAAATGATAATTTTATCTATCTGTATCGTGCGTACGGATGTACATAAGTTTTTGTAAAAAAAATAATATCCAAACACCAAATTTCAAAATTAAAATGTCAAACCTCCCAAAATGCATTTGTTATGAAAACTCAACCAACTGAAGTCAAATTACAAAAGCTTTGGGGTCGTAATGAATATTATGAAGAGTTAGTGGACCTCATCGCAAATACAATTTTCACCGGAGACCGATTTCAAATATCGAAGAGCGCTTCACTTCATCCCTCTGAGACACAACACACAGCTCACGCAGCGCTCCAACTGTTCGATGGAAGTTCCCAAAGACCAATTCCACACTCTTCTGGATCATGGCCTCTCCTCTTCCGCTCAAATTCTGGTACAATTTTCGTTCTTTCTGAATCAATCCCATAAAGTTTTGAGTTCGCGTTCTCGCTGATTATACTTTTTGTTCGTGTTCTATTCAATACTTAGCTTTTTTCTGCGGGAAGATAATGTTTGTTGTTTGCTGAAAACTAGGGTTGTTTTGCTGTATCTTCATCTTCGATAAATCCTGAGACGAGCCCTCATCTCAAAGCTGAAAGCTTGGTACTTTGCGATTGTCATTATGTTGGTTCATTGTTTTTCAAATGCGATGAATTTGATTTGGTGGTGACAGGTTCTGTTTGGTGATTCGCTCTTTCGAGGAAAGGAGTATCGAAGGGCAATTGTAAGATCATGCTTATGTTGAGCTTACTATTATCTGATTGATGCCAAATTCTGTAAATGGAAGGCCCTATTGTTGTTTTATAAATTTAATGTTAGATTTTAAATGACCTTTTGATTATAAAGTAGAAGTGACAAAGTTACACATGATTAGGTTATTTATTTATTGTTTGTTGGTGAATTCTCCATCTAAGTTTCTTGCATCTCTCAACAGCAAGTATATAAACAAGCGCTGCAGTACCAGAAAATACTACCGAAACAAAGTACAAATACAACTCCAACAACTAGGAGCACATTATCAGCATCTAATAGATCTTCTTCTCCAAATTCTTCTAACACTTCAGCATTAAATGAAAATGAGGTAATTCTGTTTTACAGTTCTTTGCATATTTTCCAGTTTGCTAAAACCAAAACTGTTATCTGCATCATTTTCTTTATTTCAATGCAGGTGAAGTTCAAGATTGCAACATGTCATAGCTCACTTGGTGAGAACAGAGCTGCTCTTGCCGAGGTTTGTGCTTTCTACGAGTTACTTATATTTTACATTGATAATATGTTGTCGTTTTGGACAAGTTCTAGGTACTATACTGTATCTCTAGCTTCAAATTTTTACTAGGTTGAGTTTATGAAACCATAGCACGAAAGATAGATTGACATATTTTAGTATGGATTAACAGATGGAAGGAATCCCAAGCAAGTCGAGAAATCTGGAGATGAATTTTACCATGGCAAAGCTTTATCGGAATTCTAGACATTCTCGAGCTGCAATTGGATGTTTTAAGGAGTGTTTGAGGTCTGCTCCCTTCGTATAGAAGTTTATACAATCTGCAACCTTCTTGGCACACTTCATATAGTGCTAAAAAATGTTTGTAGTGGAGATGTTTAACCTTCTTGGAAGACAATTACTCAACCAACATATTTCTTTTCTGAAAATCCTTTGAGAATTAATGCTTCTGGGTTCTTTCAAGTTATTATGGGTCCAAGTGCATCCTTGTATGTCAAACTTGACATATGATGATATGTTAAAGGTTCAACTTGTCTTTTGTCCTATATGGACATTGGACAATATGATGCTAATAATCTGTTTCTTTCCCTTTGTGTGTGTGAACTCGTGGTATATACCTGCCGAGTTTGTTTATTGTTACACTTCTTTTACATGACATTATCGGGGAATTTGACGAACACTACCAATGAATTATACCATTCATGTTGACAGGAATTGTCCGTACATATTTGAGGCCATCATAGCTTTGGCCGAATTAGGTGTTTCAGCAAAGGATATTATTTCATTGTTTCCTCAGGTTTGTTTTGTGGTCTATACATCTGTTTCCTTTTTATTATAGTTTCCTGTTTCTATGATTCTGTACTTCTCAGTTTGATGAGAATGCTGGCGCTTACTAGACATTTGGTAGACAACTTTCTCATTATGCAACTTAAAATTTTGATTTGAGGCTAGCCAGCTCAGCTTAGGGTCTTAAGTAGAACTATAGAAGTACTCTTTTGCTCTGATAATCATCTTTGTTTTCCTTTCATGTTACCTTCTCACTTCTTTTTGCTACCTTCAATGGAATTATGGATATAGTATCACAATTAACCAGCTGATCGCTTGCCTTTATGGGGGTTTACCTGTAAGGCTCCATTCTTGTTAAGCATGAATTTGACTCATTAATTATTCAGGGATCCATATACTTGCCTCTTTAAAGCTAAATGTATAAAAAAATTTAGGAATATATGTTGTTCAGGTGGTGTCATCAAGCAATTCTCATAACTCTTCTGTCATCTTATGTTATACAATAAGCGTGTCTTGGTAGTAATGTAAATAGCACTTCAATATGTTTTCCTTATTTTCATAGAAGCTCCATGCCCATTAATTGCTTTATGCTGCATTAGTTATTTCGAAATTATTTCTTGTTAAAGAAAAAATTCTAAATTGTTTACCCTCCAATTTTATTTTTGGCATCCCAGACACCAAGTAGAAGTGGAAGACCTCCTTTTGATCATTTTGATTCGAGTCGCTGGTTGCCAGTAAGTTGTTTTGACAGTAGAGTTATTTACAGTTACAACTTTTGATGTAAACTTAATCTCTTGATCACATACATACATACATACATGTTAGTATGTATTGCTGAGTTATTTTGGGCACTGTAATGGCGTTCTCTCTACTTTTGTTGCAGCGCTACGTTGAAGCCCAATGCTGTATTGCTTCAAATGATTACAAAGGTTGGGTTATGGCTATATATTCTCATCTATAGATGGAAATTGCTTCTTCTGATGTTCACATGTATGGCCCGTGCTGCCGTGCATGCTACACTGATATTCTAATTTGTATTATGAGGCAGCTTTTCCTGGAAAAGCCAAATTGGCTTTTCAATGGAATATTCTGCACCACGTTCATTATTCTTTCAAGTTATCTAATTGTATCAACATGGATTCTTGATTGAACAAACAACTTGCCTTTTTATTCATTTTTCTTCTTATTTGCTTTGCCATGGTTATAGGTGGGCTCGATCTATTTTCGGAACTGCTACAACGATTTCCTAACAACATCCACATATTACTCGAAATGGCCAAGGTTGGGATGAGGCCTAACATCGACATATGACATATTACTAGAAATTACATTTTTTTTTTCACGACAGCTGTAGATTGTGACAACACTGACAGTTTCTGTTAATTGCTTTTCTGAAGGTTAAGGCTGTCATTGGAAAAAATGATGAAGCCATTCTGGATTTTGAAACTGTGAGTAATTTCCTTAAATTCGTGTAACATGTTTTGTTGGTAAACACAGTATAATTAGCAAATGGCTTCTGCAGGTCCTGTCAATTGACCCATACATTGTGACATACATGGATGAGTATGCTATGCTTCTGAAGCTCAAGTCCGATAATTCCAAGTTAAATAAGTTAGTTCATGATCTCTTGAACATCGATCCTACAAGACCCGAAGTTTTAGTGGCCTTAGCTGTTCTGTGGGAAAAGAAAGATGAGAGTGGAGCTTTAACTTATGCTAAGAAGGTTATGTTTCTCGTCTTTGAGTTGGCTAGATTGCTAGAAGTACTGTATTATAATTATTTATTTACCATAAACAGAGCATCCGGATTGATGAAAGGCACGTAGCTGGTTACATAATGAAGGTATGATGGTTTATTCTGACTAAGACTTGAAAATGCACAGTTCCGTTTTTCATATTTTCTAGATTGTTTATTTGTTATTAGGATTTGTATACCTTAAAATATGAGATTATCCAGGGAAACCTTTTATTGTCGTTGAATCAACCGGAAGAAGCTGCCATTGCCTTTAAGGGAGCTCAAGAACTGAGGCCAGATCTTCGCTCATACCAAGGTATGTTAAGACAACTGAGTGATGTATTACATTCTGATGTTTGCCGAAGTACGAATATTTTTTAATTAATCAGATTCCAGTAACAAGAGAGGGGCAATAGTATGAAACTCTAGAGGTATATTGCAGGTTTAGTTCGTTCATATCTCGCCATTTCAAAGGTGAAAGAAGCTCTGTTTGCAGCAAGAGAGGCAATGAAGGCGATGCCTCAATCTGGAAAGGTTCTTAAACTAGTTGGGGATGTACATGCTAAACACGTCAGTGGAAGAGAAAAGGTATTCCCACGTGCTCACACACATACAAACAAAACTATGGAATCTATAATTTTGAATTACATTAGCACACATGAATTGGCATTAGGCTCCATCATGTTATTTGCCTTTTGCAGGCAAAGAAGTTCTACGAATCAGCCCTAAGACTCGAACCGGGTTTTCTTGGAGCCGCATTGGCTTTGGCCGACCTCCACATCAGTGAAGGCCGAAACAGAGACGCGGTCTCCCTCTTGCAGCGCTATCTGAAAGATTGGGCCGATGATATTTTGCATGTTAAGCTTGCTGAAGTCTTTGCAGCTACAAATATGCTGCAAGATGCCCTTTCACATTATCAGGCAGCATTGAGGTAAACTCTCAATTCTCCGTGCCCTAGTTTCAATGTGGCGCGTTATATTTGGCTTAATTTGGATCTATCTTTTACACCCCATTTCAGAATAAACCCCCAAAATGAAGCTGCAAAAAAGGGACTAGAGCGCTTGGAGAAGCAAATGAAGGTCTGCATTATCTGTTGTCTTTGAAAATGCTGTCCTTGCCATAGAGCTCGAGCATTTACATATTGACAAGTAATTTTAATCGAATCTTGGTTTTAGGGAGTTGATCCCGATGCACCTGAAGAAGACGAAGATAACGAGGTGGACGATGGCGATGGAGATCAAGAAGAGGTCGAGCTATTATGATTCAATTTTTTATCAATTATTGTGTCACTACTGGCCCATAAATTCCATCATGCCCAGAAACATCATGTAACATCACTGTCACGAAATGTAATGTTATGATCAGTAATATTTTGATACCAACATCTTGATACAAAACGTATTCTGCAGTAGACTTCATATCTAAGAACTTGTAAATTATTATGTGATAATTTCAACCGAGCCTCAGTTGCAGATTCTACATAAAATCTGTGTCAAAAATCTAGAAAATTCTGAGGCCAGGCAAAATAATATATACATCATACAAAATAACATCCGCTACAATGTGTAACAAAATGTGACCATGTTCCTAGATAAAAAGACGTTACGAGCATTAATGTAATACTTATACCCCTAAACCTTAAACTTACATACACTACATCTGGTAAGGTTTCCTAGGTGTTGGTGCCCGAGTCTCGAGCGACTGTAACCTCTGTTTCAGATGAAATACTTCAACCTGAAAGTCGATATGATGCAAGTGAAATAAAAAGAGGCTACTTATGAAATATGATTGATTGCAAAAACAAATGATATTTGCGTGATTACCTGTAGCTGGAATGCTCTTGCGCGCTCCCCAGCAAGGACCCCTCTAGTCGAATGTAGTTCCTGCAACACACAACGTTTGAAAAAGAACTGTTTAGGATCGAGTTAGGAAATGAAATTTGTGGATTATGATCTCTCCCAAAAAGGCTAAGTACAGACCTTTTGTGTATCATCCAATACGGCCTTGAGGAAAGCCACGTCGTGCTCTAGCCTCACGTTGTCAGAATGGACAATGTTCGAGAGGCTGTTAGCCTCCTCCTGTGCCAATTCAACACCGGCTAGCTTCTCTTTGAGCAACTCCATTTCCTTCATTGTGTCTCCCAATCTTTTCTCCATTTCCTGTCGACTTCTGTTGGCAGATGATGAGTTAGTTTCTGCTGCTTCAAGAGCAGCTACTGCAGCTGCCAGCTGTCCCTCGAGAACACCATTCTTTCTTAAAAGGGCGGCTAATTTCACCTCGTGTGTCTGGCAAACACCTGATGAAGCTGTTGTTCTTGATCTACAGTGGGTTTCTTGACATACGATTACTTCGCCTTCTAATCCCAAACTTCCACTTCCTGGTTTATCAAGGCTCGGTTTATCAGATTCAGCAACGGGAGATGTTTCTTCTGCATTTCCAGCGCCTGAGTCCAGTGGTTTTGTGGCTTGCTCCATCATCTGCAATGGTACTGTGCTTTTGATTAAATTTACTACTGGACTAAATGTCATCTCATAACACTTCTTACATATATCGTTGTATTAATATGTAAAAATTATATTAGTTCGTAAATAAGACGACACAACCATTTTTCCACATATAACGAAGACTAATAACAATGAGGTAATATGTATATAACTCATATCAAGGAAGTCTTCTTCTTGTGAGATAAAATTTAAACTAGTAATAATCTAAAAGAGTTTTAAAAGAAAATGATGCATCATAAGAGAGGAAAGATAGAAAAATCATTAGTTCCAACAATCAGCATATATACTAAGAAATTGCAATGGATGGAGACGATTGTGTTTACCCGAAATGAATTTTTATCTTCTGAACTCTTCATGGTGGTCACTTCTGCAGTCTCCTCGTTATAAAATTGTTTGCGGAGAGAGACGTTACCAGGGGCAGAGTTCGAGTCGACAAGTAAGGATTCTGATAGGGATTTTCGACCGGATCCATTTTGTTCGATAGCTGATGCTAAATTAAGTCTTGAGACAGTATCGAAATTACTGCTAATGGAAGCATTGCCTACTTGAGCTGACAATCCAACGGAGGATGAGTTATTATTGTTATTATTATTCTCAGACAACAAGGTTCCGGCAACTTTACTCAAAGTCGATCTTCGGATCATTGATGATTCAACCTTTTCCATGATAAGTACCTCAACCTATCACCAAAGTGGGAGGAACTAAAACCTATAAAAAGGTAATTGGGGCGCTAACAATAAACAAATTTGAACTCGAGTACCTGGTTTGATGGATCTTTCTTGGTACCACCAAATGCAACGAGGAAATCACGTTCCTTATGCTGCACATGAACGAGACTAAAACCCTGCAGCCCAGAGAAGAACTGAAGTATGTTTTCCCATTCCAATAGTTGAAAAACAGGAGACAAAGTACCAAAATGGAGACAAATTAATGCAAACCAAAAACATAAGAATTTGACCAGCAGCATAATTCAAGGCTTTCTAGGAGGAATTTTGTCCTAATTTATTCAAACAACTTATGCCACAGCCTAACTGCATTACTCATCTATATGCTGCAACTTGCATTGTGTTGTGGGTCTGTTAATATTGCACTAAGATTACATAGAAAACCTACTGGACCTCATGTTACCTGATTGGACTCCTCTAAATATCTATAACAGTGAAAATGACAATAACGTGGTATGTACAGTAAACAATGATGTAAATATGGACAAATACACAGTAGCACTAAGAGACCAAAGTAGAAATACCGAGACAAACCTTATTGGTAGTGATGGAAGATGGAAGCGATGCAACAGCAACTGACCATGTATACTTTAAAACATCAAATATCAAGGTCTCTGCAGGACCTATATAATGGAGAATTGATGTACAGGCAGTTAGGATAATTAGCAGGACTAAAAGTGAGTTATTTTAGAACAAGAAAAGAGCTTAAGACTGATTGACAAAGCAAGTATACAACATCTAGAGAGCTTTACGATGACAGAGGAATTACTAACCAAGAAAAGGTGACAATAGTAAAGGGATAACAAGCAATGAGTTGCTAAACATGCACATACTTTTTTTCTTGCTACCACCACCCGTGATGTACCATTTTGTTCCACATAGTGCTCCACAACAACCAGCTCTAGGTGATGGATGGAATCCTCGCACTTTAATTCTTGTCCATACCATCTGAAGGAAAATTTTATTGCACGAGTATAAAGTTGCAGACTGCCATTGTTGAGATTCTGATTATAGTAATACGAGAATACAGATTAAGAGTGTTTACGGACCGCCTCAAAATCAAGAGAGTACAAGTCATTCAAGGTCCTCGATTTTGATGCCCCACCAAAAACAAATAGCATTTTGTCATTAAAAAGAGCAGCAATATGATTTGATCTTGAGCATGGTCTTGGGCCCCTGCACATAAAATACACTACTGATATATCTGAATCAAGGAAGGAAACTTCTAAGCATACTGGAATCACGAAAAACATAAAGCCATCGGAGATATTTAGAGAACCCTCATCAGTTAACTTATTGTAGGTCAACAGCAAAACTTATACACAGCCATTCGGGAGCGACTTACGTGCAATGAAGAGGAAGCCATGTTAGAGATTTTAGATCAAACATATGGAGATCATTGAGTTTCCTCCTCTTTGTATCTTCACCTCCAAATAGGATTAGAACGGAGTTCGCCCTAACAACAGTATGGCCACTGCGTGCAACCTGCAATGTGTATTAGCTTGAGTTATTTCGATGTATTTCTACAAATAAATTTCACTTACAAACTGGTTGCATCTAAGCTCTCAATGAAGAAGGGCATATGGAAATGTCAAATTGGCTAGAGCTTTAATATATTATAACCTATTTTATGAGAAGAGAAACAAAATGCATCATGCCTCAAGACACAAGATGTAAAATGCGGAGTATAATTTTTAAGGTTTACGCTACTACTCAGATACACATTGATGTAGTGGAAAGAATAGCATCATGCCTCAAGAAATAGTGGCAGGTTTATTACTATTAAATCTCTCCATTGTGGAGGAAAATTACCGGGATTTTCCCCTTCGCTTCAATAAGTGACCAACATTCCGCTTCCATGTCAAACGCCCAAACTGCTTGAGATTAAATGCATGAGGATGCGGAATATAGTCTTTGAACTGAGAGAGTAAAGCAGTTATAACCATAGCAGATCAGAAAGAGGATAACCTGAAACTCTGTCGCTTACAGGTTCGGTTTTCCCTCCAATAAGAAGCACTTTCTTGCCCCAAGGGACCTAGTACTCGACAAACTTCAGTTATTATGAACAAAATAACAATGCCATGAAGAGTTGTGAGCGCTCTATCTATAATATGTTGCAGCCAGAAGTCCAAAAAGATACATGGGGTATGGTAAAGCAGCTAGAAATTGTTGTCGTACCAATGTGTGGCCTTTGCATGCTGGGATTTTTAGAGGAAGACTAGTAGGAGAAAGGTAAAGCTTTGATGAAACAGGAGTCCAGGAAAATCTATCGAAACTGAGTACCTGACAAAAATAGTAAGGAATAAGATTTTTCTACTTTACCATAATGCAGATACATAGAGTTATCGCATAAACATAGTAATCAATATGTAAACTATGCTTTTGATCAATACAAACAAGTAATTCTATTTAGTTGAAATGTTAACTTAGCATTATATTTTTTTTCTGAGAAAGAAGTCTTTGACATGATACCTGGACATCTTCCAGCAACCCATTCGAAGATTCACCACCAACTACTACCATCTTGTTACCTATGACCGCCGCCGCATGCTATTGACAGTATTTTCAAATTATCAAATGTTCTAATTTGAAGAAAGAAATCTATCATAGCTTTTCATTTCAATATAGCTTTCAAAGTGAAGGATCAAAGTACTTCACATTGAACCGAGGCATAGGCTTCTCTCCACTGATTGAAAGCACCATCCAATTCTCGGAGCTACCTGAAATGCAGTTGTTAAGCTCTGTTCCATTAGATGAAGAATGGAAATTCAGATCATCAGCTTCACTATTTGCGGCTGCAACACCTTCTCCCTATAACGATAAAAGACCTCAAATGAGCAGTGAATCTGATGAGGCATTAAATGGGATACATTGAACCCTTACATTTGAAATATTAAATCGCTTAGTGGGCCTTATTGGACTTCTCGTCCCCTGTGCAGTGTCGGAGAGTTGAACCTTTAATCTGATGGAAACACCAAAAAGAACACGAAGAAACATGAAAAACTACAAAAGTGAAGTGGGAGTAACAATACACCACAACAAAAAGGCAGATGGTAATAAAAATGACTCCCAAAATTATATTAGAAGTTGGGTCAACTTTGGAAATAATGTTTTACATAATTGTTTCTAATGTTGTCATGGAATCATAAAAAAATAATCACATCCGATATATATATATATATATATATATATATATATATATCAGAAGCCATGGCCTTAAATTAATGTGATTCAGCTGAAAAAGTAGATTCTTTTCAAAAGCACAATTCTAAGCCAGAATCTAGAGTAACCTATCAAGCACCAGAAAACTAATAATCTCTCCAACTATAACAAACATATTTTTAACTCTACCTGTTACCCAGCATTGTTCAAGAATCCTATATGTTTCTTACTGCCTCCACAAGAAAGAGAGAGAAACTACACACACACAAACACACACACACACACACACACACAGGACAGAGGATTTAGGGACAGACGGAGGTCAACTAGAAAATAATTAATAAGCAATTTTCTTAATCACAAAAGATTTCAATGCTATGAACAACTCCAACAGCTAACCAAAATAATCTAAATTTACACAACCAATAGCAAACAATCACATTCAATAGCTAAAAATAAGAATATAAGGAAAAACTAATGTAATGCATAAGATTCACCTTCCAAGCTTCATTCTTCTTCTTGAAAATCCAAACATGTTTCCCGAAATCTCAAAAAATTCACCAGCTGGTCAAACCTTCTAAAAAACAAACCACATTATCGCATGAGCTTCGATACAAGCAATCAACTGTATCTATACGCGATTACACACACTCACGCACCTCAGATTGAGCTTAGGGCTAGAACACGACGAAAATGCAGGAAAAAAGCAGGGATTTTTGGTACTGCTCTATCCTCTAGTACGGGGTCGTATTTGGAGTGTCTATAGATACCGAAACTGTAAGCATGGTAATGGTAATGGTACCTGACCGCTGCAGTAATTACTTAATGAATGAAAGAGAAACAACCAGCTGCGTATGTTAGCGTGCTGTCGTCCGTATTGTGTTGACGTAATTTCACATGTTTTTACGTAGCTGAAGGGGTGAAGGATAACGTGCGCCGATGGAGTGGAGCTGAGGACTGGTGTCGCGCTGGTCACGTGCGGTTACCTTCTGTACAGTTCGATGTTTTTATTGGATCTACCTTCTTTTTCGAGTTGATTGGAATTTGGATCTTTCTTTTTACTTCTTTTAGGATGTTCAACTTTTTGGTGGTGAAAAGGTAAATTTAGTACAAGAGTCAAAGCATCACGTACTGTGTTATCCAATTATAAATATTATTTTTGTTAGAGATTAATTAGTACTTCCTCCGTCCAACCGTAATATGTAAATCTTTTGGACTGTCTCATTCAAGATGACCTATTTTTTTAGTAAATAATTATTTTTTAAAAATTATGGGACATTTACTTTTTATCACTTTATATTATTCTCATAAATAATCGTGGTGAAAATAAATGGATCGTCTTGGATGGAACGGAAGGAGTATAATTAATAATGTAGTTTCTATGTCTCATTCTATTAAATTTCGGAACTTGCATTATATTGCATTAAAAGACCTTGAATGCATAATTTTGATTATGTTTACAAGTTATACTAGTTAAGACATGGCTCGATATAGAGGTTAATTATTGATTAGGGTATGAATATAAAACTATGAAGGGTTACTCTTAAATTATAATTTGAATTATAATACATTTTAGCTTGAATCTTAAAGAGTTACAAACCAGCTTGAATTAGGTTTCTATGTTCACTTTATAGTACGTGTCAAATTTCTAACGAATTAAAGATGATGTGGATTGTCGAAAACTGATGTGATATTATTTATAAAAAAAGTGCAAATGACAAACTAATTACTCTCTCGTCCATTAAAAATTTACATTGCTTTAGGTGATACGGATTTAATAAATTATAATGAGAGTAAAGCGAGTGTAGATAATAAATAAATAGATTAATGAATGATGAAATTAAAAGGTAGATTATAGAAATAATGGATGAATATATTAATAAGTAGTGAGAGTAAAAATGAATCATATGTGGATTTTTTTTAATAAGTGAGTAAATTGAAGGTAAAAATTATAGAATTAATATTTTCAAAAATAAAAAATACAAGTTTTTGATGAATGGATTCAAAAGAAATTCAATGCAAGTTTTTTTCATGCACATAACTATATACAAAACTCATATTCGTACAAATGTCTATACATGCATGTGGCATATACATATTTTTAGGATGTTCAATGCAATAAAACATAGAATCTACCATAAATATATCATCACACTTCTCGACACACCTGCATATTTTATAGTTCTCCAATGTGCTTAGTTTCCTTCAAAGTATATTATTAAAACCTTAAATTTTCATATATATCGTATTCTTTTTATAATTTGTCACGTCGGTCTCAAACATGAAATTTTGAATTCTATATGTGCATATACATGCATGTGGCATATACAAATTTTTATTCTAACAATATACTACTCCCTGCGTCCCATTCAACACGGTTCATTTTTTTTCCGATACAATTATTTAGAAGAATGGTATAAAGTAATTAAATTGATAAAAAGTAGATATGTCTCACAACTTTTGAAGAGATAATTATTTTAAAAAAAAACATGTGATCTTGGGTGGGATAATTAAAAAAGAAAACATGTCATCTTGAATGAGACGAATGAAATAATATTTTTGCAAGTTTTTAAATAGTGTGTATTTTATTATAACGATCAATAGTCTTATATATAATTCGTGAATTTTATTGTCATTACCAATAGTTTGAGATATTTTTATTAAATACCTAATAATTCAAGTATAAAACTATAATTTCTCAATAAATAAAATACACAAGTTTTTTGAAGGATAATTGGAGAAAATAGGAGGGATGGAAACCGGTGGTGGTCACAAGTACGATGGGAGAGAGTCGAGGTGCATTCAATGCGGGGTATATAATGGGCCCGATGGGGGCCATTTAACTTCTTGGAATTGTTAATGGGCTCAATCGAATCTATCCCTAGATCTCCTACACGTGTCAGCATCTCACACCAATACAAGAATCAAGTTGTGAACTTCGGGCCTAGCTCTAGCTCTACAATAGCGACCGTTTGAGGTTTTAGGCTTATTCAACATTAATTGGGCTACACAGCCCACATTGCAATTAGTAGCCCGCTTCAAAAGCCCAAATTGTTTTGTATGTTTTTGTACGGAAAGAGTGATGACATTGCTGATTATATTTTCTCCGCCCCTCAAATTCATTCCTAGTTGTCTTTTTTGGAACGTCCCATAATTTCATTCCTATCTATTTGTAAAAATTATCTTTCCAATTTTATCCTCAATAATATTATTTATTTATATATTTTATTACTCATGACCCATCACTATTTATCCTTTTTACCCCCAACAACCTATTTATTTACACATTTTACCATTTATAGTCCACCACTAACTAATTTAATATTAAATTATTATAGGAACCTTACTTCACTCATAATATATTCAATAAATTTTATTAAAATCTGTATTGAAGATTCTTAGAGGGTGTTTGGTGAGCTTATAAGTTTATTTAAAACAACTTATAATTTATTTGAAAGTGTTTGCAAAATAAGTTCCTAAAGCAAATTTTATAATTTGTGAAAATAAGCTCCAACGAATTATAAGCTCCCTAAAAATAAGTTGCTCAAACCCAACTTATTTTTCATGTTTTATAATAACCATGAATTTTCAAAATAACCTTATTATAGTTCGTTATTTCTATATATATACTACCAACTTCATTTCTCGTCAACTTTGTCTCTTTAACTCACGATTCTTTCTCTAACTTATAAGATCAATTATCCAAACACTTTAACAACTTATAAGTTCTTGAAACATTATCTCTTATAAGTTCTTGAAACATCTTATAAGCTCTTAGACCTTATAAGCTCTTTAAAATAAGCTTAGCCAAACACCCCTTAGTACTATGTTTGAGGGACAGGGGTAGTATATTTTTTCTGGGCTCAATTGACATATAATGCACGATTTTTGACTCGAATTGTAATACCTTTGATATGATTAATAATGCTTCCACTTTTACTTTATAGCAAATTAGACATCAATAATTTTTTGCTATTTTTTTAATAAAAAATTACATGCACCAAAGAATATCTATATGTGTCAATAGTAATATTTGGAGCCAAAATTTGTAATAAATATTTAGGCCATGATTTTGAGTGGTTGAAAAACATGAGGGTCTAATTTGCTACAAATTAAAAGATAGTGTATTATCAACACGTGCCAAAAATTGGTTAATATGAATTGAGTCAAACCTTCGTGCATATTTGACAATTATTCATTCTTTTTCTAATGGCACATAATTTTTCTTCTAGGTGTTTGGCGAATTCGATCAATTTATGGTCTTAGTTTTTAAAAATTCAAAAATAAGTACTAATAACAGAGACGAGGTGGTCAAAAATAGGTTGTGTTGATAGGTACAAAAAAAATAGTGCTTGAGGTGGTCTCCTATAAATCTATCCCGTATATGCGGACTTTGATACTTTTTTCAATGTAAATAGTATTTAATATTTTTCTTCAATGTAAATTATACTTACGTAAAGCATACTTTTTTAATGTTAGTGATACTTTTTCTAACAAACGATACTTTTATCCGTTCATATGATACGAACAGATGTACATGAGTTTTTGTGATAAAAACCAAAATGTAGGTAACAATATAAAAATGTAGGCACAACCACAATGTCAATCTAAGCATGTTATGATTATCAATAATTTGCAAACATTGATTTTTTAGAAAATTTTAAAATTGAAACATTATATTGTTATTAACGGTACCCTCACCTTCACATAATCCATGATTACACATAAAATTTTATATTTGACGTGAAAGACTCAATATTAGTAATCTTAAAAGATATGTATTTTGTATGTTTCTTGCTGTTTTACATAAGTGATTTCAAATTGTTTCATATTTTAGCTTCTGCATGACGCTCTAGAAAACCCATGCATGAATTAATATATAAAAATAAATACACACAAATAATGGGATAATGTTGTCACACATAGTTATTAATGTCCATATATTTAAAGTGCATATTTATGTAAGAGTGCCATTTATGTATATATACTGCATGCTTAATCAAACCATGCATCATGATTACTTTGCATATATAATGGCTATGAAGAGTGGACCAAGGAAATCAAGAATTACTCAAACTCTAATCTTATAACTTACACAATATATATTAATGTGCGACTTCAATACTAAAGGTTGAAGTATACACACATTATTTTATACTCCATAATTAGGAAAACTCGAAGCACAAAAGACCTCATTCTCTCCCTACATCTCTACTAACTATATATCCCAATCGACTCATACAACTATACTTTGGCTCCCAACCAAACTACAAAAATCTGCATTATTATTATTATTATTAGTAGTAGTAGTAAATAACATGGTATCAGAGCCACAACGCGCCGGCCCTTTGGAGCATGGGCTTCAAGGAACTCTTAAGATGGAGGCTCATGATCTCATTTTCCCCGCCAACAAACTCACCACCTATGAACACCACTGGCACGGTCTGGTTGTAGCCCGACCGCGACAGTGCTTGCTCGATTTCCTGGCCCCATGCCATCTGGTCGAGCTCATAAACTGTAGGGTTAACACCAAAATCATAAAAGAGGGACTTGATGGTGTGGCTCATGCAACATTCTGTCTTGCTAAAGATCACAACTGGCTTGTCGGACACCATTTTCTTCACTCTCTCCATTGTTGCAAAATCAAATGATATGAATGTGAGCTTCACGAATTGTGCAAGAATATGAAATTCTTGATTATGCTTTGTAATTTGTATGAGTAGGAACGTTTGTTTTGATGTGATGACTATGTGGAGTATGGGAGGATATATATAGGGAAGAATTTCGGGGTAAAATTGGAATAGTTTGATCTCTTTATTGTTTCTTTTTTCTTGTGATGGACTAGATTGGATTGGAGGGGTTGAGACTTAATATTATTATTGTGGGATATTTGATGATATTTTATTTTTACTTTTTTGGGATCCTAAAATGGGAGTGATTGAAGTGCACTACTTCATAAATAAAACAAGGGGCACACTCCCGTAGATACGTCCTTATCTAACGACATGTCTTCTCGCGAGTCGATCCGGTTCGGACTCGGACTCATTAATATTGATATGCTAATTTATAAACAATACTTTTATTCAGAAAAAGTGATACAATGACACATTTATTCACAATAAATGATACGATGACATATTTATAGGTCAGATTGGATTAGACGAGTCTTGGTCGGATCGACCACGAGAGAACCAAATCTTAGGTAGGGCCAATCCTATCTAAGTTTTGTGATAAAACAAAGAAATAAAAGTAGCAAACGATGACGAATATTTGCATACGAAAGAACGTGTCCTTTGTACGGGTGACTTATACCACGATGATTTAAATGTTCATTTTTAAGGATTAGGATATGTCTTATGATAGCCACAATTTTTCCCAAAAAGATATTCCCATAAATTAAAATTAAAGTAGCAAGTTTCTGTCACATGTGATGATGTAAGAATATTTCGCATTTGTGATTAGTCGTTGTTATCTGATATTAATAATATCTATCATATCAAATCTACTTTATTCTAAACGTAAATGATTTGATTTTGCAATCTCCAAATATAAGTGCAATTTATTCGGCAAATAGTAATTTATTTATTTATCTTATGTGGTTTAACTTGTCTTTATGATGATAATCTATATTTCATTTTGTAGAAAATATTTAGAGAGTATATTAATTATGTGGTCCAATAAAATTGAGTGGTGTCTGTTTCGTGGAGGCATCTAGTGAGTTGGAGAAGGAAATTGAAAGTTGGATTTATCCAATTGGGACCTCTTCCTTTTTTCTCCTCACTCCAAAACAAATATTCCACACAAACGAGGATAGAATATATTTCTAATTGTGAAAATAAAACCACATTCTTTGAATATTGCTCTATTGACAAAAACTTGGTGAGCTCTAGCTTATCATGATTTTACCCTTGTTTTTTTATTAAAATGATTATATGTTAATTATGGTGAGTAAGGATAATTAGATTTTATTAATTTATAATTATATTTATTATTTTTAAATTATGATTTATTAATTCAAAATTATAATTTATTAATTCATAATTATATTTTATTAATTCACAATTAAAGTTTATTAATTCATAATTGAGGTTTATTAATTCAAAATTATGATTTATTATTCAAAATTAGGGTTTATTATTTAAAATTAGGGTTTAATAATTCATAATTATGATTTATTAATTCATAATTAGAGTTTATTAATTCATAATTAGGGTTTATTATTCAAATTATGGTTTATTAATTCAAAATTAGTGTTTATTAATTCACAATTAGGGTTTATTAATTCCAATCAGGGTTTACTAATTCAAACTCAAGATTTATTAATTCATGCTTATTGTTTATAATTTTGCAATTAGGGTTATTAATTCTAATTAGGCTTTATTAATTCAAAATTAAAATTTATTAATTCATGATTGGGTTTATTAATTCAAAACTATTATTTATTAATTTATAATAATTATTTATTAATTTATTAATAAAATTTACTAAATTAATTAATTTTAATAATAATTAATTAATTAAAATTAATTAGGGTCTCTCCTTGTGCGTCTGCATGAGACCACCCTTATTCAATTTATTGAGATCCTAATTTCATTCATGATCATGTTCGAGTTCTTTATGTCTTTTTTTTTGTCAATTAATATAGAAATTTTAAAGGCTGCGTCACGGTGGATTCGAACCCGAGATCTTTGGCCTCGAGCATTAACCACTCTACCACTAGGCCAACACACACACACGAGTTCTTTATGTCTCATCATCTATAATTGTCATTGTATTTTGTGAACTTATATGACATGATAATAACATATTAAATAAAATTATATACAAAATCTAATCTACACGTGAAAGAAAATGAAATGCATATATATGTGTGGAGGTCCCGATCACAATGTACGTTATACCCACTTTACCTTCTTCATTTTGCATATTATATATGTTTTGTGAACTCATTGTTTTTTGCCACTTTCGTACAACGAATGAATTCCCCATATCATTTTGATCAATCAAAAATTGCAATTTTTGATTTGAGTGTTTGCATATTAATATAATTACCTTGTACTCTTCAAAAATACTTCTACTATTTATACTATATATGGATCCTTCGTTTTATTGAATATTCATATTGTGTTTCACGATCGTTTATCTACACGTAATAGTGTGAATTTATAAAATTTAGGGTTGATTGCACCAGAAATTACAAAATTTACACTAGATTGTAAAATTGACATGAGTTTTAAACTTCATAAATTTTATACCACCTTGAAATACACAATTTTAGCATAATAAATTGAATTTGTGATAGCTTTAGCCTAATAAATCGATAATACTTTAATCAAGCATAATGAGTTGATTTTGTGATAATTTTAGCCCATGAGTAATTTCTGGCATCAAAAAGTATAGTCGTCAACGAGAAATGACTTATGAGCTACTAAACAACTTGGGGTGGTCTCATGTGCACGCACGCACAGTGAGACCATCCTAATTAATTAATTGATATTAATAAATTCTAATTATATTAATAAACCCTAATTATGAATTAATAAACTCTAATTAGAATTAATAAACCCTAATTATAAATTAATAAACCTTAATTGGAATTAATAAACCCTAATTTTGAATAATAAACCCTAATTTTGAATTAATAAATCATAATTGTGAATTAATAAACCCTAATTTGAATAATAAACCGTTGTTTTGAATTAATAAACCCTAATTATGAATTAATAAACCCTAATTTTGATAATAAACCCTAATTTTGAATTAATGAACCTTAATTATGATTTAATAAATCTTAATTATGAATTAATAAACCATAATTATGAATTAATAAATCATAGTTTTGAATTAATACATTATAATTATAAATTAATAAAATCTAATTATCCTTATTCACCATAATTAATATATAATTATTTTAACAAAAACAAGGGTGAGCTCACGGAGAGACGGAGCTCATCCAAGTTTTTGTCAAACAACTTTTAAGTTGTTTTAAAGAGCTTATAATCTCAGGCCAAAACACCCTCTAAAACTCTATTTCCAAATATTTACAAGACTTACCATTAAGTTTGGCCCTATATTAATTCAAGCAAATAGCTTATATACCATGCACGCATACTAGTAAGTTGGCCACTATCACGAACGGTTGTTACTAAAAAAAGACCTATATTCTTGATAAATCTAGTGTGTGAGTTTATGAAAACGATAAAGAACACATGAGGTTTTTACGTGGTTCGATCAAGGTAAAGATCTACGTCCACGGATATATGATTCCTCAATACTTTCACTATGTTTGATTACAATGAATATATCTAAAAACTCTAGTATTCGATAGTTGTCAACCTCTTCTACCTTCAATCTAACCTCTATTTATACATGTTGTGGATCCCTTAAGATTACCATGGATCTCTTGCCTTGTGTGATCCGATCTCTGATCATAGGCTCGATCCTTGAGTATCTCCTTTAATATCTCTTCTTAGATTTGATCTTGAATAGGGTTTAGATGTTGGGCTTTGGGCCGAACCATGTAGGTCGAATTGCTAAGTGGGCCGGTTAAGCTTGGGCTCGCTATTGGGCTTGAGCGGTTAGGCTATATCCCATCATAGCCCCCAATTAGTCGAGTAACAACTAAGCCGAGGTGATGTGAAGGATGTCTTTTGCCGAGGATGGTTGTTGCTCGGCTGAGGTTATTGTCGAGGATTTTCCTGCGTTTTGGATGACGAGGTGGAATCGTATTATCTCATCCGAACTGGATTGGAAGATTTGCCGAGGTCCGAACTGAGTTGGACGATTTATCGAGGTCCGAACTGACTTGGACGATTTGCCGAGGTCCGAACTGACTTGGATGATTTTTCGAGGTCCGAACTGAGTTGGACGATTTGTCGAGGTCCGAGCTGAGTTAAGGATGCCGAGGTGGGATACCGTGCTGGATCTAGAGTGATGATTGCACGATTAGACTGATACGTCTGAGCGCTTTAGGATATCACGTCATGTGTGCCAGCCGGTTAGTTGACGCTCGAATCACGCACGCGTCTACCTCACGTCAAGTCATGGTTAACCACGTGGGAAGTTGAATAGCGGTTTTAGCGCCTATTATACTTTAAATAGGCCAGAAAAAGAGGAAACTGTTCATTTCCTTCTTCATCCATTTTAGCTCCAGAGAGATTTTCAAATCTTCTTTCAGAACTTCGTCGAAGTTGAAGCAAAATCCCGCTTTGAAAAAGTAAGTATGTCTTCCTCATCCTCTTCTCAGTCTTCTCCGGTAGAGGTTTCTGAATCTTCCCGATCATCCTCTTCCCCTGATAGTGAGGTGGAGATTCGGGATTATACTGCTATACCACGCCGGGTAGGTCTAAGAACATAAGTGCTAGTGGTTCGGTGATACCAAACCGTCGGGATAGGTATAAGATCGGGACGTTAGTTCTGTCTTTGACCGCCGTGGATATGTGCACGATAGCCTCGAAATTTCATATTCCGCAGAGTCGTGGTGGTGTTTGCCGCAATCCAGGGATAGGCGATGGCCCTCCGGAGGATTTATGATCGTTTATAGTGATGCATGAAAGCCGCCTTAGGTTTCCTCGCTCCTATTTTTGAGCATTCAAGAATATTATCAAATTCGATATGCCGATTGACCTCGAACTCCATTAGGTCGGTGGTGGCTAGAAACTTGCACTGCTATGGCATCGGTGAGAAGCTTTCTTTTGAAGTTTTGATCGTTTTTAGCATTAAGAGTATAGGAGTGTGTACTACTTGTCACCCTACAGCGTTTAAAGTGATTGCCGCCGAAGGTGTCCCATTGCAAACGAAGTTCTTCTTTTTGTGGGCGAGGCAACCAAGGTATGAGTGGGGCATAGGTAAGATGAGGATGTGAAGGCAAAGCCCAGGTGCTATAGAGGACGAATCGAACATGTTGGGTGAAATATCCTGTAACTTTCGAGGGCGACTGGTTGATGCCGGTGAGCACTTATAGATCGGAAGCTTGGGATCGGGTCGATCAAAGTGAGGCACCCTTTTCTTTATCTCCTTATATTTCGATGTCTTTGTGCTAATCAACTCATCTTCTTATTGTGTAGTGAAGCTCGATGCACTTAAGAAGGCGAAGGTGGCGGCTTCGTCGCCACCAAGACTGATCGCCGAGCCCGAGACGTGGCGAAGGCGAGGTTGGCGTCGAAGAAAGGGCCCCAAGTGGTGGCCGACCTCGGTCAGTTGGTGGCGAAGACCACGACACCTCAGCCGATGTCAGGTCCGACCTCGGTGGAGATACCCGTACTCGGATCACGTACGAGGTGCCGATTCCAAGCTCCCCTATATTATTTCCGCAGGTATAGGTTTATTTCGTATTCGCTGTTATCTCATTTTGCGATGTGTTTCTAACGGTATGATTTTCAGGATGCGACTTCGGTGGCGGGGGATCTGCACCGGATCGTCGGACTCATTATCAAGGGCGTCTCTCGATATGATACTGTGGAGAGGGAGAGGGCCGCTGCTGAGGCCGGGAGGGCCATTGCTGAGGCCACCCTGAAGGAGAAGACTCAGGCCTTGGAGGTGGCCCAGCCGTGAGGAGAAAAGCGAGGGAGACGCGGCGGCCGTGGCGTCGGCCGGGCGAGGCGGAGAGAAGTTCGCCGAAGAAGGGTGCCTTCACAGGCGGGCAAGGGCCGATGCCGAGGGCCTCACAAACAGCTTATTCAATCGATACCTTCTCGCGTCCATCTCGGACCTGGCCGCCGTGCTCAGGACACAGGTAGTGTCCGACCATCTAGAGGAGTTGGCGGCCGAGATGCATGACTTTGACAAGGTCAGGCATGGTTGGGTTGAGGTCGATCCCGAGGTGCAGCAGATGGACTACGCTCGCATAATTGCCGAGGCAAGGTCCTTCCCTCTGCTGGAGACCTTGGCGGCCTCCACTTCTCTGCTGACGGCCGAGGTCGTCTCCCAATGTAAGGAGGATGAAGATGTCGATCTTCAGAAACTCCTTGTCGCAGTGCGAACTGAAGCTGGGCCGAGCTCGAGGATTCATTCTGAAGGGCAGGCTTGTGATGTCGGGCAGAGCCTGCAAGAAGGTTCTAGTGAGCCCTGCCAGGAGGCTCAGGTCAGTTGACCTTTTGTAATAGGCTTGATCTGTCGGGATCATTAGGATCCCGAGCTTTGTACAAACTTCCACTTATAAATGACAAATGCATCTTTTTGAAATGAATGTGTTGGTTCTTGCTTTAGCACTCGTCCTCTCGATACATTGGGCTAGATCACGATCTTCTGACCAAATTGAAAGAGGTCAGGGGTGCCCTTGCTGAGAAGGATGAAGAAGTAATGTTCTGGAGAAGCCGTTCTGTCGAGCTGACTCAAACCTTGCATAACATGAACAGTGGAGTTGCTGAGGTCGGTAGCACAACGTCACCAGCCGGACTGAAAAAGCAGCTTCAGGTGTCAAAACGTGAGGTGGCTCGTCTTCAGGCAGACAATGAAGCCTTAAAGCTCAAGATTATCAATCTCGAGGTCCAGAAGGTGGATATTTCTGCCGATGGCCTACACGTGCGTTTGATACAATGTGAAGAGCAGCTTGAACTTGCCCATGAGAAGTCGGTGCGGATCTCTGAAGAACATGTTGAGTATGAGGCGGTGATCCGCCGATCCGTGGTATTACCATTTCGAGGTCGACGACCGAGCTCAACATTGCTAGCCGAGGGTACGGTAATCGGGGATGAGGGTGACCCAACAAAGAAGAGTTTTAAAGATCGCCTCAAGAGTCGGTCAAATGCCTCCACCAGATGAGGTCGCATGCACGAGCCACGCAGCCACGGTCCAGCCGATGTGAGGATTGAAGAAGTCGAAGTGGGTGGCGGCTACCTAGACCACACCGAGGTCGTCCGACTGATGGGTTCAGATGTGATAGCAACGTCATCTCGTGGTCGGGCCCTATTGTCGGGAGCTTGGCCAGGAAGGATGTCAGGTCGGGGGCGAGGTCGTAGCCCTGGCAGGATGGCGAGGTCAAGAGGCAGGAGTTCGGCCTCGGCCCCAAGAGTATCCACCTCAGGTCAGGGCACCTCTGCGCCTGATCAAAGAGCATCGGGAGTAGGTCGTGACAACGCCGATCTCGTCGACTGGGTGGAAGGCACCGAGTTCATTCCGGATATTCACCGTCGACCCGGAGATTTTATTTCGAATTGGTGTAGCTTTAGCGAGTCTTGGCGAGGTGCTGCTCGGAAACCCGAGTGATATGTATATAGCTTAGAACTTGGTTTTTAGTCAAAAATGTATTTAGACTTTGTATAGTCATAAATGTATTTAGACTTTGTACCGAAGTGTATATCTTCCCAATAAAGAGGTATAAATTGTACGAGATCCGATTTGGACGTCGTTTGCACGTAGATGTTCAAATTAATGAGTAATCTATATGTGCTTGCACGTAGATGTTCAAATTAATGAGTAATCTGTATGTGCTTGCCTTGTTTGTCGAGAAATATCGATAGGGATGGTCCCCTGGCGCGCGCTTAGTTTGAGTACCCTACTTTGTAGGTTTGTCATCCTCGCAAGGGCGTCCCCTTTTAAAGGTGAGTTGTGTTTCACCCGAGGTGAGAACGGATTTTCACATAGATATAAGATGGGATGAAGTAATCCACTCATAATAAAAAAAATATGTTTTATTGATAAGTAAATAACATCGTGCCTTGGAAAAAATAGAAAGAGGGCTAACATAACGCCGATGTGAAATAAAAGCTATGTAAAGTACCTCCTCGGGTGAGTAATATGCCGAGTTCGGGGATAAGTGTACCGGATAGGTAAGCAAGCTTATAGGCCCCTTTGCCGAGGTCCTCGTGGATGCGTTATGGGCCTTCCCATGTTGGGTCCAGTTTATTAAGGCGCACGGCTTTACTAGCTTCATTGTTCCAGGACGAGGTCGCCCAGCGTGGAGTGTGGAGGCTTTCACCCTCTTGTTGTAGTACTTTGCTACTGACATTTCACTTGGCTTCATTGATGAAAGCGAGTTCACGCCTTTCCTCTGAGCATCGAGATTGGCGCGTAGGTTCTTCTCGTTGCCATGCTCGGCAAAGTTAAGAGTTCTTGGGCCTGGGCACCGATCTCGGTGGTATAACAGACCCGGTACCATAGACTAAGTGAAGGTGTTTCAGTGGGAAGTCCGAGGTGTCGCTCAGTATGACGAGAGGACTTGAGGAGATTTTCAACCCAATCTCCTTTAGCTCGATCTAGCCTCTTTTTAATCCTTGTACGATCGTGCGATTTGTCACCGGTCCGACCGTCAGCACGTGGGTGTGCGACCGAGGTGTGTTGGATTATATCTTGAAAGCGCTTGGTTGAGCTTGTATACAATGTTTCTGTTACCACTATTACAATCTCCTATCCGAATTGAATACTTGATTGCATATATCCGTGTCCCCTTATCTCATATATAAGTTAGATCATACGATGTGTAGAAGATCACGTAAGTCCGTATGATTGGTCAAGCTTAATGAGATATAAAAGTTTCAAATTGAGACAACTTAAGGACGAGTTGTCGGTTTAGCCGCATATAGATAAGTGACTTGACTTAGTTGCTTGTCTATGCCGGTACGTCTCGACGTATTGAAGGATCACGGTGAGATGTGTTCTTCTTTCGACCGTCGTGAAGAACCAAGATCTCGGTGACTTACGATGTTCTAAACCTCGATAAGGTATTAGGTGAGTATGAGTTCTTGACCATCACTTTGACTTGTTATGAGTGAGGTTATATGTTCTAACCCAAGATTCTCCGCATCTTGGGTGGTGGTGTCTTGTATGTCACGCTAGTTATCTCAGACGAGTCACCGTATCCGTTAAGGATGATGACGCCCCTTAAGGAGCTCAAAGGTTTATTGTACTAAACCCCGCAGTTGAGTTAGCTCAAGTACAATAATAAGGTTGAGTGGTACTACTTAAGGAAATGAAGTTGTTAATCGTTTTAAGCGATGATTGCTATAAATGATTAATGGACGTTCGATATCTTAAATACGGGATTCAGAATGTCTAAGTGCAAGCCCGACTCAACTTCGGTAATAAAGGGTAAGTCAAGATTTATTCTCTAGTGGCATGAATAAATGTTTATAAATTAATTTATGTTTGAAATTTGAACATAAGATAATTAATTTATTTGAGGCCCATCTTTATTCCTTGCATTTGATCCTGGTCGGCCCATCCGGGCCCGTAGAAAAAGAGGAAAATCGGCGCCCCCTATTGCTCCTATGGCAAGATTTTATTCTCTTTATCCCACAAGGATATTATTATATTTATGGTATATGCATAGATCATTTCCATATAAGATTATGGTAATAATCCTGTGAGTATGGAAATAATCCTGAGAGTATGGAAATAATCCTAAGATTATGGTAATTTTCCATATAGGATTATGGTAATTTCCATATAGGATTATGGTAATTTCCATATGGGATTAAGGTAGTGCATTATAAATATAAGGTATGAGATAAAGTCTAGGTTAATGCTCACATAATTATCACAAGATTTTCGGCCCCCTCATAGTCCCCTTGAGAGAGTTTTCGAAAATTCTAGTGAGAGCAAAGGGTGATTTTCCGAAGCATTCTCCATAGATCGTCCTCACTCGACGTTGGAGATTGGGCAACCGGGATACAGTCCAGAAGGTCAAAGCACGAGTCCGATCCGTTCAACCATTCATCTCGCTCCATCGACCTCTTCGATCCAAAGGTAAACACGTGAAAACCCCACGTGTTGCGATTAATTATATAGACGCATGCTAGGTTTATAATCAATGTATGGTGAATTAAATATCCAAGATGGATCCCGGCGAGGTTAACATATGTTTTCCTACATTTGGTATCGAGCACAGGATCGAATCTTCGCTCGCTGGATTAATTCACGTTTGATTATTACGTGCGTTTTAATTAATTGTGGATCCATCGTTCATCGTGGCTCGCTTATTGTTTTGTCGGATTTGTTTTTACACCACGAGAAAATCCGTGGTTAGATTAGATTTTATTCGTAAATCTTATACGTAAAAGAAGAACGAAGACGAAAGAACGAAGAACGAAACGACGGAAAAACAGTCTCGGCGGTCCTCGGGCGGTTTCATGAAGCGAGCCTCGCGGTCGCGAGGGGCGGGCGACGGCGCGCGTTTTCGCGAGATCCTGGCGCTTAGCGAAGCGAGCTTCGCGGTCGCGAGATGACCAGCGAGGCAATGCGGCCGTCGCGAGCTAGCGGGCGACGGGCGCGCGCGCGGCGAAACCCGGCGCATGAGCCGACTCGCGGTCGCGAAGTTTCGCCGCAAGGCGACGTTGGCGCTTGGGCGTGGCAGCGCGACGCGTGCTCGACGGGTTGCGGTCGATTAGCGACCGCGAGGTAGCCGCGAGAACACGCGGCAAGCGGCGTCTGGTCATGCCGCGGTGGCTTTGCTTTCAGCGCAGCGCCCAAAGGCCTGATTGGGCCGACCCGCCCGCACCCGTTTTCCACCCAACCCAGATTTTTCCGGTCCGTGCCTGCACGCGAGGCCCATTTGTTGAATCCGTCCCGTGCGGGCACGCGAGGCCCGTCAAGTTTTATTCGTACTTTGTAAATCTATGTAATAGATTAGATATAAATGTGCGTGTTTCACGATTGGGCGCGATGAACGTTTTATTTTATTTTATCGCTCATATGCATGTCGTGGATGTTTAAATTATGCAGAGTACGCTATGTATGTTTATATTACGTTGACAAACCTTTAAGTGTTTTACGTAATTGGATGCGCATAGTAAGCATGCTAGGTTTATCGCGTTTATCAAGCATATTTTAGAATTCTGCGAGCATGTTTTACATGTTGAGTTCTATAGAAAAGCATGCTAGGATTACGTGATCTGCATGGACAAACCTTTTGAATAAAAAGACTAAGCAAGCAACCCGACAAATTAATTTTTCAAATTAAAATGTCAAGACCTCCACCTTTTGATCTCTAAACAAAGTGAGACGCACTGTGAGTAAACGTCCACCTGCGTGGCTTGCTTGCACTGTTTATCATAAGTTTGTTAGATGAGATTTCTAAATAAAACTTTTAAATCTATTGAGAAGTGGGAGTTTCATGTAAACGCCCACACGCGTGGCTTGCATGTGCGATTTTCATAAGTTCTCTAGAGATAGATATAAAAGAGATAACAAAAGAATTTGAATTGGGCGGTATGGTCCGAGTGAGTATGCCAATTCTAAGAATTCATTTTCACATTAAAATTGTGGTCAATGCTTAGACATCACCTCAGTACAACTTCATGAAGTCCTTCTTGCGATAGTGATGTGGTCTAGTAAGGTCCAATCGTTAATTTCATTTGTCATAAGGATAAGTTGACATGGATTGAAATTAAACGACTAAAAGGTATATTTTAGTCCGGTCGGGGGTTCATGTGTAACGCCCACACGCGTGGCTTGCATGTGGGATTCCTGGCGATTGGAGGTTTCAATTAATATTGTTTTATCAAAGGTTACAATATTATTATTACGAATTATATGCGATCGTATGCTTATGTGTTTACATTATCGCTTTGAGATATGTCTCTTACGCCGATTATCAATATGCTCGCACAAAATCCGTTATCCGGTCCAAATTTTATCGAGTGGAAACGAAACATGGAATATGTTCTTATCATTGAAGAACACATGTTTGTTCTCACTACTCCTAAACCCGATGCCTCATCGACGATCGACTAACGAGCAATGAGAGTCAAGCGGACTTTGGAATAAGTCAAACAATATGGCTAAATGCTATATGATGACTACGATGTCCAAAGGCTTGCAACCGCGACATCGATCGATGGTAGACGCGATCGATATTTGGTCAAGTCTCGAGAGTAAGTTTGGGCGATCGGATCGGACGATCATTTCCACACAATGAGAGAAATCTTGGCGTGTAAGATGGAAGAAGGAAATTCGGTCCATGAACATGTCTCCCACACGACTCATCTCATGGATAGTCTTGATCGGTTGGGAGGAGGTATTGACGCGGCCAAGGTCGATATCATCCTCAATACACCGCCCAAGTCTTTTGAGAACTTCAGAATGCGATCATGAGCAAGACCGAGTTTACACTTAGTCGGTTGCTTAATGATCTCGTGTCATGCGGAAGGAGTTATGGGAAAAGGAGCACATGCTCTTGCTAGCACTTCTAAGGGCCCAAAATTTTCGTTGCAAAATGGAAATAGAAAAAGGGTACCAAAGTGGAAGAGGCAAGACAAATAGTGGAGTAATGGGAACAAGAACATGGTTGCCACGGAGGCAGAAGAAGCAAAGGAGAAGGGCAAGTGCTTCAAGTGCGGTAAGACGGGCATTGGAAGGCAGTGCCCTATGCTCGAGGCTCAAGGTACGCCGTTTGCTTTAGTGTGAAACGTGTTTAGCGACTTGTACTACCCATTCTTGGGTAGTAGATACGGGCGCAATCGATCATGTTTATTACACCTGTGGGTTCCCGCGACAAGGAGTCGTTTGATGGCGAGATAACGATCTCCATGGGCAACGCGCAAAAGTCGAGGCCGTTGCGAGTTGGAGATGTTACTTTATGTTTTGAGAAAACAGCTTTAGTTTTAAAAGACGTTTTATATGTGCGGATTTTCGGCTAACCTTGTTTCGCTTTTTCAAATTATTTACTCATGGATATTCGTTATTTTTGATAGTGGTGTTTCTATCATAAGAAATGACGGTTATACGTGTTGCACGTTATATAATTCGCTTTATACTATTTTCGCCAAACATAATACCTATAACTATGTTGCATCTTCATCAAACCCTAAAAGAGAAAGTTTTCTTCAGAAGATGACTCTACTTTTCTCTCGGCATCTTAGATTAGGTCACATCAATCTAAATAGGATCCAAAGACCGCTAAAATGGGCGTTGGGTAATCTCACTACATCTGTTCCCTACCGCGAATCTCGTGAGAAGGTAAGATGTCGACCGGACCCTTCAAAGCGAAGGGTTATAGAGCCAAAGAAATGTTGAGTTAGTCCATTCGACCGTGTGGACCGATGTCCACACAAGCTCGTGGAGGTACAGTATTTTGTCACTTTATCGACGATTACTCAAGGTACGGATACGTATACCGCTTCACCGCGAAGTCCGAATGCTTTGAGAAATTCAAAGAGTTTAAGGCGGAAGTGGAGACGGCTGGGTAAAGTATCAAGTCATCTGCGTTCGATCGCGGTGGCGAATACCTCGAGAACGAGTTTATGGACTATCTAGTGAAGTGTGGGATTACATCCCAACGATTTCACCGGGCACACCACGCAAAATGGTGTGTCGAGCGAAGAAATAGACTCTTTTCGAAATGGTTAGATCAATGATGAGTTATGCAACATTGCCTATTTCGTTACGGGGTATGCCTTAGAAACAATGACATACTTGCTAAATCTAGTACCATCCAAGTCGATCGAAAAGACCCCTTCGAGTTGTGGTTTGGGCCCAAGCCCGATTTAAGCCACATAAGGATATGGGCGATCAAAGACACGTGTCTTTGAACAAGAAGGCGACAAGTTGGAGGCTAGATCCGACGCAAGTCGTTTATGGCTATCCTAGAGGAACGAAGGTGGTTTATTCTATAGTCCTAAGGATCGGAAGGTCATTATTAGACTAATGCCCGATTCTTAGAAGAGGATTATATGAAAATCATAAGTCCAAAGTTGAAATCATTCTTCAAGAATTAGAAGATGATTGTATTCCACCACCGATTAGGCCAAAGGTGCGAGATGTCGAGTCTAGTGGGAGGATCGACACCGATACTTCAAGAAATTGAAGTGGGTCGAGTTCCACTGGAGATACCGACCGTCAAGTGGTACCTACCCGACAAGTTGTGCAAGATAGAGAACCACAAGTTTCGCACCCACCGTTGCCATTGTGCTGTAGAACCTCGTCGAGTGGAGGGTTGTTCGTCAACCCGAGCGATTTATGTTCGTGGGTGAATCTTGGATTTAGTCCCGGAGACGAGCAGCAATAATCGACCCATGGACATCTGAGGAGGCGATACAAGATATTGATGCAAGATTATGGCACACCGCTATGGACTTAGAAATGGAGTCCATAACGGCTATGGATGTATATGAAAGACACCTCTACGGATGGCAAGGAAGCCGTAGGTAGTAAGTGGATATACAAAAGGAAGAGATTCCGATGGAGAGGTTTCGCTTTCAAAGCCGGGCTTGTGGCGAAAGGGTACACTTAGATTGAGGGCATCGATTTCGATGAGACCTTTTCACTGTAGCAATGCTCAAGTCCATCGTAATTCTTCTAGCCATAGCAGCCCACTCAACCCAGAGGTTTGGCAAATGGATGTTAAAACCGCTTTTCTAAGCGGTTACCTTGAGGAAAGTAGAGACATCTATATGCAAAGACACGAAGGTTATGTGGTAAAGGGTGAAGAGCATCTAGTATAGAAGCTTAAGTCCATTTATGGACTTAAGCGAGCCTCCCGATCATGGAACTTACGCTTTGACGAGGTAGTAAAGTCCTATGGATTTACCCAGTTGCCTAGCGAGAGTTGTGTGTATCGGTTAGATGTCAACAGTGATGTGGTATTTTTACACTTTATGTAGATGACATCCTTCTAGTCGGGCAACAACGTGAAGTCATATCGACGTAAAGAGTTGGCTATCCGATTAGTTTCAAATGAAAGACTTAGGAGATGCAGCGTACATTCTTGGGATCAAGGTTTACCGAGATCGCAAGAAGAAAATGTTGAGCTTATCTCGGGCGTCTTACATCGATCTTTGTGATTACTCGCTTTAGTATGCGCACCGCCAAGAAAGGATTGCTACCTTTCGGACATGGCGTTCCTTTATCTAAGACGCATTCACCTATGATCGCAAAGGAGATAGAGGAAATGAGACAAGTTCCTTACGCTTCGCCGTAGGAAGTCTCATGTACGCAATCTTATGCACGAGGCCCGATATCCGCTATGCGGCAGGCATAGTAGCTAGATATCGATCTAACCTCGACAAGCTCATTGGACTGCGCAGAAGCATATACCAAGCACCGAAAAGGACTCGAGATTATAGGCTAGTTTACCATGCAGATAGTCTAATGCCTTTGGGTTATACAGACTCGGATTTCCAAGCTGACCGTGATGAGAAAAAGTCAACCTCGGGCTATGTGTTTACCTTGGGAGGTGAGCCGTATCCTGGCGGAGTGCAAAGCAGCGATGCATTGCGGACTCTACCATGGAAGCCGAATATGTAGCCGCCTGAGGCTTCTAAGGAGGTCAGATGGTTCAAGAACTACCTCATGGATCTAGATGTGGTACCTGGTTTGCCCAAGAGTATCATAGTTTCTCGTGATAACTCAGTGCGATGCAAACTCGAAGGAACCACGGACCCAAGGCGACCAAACACATAGAGAGAAAGTACCATGTCATACGAGAAATCGTTAGGCGAGGTGACGTCTTGATTGAAAAGATTGATACGACGGAAAATCTAGCGGATCCATTCACGAAGAGCGCCGCAAAAATCTACGATGGACACGTTAGAGGACTTGGATTGCGCTTGATGGCACCCACTTAGAAAGGAAACTTTTGTATAAGTGGGAGAAGCAAAGTGATGGTTGTTTGTAATAGCTAGTAGAAAGACACATTGTATACTAAAAGTTTGCTTTAGTATAAGTGGGAGATTGTTGATTTGTATAATTGAAAGCGTTTGGTTGAGCTTGTATACAATGTTTCTGTTACCACTATTACAATCTCCGTCTCGAATTGAATACTTGATTGCATATATCCGTGTCCCCTTATCTCATATATAAGTTAGATCATACGATGTGTAGAAGATCATAGAAGTCGTATGATTGGTCAAGCTTAATGAGATATAAAAGTTTCACAGTGAGACAACTTAAGGACGAGTTGTCGGTTTAGCTGCAGATAGATAAGAAGTGACTTGACTTAGTTGCTTGTCTATGCCGGTACGCCTCGACGTATCAAGGATCACGGTGAGATGTGTTCTTCTTCGACCTTCGTGAAGAACCAAGATCTCGGTGACTTACGATGTTCTAAACCTCGATAAGGTATTAGGTGAGTATGAGTTCGACCATCACTTTGACTTGTTATGAGTGAGGTTATATGTTCTAACCCAAGATTCTCCGCATCTTGGGTGGTGGTGTCTTGTATGTCACGCTAGTTATACAGACGAGTCACCGTATCCGTTAAGGATGATGACGCCCCTTAAGGAGCTCAAAGGTTTATTGTACTAAACCCCGCAGTTGAGTTAGCTCAAGTACAATAATAAGGTCGAGTGGTACTACTTAAGAAATGAAGTTGTTAATCGCTTTAAGCAATGATTGCTATAAATGATTAATGGACGCTCGATATCTTAAATACGGGATTCAGAATGTCTAAGTGCAAGCCCGACTCAACTTGGTAATAAAGGGTAAGTCAAGATTTATTCTCTAGTGGCATGAATAAATGTTTATAAATTAATTTATGTTCTGGGCTGAACATAAGATAATTAATTTATTTGAGGCCCATCTTTATTCCTTGCATTTGATCCCTGGGCTGGCCCATCCAGGCCCGTAGCAAGAGGAAAATCGACGCCCCCTATTGCTCCTATGGCAAGATTTTATTCTCTTTATCCCACAAGGATATTATTATATTTATGGTATATGCATAGATCATTTCCATATAAGATTATGGTAATAATCCTGTGAGTATGGAAATAATCCTGAGAGTATGGAAATAATCCTAAGATTATGGTAATTTTCCATATAGGATTATGGTAATTTCCATATAGGATTATGGTAATTTCCATATGAGATTAAGGTAGTGCATTATAAATATAAGGTATGAGATAAAGTCTAGGTTAATGCTCACATAATTATCACAAGATTTTCGGCCCCCTCATAGTCCCCTTGAGAGAGTTTTCGAAAATTCTAGTGAGAGCAAAGGGTGATTTTCCGAAGCATTCTCCATAGATCGTCCTCACTCGACGTTGGAGATTGGGCAACCGGGATACAGTCCAGAAGGTCAAAGCACGAGTCCGATCCGTTCGAACCATTCATCTCGTTCCATCGACCTCTTCAGATCCAAAGGTAAACACGTGAAAACCCCTACGTGTTGCGATTAATTATATAGACGCATGCTAGGTTTATAATCAATGTATGGTGAATTAAATATCCAAGATGGATCCTCGGGGCGAGGGTTAACATATGTTTTCCCTACAAGGTGAACTGTTGCTTAATCTGGAGCTCTTCACACCATTCTTTGAAATTTTTGTCGATGAACTGGGTGCCGTTGTCCGAGATCAAGACATGTGGTATGCCGAAGAGACAAACTATACTTTTCCAAACAAAGTTCTGAATCCTTTTGCTTGTGAGGTTTGAAAGAGGCTCATCTTGACCCATTTTGTGAAGTAGTCTATGGCTACAACCAAATACCGGTTATCCGGTGCTCGGTAGAAGGGACCAACGGTGTCGATTCCTCTATCGCATAAAAGGCCATGGACTTTGTAGGCTCGAGGTCGGTTTGAGGTAGCTTTTGTGTGGCGTGAAGTTGGCACCGGACACTTCTCGACGAGCTCGGTCGAATCTAGGATGAGGTGGGCGAGAATATCCCGACCTCAACGTTTTCTTTGAGAGCTCATGATCCGATGTGGCTTCCACAAGATCCCATGTGAATTCTCTAAGTACATAGTCCGCCTCTTCCGCCCAATGCATCTCGGGAGGGTTGGAGGTAGGATTTCCTATAGAGTTCCTTCATGAATAAGGTATCTTTGGGATTTGACCATCATTTTTTGGCTTCGAGCCGATCCTGCGTAGCACGCTTTCTTCGTGTATTCCCTTATAGGAGTCATCCGGTTCGGTTCGGTCTACGTGATGATGCCGATGTGGGGCTCCTCGATACTACGGATTGAACTTCCTCCTTGGTGGATTCGTTGATGACGAGCTAATTTCTCGAGGACGTCGGCTCGGCTATTCTCTCCTCGTGGGATTCGTGTGGTGTGAAATACCAAGCGGTCAAGATCTCTTTAGCTTTCTCAAGGTATTGCTTCATCCTATCCTCTTTGGCCTCAGATTTCCCTAAGACCGGTTTACCACCACAGGAATCTCCAAAGATCCGGATTTTTCCACTTTCAATTCTTTTGCGAGACGAAGTCCCGAGATTAGTGCTTCATACTCCATCTCGTTGTTTGTGGTGGGAAGGAGAACCAAAGTGCATAGGTTACCTCTTGCTTTTCCGGACCGAAGCAAGATGCCCGCCCGCCACTGTTTTGCATGAGGCTCCGCCCACGTACATTCGCCAACAGTAGTGAGGTAGGTTGAGGGCGGTTCTCCGTTGTTAGGGTGGGGTCGGGTGACCTCGTGGTAGGATTGACCTCGGTAAACTTGGCTTCTACCAGAAATCAGCCGAGCTTGCGCCTTTATGGCGGTCGTGAGTATATGATGTCATGCTCACGAGCTCGGTGCCCATTTAGCGATACGTCCCGACAATTCGGGTTTCGACAAGACTTGCCTCGTGGGTAAGTCGGTTAGTACCGGATGGAATGGGCTTAAAAATAAGGTCGGAGGCGTCGCTTGGCGTTCACCAGTGCCAACGCTATTTTTTCAAAGTTGGAGTATCTAGTCTCCGGTCCTTTGAGAGCTCGGCTGATGAAGTAAATAGGAAGTTGTCATCTGAGCTCATCTCGCACAAGTACCGCACTGATTGCTTCGTCCGAGGCGCTAGGTATAAGGAAAAGTTCGCTCTCTTTTGGGGCTGACGATTGTGGGCAGATCGGCGAGTCTCCTTTAGTTGTGTAAAGCGGTATGGTGCTCTTCCTCCCGGCGAAGTCCGTGGCTCTCCTCAAGATTTTGAAAAAGGAGTTGTTTTCGGCGAGCCGGGATAGAAACCTCCGAGGCGGCTAAGCATCCGGTGAGTTTGTGGATTTCACGAATTGTTTTTGGCACTTGCATGTCAAGTATCGTCTTCACTTTGGTGGGATTAGCCTTTAACCCTTCTTGAGAAACCCAGCATCCCAAGAATTTCCCCGTTTTTACTACGAACGTGCACTTTTGAGGGTTGACCTTGAGGTTGACCGACCTGAGGAGCTGAAGGATAGTTCTGAGATCCTCGGCACAACTTTCTATTTTTTTTCTTTTGACCACGATGTCGTCGACGTAGACCTCGACGATCTTTCCTATGTGGTCTTTGAATATTGCGTCCACCATTCGTTGGTAGGTAGCTCCGGCGTTTTTCAACCCAAAAGGCATTTTTCGGTATGCGAAGACACCGAAGTCGATGATGAATCTTTGTTTTGGAGCATCTTCCGTGCTCATCAAGACTTGGTGTTATCCCTATATAGATCCAAGCGAAGATCTCATGGCCCACCAATGCCTCCACCTTCTTATCAATATCAGGGAGGGATAACAGTCCTTTGGGCAGTGTTTATTGAGATCGGTATAGTCGACACACATGCGCCACCCCCCTCCTGGCTTTCGAACTATGACGGGATTAGCCATCCGGGTTGGGTACTTAACCTCGAGCAGGATCTTGGCTTCACGAGTTGGGTCACCTCGTCCTTATCACCTTCTCTGCGCCGCCGCAAACACCCTCTTCTTTTGTCGAATTGGTTTGGTAGCGGATCGATGTTGAATCGATGAGTGATGAGCTCGGGTGACACTCTGTCATGTCGAGTGGTGATCATGCGAACACGTCCCTGTATTCCCTCAGAAGTTGCATAAGATCTTGTCGAGCGTCGGTGGGGCCACAGGTGCCGACCTTGATGACCTTGGAGGATCATCGTCATATAATTGGAGGTCGTCGGTCGGATCGTCCGGGTGATAACCGAGGGTTACGTAATTGCTAGGCACGAGGTAAGGCCCGTCTTGGGTTGAGATCCTCGAGACATTCTTTATTCTTGCTGATCACCTTGGATACTTAATACTCTGCGGGTGGGTATCTTGTGGTAAGGTGGTAGATCGAGCGGGCGGCTTGGTGGCATAGAGCCGATCTCTTCCGAGGATGATGTTATACGGAGAGGGAGCCTTGACAGGAAGAACCGAATGGCTTTGGTGATCGACATGGGAGACCGTCCTCGGTGTGGGAAGGGTGATGATGCATACGGTTGTATCGCCTCTGAGTGAAGCTCCGTAGTTTAGATGGTCTTTGGAAGAATGTGAATCCTCCGACCTCAAGTTTGTCTAAGCAACTTTGGAAGATGATCGACAGAGGCACCAATGTCGATGTAGACCACGTGGACGTTTTGTTACCCACCTTGCTTGTATGGTAATAGCATCTTGATGGGGCATGATCTTAGTACCGGGTCATTGTTGGAAAACACGACGCCTCATCGTCCGAAGTCGTTTGTTTTTGGCTCCTCGGGATCGATCTCCGAGCTTCGTTTCTCGGTGGCGACCTCATCGCCCATGGGAAGTCCGGTGATGGCATAGACTTGTTCCATTCGTTGGGTGAGCGAGCCGCCCTCCTCGTCATCATCGGGTGCATCATCTTGAGGTCGCCCACAATTGTTGCCACCTCCGTTCTTTCCTTTGCGCTTCTTGCTTCCCGACTCAGTTGTGGTGCGATCAATGTATTTCTTAAGCTCCCCTCGTTTAACGAGCTCGTTTATCTCCGAGCTCAGACTTCTGCAGTCGTCGATATTATGACCGTACTCCTGGTGGTAGTCACAATACTTGTCCTTAGACTTTTTCTTGGATCCTCCTTTCATGGGAGGTGATTTCGGGAAGAGCTCGGTGTGGAGTTCGAATATCTCCGCCCTTGACTTGAGCAGATTATGCATATTATTGCTAGGATTTGGCCGAGGTCCCAGTCTAGACTCCATTGGGCCTTTTTGATTCTGTCGAAGGCACTTCGTCGATCGGTGCCTCTTCCTCGATCATCCGGCTTCTTCTTCTCGATTTTATGTTCATCCCATATCTCTCTCTTTTTACGATCCGACTCGTCCCCTTTAACATAGTTATCCACCAAGGTCCAAAGGCTACTTGTCGTCTTCGATTTCTCACGGTGATTTCTTTGTTTAGTGCGCGGTCGGATCCCATTTTCAATGCATTGATGATGTAGATGTCGTTGCTCTCATCGATCTTGAGGATTCTTTGATGAACCTCGAGACGAAGTTTGACATCGTCTCGTCTCGTCCTCGCGGATGGTGGCGGTCGGATGAAGGTTGTTGAGGTGGCATCTTTTGATAGAAGCGCCACTTGAATTGATCCATGAGATCTCTGAAGCTATGTATGCTGTTTTGGCGAAGTGAGGTGAACCAACGCCGGGCGTTGGAGACAAGACTCGGGGAAGATTTTGCACATGTGAAAATCTTCCATCCCCGATTGCCATGTTAGTAGTGCGGTAAAAAGAAATCGAGGATCTCCCGACCGTCATAGGCGGCGATGTTGGGTACTCGATATCATTGCGGGGTGTATCGAGTTTCTCGGAAAATGGGAGATGATCCGTCCATGTCGGTCGAATCCGGGAGTTCGTTGACATCCCTCCGGGAGGAGTGGGAGGCCGGTGGCGACATCTATCGCTCTCCGATGAGGGATCGACTCCGTCTTTCCTCTCTTGGTCTGTTGGTGCACGGGACGTATCTAAGTGAACGGCTGAATGGTGTGCGAGGTGACCGACTTCGCGGGTGGCCGGGTGAATAGTTATGGGTGGCTTAGGGTGATCGACTTGGGCATCATGCCGAGGTGATCGTTCTCGCTATCTCGCCGAGGTGAGCGATCCTTGGCTATTTCGCCGAGGTGAGCGTCCCTGGCTATTGCGCAGAGGTATGGCATTGAGGAATTTGACACGGCTGCCGAGGACCTCGTGAGATTGGTGAGTCGCTTGTTCACCGGCGTTGAGGTCGTCTTCTTCCTCGGAAGGGCGACGATCGTGAGGGTGTATAGGTAGGTCCTTTATGTAACCCTCGGGCGTGTTGTTGTTATCGGCGGCGACTTCTTTCCCTGCATTTGCATAATGACTGGTTGGGGTCTTGATCCGTTCGTTGCTAGCACCACCCGGCGCTAATATTTGCACGAGTCCTTGCCATTGATTTTGCGTGAAAGCGAAGCTTTTGTTCAAAGTTTCCCAGACGGCGCCAATGATAAATCTAGTGTGTGAGTTTGTGAAAGCGATAAAGAACACATGAGGTTTTCGTGGTTCGATCAAGTAAAGATCTACGTCACGGAGGTATGATTCCTCAATACTTTCACTATGTTTGATTCTGATGAATGTATCTAAAACTCTAGTATTCGATAGTTGCTAACCTCTTCTACCTTCAATCTAACCTCTATTTATACGTGTTGTGGATCCCTTAAGATTACCATGGATCCTCGCTTTGTGTGATCCGATCTCGATCATAGGCTCGATCGTGAGTATCTCCTTTAATATCTCTTCTTAGATTTGATCTTGAATAGGGTTTAGATGCCGAACTTTGGAACCGCAGTGTGACCGAATTGCTAGGTGGGCCCGGTTCGACTTGGGCTGCTATTGAAACGGCGGTTGGTATATCCCATCAATTTATATAGAATATTTCATAAATACGATATTAATTTAATGAAATGGACCTACATACTAGTGCTCTTCTTGTGGGCACAGAAAATTTGAGGCTTTTACTCTATTAAATTTTTATAAAAAGCAGCATTCAACTTTGATGCTTTTCGTCACACACTAGAATCTATTGAAAAGAAAATAAAAGAAAAGAAAGAAAGAAAAGTCGACGTTTACAATTTGTGTATGCTCCACAGCCGTCCAAAGACTCCAAACTACTATACGGCGCATAGTCGTCACGTGACATTCTTTATTTTCTTCTATATTCTATTATGTATTTTATCTATAATCATATACAGTCGAAATTTTTCTTCAAGGTCCAATTATTTATAATTTTAAAACTAATATTAAAAATAATAATAATTTAAATAATAATTTAATATTATTTGAATTGAGGTAATTATTTATACTAAATTTATTTTCCTTTTTTTACGTTTTTTTCTTCAAGGTCCAATTATTTATAATTTTTCTTTTTTTTTACGTTTTAATATCTTACAAAAACAAATAATAAGATTTACTACAAATGACTAAACAATCAATCTATTAGCTACAAAAATTAAAATAATAAAAAAATTGCAAGTGTTAATATAGTAAATTGTATTATTTACAAAACTAAAATCTTGATTTTCTTGTACCCTACTACCCATTACAAATCAACAATTGAATCTAAAATTAATTCACATATAAAACTTATTAGAATAAGTTTAAATAAATAATAACTATGACTATTATAATAAGTTTATCATAATCTTTTTAAAAATCTGATTAATCATTAATTTACATATAAAACTTTATTATTTGCATATATCTTTTATTTTATCAATGTAAAACAAATTATAGAAAAAAATAAAAGGAAAGAAAGACTACAAAGTAGAGAATTAAAAAGAAAAGAAAAGAAAAGAAAAGAAAAGAAAGAGCACAAAAGTAGAGAAATAAAAGAAAAAAGGAATGAAGGATACAAATTAGAGAAATGTAAAAAAAGAAAAGAAAAAAAAAGAACCCCAATTAAATTCGAACCTAGGTAGAGAGAAAGTCAAGGCTCTTTACCAATTACACTACAATAAATTTGAAAATTATAAATGGATATATAATACTAATCTTTTTTAAACAAGTTGGGGGCCCATGAGCCCTTAAGCTCCAATATAACTTGCCGATCATATATATCATTACGTGTGTATATATATATATATATATATATATATATATATATATATATATAATACTAGCTACACTCGTAAGTTTAATTAAAATTAACAAAATAAGAGAGAGACATATAGAGAGTGTAAAGACAAATGCTCTATATTCTCTAGGGTATAACTTAAAGGAGCAAGGAGCAAGTGTCCATATGTAAGTGGCCCTAAAATTTTCCAAAAGACAAGAGACATCGTCGACATTCATTACATAGTATCTCTACTACTTATCGAGACAACTTCTCCATGTATATAGAACACACAGTAACACACGTGGGTGTGTGTGTGGAAGCAGATGCGATTTATATGTACAACACACACACATATATATATATACACACACAAGAGAGAGAATGTCAAACTTTTGTAGGTGTAGAGAAATGTTGTGGACGAGTGCGGTTCTCAGCATCCCATGCACTCTCATTATCACCATTTTTATTTCTCACTAGCTATTACATACAAAGAACCTCTCACATTTTTGTAATATTTTTTTAAAGTTAGAGTATATAGATTACTAAAATTAAATCAGAAGAATATTATCAAACCCACGTGTTTTTACTACGAATTGAACCCCCTTTGCGTCGGATTGATCTTGATAATCAAGATTGTTGCCTGTCACTATTTTTAATTTTGTATGATTCCCCTATGTATGTAATAGTATAATTAATTGTATAATTTGTTCAGCCTATGTTCTCATTAATGATATCGGGGGTGTTTGGCTAAGCTTATTTAAGAGAGCTTATAAGATGTTTCAAGAGCTTATAAAAAGGTAATGTCTCAAGTGCTTATAAGTTGTTAAAGTGTTTGGATAATTGATCTTATAAGCTAGATAAAGAATTGTGTTAGAGAGAAAAAAACATAGTTAGAGAGATAAAATTGATGAGAGGTGAAGTTGATAGTGTATGTGTAGGAAATAACGAACTATAATAAGGTTATTTTTGTAAATTCCTAATTGCTTATAAGTTTATGAAAAAATAAGTTAGGGTTGATCAACTTATTTTTAGGGAGCTATAATTTATTGAACTTATTTTCACTTATTATAATTCGTTTAGGAGCTTATTTGCCAAACACTTTGCAACAACTTATAAGTTCATAAGCAAATTTATAAGCTCAACCAAACACCCTCATAGTATCACATGAACTGTCATGTGTAATAATATTCACGTGTGAAAAAAAATATAAGTCTTAGAGCTGGATGAAAATGAACCCTAGTAATTACATGAAAACTTCACTTGGGACAAAAGTGAAAACATTAAAACATTATAATTATAAAATAATAAAGTTATACGGCGACATTATGGCTAGCCACACGAGAACATTTTAATAATTATCAATATAATTAATTAATAAAATAATAATATTAAATTAATGTGTTAATTATTTTTACATAAATATCATTTTCACCTATTTTTTAATGTAAAACTAATTTTTTAATAGATCAAATATTAAATAAACTGTTTTTTCATTCAATAAAACTCGTTATGGCCGGCCACATTATGACCGAATAGCATCACTCTATATTATGAAAAATTAAATATGGTGCTCTAATTGCAATATTTTAATTATGATTTGCTTGAAAATCATAAATTCGCGCAAACTTTATGTTATTATCTGAAAATTAAATCTAAATAGATATAGTACTGAAAATGCCTCCCAACTCATGGAAAATGATAGAAAAAAGGTGAGTGAGGAACATCTGAAGATGCCTCTCTGCACACAAATAGCAGAACCAAAAATAAAAATAAAATGTTTTACTTATCAAGAAAGATAATGTATGGCAAATGGCAAGTGGATAAGAAGCTATATATATGTATCCATCTATATCAATCTGCTTTATGCTACTTGAAAAATCTGACATAGACTCTACATTTTTATGGATCAATATCTTATTCTTGATTTTATTTAATTATTCTACCAAATTAAATCTTGTTCAAGATTTTGCTCAAGTATATGATTCTCTCTGTTGAGATCAAAATCAGATCATACTTTTTGCCTTTTCTATCGTACTTGAAGCGTGGCCTATGTTTTTTTCCTTTGCTAATTTACAAATACTACATGTGATGATCTAGCCTTTAAATCAATATAATTAGCACTTCCATTAATATTTTTAAGTCAAACACATCATATAATTTATTTTACCCAAAGTGCACCTTGTATTACTGAGGATTTGCCTCATATTATATATATGACTATTATAATTAAAGTGTGTATTTCTATAAAGTTTTAGAAGATCTTTACTTGTTTTTAATTTCTAAGGATACTTTAAATTATTTAAAGATATAAATTGATTTTTTATTGATATTTATTTTAGGTTTAAAAATTAAAAAAATTGAAGATTAGTACTCGTATAATATGTGAATCAAAATTTATAAATATACATATAAAAATTATTTAAATCTATAACTTCTACGTACCTATACATAAAAGTACACATGGGCACTTGAAGACTACATTTGATCTATGATATCTTTTAATGAAAATCGGCCCGACCAGCAAGCATGGGTATATATTATGGCTGGCAATTCGTGCGTGTCGGGTTGTTATCGTGTCGATACGATAACAACACGACCTGATAAGGCCAAACACGAATACGACCCGTTACGAATCTGTCCGACACGAACACGACACGAAATTTACTGACACGGACACGACACGAACACGAATATGACACGATTTTTTTCGCGTTGACACGACACGACACGAAACAATAAATTTAAATCAAAATTAAAAAATAAATAAATAAAAGAAATAAAAATATATAAATTATAATTAATTAATATTAAATATATATAAATATTATCTAATTATACGAAAACGACAAGATCCGACACGAACACGAATGCAACACGAAAATTATCGGATTACACGAACACGACACGGATCCGACACGAACACGACACGAAATTATCGTGTCCTTATCGTGTCGACACGATAAGGACACGAACACGGTAAGGTTGAACACTAAGCGTTAATTTCATGCGTATTCGTGTCGTGTCGAAAATTGCCGACCCTAGTATATATATATATATATATATATATATATATATATATATATATATATATATATATATATATAGTCAACAAGACCAATGCTCTCAAGTCGTTCAGATTATTAGACTTGCCAATAATAATTTAATCATAACTATTTATGTATATACAATGGGTGAAGTTAAGTCAAAATGTATTTCCTTCGTATTGTTGGCTCGTTTTCTTTTTAGACTATTCAACTATTGTTGGCCCGTTCCGAAAAATGAAACAATTTTATAGTACTAAAAAGTACATCGAATTTCGTGCCACACATTAATTTACACACAAAATACAACTCTTCTTAATCTACGTGCAAAAACAAAGGAACCAACAATATCGGGACGAATGGAGTATTATTAATTATTATGAGTTTATTTCTCAATATGCTTTTTCGAGTCGCCTTGAAAATATGTCTGTGTTATAGTCATCACAACAAACCAAGTACGTGTTAATATATTTACAATTGATTTTCAAATTGCGATAGACTTGTACATGTATGAACTATTACGCAGGTAATCATTTTCGATTAATTTTAGTCTAAAAGTCATTAGTGGAAATTCGAAACAATAAACAAGTCTATGTCAAATATGATCGAAAAAACTTATGCGAGATCGTTTTACAAATCAAAATATATAAAATAGATTATATATATTTGAATACAAAAATAATCAAATATCAGCTTAATCAAAACTATTCTACCAAGTATAAATTTGAGTCGAAATACACATATAGTCTTAGAAGATAACGATCTCACACAACTTTTACCTTTTAGCCAACAAATTGTGCGTGTCAACTTGACAAGATAGTCGAGGTTGCCACTACAACACCTTAATATTGTGGGATATTTGATATTAATGTGTGATTACACATTCCATTATTATTCGTAATTAAAAGTCTCTCTTTAGAAACTAAAAGCTAATGTGTTCTATCCATTTTTTTAATCTAAACGGTCAAGATATAAGAGTTGATAGAAAGAACTACCTCTTATATAACAATTAAGAATCAATAACCACCGTTAGATTAAATAAGATCGGACGATTCGTAATTATTTAATGATAAAAATAGTCAAAACCCTAAATTTTTGTTATTTGGATCTTTCACATTCTATTATTCGTTGTTCATGTAATTCATGTTGTTGTTCATGTATTCATAGTTCTTGTGTATATTATCATATTCTAATTCATTGTTATGTTCATGTAATTCATGATGTTGTGCATGTAATCGTAGTGATTGTGCATATGAGAACAATTACCGTAAATATAAAATCCTTTGATTATTGGGCTAAACAGTTACCATTAAAAATATATAGATGGACCATATTAGTTCTTAGTTCTTAAAAAATTGAAGTTCTCATTTAACCCACTTCACACACACACACACACACACACACACACACACACACACACACATATATATATATATATATAGAGGAGGGATCAAATAGTACCTGAGCCTGAGATAGTATGTAGTACTCAATCTCATCCACTCATCTCATAGATCCTATGGTTGAGATTTTTTCGGACTTTTAAGCTTAATTTGTTGATTTTCGCAAAAGTAAGGGTAGATTAGTAATTTGATTTGTTATGTGATTGCGAAAATAAATCATGCATGTTTTAAAGCTGAAACCGCATATGTTTGAACACAAACCGCATATATTTGAACATAAAGCGCATACGTGTTAACGAAAAAGTGCATGAGATTTGTTTATCCGAAACTACATGCATATTGTTATACTGACGCATACGATTGAACATAAAGCGCATAATATTGAACACAAAATGCATATGAGATTGATTTCTCTAAAATTTATTCTCAAGTTTAGATCTATTACTTTAACTTCATAATTGAAAGAAAACATATGATTAATAATAAAGAAAACAAAGGATCAATAAGATAAGTGTTTGTGTATATTGAAGGAGATATAAAGAGATATCGTGAATGAGAAACTTATGATTTTCTTTTTTAAAGCATGCATGTTTGTGTTTCGTGGCATGCATGTTTGTGTTTAGTCGCATGCATGTTATTGTTTTATAATATGCATATTTTTGTTAGAAAATATATAGGCTTATATTTTTTAGTATGCATGTCTATGTTTTATAGAATGCATATTGACGTTTTGTAGTATGCATTTTTACGTTATGCAGCATGCATTCTTTATTTTCGACAGCAAAATTTCTCATTATCATTCTCCGTCGTTTTGCCGCTTCTTTCTCCGATTATTGACGAACTTCGCCCGTAAACTACTGCAACAACCACCATGTCTCTCAATCCTTCAAAATCCACATCTCATTTTTTCACAAATCTCTCAAATTTCTTCTCAAAATCTTATTGTTCCTCTCTTTTATCTTTCAAAATCTGTTGTCTTATGATTCAAATCGTTGATGTCGATCGCCACCGTCATTCTTTGTCACACCGCAACCACCGTTGCTCGTCGTCACCACCGCCCTAAAGAAATTCGAAGAAGATTAAGAAAATCGGAGGGAAGAAGAAGAATAAGAATAAGATGAAGAATGAGAAGACTAAGTTTTTTTTTTGCCCAATATACCCCTGCGAAAATTAAAAAGATAAATAAATGAAAAGAGGATTGTCACGTGTCGGCTTGTGGTGCGTCCACGTGTTCAAAATGTGTGGTCTAGATTGAGTCACTACATACTATCTGGGGGCCAAGATACTACGAACCCAACCCTATATATATATATATATATATATATATATATATATATATATGTCACACATGATCATGCGTTAATATAATATATGCTAATGACATCAGATTCTGTTCTAGATAAGATTATAATTAATTGAAATGCACAAGTCAATTAATTAATAATAACGGGGCATATATTCTAGATTATCTTATACAAAATTATCCACCTTTAAATCACCACGTTTTCTCCTGCAGGTGAATTACAGATTTTTTGTCACAATCTTGAATCTTCATTATTTTAATTAACTGATCCATAGATTAAATAAAAAAGAACTACAAAATAGCTCAACCTTTCAAGACCTAATTATAATTTCACACACCGAACTTTTCTAAAAGTGTAAGACCTTTTCATAGCAGAAGCTCCAGTTTCAGAATCAAAATGTACCAATCAAACTTTTCACCATGGTATAATCTCCATTTAAACTCAAATATAAAAGAAAAGAAAAAGAAAAGTAGGGAAGCAACATTGGAAACATAACTTTATATTATACTTTCTCCATTGGCTCTTTTCTTTTATACGTAGATTAAATATAGTTATGTTTTGTGTGTAAAGTAGTGTGTGACATGAAATTCGAGATATTTTTAGTGTAAAATATTTTATTTTTGGAACAGATCAACAATAGCGGAACAATCTAAAAAGGAAAACGAGCCAACAATAATAGGACGAGAAGTATTAACTAACAGAAATTAGAAAACATAAGTGTACAGCTTTACTAAAACAAGCTGATTAATTGGATACATAATTATTCAGTAAACTACAGTGCCATGGTTAGCAAACTCAAGAGCCCAAAAAGCCTCTCTCTCTCTCTGTAAAACTACTCCCACTATCTCTCAACACAAAAAAGACCCAAAAACTAAAATGCAAAAAAACTGCATTGTTATTCTTCTGAAAATATATAATATTATATGTAATCTCAGAGCCAGAGGGCCCCAGCCCTCTTGAGCATGGGCTTCAAGGACCTCTTGAGGTGAAGACTCATGATCTCGTTGGCTCCACCGACAAACTCACCACCTATGAACACGGCGGGCACGGTGGGGTTGCAGCCCAGCCGCGACAGCGCCTGCTCCAGCTCCCGCCCCCGTGCGATCTCGTCGAGCTCGTACACCGTCGGATTCACCCCGAACTCAGAAAAAAGAGACCTAATGGTGTGGCTCATGCAGCAAGAGCTCTTGCTGAAGATCACCACCGGCTTCTCCGACACCATTTTGCTCACTCTGTCCATTTTTTTTTTTTTAGATCTGATCGAAGTTGTAAGAGATGATGGTTGGAAGAAAGTTGGAGAAATTAATTTGAAGTAGGGTTTGTGTTGGTGTGGGGAAAATGGAGAGTGCATGGGGATTATTTATATAGAAATCTTGAGGGCTGGGGTGGGGTGGGGTAGGGTGACAATGTTGGATTGGTGGGATTAAGGTTTTGGTATGTCTTGATCTTAATTTAGATACTTGTGTTTGGGGTTAATTATTGATAAGTGAGTATTTTTGGGGATGAATATTATTATTGAGAGTGATTGATGTTGAGCAGCACTGCATAAAGAATGATAAAAAAATAAGAAATTAAAAAGATGGATTACACGATAACGAATCTCTGCATATATACGGAGAGAATTGAAGACGTGTCCATAGTACGGCTTTGCTGTCGTATATGATGCTTTTATTTTATTTTATTTTATTTTTTCAGCGTTTTTATTCTTTGTTTCTTTTTCAATACATACATATATATATATATATATATTATTTTTATTGTAATTGAATTGCATTTATATTTTACAGGCACCCGCAGACGCATTTCTATTTTTATAGTATAGCTGGTTTATTTTGAAATAAAATTCAATGATATTTAACTTTCTGGTGTAGCTTTCCAGTAAGAATCTAGTGAGTTGGAGAATGAAGTTGGATTTATCCATTTGGGACCTTTTTGTTTTGCTATTTCTTTTTTTGTTCACTACAAAAAAGATTCTATTCCATTAAAGGTAGAGGCAATGGGGATAGAATTTTCTCTACAAAAATGATAACACATATAATAGCTTTAAAAATAGTTACTGTCTAGAAGGAAGATAATCTAAAAAAATACTAAATTTTGATTTCTTATATGTATATATATATATATATATCCTTTGTAATTTCTATGATGAAATATATAATTCTATATAGGGAAGAGTTAACATGACAACTATTTTTATCGTGAGAACAAAAAAATGATGAATTCGTTGAAAGTTGGTGAATCCGTCGGAAAAGTTAATAAATCCAACACAATCCAAAAAAATTGAATTTTCGATCCTCATGGGATTCGAACCCGGGTAAAAAATATCAAAATTTTGGATTCAATAAACGAATCATCAACTTTCATAACAAATTCATTTTGTTCATAGTGAAATTTTGTGGTTTTTAGTTCTCACATTAAAAATGGTTATTCTTTACCTCAATATGATCATTTAAAAAGTTCTTCTAAAAAATATTGAAGTGCATGGTTTAATTTTGAAGGGGAAAAAAGGAAAAGAAATGTGGAGAAAAGTCATGAATAGAAGAGTACATATGTAAGATGAAGAGTTCCCCCCAAACCCACAATGTAATCTTCTTTTGCCTTATGATTTGAATGTTTATGTGACATCATATGTCATTTTTTCCAAGGATAGGAATGACTTACCATGTCAAAGTAGAATTTAATGATTTTCATGTGTTCTCTATTCGACTTGTCCAAAGTAGAGTTTGATCAAATTAAAATCCCTTCTGTCACATATCAAACACAAAATGTAGCGTGAATCGCTGATCATTCACATATCTATATACATACATACAAACTTTTATGAATCACTTTTATGCGATTCATAAGCTGAAAAGTATCAATTGTTCTAAAGAAAAATGTACATTGAAAAAAATATCATTTTTTACCATGTAATTAGAAAGTACTCCCTCCATCATTCTAATTAAGTGGCCCAAAGCTTGATGATCAGTCCCACTAGGTACGTTCTGGTGTAAAGGGAAGAAGGAATATACCAGGTAAGCAAAATAAAACTGATTGTATGTTGAGATCAACTAGTTGGTTAATTGTCAGTCCAATACTGGTATCAGTATTGTTGGTCAGTTCAAATAACGATGGTCTTCTTTAAAGTGATATCAGTTAGCAAACATACTAACTGCTAAGACAACAAATCAGTTAGACTGATAAGTGATGCGTGTGCGGAATGTGGGGGTTACTGATTTGCCTTACGTAAAACTGATACTCAGATTTAAACACTTAGTCAAATGTTGCTTAGTCAGTATTTAGTTTATAACTCCTTAATATCGAACTGATACCGATAGAGGGTTTCAAAACGATGTTGTGCGTTGCTTGTGTGTTGATGATGATAGTTCAATAACAGGTAATGTAAGACAGTACAGAAAGCAAATAACACTTTGCTATTACATGGTTCGGAGAGATTAACTCCTACATCCACGGACTGATTGCCCAGTTAATCCACTAGCTAGGGATTTGATATTATTTACTGATACATGAGTGAACCTAGATATCTGAGGTCACTTTACAGTATCCCCCGAACTTGACGTTCTTCCTACGCTTCGCTAGTAACTAGGAAACCTTAAATGTTTCGAGGATGCAGTTGACTTGACCTCTAGCTTACGGGTGCTAGAAACAAGTTTTCAGCAACTAACACTTCGTTACCTACTTGCCAAAACTTCTATTGAACTGTGGGGGGCTTTATAGAGGATTTTTCTAACTAGTGATCTGAGTTATCACAGACGATAAACTCAGTAAGTCTAGGCTAAAGATATACAAGAAAATATCCTAGACATAAGGAAGTGTATATAAAATCTCGAGCTGATAAATATATTTGAGCTCTGGAGATTTGCTGACACTTAAGGAACTTCCTTCTTCGAAATCGTTGTTTGATTGTCTTGAGCTTTGGCTTTATAGCTTTTGAAAATTCAATTGTGCAGCGTTTTGGTAACCTGTGATGGTTAGATTCTACACATATATATAGGGAAAGATAAGAATAGAATCGTTTGAGGGACCATTATTTATATTCTTTCATTTTTCGTTTAAATTCTTCCGTTAAGAATTCGTGTACGTCTTCTGACAAAGGTCGCATCATCGTACACTGTAGCTCTGCAACTCTGAAAAGTGTTATGATGTGTTAGAATCTTCTATAGATACGTTACTACACGTGACAATTCAAACACTCAAGGTTTAATATTTTGTGTTTCTTCAGTTGAGTACACTCGTGTTTCTTCAGCATGTACTTCAGGTTTGGTCAGTCGAGTTTGCTTCAATATACTCTTAGCAGTCTGGACTCCGTCTTTTATCAGCTTTGATAAACCTGAGTCAATATGATGCTTTCAGTCAGACGTAGATAAATATAGTCAGCTTTGATCTTTCATCTTGCCATCTTTGACTTTGTATAATTGGCTTGATTCCTGGTCACCAACTTGACTATCGACTGACAGCTTTGACTACTGGACATCAGCTTTGACTCATGGTAGTTAGCTTTGACTGTTGGAACCCAGTTTTGACTTTTAGTATACAACTTTGACTTTCAGAAAGTCTTTGGTCCTGATATGACACTTAGTCATATCCTAACTCTTTCTCGGTCCGTCAGTACTGAGTCTTCAGTCTTCAATCTTCAGGCTTCAGTCTTTCAACGTCAGTCTTCAGTCTTCGACTTTACTCTTTCAGTCATTCTTTTCAGTTTTGCTTGCGCTTCAGTCTTCCGTTGCCTTCCTTCAATCTTCAATCCTCAGTACGAGATCCTTCATTCGAACTGATCATTAGATGTCTTTAATCGATACTCTATCGATGATGATGTTGTATCTTGCTTGAACTTCTTCAGTCTTGGGTCTGTCCAAGTTGGAAATTCCACTGCTGAGAACTTGTAACAATAACGACTAACTCCAAAAACAAGTCAGTAGCATTAGTTACTTCAGCAAGACAGTCATCAGAGATTTTGGGATCCAATCAAAACACACAGTTAAGATAGATTTAATTCATGAAATTTAGGAATTTTCTAACAATTTTCCCCTTTTTGATGATGTCAAAACCTTAAACATTATACTGAAAATAAACCAAATGATAAGTAACCAATTTCAGCAGGTGGACTTGATTCTCCCATGCTGTGATCATCCTTCTCTGCAAAATAGGGTTAGTTCAGTATAATAAGGTTATAAAGCAAGTACAGATCCTGGACAAATAGTCATTATCATCATGGTGAACTGAATTAGTTTTATAGATTATAGGTTGCTGAGATTACAAGTGATACAATAGTTGTAAAGCAAATCAGCAACAAAACCTATACATGTCTATTACAATATCTTGACCTATTCATCTTCTTCTCTGCCCCGTCCTTTCTTCGTCAGTAAGTTATCCATGCTTCTTATTACTAAGAGATGTTCTTCAGTCTCTTACTAATGTCCTCCTTGTCTCTTTCTTCACTTTAAGACTCTTCCACTTTTTTCACTTCTGGTTCACCATCTCTTCCCATCTCATCCTCATTTCTGGTATCATCAAAAACGTGTAGGAGAAGGGTTGGTTGAGAGGATGCTTGATGTGAGGAAGATTCATATTTATTGGCATCTGTTTCTTCAAGATCTATCAGAAGCCACAAGAAAGGGTGTTGTCGTAGAAAGAATCCAACTCAGATCGTCGACGACTACGTCTGAGTGATTGGTGAAGCGAGTAGATGATGACTTTGCAAGAATTCTTAAATGATATATTCTAACACATTGGAAATTCGAAGGTTTCTTTATATAAATTATAATTAGACACTCGTCTTATAATATATGAATAGTTTATATGTGTCAATATAATATAATGTGTAAACAATAGTTATCTTTTCAAAAAAAGGTCCGGCTCGCACTTAAATATTATGGTAAATATCAATTTAAACCCTAAACTATACATGTTTTATCAAAAATATCATGTACTTTCAAAAATATCAATTTAAACCCCAAACTATCATATCTGTATCAATTTAAATCCCAAACTATCCTGAATACAGGGGCATTTTTTATACAAATATTATAGTTTGGGGTTTAAATTGATATTTTTAAAAGTTCATGATATTTTTGATAAAACATGTATAGTTTAGGGTTTAAATTAATATTTACCCTAAATATTATAGAAAATTAAAATCAATAGTTATCTTTTTCAAAAAAAAGGTCCGCTCGCACTTAAATGTTATAGATAAGCTTTAAGCATCAAACATGTAATGTTTTATTTTCAGAATTCTCAACATTATTATATTTTATTTTTTTATATAAATACAGGTTATATTTAATTCATTAAGAATATATACCATTTAATCAAAGTCAAAACTAACGAAACACAGTGTCAGCACTGAGTCTTCAAATTTCTCAATTCGTGTGTGTCGGGTCGTTATCGTGTCGACACGATAATGATACGACACGATAAAGCCAAACACGAACACGAACACGACCCGTTAAAGATATTTTCGACACGAACACGAACAAGACACGAAATGTACTGACACGGACACAACATGAGCACGATATGAACACAAATATGACACGATTTTTTTCATGTTAGCATGACACGACACAAATCTGATACGAACATGACAAGAAATTATTATGTCATTATCGTGTTGACACGATAAGGACACAAACATGATAAGGTTGAACACTAACTCATTAATTTCGTGCGTGTTCGTATCGTATTCTAGTGTCGTGTCGGAAATTGTCAAACCTACTAAATACGTGGAGAGTCTTCTCATGCTCCATCAATCAATATATATAGGATTAAGGATTTAGTAATTCTCTCTCCTACATGGTATCATATAATCTCTCTATTTCTATTTTTCTCAAATATTCTTTATTCTTACTTTCTTTATATATCTTATCCCACATTATTTTCTAATCAAACCCCACCCTAAATAAGACCTATATATATAATTGTGCGATTTTTTCATCCCATAATTAATAATTATTTTGCATCATTAATTGAATTTGGCCAATTAGTTAATTAGTTGGCCAACTAAATAACTATATTTTTTAATGAGAAATTTAATTTAATTAGGCTAATATTATTTTTAATTTTTTTTATGAGACTTTACCCATTTAAGATATAAATAGAGTAATATTTTTTTACAACTTTTAATAAAATTTGAATCTCATAACGATCTTTCATAAATTTCACAAATTGATCATATGTCTATGTTAGATTTTTTAATATATTGAAATAATAGTATTTTATTAATTATATTATTTATCATTTAAATAAATTTAGATAATTAGCGATATTACAACACCATAATGAGATGAGAATATAATTTTTCTATTTTTAAGTCATTTGTTATTTATATTATTTGGGTATATTCTAGATGGGTACAAACATTTATCGACATAAAATGTGAAATTTTGAATCTCACATTGATTTTTTATTATGAGACTCACACTTAAATTTTTTAATAAATAATACTCCCTCCGTCCACCAAAATCATTCATTGATTTTGGTGGCATAAGTTTTAATAAATTGTAATGAGTGTAAAGTAAGTGAGTATAAAAGATGTGTCATTGGATAATAAATGAATATATTAATAAATTGTGAGTGTAAAAAGGTGGGCCATATGTGTTTTTTTTGTAAATAAGTAGATAGGTTTATGGTAAAAATATAAAGTTGATGTTTCTAAAAAAGAAAAGTGAACATTTTTTGTGGACGGACCAAAATGGAATTAAATGCACGAATTTAGTGGACGTATGGAGTAATATTCAACATTTTATTGAGATGGTGACCAATTATTGGAATAAACATGTATTTTATTATTTAGATATTTATAAATTTAATGAATTCAGAAAATTAGTGGATATTACTAGACGAGAATGAGACGAGAACATACTGTAAGTTCACTTTTTAATCCGATTTATGACATGTTGAGACATTAAACGACATGTCTATGTAAATTTTTTATGTTTTAATCTTTTTTTAATTATATCATTTATTAATAATAATTATCATGTAATGTTCAAGTTTTATTGAAACAAATAACTAATTATTGTATCAACTTATAATTACAAAATTAAATAGGATCGGATAATTAATCAAATTTAGGACATGTGTGGGTACGTATATGCTAGACATGTTCTTTATTTTGTAATTTGTTGTTATGTATATTATTTATTATTAACATTTATTTAATATAATGTTCGAGTCATTATTGAGATAGATAATCATTTTCTTTAATAACTTTTGTGTATGAAATTTACACATATTTGGATATTTAGTGAGTATTAACTAAACACGTTTGGATTGAGAACGAGTAGTAAAAATATTGTTTAATCGGATTTGGGATATGTACGACCACATAAATTCTAAAGGAATCCTAACATTGATTTACATGTCTATGTGGAATTTTCTCTATTTTTTGATATTTGTTACTTATATTATTTATTATTAATGTTTACTTTATAGTGTTTGATTTTTATCAAGGAGAATAACCAATCACTGTAATAAATTATATTTATAATTTTAAATAACTTCGAGTAGATAATCGGATTTAAGATGGGTACAAGCAAGTATCAACAAATTATGTAATAAACATATATTTTATTATTTAAATATTTTATAAATTTAATTAATTCAGATAATTAGCAGATATTACTAAGACGAGAATGAGACGTAAAATCACTTTTTAATTCGATTTGTAACAAGTTAAGATACTAATAAACATGTCTATGTGAAAGTTTCTAAGTTTTAATCTTTTGTTATTTATATTATTTATTATCAATAATTAACCTGTAATGTTCAAGTTTTATTGAAATGAACAACTAATTATTGTAACAAGTTATATTTATAAAATTAAATAGGTTACGATAATTAATCAAATTTGGGATGGGTGCGAGTATGTATATGTAAGACATGTTCTTTATTTTGTAATCTTTTGTAATGTATATTATTTATTATTAATATTTATTCTATAATGTTATAGTCATTATTGAGATAAATAATCAATTACTTCAACAACTTATATGTATGAAATTTAAACATACGTATGTGGATAATTAGCAGGTATTAACTACACGAGTTTGGAACTAGAATGAATAGTAAAAATACTTTTAATCAGGATTGAGATATGTACGATCATATAAAATCTAAAAGAATCCTAATGTCGGTTTACATACCTACGTAGAATTTTCTCTCTTTTTGATATTTTATTATTTATATTATTTATTATTAATGTTTACTTTGTAGTTTTTGATTTTTATCGAGGAGAATAGCCAATCACCATAACAAATTATATTTATAATTTTAAACAAGTTCGAGTAGATGATCGGATTTAAGAGTATATATATTCTAGACGGATACGAACAAGTATCAATATGCCCCAAATATTTACATTTATATTCATAAATTATAATATCATGTGATTTTCTATTAGAATTAGATGAAATATAACTTACAAATATCAAATTAAAATGTATTTACAAATATCAAATTAAAATGTATTACCTTGAAATAAAAATAATTTTATTTACAAAGATCATAAACACAAAGTAAAATATTTTTCCTCAACACTTGAAGAGTTACATGCTAGTCTATGAGTAATAAAATTAATGGATCCCAAATATAAATTTAGTATGAGCTCAAAACTATAATCATGACATTTCTTATAAAGAATATTATTATAAACATAACTTACTATCCTTTAAATTTGTTCAATATGATTATTCATCCATACCCATTTACATGAGTAAAATTGATAAAGGCACTAATATTTAATTAACACCTTTTGTAGCGCATATCAAGCTAGGGGTGAGCAAAAATCGAATCGGACCGAAAATTCGAATCGAACCGAACTGAAAATAGCGGTTTGGTTCGATTTGTACAGTAATTTGGTTCGGTTCGGTTTCAAAATTTGAAAACCGAAATTAATTCGGTTCGGTTTCGTTTTAGGGAAAAAAATTCGGTTTTCAAACCGAACCGCCCGAATTTTTTTATTTTTATTTTTTTATATATATTATATATATATGTTATTTATATTATTAATACTTAAGTTAGTTAATATTATATACATATATATAATATATATATATATAATATTATATTATAAATATTATAATATTTATATTAATTATAATATAAATTCGGTTAAAACCGAACCGAACCAAATCGAATATTTCGGTTCGGTTTGATTCGATTGGATATAAAAGCGGTTCGGTTCGATTTGAGTTTTCAAAAATTTGGTTTTCGGTTTTCGGGTTCGATTCGATTTTGAGCAACGCTAGAATATCAAGCAAAGGTTGACTAGCAAAACACTGTTAATCAATGCAACAGTCAAAATCAGATTAACTAAGCAGACGAAAAAAATCACCTAATTTCGCTCTTTCAAAATTTATCCCAAAAAGGATTTTTAAAACCCAATTTTATTTTATTTTTAACTTTCACCACTCTTAACATTTCTTTATTTCCACACAATTCACACACCTGAAAATTATTCCGTCCTGTTAATTCCAAATTTTTCCTTTTCTTCTTTCCGTTTCTTTTACTTTTTCATCTCTTTCTTTACCTTTCTCTTGAACAATCAAGATTTTCCTCGATTTGTTGATCTGCTTTTGCCTTAAAACTCGTTATTTGTTGATCTCTACTGTCGAAATTATTGGGGGTGTGATGAGCTGCTTATGGGCGAAATTCTCTACCAAAACTTTTCAAGAATCGAATTTTGATGAGATGGGCTGCTTTGAATGGATAGGAATTCGCTTCTGATGGTGGAAATTCACGTATATTGAGATATATAAATAGAATAGCTAGACAATTTAGTTGGGTTCTTTTCTTTTTCCTTTTTTTGGAGGGAGTGAGTTGAAAAATGGGGTGTTTTTCCTGCTGCGGATCATCGGAGAAGGAAGTAAATAATAGTAGCAATGGAGTCAAAGAAGTGTCAAAGAAGGAATCTGGTAAAGAGGGTTCAGCAGCTCAGTCCAATTCCAATGTAAATAGAGTGAATTCAGGTAACTTAAGTAGAGCATTGCTGTATGTTTTCTTGTTTGTGACTTGAATTCTCAGTTCTGTGATGGTTGGTGTGAAGGGTTTTTGTTTCATTGAAAAGAATTAGAAATTGGGTTTCTTGATCTGTGGATTGTAAGGAGTTCTTGGTGATCTGGGTGAAATTTGGTCAAGAATTGTGGCCTTGAAGCATAAGAAATTATTCATTATAAAGTACTCTTGCATATCTGAGTTCGGTTTTTTTCAATTTAATTATTGTTGCTTTATTTTATTAGGGCATGTCTGCTTTGAGATGTGAAGATTTTGCCTTTCTTTCACTTTTGTTAGTGGCATTTCTGACAACTTAACTCGAATGCTGTACAAGAATGTATCTCTAATCGCATAAAGGGTAGAAGGTAGAATAAGTGGCGTAGATGAACTATTCATTGGAATCTTGCGCTTAGTTTAGGGGATATACGATTTATAAAGCTATGGGATAAGCTGGGGATATATGATGAGAAATTGCATTCCTGATTACTTTTACATTCGTATAAGGTATAATGATTTCTTGAATACTTTCATATTTTGCAGATAAATCAAGACCTCGTCCTGGAAGTGATTCTAAGAAGGAAATGACAATTCCGAAAGAGCCAAATATAGCTGCACAGACATTCACATTTCGCGAGCTTGCTGCAGCAACACAGAACTTTAGACCAGAGTCCTTGCTGGGTGAAGGTGGGTTTGGACGTGTTTACAAAGGTCGACTGGAAAGCACAGGACAGGTTGGGTATCTTCATTACATATATAATCTTGAATTTGAGATTTTTGTTTCTTTCTTGCTTTGTGGCCTGTGGTCCAATAGGAAAAAATGTTAGTCGTTCTCCTTCTTTTGCTTTTGGGTGAATAATTGTGATATACTTCTGACAAATTGTTAATCTTGTGCAGACCGTTGCAGTTAAACAGCTTGATCGGAATGGCCTTCAAGGGAATCGAGAGTTTTTGGTGGAGGTTCTCATGCTTAGCCTCCTGCACCATCCAAATCTTGTTAACTTGATCGGTTATTGTGCTGATGGTGACCAGCGTCTTCTCGTATATGAGTATATGCCATTGGGATCGTTGGAAGATCATTTACACGGTTAGTTATTCTAGAGAAAGTGCCTTTATTATCTGCAATAATTCTTTATAATTTGGAATCAGTTTAGTCCACATGTGTTGTTAAATAATTTTCACAATGTTTTCAAATCGATGAAAGAAATTGATATCTTTTCTAGTTTTAGTCATGTATTTTAGTAGGACAAATGTCACTGGAGATTTTGTTACTGCAAATAAAGAGAACTCTAGTTCCCAAATTAATGTTTGAGGAACTATCAAATTTTCATTGACTTTCCTTCTATGTATCTGGTTATCTCGAATGTAGCGGTATCAATATTTATGTTTTTAGGCAAACAAAACTGCAGAGATAATTTGCATTTGCTACGAATTCAGTTACTCATGTTATGGATGAGTGCTGGAATTCATGATAGAAGTGGAAATAGGGCATGGTGCTGACTAGTTTTCTGTTTTTTATGTTAACTTACAAGTGTTAATTTCTTTTAGTAAGTCTGATATCCCACATTAACCGGCAGAGCAAATAGAACAGCAAGTAGGTAGAAGGACTCATCTAGCAACTTTGGTTAATGACTTTGGAAAAGCGAGGTTTAGTTTAAAGTAGTTGCTAAAGGGAAATTTGCATCAAGAGTTTTTCCTCTTTGCCCCTGCCATGGGTGTGATAAATTAGTCTGATATTTTATTTCTTTAGGACTGAAGATTTGATTCAACTTTAGGTCTGATATCAAATACTACTTCAATATTGATCTTGGCAAATACCGTTGGAATTTTCATATTAAAAATGGTAGAGGTGGTCTCCTGTGTGGACGTCCGCATGTGCGAACACTGATATTTTTTTTAATGTAAATGATACTTTCTTAATTATAGGGTAAAAAACAAATGATACTTTTGTTCAATGTAAATGATTTTTTCTTAAGAACAAATTATACTTTTGTCCGTCCGCACCGTACGGACGAATGTACAAGAGTTTTTGTGAAATTGGTAACTTATGCTACAACCATGAATTTAGCTAAAAACATTATGGTTAATTCTTGATTTCCCTTTCTAGTAAAGAACAATTATTTCTGATATTCAAGGTGACCCACAATAAATAAGACAAGGGAGATAGTCGTGAATAGGATTTGAAGATATGATCATTCACATCAATTTCAGCAGGCAGGAAGGGTACAGAACCTTTCTAATAATGAAAAAGTAAAAGTAACCGAGATGCAAGGGAAAAACTTTTGTTTCACATTCTATTCAATGGCAACCTCCACCTCTAGGGTGGATTAAAGACAATGGCATGAATCTCAATCAGATGTTCTCTTTGCGTGGCCTACTTAAACTAGCCTATCTCGCAGCCTTTTACTAGTCTAACTGCCGAACTTGAACCTGTCTCTTCGAAAGGAATACAAGGCAAACTAAAGAAAAGCGCTACTGCAAGGTCGAATTTAGGCTCAATTGGGCGGATTCATCTGTGTCACAACCATCTAGTTACTATGGATTTGAAAACTATGACAAAATCGTTCACCAAATGCAACTTAAGCATCTTGATTGGAATCCGATGGTATCACCATGAGATATGCAATTTAGAGGGTGTTTGGCTAAGCTTATTTTAAAGAGTTTATAAGATGTTTCAAGAGATTATAAGACATAATGTTTGAAGAGCTTATAAGTTGTCAAAGTGTTTGGATAATTAAGCTTATAAGCTAGAGAAAGAATCGTGAGTTAGAAAGAGAAAATTGATGAGAGTTGAAGTCGATAGTGTATATGTAGAAAAAACGAACCATGATAAGGTTATTTTGGTAAATTTACGGTACTTATAAGTTATAAGCTTATGAAGAAATAAGTGAGAGTTGAGCTATTTATTTTTATGGGAGCTTATAATTTGTTAAAGTTTATTTTCACAGCTTATAAGCTGTTTAGGAGCTTATTTTGCCAAACACTGTAGGAACTTATAAGCTGTTTTGAAGAGCTTATAATCTTAGTCAAACACCCTTTTAATGTGATATTCAAGGTGACCCACAAGAAATAGGACAAGGGAGATAGTTGTTAAGATTGGGATATGCTATGGAATTCAAGTCTACAATAGTTACTATGGATTTGAAAACTATGACCAAATCGTTCAGCCAAATGCAACTTAAGCATCTTGATTGGAATCTGGTGGTATCAACATGAGATATGACTTCACATATTCTTGTTCTGATTCAATATCTACCATTTTTGAAATGTATTCATTTGCATGATGTGTAAACATACCATTTATCTCACTATAAATTAGAAATCATAGTTCATCCATAAATATCAAACCAGTTTTGTATTAGGAAAAAGGTTAGGTGATCTTTGATCTTTTATGCAATTCATAGGCTAGGGAGGTATATGAGGAGAAGGGGATGATTTTCCCCGTTTGAGTAGGAATTTTCCCTGATAATCGTATTTTGGGTACTTTAACTTGAGCACAGATCTTGGGTAATTTGACAAGTAGTTTGATTTGTGATCGATCGTGACACCCTGATGGCTGTTTATCCTTTGTTGTTGGCAAATAACATGTTGCTATGCCAAATTTAAATATAATTAGGCTAGGGAGGTATATGAGGAGAAGGGATGATTTTCCCGTTTGAGTAGGAATTTTTCACTGACCTAAAAACATCGTCTGAACTGCTCAGTTAAAATCAGTAGTGTTATATTCTAGTGATCAAATTTAAATATAATTAGGAATCATTAGCCAGTTTCTTGAACTTGTTTGCTCATAGAATTGCTTTCTTGTGCAATTTTTAGTTTATGAGGCCATGATGTAGTTTGTTCTAATAAAGAGAGTTTATATGCCAGGATAGAAACCTTTTTGTTTTTTTAATATTTCAAAAGTGAGATCTCATTGCTTATATATCCATTCAAAATTTGGAGGGAAGGAAAGATATATGCCATTCATAGTAGTCTTTCCTGAATTATATCACCATCATGGAACATAACTATACATGAAATATTTAGAGTTAGTTGGCATCTTTGTTGACTTCATTATGTAGCATTTGGACCTCAGCTGATATAGTGTCTAGAGCAATACAAATTAGATTGTTATTCTAGTATAAAATATCCCTAATTGACTATTAAAGAGTTAGAACAGTTAATCTTGAACGTTGAGCAGTAAACAAAATATTATGCTACTAACAAACGTTTCAATCAGATCCAAAAGAAGGTAGAAAGCATTCACTTATGAAGCATTTGGACCTCACGGAAATATAGTTTTCTAGCAGCTACTTCATTACTTTGTTTTAGGATGTTATTCTGGTCTAATCTAATTGTAGATAATTGAAGCAGTAGACCAATTATTCATGAACGTTGAGCGGTAAAACATTATTGTGCTACTAACAAAAGTCTCAATCAGACAAAGAGAAAGCATAATAGTAGCATGTATTAATCTCCCAAGAATAAAATGTTACGTGGTGTCTAGTTCTGTAACATTAGTTGTCAAATGCCATTCTATTTACTAACGTGTTTCGTTCCAATATTTCTATACAGATCTTCTGCCCAGTAAAGAACCTTTGGACTGGAATACAAGGATGAAGATTGCTGCCGGTGCAGCAAAGGGGTTAGAATACTTGCATGACAAAGCGAATCCACCAGTCATATACAGAGACCTAAAATCTTCTAACATTCTTCTTGATGCGGGATACTTCCCTAAGTTGTCCGATTTCGGGCTTGCCAAACTGGGTCCCGTTGGCGATAAAACTCATGTCTCAACGAGGGTGATGGGGACGTATGGTTACTGTGCCCCGGAGTATGCTATGACCGGTCAGCTTACCCTAAAATCCGATGTCTACAGCTTCGGAGTCGTCTTCCTTGAAATCATTACGGGACGAAAGGCTATCGACAACATGAGGAGTGCCGGGGAGCATAATCTCGTCGCATGGGTATGTGATTCAAAAGTCCTTTGTTATGGATTTAGCTTAATTGGTACGTGCGACGCATGTACAAGTTATGTATTTAATATGATCCATTTACGATATATGTCTGTGTGTGTATCCAAAAAATAAATTTATCATAATTTTAAGGAATTTTAGATACAAAAGGATTCTTAATTATCTTATATCACAATATATAAAACATACATATTAAATTGCTAAACTTTTCTTAGAATTTAAAATAAGGGTATTATAGGAATATCAAAATTTGTAAGAATAGATACTTTTATAATAGTAATGGATATATTCATTTCTACTTGATTCTCATCTTGAAATGGACAATGCAGGCGAGGCCGCTTTTCAAGGACCGGAGAAAGTTTCCGAAAATGGCTGATCCTCTATTGCAAGGGCGCTACCCGATGCGTGGACTCTATCAGGCGCTAGCAGTGGCCGCCATGTGCTTGCAAGAGCAAGCTGCGACGAGGCCTCTAATCGGTGATGTTGTTACTGCTTTGACGTATCTGGCGTCGCAGAGTTACGACCCTAACTCGCCCGCCTCCCAGAGCAGAGGAGGCTCGTCTACGCCGAGGCACGGGGACGGGCGTAGGAACATATCCAATGCAGACAGCTTGGATGATCTGGGGCGTTGGGGCCACTATGGCTCACCTTCCGCGCACAAGAACTCTCCCGATTTCAGGAGGAGAGACTCGGCCGGAGACTTCAATGCTGGATCAGATTTGCGGAGAATCGAAACAGAGGCTGGGTCCGGCCGGAAATGGGGCATGGACGAGCCAGACCGATCTGATTCTAATCGAGGAGCCCCGCCAGCGACGGTCGAAAGAACCGGGACCTAGACAGAGAGCAGGCCGTTGCTGCCGCCAGAGTGTGGGGAGAGAACTGGAGGGAGAAGAAGCGGACGAACACCCCTGGTGACGACACGTGAATAGATCCTATGAACTTGTCACACCCATATTATTACAAAGGTATGGCTGCGGTCTCTTGACTACGAAAAGGTTCGTGCAGGTCAGCATTTCGCCGAGCATTTTCCGAAAGGCGATCGGGCGAGTTTATAGAAGGCTACAATATATTAATGAGCCTTTGCGGGTTTTCGTTTATGAGATGGTTGTATGAAAAATGTTGGTTGATTGTGATTCGATTATGTAACGTAGCTATAGGTAGTCTAAATGGCTTTTTGCGCTCATGTTTTGTCTGTGTTGCATGGAGGTTACAAATGTCCAATCTTGTCTTGTCCACACAGTTGAGTCGTGCTTTTCGGCTTATGGAAAGAGATTTGTCTTTATCAATTCATAATGTTTTATTTCGGAATTGACGTTTCTGCCCTCTAAGGCTTAAATTTACCTAAGATAAAATATACAAAAGACAACATCCTACAATCCTTACATTATAAGATGTCTTAAAACAAACATAATAATGCATACTTGGTTACTAGCAAACGAACCCTTGATACAAGAAATGGCATTATGGTTGCACATAGAATGATAGAACAGCATAAAATCTCCATAATAATGTAAAGAATTTTCTTTAGCTAATAATAGTACATAAATAATAGCAGTAGCTCAACTAACTAGTGGATCGACGAGGCTCCATTTTCAGACAGTCAATGGCCCATAACCTCGTATACACGTATTCTGAATTTGTACAACTAATGCATCTATAACACTCCGCCAAAACCATAGCTGTTTGAAGCCCCATTTTGATCCATCACTTCCTCTTCTTTCCCTGGTAAAAAGTTTGGAGAAAATGGGTTATCGTCGTGTAATATTCAGCCGTGATTAGAATATATCATTCACAGAAACATACCGAGCCCACATAGTCATCCATCAAGGATTGCTTCCGCTTTTTCATTGTGGATGGAGGGCTCTCCGCAGCCTGTCTAGCAGCAGCACGCTTGGATGGAGTTGCGTTTTGCTGAGATTAATGAAGAGTTGCAAATAAAATGAGCCAAATATCACAAGGTTAATCTAGTGGTTTTGTTCCTCCAAGATTCAAGTACAGCGGATGTACCTTGGCTAGTTTCTTCTCTTTACGTGCCTGCCTCTCTCTCTCATCATATTCCTGGTTTTCCCTCTCTACCAGCCTAATTAGTGTATCACACCTCCTTGCGAGTTCTTGAGTGGTGCGAGACTTTATAAACCAATCGAAGCGAAACAATGGTGAAGTGCGGAAGGCTGCCTTTAGCTCATCCCAGTTACCATATCCAAGCTTGTGAACCATGCATATCTGAGAAGAATAATCACCACAAGTCATTGAGGGAAATCATACACAAGAGAATCAACTTATTCAAAGAGCCGAGATGATAATTCAGTCTAACCATGAAACGATCACATTCTTCATTGTACAGCTTCCCTTTGTTCTGGCCATACTGGATCTTCAATTCCAGCCAAGGGTTCTTATAGCGATCCAGTTTCTTCCCTATGGCTTTCATGATCTCATCTTTCCGCGATATCCTAGCCTCTCCTCTTTCAATGCTTTTGATGATCCTATCATAATCTGATAAAACATATCCATGATTTATGAGCAAGCTTCACATGCAGTGAGAGAACTATGAACAAGAGCCACATGAGGAATACGCTTTCTAAGGAGAATCTATCCAGTTACTATATCGGGCAGTTGGAAAACTGATCTGACTATGATATAGATCAAGTCACCCCAAAAGCTTTGCAAAAAGTAAAAAGTGTAGAATAGAAACTAAGGTTTCACAATGTATCAACCAAAAGCTGAAACCTCAATGCTTACCATTCAGTTCTTTATATCTTTCCTTGAAAACTTTAGCATATCTTTCGACTTCTTCCTCTGTTTTCCCTTCCATTTCAGAAGCAATACCCCTGATATCGTTCCGACCATACTTCTCACAGGCCCTGATGAAGGTGTTAAAGTCTCTTCTGCTCCAAGTTGAAAATCCCTTAAATACCAAAATAAAATAAAATAATAAAATAAAACAATAAAATAATAAAAATCACGTAAAGCTCAAGCAAATTTCAAGTAATGGATAAGTTAAAAACTCACTTCTTCCAGCAATCGCTCCTTCTCTTCCTGCTCCTCAGCAGTCAATGGGTCTCCCACATCTAGGTACAGGAAATATAATCAACATACTATTCAGGTAAAGAAAATATCTAGGCATCCTAAAGAAAGAACAGACCTTCTGGTTCATCCATATCTATGGTATCTTTCACTTGATTCCTTTGATGTGTTTGCTGAATTAAAAGACAAAGTAAGACATTGACAAGCAGATATGTATTAAGGAGTCTCAAAGTAAGCTAGACACGCACCATAAGATAACGCACTTCTTTCTCATACAGCTCGCTAAGACGTTGTGTGTTGAAGAACTGGAAATCATGCCTGACAAAGAGTGACATGAGCTAATATGCATAAACCTTAAACTAATCAAAAGGTAAAACAAATGAACCAAAAACACTTACAATTGCGGCATGCGAGGAATTCGAGGCTCCTTGGGCCTAGCAGGACCACTTTGACGCATTGTCTGCTTGAAGTACTCTGACTCTGAGTAACTACACAGATATATAAAGCAAAAATTATATTATTATTAGTCTAACTGACAATAAATTGACACTTCAGAGTGTAATTCAGAGATTAAAGAAACATACTTGCGTTTCCTCTCTCTTTTTGGCGGCTCAATCCAATTATCACTGACAATTTTCTTGAAATCGAACTTACTTTCATCCTTCACCAATGAAAAGAATATAAATGAATCGGCAGCAAGAATAATTTACAAAGGCAACAGCCAGCAATAAGCACGGCATTCATACCTTTTCATCATCGAAATCATACAAATCAGCAGCTGGAGAAAGTCCATTAGCCTATGTTAGTCAAACTAATAAAAGAGATATAAATGGAACAAAAACCATAAGAGGTCAAGAATATGAAACATACTGTCATCCATTTTGAATTTGATGGCATCTTCAGTAAATTTTTTCATCTTGGCATCAAGTTCAGCTGTTGCTTCTTCTCCCTTGGCAATTATTCGATCTATATCCTCATCCGTGATAGTGCTATCTTTGGAGCTGAAAACCATTTCAGCGCCAAACCTTACCATTTGCAACAGCTCATCCTTATTTACAGCTGCATAACAGAAAAATAAATAAATAAATCACATCAATAGTGCCAGTGAAGGAAGCAATGTTAGTGGATGCAAATTACTCACTCTTTTGTTCTGCTAATCTCCCTTGCTGGATGACCAAGGCATCAAGAGCAAGCTTCTTATAGGCCCTTTCAATAACTTTTTCCTCAATTGTATACTACATAATATCCGATGATAAGTCATTCAAACATCGTACCTCCAGAGCACTTGATATAACTATTAAAAATTATGACAAGACAAACCTCAGTGCAGAATCGGAATACTTGAACCTCCTTCTTCTGTCCTATCCTATGAGCTCGATCCTGAGCTTGTAAATCAACCTGTGGGTTCCTGCAATCATATGAACCTAGCATTGTAATTTCAAAAGCCAATCAATAGCCTTCAAAAAACCAAAACAGTAGAAGCAAACTCTTACCAGTCACTGTCATAAAGAATGACAACATCAGCAGTCGCAAGATTGATACCAAGACCTCCAGCCCTAGTTGACAGCAGAAAAACAAATTTCTCACTTCCTGGTTTGTTGAAGCCTTCAATGGAAGCATCTCGATCTTCTCCACCTGTATTTCCATCAATTCGGCAATAGATGTACCCACGGAACATTAAGTAGTCCTCAAGAATGTCTAGCAGCCTTGTCATCTTATGTATGAAACAAAACAAAAAATTGCATTGTGAGGAATCCAAAAGCAAAAAAGGACCAAAACAAGACTGATGACGATAAATCTAGACAATACATAAGCAGTACAAAATTCTGAAAGTAGAGATGAAGTCAGTAATGGCTAAACCTGGGAAAATATCAAAACCCTGGAATCACGCTCCTTTAATTTTGGGAGCAACTTATCAAGAAGAACCATCTTGCCTGCAATCACAACAAAAAGGAAACTATAAAACAAAACAAAAAGCTGAGAGAGCAGAACCCAAAATAGAACATATAGTGCTTTTTTCCTCCTTGATCTTCTAGGAAAACCTTACCAGCATTTTCAATGAGATGTTCTCCTGTGCTATAAGGTGGGCCAGGTTCGGCACCTTGAAACAAATATGGATGATTACAACATTTACGGAGCTGCATGGCTATATTAAGAAGGCGTTTGCGTTCTCCACCCGCATTTACCACCTCAAGATCTTTCTGTAGCAATGCCTTGTAGTACTGCTTTTGCATTTGGGACATACCAACTTTAAGTATTGTCTCCTTCTTGGGAGGTAAACCTTTCTCAACATCGGATTTTAACCTTCTAAGAAGGAAGGGCCGAAGAACCTGGTGTGTCACCAAAAGGACCACATTAGCAGTTTCAATCAGATGAGTAAATTACTCAAACAAGTGCATTCAGTGGATATTTAATTCTAATATCTTCTATGCCCAAGGAAACAGATAATAGCATAAGATTTCCACTATACGAGAGAAAATTGTCTAGAAGTTGCAGAACTGCTCCGTGATATAATGCAACAATTTATAATGATCAAATAAACGAAAACATTATTTAGAGTACCCAACATATAGATCTCAAATGCTTATGAACTGACCATGCACTTTTTGACTTATCATAAAAACAAGAATATCATTTTTTGCCATAAAGAAATTATCTTTGCAGTAACAGAACAATTGCATACCTTGTGAAGTTGTTGGACAACTTCGTGTTCATCATTTTCACCAGAAATTTGGAACCACTCATCAAAAGTCTCTGCAGAGCTAAATATTTCTGGAAGCAAAAAGTTGAGGAGAGCCCAGAGTTCATGAAGATTATTCTGCAAAAATGCAAAAAACATTAAAACATAAAACTAATATCACGTCTTAAATGACAGAAAAATACTCAAACATAAACATCTTTTATATAAATCATACATCAGCAGGCATTGTAGAGCAAATAAAAAACCCCAAATAAAAATACTTTCAAAATGTAAATGTTGAAGATTTTCATAGGACATCAAATTACATCTTAGATTTATAAACTTCCAAAAGAAACATGATATTATACCTCACCTCAAATTCAGAACCCAACTAGTGAAACAGTTATTGTAGAGTTCATAAAAAATGTCACAGAGAACTTAGCAACTGTGACACAATAAATTATTACCTGAAGTGGTGTTCCAGTAATAAGAAGTCGATAGTTAGTATTATAGAGCCTCATCGTTTTTGAGAGAAGGGAATTCTCATTCTTGATTCTATGAGCTTCATCAATAATAATATAGCGCCAACTAAATCGACGCAATGCAGTCTTCTCTTTGATGGCCATCTCAAAACTTGTAACACAAACATCAAATTTTCCAGCAACAAGTAACTCCTCACGAATGTACCTCTAAAAAAACATCAAGATAGTATTTTTGAAATTAAAAGCATTAGGAACACAATTCCTGGAAAACAATACGTTAATATCTAAAATTGGTATTACAGGCTTACCCTTTCATCAGGATTTCCAAGGAACTTTACAGCACGCAGCACTGGGCAAAACCTTTTGATTTCATTCATCCAATTCCCAAGTGTGGATTTTGGAGCAACAACCATGTGAGGACCTGTAATCCCTCTGAATTCGTTCAAGTAGCCCATCAAGGAAATCGTTTGCAAAGTTTTACCAAGACCCTATATTTAATACAACACACTATATGAATACAAGAAACCATTCTCAATAAAAGGGTAAATGATGCGCCGATATGTTACGGCAGTTTGCCTATCGCCATAAAATTATTGCGGATAGTATGGCAGGTTATGGTGGATTAAATAAAATATAATATATATACAAGAATCAAGAACATAAAACTACAGAAATTGATAAAATAATACAAAAAATAAGTTTCAACTATGCACACAAACTCACAATTATAAATCATAAGTCCATAAACTCCATACTCCATAACACATAAGTTTCAAAAATAAAGGCACAAACTCAAACATAAATATGTCTAATAAAAATGTATAATCCTCCTCATCAACCCCATCATAATCATTATCATCCAATGAAGCAAATCCCTCTTCCTCTTCTCCTTCAAATGGCTCATCAATCAAATGGCAGCATTGTTCTTTTTATCATAATTATCTTCTACTTCATAATCATCTTCAGCTTCTACATCATCTTCAACCACCTTCTCTTTTGATCTTGAAGTTGTAGGTGTGGTTGTACTTTTCTTAGCTCTAACACTACTCGATGGCTTTTTCCTCTTTCCCCAGGTACGCCTAGTGTATGTTCTAGGCTCTCCAACACCCCAAGCATCATACACAATGTCTCAATCAAGTGTGTGATCATATGCACAATCAAGGCCTATCATTCTCATCATCCATCTCTCCAACCAACCACTCATTGCAATCATCAATAGAGTGGAATTTGATTAATTTCATCTCTATGATTGTGCTTCTCATACAGCTTTTTGTTGTATTTGACATATACCAAATCATATATCTTCTTGTGCCCAAGCCTATTTCTCTTTTTTAATGGATATGCCATATATATATATATATATATACATATAAATTATATATAACAGCAATATAGCCACCCAAAAAGAGTTTTTGTAGCACAAAAGTCAGCCAAAAACAGATCAACAACAAAAATGGAGCAAGAACAAAAGAATCACACAAAAAACAACAATATAATCACCAAAAGAGGGATGTCGCACAAAAAACAGCAAAAACAAGGGAGGAAGAATGACAAAAACAGTTAAAAAAAAACAGAGAAAGAAAGGTTGTTGTTTCACAAAAGTCAGCAGAAAACACTCAAAACATAACAACAACAAAAAGACAAAAAACTTGCACAAAAAAGTGAAAAATTGCAAATAAAAGTGAAAAACAACAAAAACTAGTTGCCGGTCACCTCCGGAGGATCGGCAGTGGATGGGTTGTGTAGGGGATGAGTAATGTAGGAATTAGTAAGAATGCAAATAAAATTAAACTAGGGCTTTGAATGGAGGTAAAAAAAATCCTAATTGAGTTAAGTGTGTTCTTGGGCGTTGGTCAAACGGGTTTGACCAATTTTGAATTTTATGTTTATATTTTGAAGGGTTTATAGCTGCCATTTCCACATAACCCGCCATAACTGCCATGGCCATGGCGCACGCCATAGGCCACTCAAGAAAAAAGGAGATGCCCCAACGTAGGGGTCACGGAATTCTCTAAACCCGCCACCGCCATCCGCCATGGCAAATATTTAACAACATTGGTTGGAAATACAACTACTCTCCATATATACCATTTCATCAGCAAGTATCCCATTAATGCCATTCTCATACAACCGAATCAGCCAATTTAAACCAGCTAGCTGGTAATCCCTCATCTTTCCCTGAATACCTGCACAAAGATAAAAAATTAACATAGGACGTTATACCATTCGTGTAAAGAACATTCAGGGACCAAATACATTTGCATACTTGCCACCAAATTAGAAACTGATGCAGCAGAAAATAAACATAGGACCATGTTATCACTACATATAAATGAACCATCCTAAATGTCAACGTCGTTACTACTAAGTAATGTTATGGCAGAACCAGTGCATAACAATTAAAACAGGAAGGAGAAAGACAATCTTACAAGAGGGCTGCACCAATAATCTAGTGTTTCCAGTGCCAGAAAGGCCATCTTCTTCCTCTTTGAGACACTCTTCATCTTCTTCCTCTTCAGTTATCTTTGACGCATGGCGGCCCCTAAAAAATGCAATTGGAGAGCACAAGAAACATAAGATTTACTTCAGACTAGCAACTAACTTGGCTACAAATGATGACTGCTTTAATAATGTGAATATCCTGATCCAGTTCCGTCGGCTACTGACCTCTGCCCCCACCTCTCAGTTTCACGACTTTCCTAAAAGATCTACTTCTAAGGCCACCGGTCTGTCAACTTGACAACTTTCTGAAAGAATTCCGCTAAGCCCAATCTCCTCTACCTTCCTAGTGCCTACCAGCAAGGTGTAATGCAAAATAAAACAACAAAAGAAGAAGAGACAAAAGACAAGGATTTCACTGACAAATCATAGCACCACCAGAACCCATCTCAACTCTCAGCTACTCAACCATGTCAAACTAGCGCATAGGCAAATACAACACATGCTGATCTACCAAGAGCTTAGAAAACTCAATCATGTTGAAGACTTCTGCTCAACCCAAACCCAAATTATGCAACAAGCTTGTTTTGCAAGTGATCCTCATTATTATTAGCAGCTACTGAACACAGTGAGATACTTACACCTCCAAAGAAAATGGTAATGTAAAAATCTCAACTTATGCAGCCATACTGGAAAGGTAATCAAGTCAAAATGGCATAACCAACCTTCCTTTTCCCTTCTTCAGAGGTACAGACTGATCACCCTTGGCAAAATGAGCAAATAACTCTGTTTGCTGTAATAGATAGTTCAAGCGACCCTTTCCTTTGTTGTTCTGCCAAGGTAGACCTAATCATATATCATATCCAAGAAGATAACAAAATGTATGCATTATGTCAAGTATCAATTCATATTAAGAAAACACACCATGTCAGCCTCAATAGCAGCATTCTGGACGTCAAGTATTTCTTGGATTTTCTGCTTTTTTACCCGCTGCATTTCTTTCAGCCTTGCTCTTTCACGCTTTGAAATTTCATTAGCAACGATGTCCTCTTCCTGAAACCACAAACAAAACCTTCAGCATAAACCACTCGATCATTCCAACCATGTAATGCGTCTCTAAATAGAAGCGTAGACAACATAAAAAGATAAGACTGCAGTGTAGCTCATAAAACCAAAAATTAACTGTATCTCATTTGGGGGGATACAAATATACTGTTTAAGACAACAAGCATATATTTTTAGTTCTTTGAGCGATTCTCCAAATTCAAACAAATTGTAATAAGAACAAATAAAACTTATTCTCTAAATACTAAGCTCTTCCCCTACCCCGTTTCTACATTCTTAATCACTAAAATATTGACTATCCAGCTCATAAAATCATGAACTGGCAGAACCCTCATAACTCAGCAAACCAAAGAAAAAACAGACCTATCTAACTAAAATCCACAAAAGGGGAAAAACACTACTCAACTAGAAACCGGACAGAGATCCATCTAGCTACGCCGTGCAACAGTAAAGCAACAACCAGATACACACACAAAAAAGCGCAAACTAAAACTGCTAAAACCTCAATGTCATCATCATCCTCCTGAACAGCAGCGTTAGGCGCATCATCGTCGTCGTCGGAATCTTCGGCGGTGCGAGCCACCGCCTCGAGCTCCTCGTCGTCGTCTTCCTCGTCGTTGACCTGGTCCTTGACCACCTCCTCCTCCGCCGAGGAGCTAGTCATGGAGTCTTCGGAGGAGTCCCTTGCATGCGATGGTTTCGCCATTTTTGAGGGTTTCTGTAATTCACCACCGCTTCGAACAGTGGTAGAGTTTTGCTGTTTGGGGGAAAAAGCGGAAATAAAAAGCGTATATTAAATTGGAAAAAATGGAAATGCAACCGACCAACTGAGTTAGCGGATTTGGGTTTATATAGCCTGCCCCAAAAATGGTTTGGATTTTCCTTATTGTTGTATATATTTCCCGCCATTTGTTGGAGGGGTGTTCCCGCCACCGGGTTGGACTAATGGGCTGATAATTTTAATTAAATCCACTAAAAGCCCAAACTATGGCCCAATCTAATATAAAATCGATACAGTCCATCGAATATAAATATTTTTAATAGATTTATTTGTGGGAACAAATAATTCAACGATGGCCCAATCTAATATAAAATCGATACAGTCCATCGAATATACTCCATCTATCTCATTTAAAATGTCTCACTTTCCTTTTTGAGTTGTCCTGTTTCATTCAATTTTAAGAAATAATTATCCCTTTAAAAAGTATGGAGTTGGAACTTTAGGTGGGACGGATGGAGTAATTATTTTTAATAGATTTATTTGTTGGAACAAATAATTCATAATTTCGAGCAAGATTGTTAACTCAAACTATTAAAAAGGAGATTCAAATATTTTCTACATAGCCCAAATTAAAGCCCAAAAACACCAGCCACGTGCCGTGCACGCGAAATTATTTCCGTGATTCATCATTTTTTCCGTAGTCAGCATGTTCTATCCAGACAAAACATGTCGTTTTCAAGCAATCTATTTATTTTACGGTTTCACCCCTGTAAAACTTCAAAATCTCCTCGTACAAGTGCATGCCACCCGCCTTCATAAATCCGTCTCACCAGGGTAGTTTCGGCAAACCAAATAACATGTTGGAATTTGGAAATGGCCCCTTTTATTTCAACTTGCACGAAATCATCAAGTATACACAAGCCCTAAATCAATCGCATCAACGCTTTTTCGACGTCGTTTTGCGCCTTCCCAGCTCCACTTTGCAACGCTCACGGTCGCCGGAAAACGACTTACCCATTTTCTAATTGGAGCGCACAATTTGATTTTGGGAACTTTTAATTAGGTCAATGGCTTACATTTATGTTTTACCTCAACGATTGAAGTCGAACTTCAAATTCTGAGTTTATTCCGAGTTTAATCTTTTCATTTATTGGTTACTTGTGCAGGGCATGGAAAGAAGGAGATGGCTGATTATTGCAATTCTCATATGTTCGGTGACCTTCTCATCATGTAGAGGTCATCTTTTCTTTAGTTTTAGTTGTGATAATTTCTAAGTAGAATGACAATTTTTATTTTTGGTAAATTGTGGAAGCAAAATTAGTTTCCTTGCACGAATTCTTGTTGAATGGACTTTAAAGTATGTAATTGAAATTATCTTTTGCCTCTTTTTTATGAACTGTCACTTCTGCCCTTTTAGATATATGTTCTTGGCAATATCTTTTGGAGTTTTTGTTTTCAAAAATAGTAAAATAGTTAAGATTTTAGGATGAGTAGTTGAATGAATTTATGAATTGAAAGCGAATGCTTTTGGATTGATTATATATTTTGATCTTGAATATGGAGATTTATCTTTTATTCACATAATTGGAAAATTTGTCCTTTGCTGTATTTTCTCATTGTATGTTTGGTTGCAGAACTCAAGGTGATAGTCAAGCATAAGCACAAACCCAAGCAGCATCACTCGGCATTGTACAATCATACTCTTGCAACAATATTGGTGCAATATGCTTCAGCCGTAAGATACAGCTTGAAATGCATTATGTAATTGTTGGTTAGATTGGAATTTTAATTTCGCAAGCTTGATAAGTTGGTTTTGTAACCAATTTATTCCAACGAAAGCAGTGGTGTTAAACAGCTCCTGTCAGTGATTCTAATGTTATGTATTTTACTCCCATAAGGAGGATCACCTGAAACAAATTTCAGGAGATAACGTTTGTGTGTTCAATGATCATTCTAAATTACTGACAATCGATTAATTAACTGTTATACTTACACTTGTAGGTATATATGTCAGACTTGACTGAGTTGTTTACATGGACGTGCTCAAGATGTAATGGTCTAACTGAGGTTGAATTGATAGTTGAATAAGCCCTATAATTAGCTGGCTTTACCTGATAATGAATGTTGATTCACTTTCTCTTGGATCCAGGGCTTTGAAATTATTGAGCTGATTGTTGATGTGAAATGGTGCCTACAGGTTTGGAATTTGAAATCTCCGTACTTGTCTTAATTTTGTTTATCTAATTCTCTCGAGTCTGTAAAAGCTTTTTCTTTCTGTTCTTATCAATTTTATTTAAAGAAGCTCTAATACTGGATTGTTTATTTATGTGACAGGGATTTGTTGGTTTTGCAGCTAATCTCAATGCTGTTGTGATTGCATTCAGGGGAACCCAGGAAACCAGGTTTGCTCTGTCTCTTTAGCCTTTAGCTTATTGTGTTTCTACCTTCATGATTTCTTACTGCCTCACGTTTCTGTTTAAGTGGCCTATTTGGAGCTATTTAAAACCAATGGAAATTATTATGCATCTGTCACTTTCCTTTTGTCCGAGACTCCGAGTTATCATACTCATTCCAGTAGTTGCACAATGTTCCAGTGGTTAAATTCTGCATACATAAGAAAGATGACGTCTGATAAATTTAGTTCTTTCCTTACACATTTATTGTTTTACTATGATTGCAGTATCCAGAATTGGGTGGAAGATTTGTTCTGGAAGCAGCTTGATATCAATTACCCTGGAGTTGATGGTGCTATGGTGTGTTCATCAACTCTTGTTTCTGTTTTCTTCATGAATTTATTTTAGTATTTGCAGAGTGCTTGTATTGTTCAACTGATCTTCCAGTGCTTCAGGTTCATCATGGTTTCTATAATGCTTATAACGACTCCTCATTACGCCCTGGAGTTCTAAGTGCTGTTCTACTAGCAAAGGAGTTATATGGAGACACTCCCATCATGGTAACCGGGCACTCAATGGGAGGAGCAATGGCTGCATTATGTGGACTCGATCTTCGTGTAATACTCCAAAACCTTGATTGCCTTTCATGATTAGCACGTATTTTGGCTTTTACAATTAGCATTTAGGCTGCTATTTTTATTTTCTTTTTCTCTTACCTATGGGAACTGTGCTCTAAATTTTTTTGTCCATTTCTCAGCTCACTCTTGGAGAGAAGCAGAATGTCCAGGTTATTACATTTGGGCAACCTAGGATTGGAAATGCTGTTTTCGCATCCTACTATTACCAAGTTGTGCCGGATACCTTTCGTGTCACACATGGAAATGATATGGTGCCTCATTTGCCCCCCTACTACTATTATTTTCCGCAGAAGACATACCATCACTTCCCAAGAGAGGTAATGGTTTTACACCATTATTACATTGATATGTATATACACGCACGTTTGTGTGTATCTTAAGTCTTAGTCTTGAGTTTCTTGTCCGATTTCTTTTTCTTTTGAAATGATTATTACTGGATACAGAACATCTTTTAGATTTCAAAAATATGGAGAAGAGCTAATAACTATGCATCATTTCTTGCATTTATGAAGATGACAAAACCTAGAATCCACCTCTTAACTCATTAAGTTTCCCTTACTGCCTTAAATAAGGGTTGATGTGGAAAATCCTCAAGTTTTACACAATTTATAGTAAGGTTATCTGTATGTCAATTTGCAAGGATGATATTTTAGTATCTTGTTTCTTTTATACATAGATCCCCTAGATTGCTTGCCATTGTCAATTTTTGCAATAAGTTTCATCCTTAGTGGTCGTCCCATTGGTCTTTATTGAGTTATACAATCCTCATGTTTTAGGTCTGGCTCCACGATCTTGCATTTGGAAGCTTTGTTTATCCAGTCGAAAAGGTTTGTGATGGTTCCGGGGAAGACCCAACTTGTAGCAGGTAAGTATTCATCTTCCTCCAAACATTATTGGTCTAATGGATTCTCGCTACTTCTGTGACACATTTTTTGAATTTGCCATCTATATTTGAATCGTGTTAGCCATGGTCGTTCAAGATGTGGGAATAAAGTGGCAATCCTTCTTGAATGCTTTTGCAGGTCGGTTAGGGGAAACAGCATCGCTGATCACTTGACATACTATGGCTTTGAAATGGGATGCAATGAGTCGACAAGCATGTGCAGGATTGTGATGGACCCGCGTCTTGCTGCCTATGGTACGACAGACGTTGATGGAAATTTCGTTGTGTTGAGGGATCCTTCAATGCCGGTCTTGAAACTAAATACAGGAGGCAGTCGAGGCACCATGGTTTAGATGCTGATTCAGGCCAACCACCCCAATTTTCTCAGAGGTGGATACATTAATCAGCTCATACTCATTCAGAAAAAATAAAAAAACTGTACAGACAACTTGTTCACATATAACATTTATGTCTTTGTAAATAACAATTTCCATCAATGTACTATTAATATATTTTCCACTTGTAAATAAAGTCCCCATATTATGCTCTCTTTTGTTGTTATTTTCTTTCTGCACAATCTCATTAGCACTAAATTGGAACATCTTATCTCTGCAGTATCGTATTTATATTGCAATTGGCATGGATTTCTGCTGCTTGATCGAAGTCGGGTTTGGTTTGAGTCGATATATCTAACCTTAGAAGATAGATTTGTGGCAAAGAGGCTGCTTGTTATATGTTATATCAGATTAAATATATTTGAAGCTATATCTATTTACTTGTCTCAACATTAAAAGCATCAAGAAAACACAAATTTCTCATTAATGCTACACACTTGATAACTTTCAAGATTCCGCATCAAAGCAACTGAGATTTTTCTCCTCACCAAGAAATAAATAGTCTGAAATTTTTGATATAGGAGGTGTGACAAATTCACCATTATGAATAACCAAATACATGAATACAAGTCTAGAGATGTTGATAAACAAAGAAAGATTGAAGACTTCTTCTTCAGTTGCCCTTCACATCAGTTGGTGGCGCTGTAGCATCGGCCTCCTGCAAAATCATCGACGAAGAACACCAAATTTTAGACGAACATCAAATTCTAGACCATATTATCCGAATTCAACCTCATATTCAAACAAACGAAATTCATACATTTTGATCAGCAGGTGTCTTCTCTTCTGCAGAAGGCTTTGTTTCTTGAACCAAATCTTTGCTCTCCTCCACCTTAAGGCCCTCTTCTGTAAAGCAAAAAACAACACAAATTTGAATCATTAATGATAGATAAACCACCATAATTAATCAAACAACACCATCTAACTCATCTGATAATTTCATATACAAACCTTTTCCTTCATTCCCTTCTTCCTCTGCAACCTTGTTCTCTCCCTTAACGACGTCGTTTTTGCCTTCGGAGATCTTCTCCTTAGTACTTGAAGAAGAATCATCTTCTGCTTCAACAGAAACCACCTTTTCTTTCTCTTCTTGATCAGCCTTAACCTCATCTTTCTTCTCTTCCTTCAGTTCCTCATTCTTGATTTCTTGAATTTCTTCTCTCTCTCCTGCATATCAGCCTTAACCTCCTCTGTTTTCTCTTCCTTTAATTCCTCATTCTTGATTTCTTCTTCTCTCTCCTGCACATCAGCCTCAACCTCCTCTGTTTTCTCTTCCTTTAATTCCTCATTCTTGATTTCTTCTTCCCTCTCCTGCACATCAGCCTTAACCTCCTCTGTTTTCTCTTCCTTTAATTCCTCATTCTTGATTTCTTCCTTCTTCTCCTGTACAACCTCGACAGCAACAGCTGCTGCAGCCTCTTCTCTCTCCTCTTTCTTCTCTCTCTTCACATCCTCAGCCTTAACCTCAGATTCTATTTTCTTGGAAATCTCAGCAGCTTGGATTTCATTTTTCTTGACAGCACTATCTGAATCCTTAACATCATTTGCAGTCACGTTGCCACCATTTTGGGGGATTTCTGCAGAGATGGGAGCTTTCTGTTCTTGATTTTTTGTATTCTTGCTCTTGCTCTTGCTCTTGCTCTTTGTGATGGTGTTTTGTGTTGCAACGGCATGCTTTGATTCTCCACAACCCATTTTTGTGTGTGTTTGTGTGTGTTTTATGAGGATGGGAATTAAAAAACTGGATTCTTGAATTATGGAAAGAAAGAGAAATAGAGGAAAATGGTGGGAAAATAAATTCCTCTGATTTCTCTTGTCAGCCTCTTCCTACAGTTGTGTTCTGGTTTAAAAGGGTGAAGCTACCGGTTTTTCCGTTGGCATTTCGAAGGTCGAAATTTTTCGTGGGGAATTGAATGGACAAGCTTTTGAGAAGAAAAAAAAATATAAGGGCTTTTTGAGAAAAAATGAGAAAATTAATTCAATTTTCTAGAATATAGTGTTGTATGTATGTATGGTGTGGTTACTAGCTAAATAATATGTGCGGCACACCGTAAAATTTGCGAATTTAAATAATATACAATGGATAGGTTGTATTTCAATATTGAAGAAGTTTAAATACAAAAGAATCCCTATTTAATATCTAAAAATAAAGTCTATATTTTTGTCCATTTGAGATGGTAAAATGGATTCCTATGTGTAATTTATAGACTATTATATAGTAATATGGGATTTATCCAATGCAAATCGAAAATAACAGTTGCGAGTTTCTTATAAATTAAACAAAAAAATTCTATATTTGTATTAAACTACTTAACTATATTTTAGAGGTAAAAATCAAAAAAGAGGTAAAAATAAGTAAGTTTAAATACAAAAGGGTTCCTATCAAGTTAGAGCTCTACTTCATGAATGTATTGTTTTGTTTGGTGTTTTACACATGTAGACTTAATTTGTATTTATAATACAATTAAAGAGATATTTAATTGCTAAATCTTTTTCCTATGATGGAAAATCTACCATTGTTATTTGTGGATTGTGAGTTATACTAGAGAAATGTTATGAGATTTGACTAGAGAATATCGGTGAATATGAACTTGAAAAAATAAAAGATGAAATGATTTTATTTGGATAGACATAAGAAAATTTCTTTTGGGGAAGGGGGAAGAGAAAGTGACTCCCTAGAAATTGGGGTTTTTGAATATTGGGAATTTTGTTGTCATTTTGGTTCAATGCATTTGGATGGTTTGCCCATGATATTGTTCTTTCATCTTATTTACATTCCATTATTGAAATTCATTTATAAAATAAGTTGCATTTTATATAATAAATCAGGACCAGGATTGCTTTTCGTGACAAGACGTTTCAGAAATTCAGGATTTAATAACTTATTTCCCAAAAATTCAATCATTTTTATGTCCTAACTTATATCTTCTTGTTTCAAAAATAAATAAATAATATTTTTAAGCAATGTAGATAATACTTTTTTTTTAATTTATCTGTTCGCATCGTGCAGACGAATGTACAAGACTACTTTTTATAAACAAATTATGTGTTTAGATTCAATTAATCTCTTCTAGATTGAGATTAGATGAATTTTCAAAAATTCATATAGTGTTTACGGTTTAATGAAATGTATTGAGTGGAAATAAGATAAAAAGGAAAAACTATAAATGATAATTTAGTATCTATAACTTTCAATATTTTATTTAATTTTTATATTGTCTCTAAATGCTGCAGGCCCATAAAGCACAAGACAAAAGGATAAAAATGGAGAATATACCTTTGCGTTGTGTTTTCTCCACCCATTGGCTATTAAATAAAGAAAAAAGCCTAAAAGTGATAAACATAAAAAAGAATTGTAAAATAATATAGTTGTTTTGCAGGCTGTGTGACAATTCATGGAGTGGATGATGATACCGAAGTTTATGGCTTTTATCCCATTAAAATAATTCTTTTAATGCTGTACTGAGCCTATAATTTATTTTCGTAGTTTACAACTTCTTCTTCATAAATATTTAAGAGTTATTTAGGATTTTTCTGTAAGGCCTTTTTCCATTAACCAGTTTTCTTAATTTATAATGTTAATTTTTTAATATATCATAATGCTTTAGCAAAAATTACTCTGGTCCAACAGATGAGGAAATTCAACTTTTTTTTATTATATTTTTAGCTTTTACGATTATTTATAGATATTTTTTGGCTTCTTGCTAGATTTTCAAATTTAATTCATTAATTAGATAATTTAATTTATAATTTTAGATGATCGAATATGGCTAATTAATCCATGATTATGTGGTAGAAAAGAAAGTGAAAAAAATATTGCTTAATTACGGAGTTGGTGTTGTAAGAAACTATAATAATAAATTATACTAACTCCGTCCGATATTGTTGGCATGTTTCTTTTTACACTTAGATTAAGGAGAGTTGTGTTTTGTGTGTAAAGTAATGTGTGACACGAAATTAGAGGGGTTTTTTAATGTAAAATTATTTCCATTTTTGGAACGGGCCAACAATAACGAGATAACCCAAAAAGGAAAACGAACCAACAATAATGGAACGGATGGAGGATTATCGAGTTACATAAATTTGCAATTTCTTCACAGAGAATTGGGTGTTATGAACTGAATGGATCCTCTGGCTGTAACTCTTCACTATTCAAACTTGTTCGAATATCTGTCGAGCTTTAAAAATTATGTTTATGTGATCCGCTTCATTTAAGCAAAAAATTAAGAAGTGATTCTTTTCAATTAAAGAAAAAAAAAATACTGAATTTGCACACACCATTTAAATTGGGCTAATTAGTTAAACAAATTATGCACTTATTGCCAAGATTGGGACCCAAATGATGGGCTAATGGTCTCAAATTGTCCATAGAGCTGGTTTAATGGGCTGGTAATTGAATCCCACATCTCATTAACGTTTTTTTTCAGTATTTTATCTTGATAAACAAATAATTGCATTTTATGAAATATGAACTATCTGAACTTATTTCTTGGCGGCTATAAAAATAAGTATGTGATTAAAAAAAAAAAACATGATGTAGACATTGATAAAGGCCAAATATATTTAGGGGTCCGTATAAATTAAGACTCTTACAATCGGATCATTGAACTTTCAGAGGATTCTCAATCGGAGTCCTTGTTGGATTTGTATATTGAAAACAGACTGGTTGAGTTTTTGTATACAATAATTTTCAGTTACCACTATTATGATCTTCTTTCTGAATTGTTTACTTGATTGTATATATTATCTCATTATCTCTTACAAAAGTTAGATCATATAGAAGATCACAAGAGTTTATATGATTGATTAAGTTGGTTGAGATATAAAAATGGTCATAGTTGGGACAACTTGAGGACGAGTTGTCGGTATATACTACAATATAGATAAGAAGTAACTTGACTTGGTTACTTGTCTATGCTGATATATCTTAACGTATTGATGGATCACAGTGAGATGGGTTATTCTATCTGACCGTCATGAAGAACCTAGATCTCGGTGACTTTATGTTGATCTGAACATCGATAAGGTTTCAAACGAGTATGAGTTACTAACCATCACTTTTATGGGTGATGGTTACATGTGATAACCTAAGATTCTCCGCATCTTAGGTGGTAGCAATGTTTGTATGTCATGCTGGTTACCTGTATCGATTCACCATATCCGTTTACGATGATGACGTCCCCTTAAGGAGCTCAAAAATTTATTGTACTAAACCCTGCACGTTGAGTTAGCTCAAGTACGATAATAAAGTTGAGTTGTAGTACTTTAGGAATTAAAGATATTAATTATCTTAAACAATTACAGTGCTATAAATAATTAATGGACGTGCGATATCTTAAATACGATGATTCGTAAGTCTAAGTACAACCAGAGTCAACTTCGAATATAAAGTGGTAAGTCATCAATTATTCTCTAGTGGAATGAATAAATGTTTGTGAATTAATTTATATTTTGAACTGAACATAAGATAATTAATTCATTTTAGACCAATATTTGTTTCTTTTATTTGATTCATGGGCTGACCATCAAGGTTTACGCTGTTGTTCATTTTCAGCCACCTTAATCTCCATAGATTTTCTCTACCTTGTATTTATAGTGCTCTCCTTATAATCCTAAAGAGATAGGATCATGACACATCTAATAAATATAATAATTATCTTCAATCCCTTAAGATAATTATTATCTAGAATAATTATCACTTGATATCTAATAATATAAGATAATATCTATCTAGATATATGAGATGTATTAAAATAATACATAAATCAGAACAGAATCCCAGAGGGATCCTATTAGGGTGGACGAAATTCAGGCAACAACAGATCTTGATGGGCCAACACAAGGATCAAATACAATGAATAAAGACGGGTCTAAAATAAATTAATTATCTTATATTCGGTCCAGAACATAAATCAATTCATAAACATTTATTCATTCCACTAGAGAATAAATGCTGACTTATCCCTTTATTATCGAAGTTGAGTCGGGCTTGTATTTAGATTTACAAATACATGTATTTAAGATATTGCACGTCCATTATTATTAGCACTTTGACTGCTTAAAATAATTAATTTCTTTAATTACTTAAGTAGTACCACTCAATCTTATTATTCTATTTGGACTAACTCAACCTGCAAGGTTTAATACAATAAACCTTTTGAGTTCCTTAAGGGGACGTCATCATCCTAAACGGATACGGTGACTCGATACAGACAACTAACATGACATATGAGCACTGCCAACACCCAAAATACGAAGAATCTTAGGTTATCTCATATAACCCTCACTCATAACAAGTCAAAGTGATGGTTAGTAACTCATACTCATCTAAAATCTTATCGAGGTCTAGATCAATGTAAAGTCACCTGGATCTAGTTCTTCACGACGATCAGATAGAAAAACTCATCTCATTGTAATCCATCAATACGTCAAGATGTACCAGCATAGACAAGCAATCAAGTCAAGTTACTTCTTATCTATACTACAACTTATACCGGCAACTCGTCCTCAAGTTGTTTCAGCTGTGATCCTTTTTATATCTCAACTAGATTAACTAATTATATAGATCTATGTGATCTTCTACACACTATATGATATAACTTTTGTTTGAGATAATAAGACAATATATGCAATCAAGTAAACAATTCAGATATGAGATTGTAATAGTGATAACATGAAACATTGTATACAAGCTCAACTATCCTGCTTTCAGTATACAAATTCAACAATCTCTACTTATATTAAAACAAATTTTTAGTATATAATGTATCTTCCTACTAGCTATTACAGAAAACATCATCACTTTGTTTATCCCACTTATACAAAAATTTCATTTCTAAGTGGGTGTCATCTTACGCAATCCAAGTTCTTGAACATGCTCCTATTACCTGTTATCATTATTACAAACTTCTATTAGTAGATGACATTTGTATAGTGATAGATGAGAGAAACTGATGAAGTCCTTCAATCTATGGCTCAAGAATTATGCAGCAAATCACATCTTTGCCCAAAAATTGAGGATGGGCACTTTTTGTCAAAAAAAAATGCCGTAAATTAATTAGTATTTAATGTCATGACACTTGTTCAGAAATAGCTTTAAAGAGATAGGTAAATGATAAAGAACAAGAGGAGGCTAGAATTTGGAGCTAACTCTGAAATACTTAAAGATATATATTCTCCTAGACCACTCCAAAAGACCTATGTTAAGTCAGAGCTCTCTTGGAGTCGAAGGGGTGGGGAGGGGGGAGAGCAGTTGATAGGGACTAAATATGTACTTAGAGCCCCCTATAAACTAAGACTCTCACCATCAAAGCCCTGACCTTTCAGAGGGCTCTTCATCAGAACTCTCCTCGGGGACTTTTAATTTGTTTATAAACAAAGCCCTTGTATAACCATTACGATCCCCACGTTGCCCATCTTCTGGGAACCATAGAGCATCATCTCACACACGATGTCATGATCCCGATATTCTCGGCTAATGCATCCTTATAAATACTCAACATACCTACAGTATCAAGTACGCACGAAATCTTTAATACATCATAAACAAAAAAACTTTCTAACACGTTCTAACTTGAGCGTTTGAGTCTCTCCTCTAAGAACTCTCTCCGGGTTTTGTTTTGCAGGTCTACTTCAACTACTTTCATCCAATCATCCCAAGAAGTTCCCAATTCACTCTCGATCCACGTCAAACAAGGTAACAATTGTTGTAGAGTTTTAACCTGACTCTATCAATATATATTAAAAATTATTCATTAAAGATTATTCTTATAAATGATGCCCAGTCTCGCCCCAATCTAATATACTTCTATATTGAAAACCATTTAAATAAATGAAGCAATAGCTATCAAGAACTCGAACGCAATTGGTGTTTGATGATCAAATCTTCTTTTGTGTTCTATTAGCTCAGTTGACTAGTAACATCGTGCTAATAATGTGAAGGTAGCAGATTTGAGCCCTACATGAGCCTTGTTATATATTATTAAGATAGATAGAAAAGAATTAATTAATGGTTGTGGTCAAATGTCCAAAATTCAATCGCACAAACACCTTATTGGTCAAATTTATACACTTAAGTCGCTTATCAATATGATTTGCAGAGACTGCATGTTACAACATAATTTATCTGCAGTTTACCTCTTCTGCATAATCTACATACTATTATACCAGAACAATGCGTACCAAATGTACATGAGTTAACGACTAATCATATAACTTAGTACCCTAAAAAAATTAACAGCAAAACAAGTAAAATGTGAAAATAAATTTACACAATAAATTAATGCTGCGAGTTAAAATCTTATTAATATTTTCTGGGTCTAAGTTTGGAACATGTCGCATATGATGTTTAGATTGTGTCATGCATGTTTTGCGTCGTTTGAGAACGAAAAAAGCGCAAGATTAGAGGTAGGGAAAATTATCGAAAAATCGGTATACCGAATTTATCGTGTCGAAAAAATATAAAAAATACTGAGTATACCGTAATTTTCGGTACGGTATGATACCGTACCGTTAATTTTCGGTAAGGTAACCGTGTCAATAAAGTGATACCACGGTATCTTGGTATATATAAACGGTATATACCAAAATTTGATATATACCTTTTATCGATACATACCGGTATGTCGGTATATACCAAAAATCGGTATGAATTGAGACATTATGAATGGTATACCAAAATCTGATGCGGTATGAATTCGGTATTTTCAGTATGAATTCGGTAACATACCGAAGTCTAGTATGGTATACCGTAAAAGTCGGTATGGTAACGATATAAAATTTTATCATATCGTAATTTTCGATATACCGAATGATTCGGTACGATATCGATATGAATTTTATATATCATAATTTTCAATATAATATACGATCGATGAAAAAATTTCGATAGATCGTATCGACCCACCCTAGGCAAGATTGTTTTGCAATTGCATGAGACGTATCTTGGCAATAATGTGAACATTTGTCAAAGCTTTATCAAAACCCACGTCATGATTACAGAAAAAAAATCCACGTGACAAACATATTATCCAAATAAATAAATGCTCGAAATTCAAGAAAATCTTCGGCTTCATCAACTCCAAGAGTGCATGCATACGCATATTATGCAAATTGGGTGCACCTAGAAATTCTCAAATATGTTTTCTCACAAAAAAAAAAAGAGAAGATATTCTCAAATGTGGAGGAGCACTTGAGGATTCTATTTTAATAATAATAATAATAATTATCATCCACTTCTCTTGACCTCTTGGAATCTTGGCCATACTTATGGTTTTCAATAACAATAAAACTATACGGTTACATTATGATTTGGTCATACGGAGATATTTTAGTAATTATAAATATAATTAATTAATAAAATGATAATATTAAATTAATGTGTTAATCATTTTTATATAAATGTCATTTTTTCACCTTTTCTGAAAAGCGATTAAATTTATTAGTTTTAAATTTGAATTTTGACGAGAGATGGATAAAGTGGAACCAAAGCACAATACGGGTAAAAATGTAATTCCATAAATTGTGTTTTAATGTAAAATCAATTTTTTAAATAAATCAAATATTAAGTAAATTGATTTTTTCATTTGGGTCGGATTATGTCTGACCATAATATGGTCAAATAACATCACTCATTGATTTGGTTAACTTTTTGTTGAACGAAGATCTAAAGATGGGAATCTGACCAAGTTGTTAGATTGTGTGATGGGAGATTGTTGGAAAACATGGAAGTTGAATAATTTGGAGAATATAAGTAGACTTCACCTAATATGTTGATTAAGCAAAAAGACTTAACCTAATTAAGTTGAAAGTAAATGTTATAATCGTTTGAAGAGTTGGCAATGTGAAAAGTTATAGCCACGAACGGTAGGAAACATATGGGCTTAAAAAATGATTTCACTTTTAGAAAATTAGCAATCAAGTTGACATAGTATTTTGATCATGATATATTGCAATCTTAAAGTTCGTCTTTAGAACTCCATCCGTTCCATCCAAGATGACATGTATTTTTTTTTGGACTATCCAATTCAAAATGACTTGTTTCTTTTTTATCTTTTCAAAAGTTGTGCAACCTACCTATTTTTTTATCACTTTAATCACTTTATACTCTTTTCTTAAATAATCGTGTCGAAAAGAAATTGATTGTCTCATTCATAGGGAATAATTATTTATTAGAGTTAGGTGACTATTGATGCGGGTCGGGTATCCTACCGAAAAATTGGGTACCGACCCGATTTTGCATAAAATGTGATACCCGACCCGAACCGATTTTGTAAATCGGCACCGAATACCGACCTTTTTTTTTTTAAATTTATATATATATATATATATATATATATATATATATATATATATATATGTGTGTGTGTGTGTAATTATTGGGTGTCTTCGTCTTTAATAGTAGCCGATATTTTACAGCTTATTTTATGAAGCAAGTTTCTTTCCTTCCTAAATATATAAGTAAAAGTTTTATTAATTGCGGCAATTGCTCGATAATTATGGCTCTTAATATTATAAGCCGATAATGAATATCATATGTTTTAGGTCAATAAATTATTTATATTATATTATATTATATGAAACACAATTACAATAGTCTATGAATGTTTTTAAAAATATTTAATTTCCGAACATGATTACTATGCTTTATTTATTATTTGAAAAACTGAATTAATAGGCTGAAATTTAATTGGCAAAATATTTGGTTTGACAATATTAAAATAAGAGATCTATATTTTCAGAATTATTATGAATAAATACCGTCGAGAAAATATTTTAAATTGCGTGTCGCTTTGGGATTTGAGTTTTGGTTTAATTTTACTTTTTAATATGACATTATGCATATTGAATATCTTTTATACTTCGATCATACATTACTTCCACGTATAATCCCAACTCATTGACAATATAATATTGGCTACTAGAAAATAATTAAATCATATTTCGCCGCATATATCACGTATTTAAAGGTATATGCTATTTTTAATATTAAGATATCATTTATAAATTTCATATATTTAAATTAAGAATAATAAAACTATATTATAATATATTAATTTCAATATATTAATTATATATTTAAATATATAAATATATATATAATATAAATATTTTAAAAAATCGGGTATATCGGGTATACCCGATACCCGATCTCACCTAAATAGCTATATCCGACCCTACCTGACACCGATTTTGGGTGTCCGACACCGATCAGAAATCTCGGGTCGGATATCGGATACCCGACTACCCGATACCCAAATAGTCACCCCTAATTAGAGTGATATGTCTCACACTTACTGCGATCGCTAATGATACGTAATTTACCTTGGCACTTTTTCTTTTTTAATTTATTTTTTCTCTTTTTTTTTATCATAATCACTATAATTTGATATTTGATATTTGATATACGAATCGTATGAAATTCCTTTCTTCAAATCTTATCCTCTAATTTTTAAATTATTATCACATATATGTCCTTCCATGCACTCGAAGAGAAAAAGAAAAGAATCTTTTATCTAAAACGAAATCACATTTATTATATAGTTTCAAGCTACATTAATCGATTATGGGAGTCGACTAATTTTCATTATCATTTTCAAATTGAAATTCAAGAATCAAGACCCAAGAAGGAGTTTCCAACCAATGAGAGCTCTCGACTCCGACAAGTGTGAGAAATTCACATGGCTAAACTGACCATCTCAAGCAAGGATTTTTCCTACCGCTTTTAACTGTCGTCAAGAAACAGTTAGCTTTAATTAGTGTCCGAAGTCTGATTGGCTGGAATCAGCGGCGGGGGTCCCACCAAGCCCACCCCACTCCACAGTCTCTTTCATCACGCTACCTTATCCTCTTCCCCAGAATAATTCATATATAATGCTGGAAGCTCTTTCCAGATTTGGCAATTTTGAGAATATAATAATGGGATAAAGAGAGGTGTTTGTTTTGCCATTAATGCTCACTTATATATAAGGTGCCTCTGTCCATTTGACTCCATGGCCCTCGTAATTCGATTTTATTAGCCTTCTTGGAGTTATTGAGGTCGCCCCATCTTCTTCTTCTTCTTGCATTCTTGCATCCAGATATCCAATTTGTTTGGTGGGTTCTGCTCTTTCACTTGGAAATGCTAATGGAAGGCAACCCTAACGATCGCCTCACTTTTGGGAAGATGGGTTATGGGTACTCTCTCTCTCTCTCTCTCTAAATAGATGTCCATTTTCTTCTTTTTTCTGCTGAGGCTTATGCGCCTTTGATCTTACTGCAGTGTTATAGTGATGTTTTAGAGTAACATTGGTGTTCTGATTTATAGATCTTTACATCTGCATTTGAAAGCTGAAGTTTTGATTGTGTAGTCATATTGATTATACATGTATTCAGAAGTCAGAAAAGCGAACCCTTTTTTTTTATCTCAAAAAAAGAAAAAAGAGGGAAAAAATAGGACAATGGAATCTTTATTATATTGCTGTAGCAATGTTGATTGTACCCATAATCTTGTATCTAATTCTTGTGTTTGGTGGAATCTCTCCACTGCTGAAGATTCTTGCTTGATCTTGTTTAGAATTTCAAATTCTGATAGTTTATTATGAATTTTAATGGGTTCTCTCTGATTTGGGAAATAGCTGCTGCTCACACGTGTATATATATATATATATATATATATATATATATATTATAGGTAGTTCAAGTGAAAATGCTTATATGTAAGAATAATCATAGATTGGGTTTTACGGTAAAGATTAAGTTGAAATTAATTGATGACGTCAGTTATTAGTAAGACATAAAAATGATATCAAAAAGAAATACTCATCATCTCATAAATCTTGTCACCTTCCTTAATTACAAGGATTCATCAGCCTCTTTCAGATCTCCACAAAATATAACACATATTGAATAAATTTGTTGCATATGTATAATACAAATATTATATTATTCGTGGAATTAAATGTTGTACGTTTTTCCTTTTTTTTGTATTGAAGGTGGAACATTGATTTTTGCACGCATAAGATAATCTGTAGCACATTTATAACATATATTCTGCTTAACTTATTGTGGAGCACAAACTAATTACAAAAAATCCCTAAAATCAATGAACAAAGTTACTGATATAAATTTTAATTAATCCAACGAATTTAAAATATAGCATATGGCTATGAACTACAGCACTACGTAAATTAATATTGTCTATTGATTTACTAAAATCAATGGTTTAGATTTATTTTTATTTCTTACAAATAATTTCGTTATCTCTCTCTATATGAGTGTGTGTATTGAGTGTTGTTTTGTTTTCCAAGTTCCTTTCAGACGTAGTTTATTAGGACCAAATCCTTCAATTGAAATGGCTGTTCACATTTGGCCGTCATGGATTCAGTTATGGTTTGGTTCATATATTCATATTATCAGGATAACTTTAGTGATTTATTTGGTATTGAGGGTGAAGATTGAGTTCTTTATCATAGAGAAATCCAAATTACTGACTTTCTAATGACTGGATTTATGTAGATGCCAGCATTATAGAAGAAGATGCAAGATTCGAGCTCCATGCTGTAACGAAGTCTATGATTGCCGCCATTGTCACAATGAAGCCATGGTACTCCCAGATTTACTTATACCATGTGATTGATTGCCTAAGAATTATTCATGTTGTTATGCTAATCAATTGCAAAAATTGAATACATCGAACATCTGTTTGGTTTTTCTGCAAAAAGCTCAATCTAATCTTGGTATTTTGTTGCTTGATCCTTGTTGAATCAACAGAGCATGCAGCGCAAGATTTATGATCGTCATGATCTAATCCGGAGTGATGTGAAACAAGTATGTCCTTTGCAGAAATGTACTCTTCTTGCTTCTACTCTTGAGTTACTTTGTGTCTGTCATTCTTGTTTTTCTCTATTTCTGATTGAAAATGATGACATTCTTGCTTCGATTGCAGGTTATTTGTTCTGTTTGCGATACTGAGCAACCTGTACTTCCTCTTCGACCCTAATACTTAGTCGTACCCAGTTCTTTTCTACAATCCGTATATTAAGCTATCTTTGTCTCATCCAGGTTGCGCATGTTTGTGAGAATTGTGGTGTCAATATGGGAGAGTATTTTTGCGACATCTGCAAGTTCTTCGATGATGATGTAACGTGATCTTCAATATGCCTCTTCGTTATAGAAAAGAGTCTTTCAGTTCACCTTAATGCTAATAGGCATATTGTTGCTCGATGCAGATTGAGAAAGGACAGTTTCATTGCGATGATTGTGGGATCTGCAGGTTTGTGGAACAACATGAGTATTCCAAAATTTACCAAATTGTGCAAGTTTGATTCATGGTCGTGATTTGCAGGATTGGAGGTCGAGAGAACTTCTTCCACTGCAAGAAGTGCAGTATGTGACTCATTTCATTCCTTTCCTTCATTCGTCGTCGTTACAACACGATTGAAACGTGTTCAAGAATGGATGTTTTCACTCATTCTTGGATTTGATTTTCAACTAAATCAACGCCTTATCTCATGCAGGCTCTTGTTACTCAATCAGTTTACGCAACAATCATCTTTGCGTGGAGGATTCCATGAGGCATCACTGCCCTATATGCTATGAGGTTTCCTCTCTACTTTCTCTTTTTCTCTCCAAACTTCCGAGAACCACATTACTCGTTATATCTCTATCCATCACTAGTAGTATATATAAATGCTGCAACAATCTGTGGTTCTTGCATTTTTACAGTACCTATTCGACTCTCTCAAAGACGTAACGGTCATGAAATGTGGACACACCATGCATTCCGAATGTTACCATGAGCTGATAAAGCGTGATAGGTAATGAACTGTCTGGTCTCAGAACCACCATTGCGTCTTTTCTTGTTTCACAGCTAAAACAACTCCTCCCTCATTTTCTTGGACGAGATATGCAGGTTCTGCTGCCCAATATGCTCCAAATCGATCATGGACATGTCTATCGTATGGAAGAGAATAGACGAGGAAGTAAGTCTCCCTACACAGACTGTTATCAACAGTTTTGCAGATTAAAAGTTTTAAGTTGAGAGGACGTTTAATTTCTTTCGTGTAGATTGAAGCAACCATGATGCCTGAGGAATACAGATACAAGAAGGTGCTCCTTTTGCAACACCTCCCCTGTTTCTATGTACTGCAATTTTTCGGTCACTGAAAAAACTTCGTCTGTTTCGTGTTTTTCAGGTATGGATTTTATGCAATGACTGCAATGACACTACTGAAGTCTACTTCCACGTAATTGGTCAGAAATGCAGCCACTGTGAATCGTATAATACAAGAACGATTGCTCCTCCCGTTCTGCCTCAGTAAAACTCTCATTATTTTCTTCTGATGCACCGGAAAGCTGGTGTCATATGATTGATATTGTCGTTTCTTGTCATTTTTTATACGTGTGATGTACACTGTTGTATTGCTGTGTGAGAGGACTGCTCTTCTTATTCATAGAGTGGAAGAAATACTGAGCTCAGTGACTCTGGATTGATGTATGCAAAGTTTCATTGGTTTGTTCACTTTTTTTTGGCTTGTGTAGTCGTAAGCTGCTCGTAAATGGCGGCGTTTTGATTATGGAGTCTGTAGCTTTCAAATAGACTTCATTTTTATTATGGTTGCAGATTTTCTATTCGATCTTTTTATTTTTGTAGATTTGGCAAATAAATTTTTTAATTTGGTGAAACAACTTTTTAATAATTGAAGTTTCTTCTCCAACTCATCCTCATATCTTAAGTGATACTATTAAATTTATCCATTCTTATTTAACTAAATTCTCTGTCTAATGTCTTTTAAATTCTAATTCTATAAATTGTATTTTTCTATTTGGTTTTATAATTATAGATTCGAGAGAATACAAATTTTTATGTGGAAAATATTTTTTTTTATTATGGAATAGTAAAGTGGATATATGAAAAGTATATATATATATATATATATATTATTTGAAAAACAAGGAAATAGAAGATATTTTGGAATATAAACTCTTAAAAAGTATTTGGCATGATGGAACAAACAAAGATAAGAATGAAATTGCATATACTATGGTTGTAGCTTTCAAATAGACTTCATTTATATTATAGTTGCAGGTTTTCTATTCAATTTTTTTATTTTTGTAGATTTGGAGATCTTTCTAGCCGGCGAAGAAACTTTTTAATTTGGTGAAGCAACTTTTTAATAATTGAAGTTTCTTCTCCTTTATCTACATAAATGAATTATTTGAATAATCTAATGAATCTTCTGTTTCTTGTTATACCTCGTCTGGCTTAGGATTCATGTGTTTCAACTGGTCAAGAACATCACTGTTCTTCATTTCTTGCAATAATATTTCAATCACCTGAATCTCGGCCTTGATAATCCTGCCAAGTCAGCAACACAAATTTATTACTCTATCCGTCCCACCTAAGACGATTCATTTCTTTTCGGCACAATTATTTAAGAGAAGAGTATAAAGTGATTAAAATGATAAAAAGTAGGTAGATCTCATAACTTTTAAAGAGATAATTATTTTTTAAAAAGGAAACATGCCATCTTGGATGGGACAGACCCAAAAAAATACATGTCATCTATCAAACAAGTAGAGGCCTGAGAGCTCTCCATCCACTTTGCAATGATTGTGATTACATTATTCGAAAATTATATCTTAATACACCTGAATCTCATGCCTTGATTAAAATATATTTACTCATTATATTTCAACTTGAAATTTTGATCTTACAATCTTGCAAGTTTCTTTTTTCATGAAGCATTACTACTATTATTATTACAACTGCATAACTGATCCCTTACATTCATTGATTCATAGCCATGGAGAAAAGAGAGAAACAAAGCTTCAAAATCCTCTTGTTTCCATGGCTAGCTCATGGCCACATTTTCCCATACCTCGAACTCTCCAAACGACTCTCAGAAAAACACCACTTCACCATCTACCTATGTTCCACCACTGTCAACCTCGACTCAATCAAGTCGAGCCTTGAACGAAATTTGTCTGCAGATGCTGCTGCATGGGTGCAGCTAGTCGAGCTGCACATGCCATCTACCCCTCAACTCCCTCTTCATCTCCACACGACGAAGAATCTCCCCTCCCATCTTCTCCCAAACCTCATGAAAGCCTTTCAAGAATCAAGCTCAAGCTTCTCAGACATCACGGATTCCATAAAGCCGGATCTTGTGATATTTGACATATTCCAACCATGGGCGCCCAAGATTGCTTCATCAAGAGGTATTCCTAGTGTTTACTTCTCGACTTCTGGTGCCTTATCGGTTTCCTTTTTCCACCATGTGTATACAGTGGGGAGTGCTGCCACCTTCCCTTTTCCAGCTATAAGTCTTCCTAATGATGAGCTGGCCGGGCTACTAGGTCGTCTCGCCCCAAATCTAAAAGATGCTGATCTTGATGACTTTGCATTCGGAGTAGTGACAAGATCAACTGACATAGTATTGTCAAGAAGCTGCGGGCATGTTGAAGAGAAATATGTAAATTATCTTTCTACTTTGTGCAAGAAACAGATCATATGCACTGGTCCATTGATCGCTGCTGATGATGCTAACGACCACAATGAATTTGAGAGCTTGGAGATCATGAAATGGCTAAACGGGAAGAATCTTGATTCCACCATATACATCTCCTTTGGTAGTGAATGCTTCCTATCCAAAAAGCAGATAGCAGAAATAGCAAAAGGGCTACGGCTTTGTGATGCAAACTTTTTGTGGGTGGTGAGATTTCCATTTGAGGAGAGAGAGAGGAAGATTGAAGATGAAGTGCCTGCAGAGTTCCTTGAAATGGAGAGGGGGTTGGTTGTGACGAGATGGGTGCCACAGACGAAGATTTTAGACCATCCGAGTATAGGTGGTTTTGTGAGCCATTGTGGGAGGAGTTCTATCATGGAGAGCATGTATTTTGGTGTTCCAGTTATAGCCATGCCGATCAATGCTGAGCAGCCTTTGAATGCTCAGTTGATGGTGGAGCTTGGTGTCGGTGTGGAGATTGAAAAGGATCATGAAAATGGAGTGTATGTGGGAGAGGAGGTTGCCAAAGCGATCAATAAGGTGGTGGTGGAGAAGAACGTGTTCGGTGAAGGTTTTAGGAGTAGAGCTCGGAGATTGAGTGAGACGATGAGAGAGAAGGAAGAAGAGGAGGCGAATGAAGTAGCTCAGCAGCTACTGAAGATTTGTATGAAGATACCTATCTAGTTTCTTGCAATTTATGCAATCTCCAACTGTTTCTGGTTTAGGATATGTGTATTTTGATTGATCAAGAATATTTGTACTTCTGTTTTGTTGTAGTTCAAAATTACTTGCAATAAGATTTCTGTTTCACATTACTAAATCAACATGAGATGAAATAGAAACACAGTACTTACTATTTGCAGTCCTTTGAATCTCCTAACCTTTTATTTCCATGGTTAGCTCATGGACACATATCTCCCATTCTTGAGCTCTATAAAAAACTCTCAAAAAACAAAGTAATTCACCATATACTGTCTGCTTTGTGCAAGAAAAAGACGGTACACACCGGTCCACTGATTACTGTTGATGCTAATGAGCATGTTATCATGAAAGGGCTAAGTGGGAAGACACTTGATTCCACCATATACATCTCCCTTGGTAGTGAATGCTTCCCATCAAGGGATCAGATAACAGAAATAGCAAAAGGGCTACAAATTTGTCATATTAACTTTCTGTGGGTGATTAGATTAATTCCTGTCGGGACAAAGATCACTACAATTGGAAGAGCTGCCTCGAGGATTCATTGAAGCTGTGAAGGATAGGGGGTCTAGTGGTGTCAACATAGGCGCCACAGACAAAGATTTTAGCCCATGGGAGTGTTGGTGCCCTGGTGGTTTTGTGAGTCATTGTGGATGGAGTTCTGTGGTGGAAGCTATGTATGAGTTCCGGTTATAACCATGTGGATGAAGGCTGATCAGCCTCTAAATGCTCAACTGGTGGCATAGACGGGCATCCGAGTAGGGGTAGAAAAGTTTGGAAATGGACTGTATGTGGGAGAAGAAGTGGCAAAGGCAATCAATATACTGATGGTGGAGACAGCATTTTATGAAGGCTTGAGGAGTGAAGCTAGGAGACAGAGTGAGGCGATAAAAGAGAAGGACGAACAAGAGGCGAATGAAGAAGCAGACGAGCTATTGATGATCTGTGTGAAGAACAGGAAAATAGTGTGACAGATTAGCTAGTTTGTTTTTAATATTTGGTCTGCTGCAATATATGCAATCTCTCTTAAACTTTGTAAATAAATCCTTAGAATAAAATTCACAAAAAATGTGTTTCTAGTTATATTTTTTCTGGTTTAGGATTTATGTATGTTGACTGGTCAAGAACATTACTTCGATCCAGATGAAATTTTCCTAACAGACTTTTGCTAAAACAGACAACACAGGCTCAAATCCAACAGAAAATCTACAACTGCAGAATACACAAAAATATTCTCTTGTATCTTTGATATTGTCATAATCACTGAAAAATGATTTTTTGTAAAGAAATTATTGATTACTAAGTCGTGCAACGAGCCATAATGTTTGGTGAAGTGTCAGTTTAAGAAACACATGAAGTCAAGTGTAAACAACAAAATTGTGAATATTAAATCAAAGAAATCATGGCATTTTAAATTTGTGAGTTTGTTAAGGTTAAGGCCGGCCTTCAAAATTTAATTCAAAAATATGGCCATCACCACCTTCTGACAGATGCAACAAACAAATAGCTAGGAAGAAAACAAGCATAATATGATAAAGAAATGCAAAAAATAAAATAAAAATTGCAGGTGGTAGGTGGAAAAGACATGATTAAATAAATGTGTGAAGGCTTCATAACTCATATATAGTTTATCAAGAGTTTCTATATGGATACCTCAATGTGTAACTAAAAATTTCAAACCTTTGATTGCTCAGAGCAACTTTACTCCTTCAAAATGGAAACAAAACCTTCTAGTTTTAGTATTGTTATGTTCCCATGGTTGGCTCATGGCCACATATTTCCATTTCTTGAGCTAGCCAAAGCTATCTTGAACAGAAAAAACCTGCACATATACTTCTGTTCCACATCCATAAACTTCGAATCGATCAACACCTTCATCAACAAATACGCTTTAAACACCTCAATCGAGCTAGTGCAGCTCCATCTCGAGCCATCCCAAGATCTCCCTCCTCACTACCACACCACCAAAACCTGCCTTCATCTCTCATGCTCACCCTCCTCAAGGCCTTCCAGACATCGAGCACCAGCTTCTCGGACATCATCACTGTTCTCAAACCTAATTTAGTAATCTACGACGTGTTCCAGCCTTGGTCTACCAAGATTGCTGCATCACAAGGCATCCCTGCAGTCCATTTCTCCATCTTTGGAGCTGCTGATTATTCCCTTCTGCATCACAAGCACACATTTGGAAACACCGATTTCCCTTTCCCAGCAATCAAGTTTGAAGAACATGAGTTGCAAGATTTGTGGGATGGTATGGAGTTTCTATCTTCCATCATCCCTGATGCTGATCAAGATTTCCTCTTTGGGAATTTCAAGCAACCTTGTGATATAGTCTTGCAAAAAACAAGTAGAGGGATTGAAGGAAGTACATTGATTACCTCTCCACTTTGTCTGAAAAAAAAATAGTCCCTGTTGGTCCATTGATCACTCACACCACCCAAAACAATCAAGAAAGCTCAGACATAATCGAATGGCTAAGCAAGAAAAGCATGAACTCAACTCTTTTCATCTCATTCGGGAGTGAGTACTTCTTGTCCAGGTCCGAGATTGAAGAGATAGCAAAAGGCCTGGAGATTTTCAGTGTGAACTTCATATGGATCATAAGATTCCCTCTAGGAGCAACGGTCAGCCTAGATGAGGTGCTGCCAAAGGGCTTCCTCGACCGGGTAGGGGAGAGAGGACTAGTTGTGACAGGATGGGCGCCACAGGCTGAGATATTAGGCCATGAAAATGTGGGTGGCTTTGTCAGCCATTGTGGGTGGAGTTCTTGTATGGAGAGCATGTATTTTGGAGTCCCCGTCGTGGCCATGCCTATGAAGAATGACCAGCTTATAAATGCTAGGATGTTGGTAGAGGCCGGCAGCTGTGTGGAGGTTTTGAAAAGTGAAGATGGGGTGTTTGAAGGGGAGGAGATAGGTAAGGTTATTAGGAAGGTGGTGGTGGAGGAGGAGGGCGGTGGAGATGAGGCGAAGCGCTCGTGGATTGAGTGAGAGTTTGAAGAAGGAAAATGAAGAAGTGTTGGATGAAGTGGCTGAGCAGCTGTGGCAGCTTTGTTTGAAGAAACAGATTGATATTTAAGCATATAAGTTTTGTTTCCATTTTTGGAGAAGTAAAGCTGCTCTGATCATTCAAAGGTCTTAGATTTTTAGTTACAAAAAAGTTGAAGTATCAATTTAGAAACTCTTGATAAGGTGTGTAAGTCTTTTACCTGTTACATGCATTTCTTTTTATTTTTTATTTTAATTTCTTTATTATGCTTGTTTTCTTCCCATTTTAGCATTTTTCTGTTGAGAAAAATGTTTCATTTAGATCAACCATAGTACACTTATTTATTGTTATTCAACAAATGTTCAGTAGCTGCTGAGCTACTTCATTCATCTCTTCTCTTTCATCGTCTCACTCAATCTCGGACCGTTATTCCTCCATAATTAGAAGATTGAATAAACAAATATAAAACACTTTTATGGCAGATTACACAAATGAGAATCTAAATCTACAATTTTTACAAATTTAAATGAATAATACCTGTTAACAGATCAAAGCTTTAGTAGCACTTCTGTGATCATACCAAAAAAAAAGGATTAAAAGTTGCACACTCCATAATCAAGACTTCACGCTAATTTACACGCAGCATTTTTCTTATGAGCTCATAAGCCAAAGAAGAACTATTTTTCTTTCTTTTTTGGATATTGGACAACAAACTAACTAATCTGTCACACTATTTTCTTGTTCTTCGCACAGATCATCAACAGCTCCTCTGCTGCTCCATTCGCCTCTTGCTCGTCCTTCCCTTTTATCGCCTCACTCAATTTCCGAGCTTTACTCCTCAAACCTTCATGAAACGCATTCTCCACCATCACCTTATTGATTGCCTTTGCCACCTCCTCTCCCACATACACTCCATTTCCATCCTTTTCTACCCCTACTCCAATACCCGTCTCCACCACCAGTTGAGCATTTATAGGCTGATCAGACTTCATCGGCATGGCTATAACCGGAACACCAAAATACATGGATTCCACCACAGAACTCCATCCACAATGACTCACAAAACCACCAACACTCCCATGGGCTAAAATCTTCCTCTGTGGCGCCCATGTTGACACCACTAGCCCCCTATCCTTCACAGCCTCAATGAATCCTCGAGGTAGCTCTTCTGATATTATAGTGATCTTCGCCCCGACAGGAAATCTTATCACCCACACAAAGTTAACATCACAAATTTGTAGCCCGTTTGCTATCTCTGCTATCTGATCCCTTGATGGAAAGCATTCACTACCAAAGGAGATGTATATGGTGGAATCAAGATTCTTCCCATCTAGCCATTTCATGATCTCTGAGCTCTCAAAATCATCATGCTCATTAGCATCAGCAGCAATCAGTGGACCGGTGCATACCATCTTTTTTTTGCATAAAGCAGAGAGATAATTGATATATTTTAGTTCAATTTCACTGCAGCTCTTCACCAATACTATATCAGTGGATCTTGTGAAGTTCCCAAATGCAAAATCATCATCGGCATCTTTTAAGTTGGGTAAGATGATATTTTTCAGCCTGAAAACGTCGCTGTCTGGCAGAGTTATGGCCTTGTAAGGGAAGGTGGCACCGGTCCTCATCGTGTACACGTGATGGTAATAGGAAAACGTGGTTGCAGCTGAAGTTAGAAAATAGACAGAAGGAACACCTTTGGTTGAAGCAAGCTTTGGAGCCCATGGTTGGAAGAAATCATATATCAGAAGATCCGGCCTTAAGCAATCCATGATATCCGACAAGCTGGAGCTCGATTCTTGAAATGCCTTCATGAGGGGTAGAAGAAGATCGGGGGGCAAATTCTTTGTCGTGTGAAGCTGTGGAGGGAGTCGCGATGATGGCATGTGAAGCTCTACTAGCTCCACTGATGCAGCACTGCTATCAGCTCGGACTGAATCAAGATTGACAGCAGTCGAGCATAGGTATATGGTGAAGTAGTTTGTTTTCGAGAGTTTTTTGGAGAGCTCAAGAAAGGGAGATATGTGTCCATGAGCTAACCATGGAAACATAAGAATTTTGAAACTATGTTCTTCTCTCTCCATAGCCATGAATGAATGAATGAAAGCTCTGCAGTTATAATAATATTAACAAGAAACTTGTAATGCTTACTTGCAAGATTATAGAATTAATATGTTAGATTGCGCATCTTTAGTAATGTTTTTTAATCAAGGCATGCGATTCATGACTTAATAAAATATGATATATTTGTCTTCTTGCCATTTGTTTGTTGCACTTGGGTTGTTTTGCCTCCATTGATGAACACACACTCTCTCTCTCACACACACACTTGTGGTGGACTAGCTAGATAATATGAGTGGGAGTCTGATGATCAAGTTAGTGTTTTGATGGTTGGCTTTACCAAGTCAAGGATGAATATATTGTACATATTCATTCGTATAAGCTGGCTGCCTTGTTACCAGCAATTTTTTTATATATTTGGTGTGGTTTGATTTATTTATTGGATAAATATCACTTTAAACCCTAAACTATACTCATTTTATCAAAAATATCCTGAACATTAAACAATATCATTTTAAACCCCAAATTATTTATATTTTATCCAAAATCATAAACTTTAAGAAGTATCACTTTAAACCTCAAACTGTTAATTTTTTTTTTTAATCAAAAGTACCCTATATCAATTTTTAAGCTCCTGAAATTGGACGAGAAATATCTTATTCTCGTTCGATGAGCCACATCAAAATTTCGAAGACAATAAATGAACGCTGGATATATCCGATGAGCCAATCAGAAGATATTTCGTCCAATTTCGTGAGCTGAAAAATTGATGTAGGGTATTTTTGATAAAAAAATAATCAGTTTAAGGTTTAAAGTGATACTTATCAAAGTTTAGGATTTTTTTGATAAAATATTAATAGTTTAGGGTTTAAAATGATATTTTTTAAAGTTCATGATATTTTTGATAAAATGGGTATAGTTTGGGATTTGAAGTAATATTTATCCTTATTTATTTGATACACTTTTAACAACATTATGTATCACTATTATCGGGATATGTTTATATATATAATAGATTAAATGAGAACTTCAATTCTTTAGAGAATTAATAACTAATGTCGTTCTTTCATTTTTTATAATCTAACGATCAAGATTAATTATCAATTATTTATTATCCTCATAAATTAATGGTAATAGTTTTCAATCCTATAATCAAGGGATTTATATATTTATTTACAGTAACTGTTCTCATATGTATAATCACTATAATTACATAAATAACAACGTAAATTACATAAACATAACAACAAATTGGAATATGAAAGATCTCACATGCACAAGAGCTTCGATTGGAATATTGTGAAAGATTTTCGGGATAAAGATCTTCAAATGGAATATGAGAGATTTTTGAGGTACAAATATCCAAATAGTAAAAAATTAGGGATTGGCCATTTTTTATCATTAATTAATTATGAGAAGTCCAATCTTATTCAATCTAAGAATAATTATTGATTTTTAATTCTTTTTTAAGAAGTAGTTCCTCCTATAACCAGTCCATATATATATATATATATATATATGAAAATAAACATGTAAGAATGCAAATATTGGTAAAAATAGGAAAGTTGCCGAACGTATAAAATTGTTGCACATCAATAAACATATAAAGTGTTGCAATTAACATAAAGTTGTTGCATTGAATCTAGTGCAACAAGTTTATACGTTTAGAGCAACAACTTTATATGTTCAGTGCATCTATATCCTTAAATATTATCCTTAAATATAAATATGTTCGATGCTATTTAATAAGATTGCACATTCAGTGTAATACATGCAGAAGCGTAACAAATAACCCGATATCATTTTTTAAGTGAGAAATTACATTTGTTATAAAAAAGGAAATAATTAAAATGATTTTATTAGTTCAACATTTCATTTTGACAAAAAGGTATAAAATTAGTTCACATAGATAAGAAGTCAATTGTCAGCATGTATAGTCTTTCTTTTGTATTTTAATTTGCCTTTTCAAACTTTACTACTATTGACTTATGCTCTAACGTAGGTATGCTCATTAATTATAGGATTAGGAATACTACACTTTTCATGATATCATTAAAAAATATTAAAATATTACGCACTAGTGTGATATTATTGAGAAAAAGGATCGAAAGTTACGATTAAATGTGATATTTTCTCAAAAAATAAAATAAACATGAAAATAAAATAAAGTATTAAATACTATACCATATAAACATATTAGATAACATATATAAAAGTACACACGTACCGTAACAAAAAAATACAACATAAAAATATAACAGAGAAATCAAACCGCCCAATCTGATTACTTCTTCAAACACAGCTGCCACAGCTGCTCTGCAGCTACATCCAACACCTCCTCCTCCTCCCTCTTCAACCTCTCGCTCAGCTCACGCGCACGCTGCCTCATCCCTGCGCCGCCCTCCCCCACCATCACCTTCTCAATAGCCGCCGCTATCTCCTTCCCCTTAAACACACCACCCTCTTCTCTCGCCACCTCCACGCAGCTGCCGGCCTCCGCCAGCATCCTAGCATTAATAGGCTGATCAAGTTTCATCGCCATGGCCACAACCGGAACCCCAAAATACATGCTCTCTACGACCGAGCTCCACCCACAGTGGCTCACGAAACCACCGGTGTTCTCATGGCCTAATATGTCCGCCTGCGGGGCCCACCCAGTCACCACCAGCCCCCTCTCTCTCGTCCTCTCGAGGAAGCCACGCGGCAGCAAGTCGTCTGCGCTGACGGTGGCCCCCATTGGGGATCTTATGATCCATATGAAGTTGACGCCGCAGAGCTCGAGCCCTTTTGCTATCTCTTCAATCTCTTCTTTGGACAAGAAGTACTCGCTCCCGAACGAAATAAAAAGAGTCGAGTTCATGCTTTTCCTGCTCAGCCAGGTGAGGATGCTGCTGCTCGAGTCTTCGTCATCTTTCATGGCTCTGTGAGCAGGGGCGGAGCCCGGGGCTTGACTCTGCCTCTGGCTGTGAGTGATGAGAGGTCCGAGAGGAAGTATCTTCTTCTCGGATATGTTAGAGAGATAATCAATGTACTTCTCCTCGATCCCTCTACTCGTTTTGACCAAAACAACGTCACAAGATTGGTTGAAATTCCCAAAAAGGAAATCTTGATCATCAACATCATACGTAATAGAATAAAGAAACTCAACTATGAATCTTAAGGATTTCAATTCATCTTCTCGAAACTGCATTGCTGGGAAAGGGAAGGTTCCATCTCTACCCAAAGTGCGTTGATGGTGCAAGAACGATAGATGAGCAGCTCCGAAGATCGAAAAATAGACCGCTGGGATGAATTGTGAGGCTGCGATCTTGGCCGCCCACGGTTGGAAGATGTCATAGATTACTAGATTAGGTTTAATGTTGTTGATGATGTTGGAGAAGCTTGACTTCGATGTTTGGAAGGCCTTGATGAGGGTGAGTTTCAGGGATTGTGGGAGATTCTTGGTGGTGTGGTAGTGGGGAGGGAGATCGGGAGACTGTTCTAACTCGAGCTCGACTAGACTGATGGAGTTGTGGAATGAATTCTTGTTGATGAAAGTGTTGATGGAGTCGAAATTGATGGATGTCGTGCACAGGTATATGTGTAGGTTTTTCCGATTTAGGAGCCCTCTGGCTAGCTCGAGAAACGGGAATATGTGGCCGTGAGCCACCCATGGGAACATCAAAATTGTGGGTTTTGGTGTTCCCATTTTTGGCAAAAGGAGATATGCTCGAGTGAAAAGATTCAGATTTGTTGTGATGGTGGGTGAGATAATAATGCAACAACTTGCAATAACAAACTATATAATAAAGTTTAAACCTATTAATTATGACATGATTTTTTGTCAATTGAGTGCTTATTTGTTTGTTTCATTTGTCAAGAGATGTGACTGCCTTTTGAATATGAAATGCTAAAAATATTATAAATTCTTATCAGACATTACACGTCATAGTCTAACAAGGGCAAAATCAAGAATTGCTATTCAAGTCCCGGACAGTCTAATGGTTAAGGTGAGTTCATGTGGTCGAAATATCACGGGTTTGAATCCCATCAAACACATCTATGGGTTTTGAGTCTATCACACCTGGTTTTTCAAGTGTGGTTTATATGTTTTGTGTGGTTTGCAGGCTATTACATTAAAACTTGAGGTTTACCCAATGCGCATCGTAGATAGTAACTGCGATTTCCTATGATACAAAAGAAGAAGAAAAAGAATTGCTATTCAAAAAGAATTGCTATTAAAATCAAAGAATTCCACCTGTGGTAGTATCACTTGTAAGATCCAAACTTTTTCTCCGATTGTTCCGAAAAGTTTTTTTTTTAATCTAAAAAATATGGCATGATTTTGGATTAATGCAAAAGAAGTCAGGATTACGTACTTGTCTCATATGCTACTGAAACTGACATTTTACCGAACTTAGAATAAATTTTATGGTCCATATGTATGAACACACCTACTGATCGATCTTAATTTCGTAAGGGAAATAAACGCGTGAAAACACCAGGATTTACGTGGTTCGATCTATGAATAAGATCTACGTCCACGGGGAGAGAGAGAGATTCGTGTATTGAATGTGTAAGAAGCGATTACAAAGAGTGTGAATGATCTATTTCGTCTAATCTAGCCTCTATTTATACACAAATATAATGAGTTTGACTCCAATTCGAAGTCTTCTCCCATTAGGATTCGAAGTCTTCTCCCATTAGGATTCGAAGTCTTCTCCCATTAGGATTCGAAGTCTTCTCCCATTAGGATTCAAAGTCTTCTCCCATTAGGATTCTTTTAGATATGGCCGAGCCTTCGCGCTCCCACCGGTTTTAGGAGTCTTCGTCGAACTTGTCCAGCCGAGCTTGATGTCGCTTACTTGTATTGGGCCCGATGCTTGGGCCCAGTAGTTGGGTCAGATCCTATCACAACCCCCCAAAAAGACGCAGGAGTAGGTCTTTGGATTGGGGTTGTTTACGACGAGCGGGCGTGAACGATCCGTTGACATTCTTCTCGGGCCCGACTTTGTGCGTGTCAATGCTTCCGACATCATATATCGTATGCCGTGCTTGCGAGGCGTCTGCCGAGGTCACGTGTGCTGTTTGTATCTCTTGCCGAGGTGTTACGCTTCACCGACGAGGCGTTATGCCGAGGTCTTCCGACCCGCTTCACCGGCGGGCGTTAAGCGAAGTCTTCGACCGGCTTCACCGACGAGGCGTTGGTCGAGGTCCGGACGGCGTTAAGTCGAGGTCTTCTTGCCGGCTTCACCGACGGGCGTTAGCCGGGTCTTCGACCGCTTCACCGACGAGACGCGTTAAGCGAGGTCTTCGACCGCTTCACCTATCGGCGTTAAGCCGAGGTCTTCGACCGCTTCACCGCCGGGCGTTAAGTCGGGTCTTCGACCGCTTCACTTGTCGAGGCGCCACCTGCCGAGGCGTTGTGCCGGTTGTACGCCGCCGCTTCACCTTTCCGGCGTTGTGCCAAAGTTGTACGCCGCCGCTTCACCTTCCGAGGCGTTGCCAAAGTCAGACGCCGCCGCTTCACCTTTCCGGCGTTGCTAAAGTTGTACCGCTGGCTTCACCGCCAAGTCGAATATGTAACCGTGTCGAGGTCGAGGCCGAGGTGAAGGCTCGGGATGCGGCGAAGAAGGCCGGGCTCGACGGCGCGAAGGCCAACGTCGGTTAAGGCCGAGTCGATCTACGGAAGGCCCAAAGCGGAGGCGGAGACGGTGACGGCGACGGCCGTGGTCGGCCGTTGGAGGATCGAGGCGGCGAAGGTCGGCCGCGAGGCCGAGGTGGCGGCGGCGAGGTCGAGGTCGGCTCGGAGGGCCGAGGGAAGACGGTCATGTATCGGGAGGCCGAGAAGACGGCGGGCGAGGCGAGGTCGGCTGCGGAAGGCCGAGGCGAAGGTAGCTCGTCCTCGATAAACGAAGGTAATTCATCCTCGAGAGTATCCGTCTTCGAACTAAACGAAGGTATCCGCTCGAAGGTATCCGTTCTCGTCGAAGTTCGTTAGAGAGTATCCGTCTTCGATATAAACGAAGGTATCCGTTCTCGTCTGAAGGTAGTTAGTCCTCGAGAGAGTATCCATCTTTGATATAAACGAATGTATCCGTTCGCATCTGAAGGTAGTTCGTCCTCGTAGAGAGTATCCGTCTTGAAATAAACGAAGGTATCCGTTCTCGCACGAAGGTAGTTCGTCCGTAGAGTATCCGTCTTGAAATAAACGAAGGTATCCGCTCGCACGGTATGGGTTCCTATTTTTGCCGAGGTCATCGGAGGGTGGTCCCTTATCATCTACATAGAGTACCGTCTTGACATAAACGAAGGAAATCGATCTCGTATGTAGGAATGGTTCCTTTTTGCCGAGGTCATCGGGAGGGTGGTCCCTTATCATCTACATAGAGTACCGTCTTCGACATAAACGAAGGAAATCGATCTCGTATGTAGGCATGCGCGCTTAAATTCATCTTCGTATGAAACGCAGGTAATCGACCTCCGTCGAGGGAATTAGTCCTCCGTAGAGGTATAGTTCGTCCTCAAGAAGGTATAGTTCGTCCTCCAAGAGGGTATAGTATGATGGGAAGAGGTAGCATGCATAAATGACAAATGAAATATGCACACACAAGCAAATAAATCAAAAGACGAGGTCGCCTACTTGGAATTGTCGGATTTGACATCTTGGTTATAATACCGAAGCTACTTGTTGCTCGCATCGAGCTTCTCTAATGTGGCGAGATCTCTCTCTCTTCGGTTTCTACGGGATTACGCCTCGGTTCCTCGATCATCGACTTCACGCTCTTTCCGTCCGTCGCTGCCTTGGCGAACCGATCCGCTATGCGCCACAGCCCGACGCAAAGACGGGCTCGATTGACGATCTCCTGTATAGGGCCCCGACAAGATGCCGCTCGAAAGCCGAGATAATGAGGAGGTCGTCTACATACTCGACTTTTAGGCTCTCCTTATCGAACCTAGTCATGAAGTCGCCGATGGATTCACCTCGGCCTTGCCTCATGGTGAGGAGCTGCGCCGAGGTGGTTTTGGACTCGACTTTTGGAAGAACCTTGATGGAAGGCTTCCATTAGGTCTCTGTAAGATCCAATCTTTGTCGGAGGTAGATCGTCGAACCACCGACAGGCGTTGTCGATCAATAACTCCGGAAGAGTTTGCACATGTGGATTGTGCCGAGGGCCGATTGATCATGTTGTATTGAACTGCGAGAGGAAGTTCTCGACCGGCTCTTCCAAGCCGAGCTCGGCGCACCCGCCGCCGTTGTTGTTGTTGTTGCGGCGACTACGGATGTATGACTTCGGTGTTCATCGTCGTGATTGATTCCTCAGTAAACAAAGGTTGATCGAAAACACAAAATTTCGTTTCCATGCACGCCGCGCGATGATCGATCTTAATTTCGTTAGGAAATAAACGCGAGAAGAACACCAAGGATTTACGTGGTTCGATCTATGAATAAGATCTACGTCCACGGGGAGAGAGTATTCGTGTATTGAATGTGTGAAGCGATTACAAAGAGTGTGAATGATCTATTTCGCCTAATCTAGCCTCTATTTATACACAAATATAATGAGTTTGACTCAATTCAAGTCTTCTCCCATTAGGATTCAAGTCTTCTCCCATTAGGATTCAAGTCTTCTCCCATTAGGATTCAAAGTCTTCTCCCATTAGGATTCTTTAGATATACCGAGCCTTCCTGCGTCCCAACCGATTTTAGGAGTCTTCTTGGGCCGAACTTGTCCAGCCGAGCTTGATGTCGAACTACTCAGACGGGCGCGATCTTGGCAGTATCCTATCACCTACCTACGACCAATTCTAGAAATAAATTAGTAAGATAATTAATTAACAAGATGACAAACCAAAATCTAGTACGTCTATTTGAAGTATGAAAAGAAAAAGAAAAAAAAAAAGAAAAGAAAAGAAGGGGAGTTGCAAGGACTGGAGTAAATATTGGATTTTTTATTCGAAAATGGGATAATTTTTTTTTACTAAGTTCATAAGTCAATGCTTCCAAAAATTTGGTTCTGGTATATAATCAAGAGAAAATAACAGTGCTCGAAATACATTTGAAAATTGAAATTGTTGGATTTCACCTAGAATTGAAGATATATTGCATAAGTCAAATTGTCAAAAATACTACTCATTCTGTCCTTGAATAAGTAAGTACCATAGTTAGAAATAAAATTCACTCCCTATTTAGTATACATCCAAGTTCAGAATTATCAATGCAATTTTAATTGTATGTTTGACTTTTCAAGCAATAGTTTAGGATAAAACGAATAAATTTTCCACTTTCTCAAAATTTGACAGCTAAAAACCGGGGAAATAGAACAAAATGTACGTCTACACATTTCGTGTATCAAATACTATACCATATTGCTAAGAAATGGTAAACCAGAATACAAAGAAGACAGAAGAGAGAATATAGAAGGAAAACTGAAACTTTATTATTGCGTGAGCTTTCCTTTTTATAGGCAACGTATACAATAATTATCATACCTATCATCCTCTAAACTGGAAGTTAACGAGCTAACAGAAACTAACAGAAAGCAGTTTAAGCTAACTAACAATTACAACAAACTAACTGCTGCAGCCACGTCACAACACATGCATACGTGAAACTGTTACAAAATGATATAATAAAATCTAATACAACCCCTACTGAAACTGGACTACCCTTTTTCAACTGGAAACTGTTGGAGAAGATGAGTCAAGCGAACCACTGTTATTGGTTTGGTAAATATGTCTGCGAGTTGATCCTCAGTAGAAACGAAGCCAACTTCTAACTCCTTTTTCACAACTTGATCACGAACAAAATGGGTGTCAATATCAATGTGCTTGGTTCGAGCATGATGAACCGGATTTGAAGCAATTGCTGCTGCGCTTTTATTGTCACACCAAATAGTCGGTTGAGTCGCCACCGGAAGACCAATTTCACTGAGTAAAGACTTGATCCACATAACTTCCACGGCGGAGTCAGCCAACGCGCGGTATTCAGATTCTGTCGAGCTACAGGAAACAACCTTCTGCTTTTTAGAACTCCATGATAACAAATTTGAACCAAGGAACACACAAAAGCCGCCTGTAGACTTACGATCATCAAGTGATCCAGCCCAGTCGGCATCGGAAAAGGCAGTTATGCGAAGATGAGGAGAAGGGTGAAACGAGAGTTGAAGGTTTATAGTGCCTTTGAGATATCGTAGGATCCTACGACAAGCTTTCCATTGAAGAGAGGTGGGATGTTGTAAAAATTGGCTGAGCTTATTAACCATAAAAGATATATCAGGGCGAGTGAGTGTGAGATATTGAAGGGCACCGATGGTGCTGCGAAAAAGAGTAGGATCGGGGAAAAGGGGACTGTCGTTGGAGTGAAGTTTGGCTCCAAGATCATAGGGAGATGGTTGGGATTTACACTCGACAAGTTTGTTTTTGATTAGTAAGTCACGAATGTATTTTGACTGATTCAACAAATAGGAGTTGGACTGAGTTTTGGTGACCTGAATGCCAAGAAAAAAACTGACAGTGCCTAGAGTTTTAAGTGCGAAATTTATGGAGAGATCTTGGATGAGATGAGCTATAAGAGTAGGATCCTCACCGGTAATGAGAATATCATCTACGTATACTAGAACAAGGATAAGTTTACCATTTTTTCTCATATGGAAGAATGAGTGATCGGATGCAGAAAACTGAAAACCATAGTGAAGAAGGTGATCCTTGAGCTTGTCATACCAGGCTCTGGGAGCTTGACGTAAACCATAGAGAGATTTTTGCAGTTTACACACATGGCTCGGGTGAGTAGGATCCACAAAACCCTCTGGTTGTTCCATATACACAGGTTTCTCAAGATCTCCATTCAAGAAGGCGTTATTGATGTCGATATGCTGTACATCCCACTGAAATGTGGCTGCGAGAGAGAACATCAACCTGATAGACACAGGTTTAACGACGGGGCTGAAAGTATCCAAGAAATCAACGCCAGCCCGTTGTTGAAATCCCTTGGCAACGAGACGAGCTTTGAGTCGATCGAGTGAGCCATCAGCGTGGGTTTTAACTCGAAAAACCCATCTGCACTGAATGAGATTCATGTCTTCAGAGTATGGTACTAGTTCCCACGTGGACTTGGAGATAATGGCATCAAACTCTTTGGTCATGGCTTGCTGCCAAGCTGGTTGTTCCAAAGCTTCAGAGGTTGAGGCAGGCTCCACCACGGTGAACGTAGTACAACCAGACTTATCTTTTTGCGCCAAAAACACTTTTGGTTTAAAAATACCATTTTTCCCTCGAGTAAGCATAGAGTGCTGGAACTGAGGTTGTAGAGGTGGAGGAGCTGTGGAGCTAGATTGAGAGTTTAGATCAGAGGAGGTGGTGCGTGGTTCATTGTGAGAAGACGTAGAAGACCTGGAGGACGAGGTGACATTTAAAGAGGAATTAACACCAGTATCATTAACTGGAGATGGGTGATTATGATGAGTGGACTGTGAGGTACTAGTAGGAGAACACGAATTCCCTAAGGAAGTGGACGGAAGCGTAGTCGTGGATAAGAAAGGTGGAGGATGGATAGGTAGATGAGAAGTATCTATAGGAGACACACTAACTGAGGCAGACGAATTGAATAAACATTGATAGGGAAACTCATTTTCATTAAAGAGCACGGTGCGAGCTATGTACACACGTCCGGAGGGGTGCAAGCATTTGTACCCTTTGTGAGAACTACTATATCCTAGAAAAACACACTTATCGGATCTGAATTGCAGCTTAGTGTTATTATAGGGTCGTAGATACGGAAAACATGTACACCCGAATGTACGTAGCATTGAGTAATCGGGAGAACAGTTATGTAGACACTGAAACGGGGAAGTATTGTTGAGAGAAGGAGATGGTAACCTGTTGATGATGTGGACTGCGGTGGAAAAGGCATCCCACCAAAACCTATAGGGAAGTTGAGATGCGGCCAGTAAGGTAAGACCCATTTGGGTTATATGTTGATGTTTACGCTCTGCTCTCCCGTTTTGTTGATGAGTATGAGGGCACGGATGTCTAAAAACTATCCCGAGCTGTTTAAGAAGTGGCTGAAGGCGACGATATTCCCCACCCCAATCGGATTGGAGACACCTAATGGTAGTGTTAAACTGTTTTTCCACATAAGCCTTGAAATTTACAAAAACATCATAAACTTCAGCTTTTGTGTGCAACGGAAAAAGCCAAGTAAAACGAGAGAAATCATCAACAAAATGTACATAATACTTGAATCCATTCAAAGACGTAGTAGAGCTTGGACCCCAAAGGTCGGTGTGTACAATTTGGAAAGGAGCAGTAGTTTTTACAGAAAATGAAGGAAAAGAAAAACTTTGAATTTTACCCTTTGCACATGCATCACAGAAGCTATGTTGTGTTTTCTTAAAACTGAAAGGCAGACCTTGTAATGCAGTGAGAAGGACTTGAGAACAAGGGTGACCTAGTCTATTGTGCCATAGGCGAAGAACCTGATCTTTATTGCTTGAAGGAACGGCATCAGAATTGCATATCTTGTAGCACGCTGGATTTTGAGGAGCTGTGTTTTCGAAGGCTGAGGTGATACAATCCTTCCTTAAGAATGCCCTCCATTAGGATTGTGTTGGTCAACTTGTCCTTGACATAACAACATGAACGGTGAAACTCAATATACACATTATTATCATTGGTGAACTTTGAAATGCTAAGTAAATTCTTAGTTATGTACGGTACAAGAAGGACACTGCGCAGAGTTAAAGGATGAGATGAACTGGTAGTCAGTTTAGCTGTGCCAACGTGAGTGATTGAGAGTTTAGAGCCATTACCTACAGTGAGCGTTTCTGAGCCATAGTAAGGAGAATGAGTTTGCAACTTTGCCATATCGGCAGTGACATGAGCAGTAGCTCCGGAATCTAAGTACCAGTCTGAATCACTTGAAGAAGCATTAGTTGAGACATTAAATGAAGTAGGTGAAGACTGGGCAGATACATGTGACACACGAGACTTTGTAGGGGGAATGCAGTTATCAGAGTATGGCGAAGTATTTAGGAAATGAGCTTGGGGAGAGGAAGAACCAGACTCTATGCCTGTGAAACTCACATCAAACCTTTTAAAACATTTAAGAGCAATGTGGTTAGTTTTACCACAGATTTGACAGATAGTTTTACTACTATTGCCGGATGATACCTGCCTGTACCTCGTCCACGATTTCCACGAAAGCTTGGCCTAGCATAGCCACGAGTTGTGAAATTTTGATGAAATGCGGCATGAGCTTGGGGCGAAGAATTCTGAGTGAAGGCACTCATGCCTGTAGCAGATGAGATAACAGGAGCAGCATTATTGAGTAGCCTGATTTCATGTGTTTGCAAGGCAAACTGAACTTCATCAAGGCTCATATCTTCAGATTTGGACTGAAGAAAAACGCATATATTTTCAAACTCTGGACCAAGACCGCCGAGAACCAGATTTACCAGATCAGTTTCAGGAATTTGTTGACCAATGCTAAACAATTGATCAGCAATTCCTCGAAACTTGAGGATGTAGTCATCAACTGAGGCATCTCCCTTCTTCATGGTTTGAAGCTGAAAACGAAGCTGTGCTGATCTCGCTTTAGACTGAGACTGGAATAATGTTTCGAACGTCAGCCATAACTGAGAAGCAGTGGTGCATCTACCAACATAGCCGATCATTGATGTTGAAATAGAAGCAAGTATCCAGCTGAAAACAAATTGATCAAGCTGGATCCAAACCAAATACTCAGGATTTTGAGTGATTTCATCCACGAACTGTTGTGGAGTTGAACTTTGTAGAAGTATATCGTCGAATCTGTAAGCCTTTGCAGTGGCTAGAACTTGAGTTTTCCAAAACATGTAGTTAGATCTATCTAGCTTGGTGCTAATAGGATTGATTGAAGGAAGATGTGATGTGAAGGTAGTTGCCATTTTTGTGAAGAACAGCGAGGAGAAGAAAAAAAATTAAGAGCCAAGCTCTAATACCATGCTAAGAAATGGTAAACCAGAATACAAAGAAGACAGAAGAGAATATAGAAGGAAAACTGAAACTTTATTATTGCGTGAGCTTTCCTTTTTATAGGCAACGTATACAATAATTATCATACCTATCATCCTCTAAACTGGAAGTTAACGAGCTAACAGAAACTAACAGAAAGCAGTTTAAGCTAACTAACAATTACAACAAACTAACTGCTGCAGCCACGTCACAACACATGCATACGTGAAACTGTTACAAAATGATATAATAAAATCTAATACATATAAACATACCCCTTCGTTCCATTATTGTTAGCTCGTTTTTCTTTTTGGACTATCCCATTAAATTGGTCCATTTCTAAAAAATGAAACACTTTTTACACTATAAAGTGCTTCGAATTTCGTATCACATATTATTTTACACACAAAAAATAACTCTTCTTAATCTACGTATAAAAAAAGAAATGAACCATGAATATTGGGACAGAGGGAGTATTAGGTAACATAAAAAGTACATACGTACCATAACAAAAAAATACAACATAAAAATGTAACAGAGAAATCAAACCGCCCAATCTGATTACTTCTTCAAACACAGCTGCCACAGCTGCTCTGCAGCTACATCCAACACCTCCTCCTCCTCCCTCTTCAACCTCTCGCTCAGCTCACGCGCACGCTGCCTCATCCCTGCGCCGCCCTCCCCCACCATCACCTTCTCAATAGCCGCCGCTATCTCCTTCCCCTTAAACACACCACCCTCTTCTCTCGCCACCTCCACGCAGCTGCCGGCCTCCGCCAGCATCCTAGCATTAATAGGCTGATCAAGTTTCATCGCCATGGCCACAACCGGAACCCCAAAATACATGCTCTCTACGACCGAGCTCCACCCACAGTGGCTCACGAAACCACCGGTGTTCTCATGGCCTAATATGTCCGCCTGCGGGGCCCACCCAGTCACCACCAGCCCCCTCTCTCTCGTCCTCTCGAGGAAGCCACGCGGCAGCAAGTCGTCTGCGCTGACGGTGGCCCCCATTGGGGATCTTATGATCCATATGAAGTTGACGCCGCAGAGCTCGAGCCCTTTTGCTATCTCTTCAATCTCTTCTTTGGACAAGAAGTACTCGCTCCCGAACGAAATAAAAAGAGTCGAGTTCACGCTTTTCCTGCTCAGCCAGGCGAGGATGCTGCTGCCCGAGTCTTCGTCATCTTTCATGGCGCTGTGAGCAGGGCCGGAGCTGATATTGAAAAGATGTACGGGCTAAATTATATATTTGTATTAAGAAGTAAGTTTGGACTGGTGAAATTACATTTATGTGTATGAAAAGTGAGAAAAATACAAAATACTCCCTCCTCCGTCCACCAAATACGTTCATTTAATTACATTTTGGTCCGTCCATAAAAGATGTTCATTTTCCTTTTGTGGAAACTAGGGGTGTGCATCGGTCGGTCGGTTCGACCGACCGACCGAAATTTTCAAAATCGAAAATCGAACCGAACGAATTTTTTTGAATCGAACCGATTTATAATTTCGGACCGACCGAAAACCGAATCGAAAAAACCGATCGGTTTCGGTCGGACCGAAATACCGACCGAAATATAAATTATTTATATTTTTTTTCTAAATAAACATATTTTTATCCTAATTATTTAATTAAAATATTAATTAATTATTATATAAAATATATAAATATATAAAATTAATAGTTCCGGTTCGGTTCGGTTACCGACCGAACCTAAAACGTAAAACCGAAAACCGAATCGAAAATCGATTTTAATTAAAATTTTGAACCGAACCGAAAACCGACTTCCTCAAAAACCAAACCGACCGAAACCGATCGGTTCGATCGGTTTTTTCGGTTCGGTTCGGTCCATGCACACCCCTAGTGGAAACATCAACTTTATATTTTTGTCCTAAAAATATCCACTTATTTATAAAAAACCACTCATGGCCGCCTTTTTATATCCACTTACTTTACACTAATTACAATTTATTAAAACCTCTGCCATCAAAATCAAGGAACGATTTTGGTGGACGAATGGAGTACAACTTAATAATAATAATAATAATAATAATAATAATAATAACAACGAAATACCCGGATGATTGTTGGGGCGTGCCCGAGGCTTGACTCTGCCTCTGGTTGTGAGTGATGAGAGATCCGAGAGGAAGTATCTTCTTCTCGGATATGTTAGAGAGATAATCAATATACTTCTCCTCGATCCCTCTACTCGTTTTGACCAAAATAAAGTCACAAGATTGCTTGAAGTTCCCAAGAAGGAAATCTTGATCATCAACATCATACATATTAGAATAAAGGAACTCAAATATGAATCTTAAGGATTTCAATTCATCTTCTCGAAACTGCATTGCCGGGAAAGGGAAGGTTCCATCTCTACCAAAAGTGTGTTGATGGTGCCAGAACGATAGATGAGCAGCTCCGAAGATCGAAAAATAGACTGCTGGGATGAATTGTGAGGCTGCGATCTTGGCCGCCCACGGTTGGAAGATGTCATAGATCACTAGATTAGGTTTAATGCTGTTGATGATGTTGGAGAAGCTTGACTTCGATGTTTGGAAGGCCTTGATGAGGGTGAGTTTCAGGGATTGTGGGAGATTCTTGGTGGTGTGGTAGTGGGGAGGGAGATCGGGAGACGGTTCTAACTCGAGCTCGACTAGACTGATGGAGTCGTGGAATGAGTTCTTGTTGATGAAAGCGTTGATGGAGTCGAAATTGATGGATGTCGTGCACAGGTATATGTGTAGGTTTTTCCGATTTAGGAGCCCTCTGGCTAGCTCGAGAAACGGGAATATGTGGCCGTGAGCCACCCATGGGAACATCAAAATTGTGGGTTTTGGTGTTCCCATTTTGACAAATGGAGATAGCTCAAGTGAAAAGATTGAGATTTGTAGTGATGGTGGGTGAGATAATAATGCAACAACTTGTAATAATAAACTATATAATAAAGTTTTAAACCTATTAATTATGACATGATTTTTGTCAATTGAGTACTTATTTGTTTGTTTCATTTGTCAAGAGATGTGGCTGCCTTTTGAAAATGAAATGATAAGAACATTATAAATTCTCATCAGACATTACATGTCATAGTCTAACAAGGGCATAATCAAGAATTGCAGTCATGGGTTCTCGTGCCGAGAGAGGTGTGTGCTCGACCACCAAACGCCCATGGATTTGGAAAGACGCTATACCTAGTTTTTCAGTGCCATGCACGCATGCGTGTGCTTTATGCGCTATTCAAGACATGAACACGGGTTTCTCTAACGCGCTCCTAAAGTAATGATCGCGGGCCCCCGTGATATCAAAAAAAAGAAAAGGAATTGCTATTCAAGTGGGATAGTCCAACGACAAGATGAGTTTATGTGGTCGAAAGATCATAAGTTTGAATCCCACTAAAAAAAATAGAGAAAAAAATGCTATTCAAAAAAGAATTGCTATTAAAATCAAAGAATTCCACCTGTGGTAGTATCACTTGTAAGATCCAAACTTTTTCTCCGATCCGATTGTTCTCAAAAGTTCTTTTTAATCTAAAAAGGACATGATTTTGTATTTAATGCAAAAGATGTAATGATTTTTGCTCTTTACGTACCTGTCTCATATGCTACTGAAACTGACATTTTACCGAATCTTAGAATAAATTTTATGGTCCATATGTATGAATACACCTAGCTACGACCAATTCTAGAAATAAATTAATAAGATAATTAACAAGATGACAAACCAAAATCTAGTACGTCGATTTGAAGTATGAAAAAAAGAAAGAAAAGGAAGGGGACTTGCAAGAACTGAAGTAAATATTGGATTTTTATTCGAAACTAGGATTTTTTTTTACTAAGTTGATAAGTCGATGCTTCCAAAAATTTGGTTCTAGTATATAATCAAGAGAAAATAACAGTGTTCGATGCTCGATCTAGTTTTCTGCTAGGAGTTGCTCATATGTATAGATCGCCAATAAGGCCGCTTTCATGCTCATGCAATTTGTTATTATCGTGATCGTCCAAATCATGGAACGATAATTTCCTAATTGACGATGATCTTGTAAAAGGCGATTTGTTGAATTAATTTGAGTTTTGTGGTTTAAAAAAACAGTGTTCAAATTCGCACTGAATGAAGTTATGGTTAAAGTTCTTGGGCCTAATTTTCCACTACTAGCATTTTTTAGAGGAAATAAGTACTCCCTCAGTCCCATCCAGCCAATTTCTTTTCGATACAGTTATTTAGGAGAATGGTATAAAATGATTAAAGTGATAAAAAGTAGATAGGTCCCATAACTTTTGGAGAGATAATTATTTCCTAAAAATAAAACATGTCATCTTGAGTGGACAACCCAAAAAGAAATACATGACATCTTAGGTGGGACGGAGTGAATAATATTACTTCAAATCATATAGTAACGCACGGTTTATTTCCTTAATTGGAATCATTATAGTATGTATTGCTATTAATTTCGTTCAATTAATGTGGAAATCTTGATTCCTTAACTGCCGCTTAATTTGTAAGTGTTACAAATCTGATTATATAAATATAAAAGAATTGTTTGTTAATCAATTAAGAAAATCATTTGATATGAAAGCTGGTGTAATCCATTTAAAAAAATTCGTAATGAAGTTTTAATGCCATTTTCCTTTTTCATTGTATAAATAAATAGTTTCCGTTGATGACTTGCATTTGCAGAGAAATTGAAGACAAATATTGTTCAGGTACAAAATTTAGTATGCTCTCATTTTTCTGCTCATTAGTTTCAAGAATGTCAGATCCCATTTGCTTATTCATTGTATTTCACTTGATAAATAATAAAACAAACTTGCATTGATATGTCTTTGATGATTTATTTTTCATGAACATGCCTCAGTATTTTCAATATTTTGGTCCAATAATCTCTTTCTGGAGGGTGTTGGCTTTAAATTTTTATTTATGTTGTGATTCTCCAAACATATACTCCCTCCGTCCATCAAAATCGTTACTTGATTTTGCAACACACGAGTTTTAATAAATTGAATGAGCGAAAGTAAGTGGATGTAAAAGATGGGTCATGAGGATAATGAATGAATATATTAATGTATAGTGGGTATAAAAAGGTAGGCCATGAGTGATTTTTTTGTAAATAATTGGATAGGTTTAAGGTAAAAATATGAAGTTGATGTTTCTAAAATAAAGAAAGTGAACATTTTTTATGCACGGACGAAAATGAAATTAAATGAACGTATTTGATAGATGGAGTGATTACGTCTAAAGTTGAGTTAAAGAGATTCATAACCCTTTCATACCCACAGAAGTCTCTCATTCCAATACTGAAACCATTTTGCAACGACGCAAAATAGAAACCTCACTTCAATAAATAATTGTAGCAATTTTGCTATGCAACCCATAAATTATAGGATGAACTCTGCATTTCTGTTATAATAACTAGAAAAGTTATACGCATAACAGACCTAAAATTAACACATACACAAATTTAATCAAGATTTTGAAGAATTTTAAGTACAGATTAAAGAATTCTGTCATATAGTCATGCTGAGATTTTTATGCTAAAAGCTCTGTCGCTTTTAAAAAAGTCACACTTTCCTTTTTGGGTTTTTCAAATATAAATGTTTCATTCCATTTTAAGAAATAATTATCTCTTCAAAAGGTGTGTTATATCCACATTGTATCCATTTAATCACTTTATACACTTCTCCTAATTATTCATACCGAAAAGAAATGAGACACTTTACATGTGTGGAGGGAATATTATTTTTTCGAAACAGTTATATGGTCAACTTAAATAGATGTTATATTTTCTTTGTGTTTGATTAAAATACATTTCCCTAATTTCCTAATTATATCCGCAATCTAAAATATAAATTTTATTGCAAAGTCAGCAATATAATTTTTATTTATTTCTTTATATATTTTGTGAAGCATTATTACTCTACTCTGCAGCATCATGCAAGATCATTCCTGAGGGTAGGCCATTATGGGCGACCGTCCAAGGCCCACTATCTTAAGGGCTATATATATATTGGATTAAATTAGAATTCTATTTTTTTTAGAATTAAGAATTAATATGATTCATCCATCTTTTATTATCTAACGATCAAGATTAATTATAAATCGTTTATTATCCTCAAATTTTAATGATAATCGTATAGTCATATAATCAATGGATTTTATATTAATATCACATTGCAAGTACCACGTAGTGTCAAATGAAAACAACTCTTTCTAACAACATTAAACAATCCATCAACCATATCTTAGAATCTTAAATACCTCGTACACTCGATTCTACTTCCCTCAATATCCACAAATTCAAACAATTTCACTATCTTCATCTCTTAACACACTAAACCAAAGCAAACAAAACACCACCAAGAACATAATTTGCATCATCTTATTGCTATCTTCTCTTCCAAAACTGTAATTAATCCACGTGAATCTCGTGTCTTAATTAATATACTATTATGATTACCACTGCAGAGCTGATCCTTGCGTACATTTCATCAATTCACAGCCATGGCGAGAGAGAAACAAGAAACCTTCAAAATCCTCATGTTTCCATGGCTAGCTCACGGCCACATCTTCCCCTACCTCCAACTCTCCAAAAAACTCTCAACAACACCCCACTTCACCGTCTACATCCACTACTACAAATATCATTTTTCTCTACACCTTATAGACTACGTTGCAGTAAAAGCGTAGTCTATAGTATAGACTACGCTTTTATCAAAAGCGTAGTCTATGTGCGAATTTTTAAAATATAGACTCACGCTATACTTAAATGCGTAGTCTATATAAACTATTAACTACGCTTAAAAGCGTAGTCTATGTGCGTGTTTTTTTAAAAAAAAGCGTAGTCTATGTGAATAAATTTAAAAAAAAAAAAAAAATCAATCCTCAAAATCGAACTCACGACCTGTGCTCGATCAATTTCAGCTTTTTCATCACTGCACTACGATTCAATTTGGTTATCCAAGAAATTTCTCTTATTCATCTGAGAAAATGTACGCTACCATTGCATTTCTAAATACACAACCTCGATTTCGTAATATTCAAGAACCTCATGTTCTTTGTCTTTTGTCTTGCTTTCGTTAGTGTGCATCATAAATCGCCGCATCGTAGAGCTCACCACGTAATTCATATGCACCGTGGATAGGAACTATGCAGAAGAAATCTCAATCTCAAGCCGTGAAAATTCGGCCGTTCTCGCTTTCAACGGCGAATACGATTTCGCGCACCGCCGATGTACTCCTCAATTTTCCCGCCAAAGCATTCGTCGATCCTCGATTACCTAAACAACGGCGGATCCTCTAATTTCTCTTCCACCGAGAGCGAGAATGCCCTAGCAGTGCTTGCTTTCAATTCCAGAATGAATGAACCGTATCAATTTTCTATTGTTAAAGCTTATATATAAATGATTTAGTAGGTGTCAATTTTCTAACTTATGTATCTTTTTGTGGAAGGGAGATTTTACAGAGAATCGTTGATCTTGTCCAAAATACTCTAAATTTAGAGGTCAAGATTGCACAAGTTTGCTTGGTTTTCTAGTAATGGGTTGTCTCTTAAACCGCCGCACACCGAATTCCTTAATATTTGTTTTATCTAAGAAGGTTATTTATGGAGACACAGATTCAATAATGATATATAGTGGACTTGATGATATTGGAAAAGCTAAATCGATAATGGAAGGTCATTCAGAGGTGTGTTTTGAATCCGTATTTTGGGAGTCAATTTAGTACTACTTCAACAATGGAAGAGTGTTTCAGATTTATTCAATGATAGTCGATTTAAAATAGAAGACATTCTTGATGGTCGTCTTTTGAAAATTCGAGCAAAGCCAAACCCATGGATTAGTAGTATAACTGAATCATATAAATAGTGTTCATTGAATTTTACTTTTGTATGCTCTTCATCTCCGAAACTTAAACCTCGAATTAGGAAATAACAAGGAACTCGATTAATCGGATGGTTTTCATCTATCTCTCACGAATCGCATAAACCTGTATTGATAGGTTAACAAGAAATATAGGTGTCTTGAGATTGATCTTGATGGCTTGTACAAAAGAATGCTTTTGCTCAAGAAGAAGAAATATGCGGTGTCAAAATGCATTTTAAGGATGGCAAGTCATATGAGGTAGCCTTCTATACAATTTTCTCGTTTTTTCATCTAGGGTGCTCATTATCCGTCAGATTATCCAATTGCTCCTTATACAGGTCATTGAGCGTAAAGGTCTTGATATGGTTAGGCGTGATGGAGTTTGCTATCTAAGGAATTAGGAGATTGCCTCGGTCAAATATTATCTGGCGGGTCATTGCTTTTGCAAATTCTCTTACTAGGTTAGTTAGGTCTATGAGTCTCAATTCTCTTGTTTCATTGTCTTTGAATGTCCGCTTCTAATGCTTTCGTGTCCTGTGAGGATGTTGTTGAAGTGATACACGCCTCTCATGAAGGTACTTCCGATCTTGTTTGTATGTTATCACCTAATATCAAGATTTTAGATCTTGAGCTCTATTATAGGAAAATACTTGGGGCTTATATGAAAGCCTTGAGTGCTGTTGGTTGTATGAAACCGCAGTACAAGAGGAAATGAGGAATGGACAAATACCACTCAAAAATATGTGATCACGAAGACACTAACCAAACCACCAAGCATATCCCGATTCCGTAAGTCACCTCATGTAGAAGTAAGTTGAAAGCATAACAATTAATTTAAATCATTCAAGATCATCATGTGAAGTATCTCTTCGTGGTTCTCGTGTAGCACTTAGATTGAAGAAGTGGTTATGTGACCGGTTGTTCACTGGAGATACAAGATCTTATGTCATTTGTGTGAGCAGTGTGGTGCTTATCTGCTTTTCCTTTCATATACTCGGATGTAACACATGTCTATTGTAACTAAACTTTTCTCGCAAATAAATATAAAGAATAACCCATTGCATGTGTACTTGTAGGAATCGGTTCTACTTCCTCAGTTGGAATCGCCCAAGGCAAGACATCTGATGAACCGAAAAAGACAATGGAAACCGGATTATTGACATCGACTATTACCTAGCCCAGTTGTGTTTTACCCCACATTTCCTTCAAGATTGATGCTACGATTGGTTCTTTCGTAATGTTGCATATCTTATATTGCCTAAATATTTCATCAAATATTGCGATTCATCCCGTAATATCTCGATTGTGTGCATCAATTCAAGGTACAAGTCCAAGACGTTTGGTGATTGCTTGGGGCTCGACTCATCAAAGGTAAATGACATCTCTGTGTGTCTTGTATCATAATATACATGTAAGCATATGCATCACTTCAATTTGATTGTACCAAATAAAATTCGCTAACATTGTGATATTATGGTTTCACTCTTTAGTAATAAGAAGTTTCTACTATAAATGATCCCGTGTTTGATTAGTGGACTTTTGGTATGTAGTTTAATGTGTGGAATATCGTTGCTTCATTAGTGCATATTGAGAATTTCACTTTGCTACCGAGAGGTTCCAAAAAGGAAAAAAGAAAAAGAAAAAGAGGCAATCGTAATCTTAGGTTGTAATTAAAAGTTTAATGCGATTGCATTTCGACATACAGTATTCGATTTTATTCATCATAAGTTGTAGAAAAAAGCATTAGGAGTTTGAATATTTATTTCGAGTTTTGTATGCTTGATTGAATTCATGTTAGATTCACTTAGATTCTTTCTATCCTACATATAATATGCTTGATTCTCGTATGTAGTTTAGAACACGAATCCAACAGAAGAGGGTAAACACCAATAATTCACAAATTTTGGTACTTTTTTTCTTGTGAATTTTAATTAGGGAATGTGAAAGTTGCAAAAAAATTAAACATTTAAGAATCATGTTGTGATTGCAAATTTTGTGAAAGATTGTGTTAATTTTGGCAGAAGACAAAAGGATAAGATTGAATCTTTGGATTATGTTCCATTTCTACGGTTTCAGTTTTCTCGATCTAGATTCTTAATAAAATCGAATCGAATTTTATTTGTTGCAATTTTTTTTGCTCAACATATATTGTATCGTTCTGTATAGGTTTGTTGTGTCCAAGAGTTCTGCCACTCTTGTGTATATATGTTGTCAAGTCTAATTGTATCGTTAGATGCTTTCAAGTGAAATGTTGTGTGTTTCTCTTTACTCTTATAGAATTTCCCTCATGTATATACACGCACAAACTATCACGCATTTGCACAAATTGCAAAGTTGTAACTGATCATCTCTTTCCGTGGCGATCAATTTAATACTAGAAATTTGATGACATCTATTATAGAAATAAAGTTGGAAAAAAAATCATAGCTAATATTTTCATGTGGAAAAATGAAGTATAACACCAACTTGTGTTGTAAATTGAAATTTGTCGATGAAAAGAAGGAAACTTAAGCGGTGAGTGTAACTGGTGCTAATTGAGAATGGAAGAATAAAACAAGATAACTGTTTAGCATATGTCAAAGAATAGAGGGGGAAAAATAGAAGGCCAGTTTTTGGGAGGGAACCGCCATGCCTTGATGGCATAAAAGGGCCTCGACATTTCAAGATTGATCACTTTCTTGTGAAAATTGTTTGCTTTCTTGAATTTAGTGTTTGGGTGAAGAAGATAAAGAAAATGAGGAGAATCGCTTCTCAACCCTAACAGAATTTGCTGCAATTTATTCATCTACTGGTCATTGGAGAAGATAGATAATCGAGAGGAATGAATTGTGTTGTTTTTGCAGAGGCATTTTCAAGAAGATGAAGAATTCAAGAAGAAGTTTTGAGGGTCGAACCTGCACCCTTCAGAGATGTTGATCCCCAACCGCACAACTCTCCCGCATCTTCCTCCCTAAACGAGATTCCAAGAAGACTTGTACGACTCTCTCTCTAAAGGAAGGCTTCGTATTTTCTTTGATCCGCAATTTGATGTTTTCGTAATGTATTGCAATAAGGTATGTGGCAATTTTGATTCCTTATTGATTATTGGTTCTTGAAAATGCAGAAGAATTTCGATGTTAATCTCTCATGTTCTCTCTTCTTTCTAGATCGCTTCAAATCGATCATTGCTATATACTTTGAAATGTCAAATTTCTTGTTTATCTGTTATGAATTTCAATAGATTTTTCTTTCTTTTCCGGTGCCGCATCATATTAAGTATTCATTCCCATTGGTAACCTTTTTTACTCGACAAATGCAAATGAGCCTCGCCTATATGTATATTCTATCATAATTGAGCAAGCATGATTAACTAATAATTTCCGCGAACATCAGGTCTTGTCCAAAGTGCCCGTATGAGATGGTGGGCAAATATCTCCCGCTATTATAGCTAACCGTATTTTTTTTGTGTTTGTTTAAGTCGTGTATGTGAAAATGGGAACTCAAAGATTACCTAAGTGGTTTTTCACACTTGTGATGCTTGAGACCTTGATTCTCATTTTGTTTTATATCAAAACTCGTGTATCTATAGTTTCTCTTTGTCGACAAAGAATACGCTTATATTATCCGTCTGCTGAGTTGGTTTTTGATGTGAACTCAGCTACGCTAAGAAATGGACTTTGTTGATTTTGTTTGTAAATGAGAAGTCGCCTGCTTTCTACTTTCGGTTGAAGCATTGTAAACATGATTTAGTTTGTTGCTTTCTATAAAAGCACTTGATTACAAGGTTTTAGTCCTCCCGACTTTGGGGATAAGAATCAAAGATATCCTATTGATGTTTTTACCGCATTGCCATGAACATAATGTTTGAGCATTTATCGACACCGTATCAGACTTTGAAATGTGTATTTGTGGTAGTATTTGCTTGAAGGGCAATTTTTATGTTTAATGCAAAATTGGAGAAAAGAGGAAGAAGAACCAACTGGGAAATTGTTAAGGTATTTTCATTTATCAAATCACATTTGTTTTATGTCGATTTCATATACATCTACATGTTGCTAATATTTGATATTTTAAAAGTGTCAAGACAACCCGATTCCAAGCAATGCGGTTCTTTGTACTACGCTCATGAAAGATATAATTGAAGAAGTTATGAAGAGTGGTTCCATTTCTTTACGCTCACATGTAAGATAAACATTTCATTTCTTTAATATAATCATTTTTTCATACAAGAGTGCTAATATTCTATTTTTGAATTGTTAATAGTTTCAAAATCGGTCTTACTCTCAAGAGGACATTGATGAAGTTCGCATTGAATGGGCAAATTTCATGTTTCTTCACATATAGTCTTGTGATGTTTTAGTTGTAAGTTATCGATATTTTGAATTATTTTGTACCGTGATATGGGGATACGGTCTTATTGTTTTGTTATGTGATGCGTAGTATTTTGTATAGTGATTTTGTAATGTAATAAAAAGCAGATTGTATATTTTGTATAGTGATTTTGTAATGTAATGAAAACAGATTGTATATTTTGAATAGTGATTTTGAACGAGTCGCAAGTATATTTTAATCTCATTTGCTTGTGCGTTATTAATTGTACAGTTTAAATAAAGAAATTAACTACTATTGAAATTGAAAACCGTAGTTGTTATTAAATTGATTACGTTGTAATAGAAAAGCGTAGTAAATTTGGCATTAAAATCGTAGTAAATAAACTCAAAACCGTAGTTAATACATATAGACTACGCCGAAAGCGAGTGTATGTGCGAAATTTTGAAGTCTGTGGGTATAGACTACGCCGAAAAGCGTAGTCTATGTGCAAAAGCGTAGTCTATGGTGGGTATAGACTACGACAAAAAGCGAGTGTATGTGTGAAATTTTGTGTAGTTCTGTCGGTATAGACTACGCCAGAAAAACGTAGTCTATGTGAAAAGCGTAGTCTATAGTGGGTATAGACTACGATAAAAACATAGTGTATGTGCGAAATTTTGTGAAGTTCAGTTTAAGACAGACTACGCCAGAAAAGCAGTAGTCTATGTGCGAAAAGCGTAGTCTATAGTGGTATAGACTAACATAAAAGCGAGTGTATGTGCGAAATTTTGTGTAGTTCTGTTTATAGACTACGCGCGAAAAGCGTAGTCTATGTGCGAAAAGCGTAGTCTATGGTGGGTATAGACTACGATAAAAAGCGTAGTGTATGCCGCCTATTTTTCTCACACCACTTTTCTACACTACGAACGCGCATACACTACACATAAAACGCGTAGTCTATACTGATTTTTGTAGTAGTGATCTGCTCCACCAGTGTCAACCTCACCTCAATCAAACACGACGCCTCTCCATCACTGCACCTCGTCGAGCTCCACATGCCGTCTCCCCCTGAACTCCCTCCCCACCTCCACACGACCAAGAATCTCCCCTCCCACCTCCTCCCAACCCTAATCAAAACCTTCCAAGAATCCACCTCAAGCTTCTCACAAATCCTGGAAACCCTAAGCCCAGACCTCGTGATCTTCGACATTTTCCAGCCGTGGGCCCCGAAGATCGCCTCATCCAAAGGCATACCTAGTGTCTACTTCTCAACCTCAGGCGCCTCGTCCATCTCCTACTTCCACCATGTCCACACATTTGGCACCACCGCAATTCCCATTTCAAAGATCAGTCTCCGCTCGAGGTCGAGATAGCTGTGACGAGGACCGGCTCTACCGAATATCAAAGAGTCGGATGATGACTATCCGTTTGTGAACTACAGAATATCCACAGATATTGCATTGGTGAAGAGCTCTAGATATGTTGAGGAGAAGTATGTAGACTATCTTTCTTCTATGTGCAAGAAACGGATAGTCTGCACTGGTCCGTTGATTGCTTCTGATGCTGAGGAAGAAGATGGGTTTGAGAGCTCGGAGATCATGGAATGGCTGAATGAGAAAGACCTTGATTCCACCATATACATCTCCTTTGGGAGTGAGTGCTTCTTATCGAAAAAACAGATTGGAGAAATAGCAAAAGGGTTGTTGCTTTGTGATGTGAACTTTTTGTGGGTGGTGAGGTTTCCATTTGAGGAGAGAGAGAGGAAGATTGAGGAAGAGTTCCCTTTAGGGTTTCTTGAAGAAGTGAAAGGGAGGGGTTTGGTTGTGACAAGATGGGCACCTCAGACTAAGATTCTAGGGCATCCGAGTGTTGGGGGATTTGTGAGCCACTGTGGGAGGAGTTCGGTCACGGAGAGCTTGTATTTTGGTGTGCCGGTTGTGGCTATGGCTATGAATGTTGAGCAGCCGTTGAATGGTCAGTTGATGGTGGAGCTTGGTGTTGGTGTGGAGGTTGAGAGGATATTGGGAATGGAGTGTATTTGGAAGAGGAGATTGGGAAGGCGATTGAGAAGGTGATGGTGGTGGAGAAGAAGAGTTTGAGGAGTAGAGCTCGGAGATTGAGTGAGGTGATGAGAGACAAGGTGGACGAAGAGGTGAGTGAAGTGGCTCAGCAGCTCTTTAAGATTTGTATCAAGAACAAGAAATGAGTATGGTTTGTGTGCTTTTGATATTGATCAAGAACATTTTCTGTTTTTTTTTTTTTTTCTCTGTTGAATATTAGTTGCAATAACATTTATGTTTGTCATGTTTGTAAGTTAAAATTGGACATGATTTTAGGGCAGAATTAGTCCATTGTCTGCTTCGCATCATTTTGTTTAACAAACTTTAATTGAAAGGATTTTATTATGTTACAAATGGTGATTTTTTCATATATAGTTTAGATCTTGAGTGCATAAATAGTAGATGTGGCAAAATGGGCGGACCAAATCGGGCCAGTCTCGCTGGGTTTTAGGTACTATGCTGGTTGGGTTGGGTTGGGTCGGCGGCCTCACAATGCTATCAGATTGCAAATTCCGGAGCCCAACCCAACCCCATCTTAGCACCGAGCCTCCGGCCTAAGCCCGCCCAAATGATAATGGGACACTTGCATGCATTCTAGTATGATACTTGAATGAATTTTGTTTATGACACTTGTATACGTGCTATTAAGTAATATTGTATGATAATAAAGAGATAATAGAACATTTGTATGTGCCCTATTAAGTACTACATTAATAAAACTCAAGCGGACTTTTTAGTCCGAAATTCCCAAGTTTTTTTGGCCCGAAGCCTGGCAGACCCGATGGGCTATATGGGCGGGCCTTTTAGGCCCATTTTTTCGAGACCCATATTTTATGAGCCTAGTCAAGCTCCAATTCCTTGTATTCGAACAGACCCGTCGGGCCGGACCAATTTTGTCGGCTTTAGTAAATAGTATGAGTGTGAAGAGAATAAAATAGAGACATGAATTCTAGAAAAAATATATTACTCCATCCGTTTCCTATTTTTCTTCCTAATTCTCTTTTTGTTACATTGCCCAAACTTTTTCCTATTCCATTTGGAACCTATCCCAAAAGATACTCTAAAATTATTACCTTCAACAACACCCTTTATTTACACTTTTTACTACTCATGACCCACCATTATTTCTACTTTTATCCTCAACAATTCGACTTATTTACATTTTTTACTACTCATGACCAACCACTAAATAATTTAATATTACACTGATGCGAGACCATTGTTCCACTCATAATACACTCAACAACTTTTATTAAAACCCGTGCCAAAGATTCTTACAAAAGAAATTGGAGGACAAAGACACTACCTGCTACATGATTAAAAGAGACTACAATATTATGGAGTATCACACTTGTTAGTCAAGAAAAAAGTAGTGAATATTCACTCAATAATATTATGGACAAATTCTTGTGTCTCCACTGCTTGCTTCAACTAGAAGCATCACAGTTGAGACAACATCCTATAAATTATAGGGATATGAGTTGTTACGATATATATATATATATATATATATATATATATATATATAGGGAGGTTAACGAAAACCATTTTTATCATGACAATGGTATGAGACCGATGTTATGAAAGTAATGATATCATGAAAGTTAATGAATAAAAAAATAATTTTCGCCTCATGGGATTCAACCCCGTGAAAATTCAATTTTGATTCATTAACTTTCGCAGTAGATTCATTAACTTTCATAAGATATTCATTTTGTTTTCGTAGTTCTTGGCTTCACGTTAAAATTGGTTCTTATTTCAACCAAACTATATATATATATATATATATATATATATATATATATATATTGTAACGCACAGATTTATTTCCTTAATTGTTGAATTAATTTCATTCATTCTGGGAATCTGATTCCCCAACTTCTGCTTAATTGAGGTCGCAAATCTGATTATAATAATGTGGCAAATCGCCATCATTGGCCAGTCAATCGAAAGAAAATCATAGATTATAATTTATACCATAATGATAAACGACGAATGCTAAATCATTTCGTGCAATCCATTTTAAAAATTTCGTAATCAGGTTTAAATATCATATCCTTCTGTCCTTGTATATATAATTGCGATTGGTGTCTTGCATTTGCAGAGAAATTGAAGATAATTAAATTGTTCAGGTATAAAATTAGTGCTCTCTTTTTTTGCGCTCTTCAGTTTCACGAAAACGAAATCCCATTTGCATTTTCATTGTATTTCATTTGATAAATGATAAAAACAGAATCGCAGATCTGTTGGTGAATGTGATAGAAATCATGGAACATAAATTCAATATTTTTAACTTATTTCTTAACTTCTTTTTCCACTTTTATATTCTCTTGTGATTCTCCGAATTTTTTTTCACTGCACACACGAGATCTTCTATTCCAATTCCTATAACATTTATTTCCAGACCATATACATAAATCATAACAATTTCCTTGTCATTTTATTTCAGGAAATTGAGGCAAATTGCAAAAGGGTTCAATCAACGGACAGAAATCAAACTAGTTTGAGCATTCTAATGTTCCCATGGCTAGCTCATGGGCACATATACCCCTATCTTGAACTAGCCAAGAATCTCTCAAAACACAACTTCCAAATCCACTATTGCTCAACACCAATAAATCTCAAATTAATCAAACAAACCCTTGCAACCACCTCCACAATTGGTGTCTCAATTCGTCTCGTCGAGCTCCACCTCTCGTCCTCACCTGACCTCCCCCCGGAGCTCCACACCACCAAAAACACACCCCCAACCCTAATGCCCAAGCTACACGAAGCCTTCCATCAATCAAGATCAAACTTCGCCGCCATCCTCTCCTCCCTCAAACCCGACCTACTCATCTACGACTGCTTCCAGCCGTGGGCGGCCTCCGACGCCTCGTCCCTAGGCATCCCGGCCGTCCACTTTGCGGTATCATCGGCCGCACTCTACTCATTCCACTACCATCTCTATACGGTCAAGAACTCGCCTTTCCCCTACGATGCAATGTACTTCCGTGACCACGAGGAGAGGGCTTTAAACGCACGATTGTCGCCAAGATCATCGAAGAACACGATCAGAAACACGCCTTTGCACACTTCAAACAATCTCAAGATATCGTCTTGATCAAGACATCAAGAGTTCTTGAAGCTAAATACATTGACTACTTATCTCTCTTGTCTAAGAGAAAACTAATTACTATTGGCTCTCTCATTACATCATCATCATCAGCAGTGGAAGAGGATGATCATTCTACCATGATCATAAAATGGTTGAGCAAAAAGAGACAAATTTCAACCGTTTTAATCTCATTTGGGAGCGAGAACTACTTCTAATGATCAAATGCGTGAGATAGCAAAAGGGTTGTTGGAGGTTTGTGATGTCAATTTCATATGGGTGGTGCGGTCTCCGAGAGGGGAGAGAGAGGCGGCAGCGGTGCCGGAGGGGTTTCTCGAGAGGGTTGGAGAGAGAGGGATGATCGTGGAGTGGGCCCCACAAGATAGGATTCTAGGGCATCCGAGCACGGGGGCTTTCGTGAGTCACTGTGGATGGAGCTCGACTCTCGAGAGCATACATTTTGGCGTGCCGGTTATAGGCATACCGTTGAAGATCGACCAGCCGTTTAATGCTAGGCTGATGGTGGAGGTCGGCGTGGCGGTAGAGGTGGCGAGGGACGGGGATGGGAATTTCGGCGGCGGAGGGTTTGCCGACGTGTTGAATGAGGTGGTTGGCGGGAAAAAAGGGGAGGAGATGAGGGTTAGGGCTAAGGAACTGAGTGAGAAGATGAAGAGGGAAGAAGAAACGTTGAGCGGTGAAGCTGCATGGCAGCTGAGGAGGATTTGTATGGAGTCCAAGCAAGCGAAGTAAAGGTCGACAAATGTCGGAATATCAACAGTTTTGAAATTGATACTCCGACCGATAGTTTAAAATAGGGAGAAAGTGCAAATAAATATGTCATTAACGTTTATAGTGGAGAATAAAAATATTCTTAAAGTAAGTTTAGGTATACATAAAAATATGTTTGATGTTAAATAAGCGGCTCAAAAATATCCTTATCGTTCAATAAACAGTGCAAAAATATCCCCCATATTAAATAAACGGGACAAATATTTAAAAAGATTAAGTTATTTTTATTTTTTATCAAATTTAAATTAACACTCATTTGTATACACATATATATAAGAAATAAATACATATAATTCAATTTTCTATATGTAATATTATGAAATGACAAATTCCGATATATAAAAATTTAAATTGACCAATATTAGGAAAAAATTATAGTTTTATATTATAACTTAATATACATAAATTTAATTATAGAATAAATATAAGCATGTGAAAATATAGTTTAAAATAAAAATTATAAAGTTGAAAAATAATGGATATAAATTATTGTGTAAGAAGCATATATGGAAGAAAAATGGCTACATTAGACCATCATAATTAAACTACAGGATATCAAATTTCATAATTTTTCTCATTTAACAAACTTTAGGGTGGATATGCACTATTTATTTAACATTAAGGGCATGTTCATATTTCTCACCATTGTGTTGAACTTCCTGGTGATCATAGCAATATCGGTTGGGTGTTTCGACACTACAATATAAACTCACAAAAGAAAACGAGGAATATATGATAATTTTATATCACACTAAAACTCCAAAATATTACAACACACGTGCTACGGCACGACAAACACTTCTTCCTTACAAGAACAAGAGCTTCGGCTCTCTCTCTCAGCTCTCTCTTAATTCTATTCTTACTACTCTGTTTTCTTTCTCTCTAATTGATACAAAAAATACATAACTATTGTATCCTATTTATAGACTATAAAGTCGGTGAAATTTGATGAAGTAGCCGACTTTTACTTAGCAAACATCAATTTGTTCACGTCTCTTTCTCTCTTGAACATTCTTCATTTGTCATTTGAAGATAACAAATGTTGGCCACTTAAATTCCACCACCAATGTGCATATAGATTTGTAGGCTTTCCTTAGCCAACAAATTTTGACTTTGAACCCATTAATTGCATTGCCTACAATTCTTGACTTTTCTTTTTCTTTTTCTAATTGAGTTTAATAATCAACATCCTCCCTTAAACTCAATTCTTCAAGGACTTCATTCAGAGTATAAACTTCAATCTTCTAAAATCATCATGTTTCAGTGGCTTCGTAAAAATATCTGCAACTTGGTCTTGTGACTTGCAATAGACCAACTCCACATCATTCTTACTCACATGCTCCCGAATGAAATGATAACGAGTATCAATATGCTTGCTTCTTTCGTGAAACACCGGATTCTTTGCGAGTGCTATGGCGGACTTATTATCAACATATATCTTCGTCGGGCCTTCGAACAAATCCCAAAAATTCAGAGATTTTCAACCAAATAGAATGACACACCGAGAACTTGCTGCAACATATTCGCTCACATGTTGAGAGTGTTACAATGGCTTGCTTTTTGACGACCAAGTAAAGGCAAAGATTCCAATATAAAACAATAGTCGGTAGTGCTTTTTCTTTCATCCAAGTCTCTTCCCCAATCACTATACGAGTAACCAATGATCTTAACTTCGATTGGAGGATAGAACACTCCATCATTCGAGTGCCTTTAATATACCACGTAATCCTCTTCGCAAAGATTCAAATGGGATTGTGTAGGAGTTTCCATATATCCGCTAATTAATCCAACTCCATAAAGAATATCGTGCCTAGTACACGTAAGATACCTTAGACTTCCAACCGTGCTTTTAAAATATGTCGATCCACTGAGATTCGCAATCGTGCTTTCTCAATTCATGTCCAATCTCATGTGAGTATTAACAGATTACAAGACTCCATTCTCAATTTCTCCAATTTGTTTCAAAAGAGCTCATAAATAAATATCCCATCTTCACTTTGCACTACCTCAATTCCCTTAAAATGCGCCATCAAGCCAATATCGGTCATCTCAAATTCCTTAATCATGCTCTTCTCGAATTTATCAAACATAGCCTCACAATTTCCAAGAAAATCAAATCATCAACATAGAAGCAAACAACAACATGTTACCCGTAGTATCTTTCTTCATGTATAGTGCATGTTCATAAGGGCACTTCACTAAATTCTTTAGAAAATATTCATCGATTCTCGAATTCCAAGCGTGGTGCTTGCTTCAACCCGCATAAAGCTTTCTTCAATCAGAACTTTATCTTCACTCCTCGCTTCACATAACCTCGTGGTGCTCCACATAAATTTCTTCTTCAAGAAAACCATTTAAAAGTCGACTTTACGCTGTCGATAAATCTTCCAACAGGTTGGCGGCTAGTGAGATAAACAACTGATCATCTCAAGACGAGCAATGAGCAAATACTTCATCGTAATCGATTCCAAATTTTCCGTCCGTATCCTTTCGCCACCAACCTTGCTTTGTACTTTGCACATCTCCATCGGCATTTCTCTTGGTTTTATAAACCCATTTAACACCAATCGCTGCCTTCCGCAACTTTGTCAATGACCAAGTATCATTTTCTCAATTGCATTAATTTCTTCATCCATTGCAATCTTCCATTTTCTATCTTGCAAAGATCTCAGATAAGCCATAGGATCAACATCCATATAGAAACAAATAAGATTCACATTTTCTTCTTCACCTTCATCAACTACTTCGGTAGCTTCATATAGGGATGTCAACGCTAAGCTTTATTCGACCGTAACCAATAAATTAGTATTGGTTCTCGTTCGAACCGCCCAAGAACATCGGATTCGACCGATCCGACCATCAAGTTATGGTTCCGGATCGGTATTACCCATTGCTAATCGGTTACCCGTTGGCCGCTACACTCAAATCCCCAAAATTTTCAATTTCATATTTCAAATTTAAACAAATGAAAATCTTTATTAGACTAAAATATAAAATATATTATAAATAAATATAAACGATTTTGAACATAGTCGATTTTGATTTTTAAAAATTAACGATTTTCGCCCCTCGTATCGTATCGTATTTCATCCCCGCCTTCTTAGCTTATGTGTGTGGATTGAGGTCTAGATTAATTTATACCATTAGAAGAAAAACTAGCATTATTGTTCGTGAATTTTTTAAGTCGAGTTCCATTTACACTATGCCTTAGGAAAATTTACACGCATCAATTATCGTGAATTACGACCTAATACACGCACAAAAATTAATTTAAGGATCTAATGTGCGACATGGTATATATTCCAAATGAGGCATGTCCATATATGTTGGGCCTCAGACGATCAATCATGTCCATATATCTCATATATTAAGTATGAGTAGAATAGTCAAATATACCGATACGACTTAATTTTGAAGAGAAATCGATTATATGTTTTCGCCTAACAAAATTTTGAGTCGGCCAAAGCAAAAATTATGTATTTGCCTTGAATAGCCAAACCAAATTTATCAATTCAATCGTGCTGCTTTTTAGGTCATGCTAATTTTGCTGCGTTAGTTTGAGCGGATTAGGGGAATGCTAGGAAAGCTTCATCTTCTTCCACCATTATATATATATATATATATATATATATATATATATTTTAATCTTATATTTAACATTTTTACCATTTTTGTAGCCAATTTTTTTCAACAGTAGCTATTACAAAATTATTTTCACGCTCGCCCTAACTCTAGCGAAGGGTTGGACAACTATGAATATGAGTTATGCAAATGAATTAGAGTCATCGCTCTTGTCAAGTGTGAAGTTTTCAATCAATTTCAAATAAAATGAAATAGGCCAAAGTTAATTTTTGTGTGTGAAAGCGAGTAAACTAGCTACCGATGTATATAAATATACGTGAAAAGGGATCATTTTCGTGTCCACCGCCTTTACCTAATAATAATTCAAACGCACACTAGAAAGAGACTTGAAGAAAAAATTGTTTTGTTTCAATCGCCTTTTATCAAAATATTTTAGTGGAAACATATTCCATTTATCAAAATTATACCTATATATATTAATCTACAATTAGTTTTAAGCCACGAATCCGATGTTGTAAAGTCTTGAAATGAAAAAAAAAAAAAAAATCGACCCGGCCTGACCGAACAGATAAACGGGCGGGTCTTGACCGGTCGGTCCAAGCGGTTCGAACCGAACCGTAACCGAACCGTTGTTTTAAAATTTAATGGGCTTTGAACGGTTCCGGATCGGTCCGGTAAAGACCGCCCATTGACATCCCTAGCCATATATATCACTCAAATCATGATTCTTCTTGGCCTTCCACCGACTCAAGACGATGTCGGTGATTTCGGTTCTTCAATCTCGCGCAACTTCGATCGATCCGATATAATTTCGCCCGCCGCTTTTCTTATCCTCCCACCCACGATCTTCTTCAACACAACATCACGACTTATAATCACCTTATTTGTGAGTGGGTTATACAATTTATAACCCATTGTTCGATCACCATATCCCACAAAGATGCATTTTCGCCTTTATCATCAAGCTCGATTCTTCTAGCTTGTGAATTTCGCATAGCAATGCACCAAAAACTCGTGTGCAACACTCAGTTTAAATGAACTCCATGCTTCTTCCGTGTCATGTTACGAACACTTTTAGTAGGACACCGATTCAACAGTACATCATTGTTGCCTTCACCCTGACCCAATTCTCGAGGTAAATCTTTCCTTTAACCATGCTTTCGCCATGTCAAGAATTGTTCGATTCTTTCTTTCTCGCAACGCCATTTAGTTGGGGTGTATATGCAGTGTAAGTCGGTGGAATATACCATGCTCCTTATAGAAGTTCTCGAACAAATCGATGTGAACTCACCACCTTGGTCGGATCCGAGAACTTTAATATAGTATCCACTTTGTCTTTTAACAAGAGTTTTGAACTCTTTGAAAATTTCAAACACCTCAGATTTTCTTTTTAAGAAGTACACCCAAGTCTTTCTAGAATAATCATCAATGAAAGTTAGAAAGTATTGATTACCTCCAGTTGAAGCGTGCTTCAAAGGACCACAAACATCTCGTGTGAACAACCTCCAACGGGCGTGATGCTCTCCATCTCATTTCTTTAGAGAAACTGGCCTATGATGTTTGCAAGTATATATACATCCTTCACAAACTTCATCAGACGATCAATATGTGGTATACCTTTTACCATATTCTTCGTGGATAGAAGCTTTAAACCACCAAAATTCAAATGTCCAAGACGCAAATACCATAACCATGATTCATCTTTAACAATAGCTTTCAAGCACTTCAACATATCATGTTTCATATTCATTGCAAATAATCTATTTTAGACATCTTCACACGCAACCAAATTACCACGAGCATCATTGATAGTAAGATAAGAATTCTTCATACTAACATCAAACTTTTTCCAAAGAATTGACCGAGACTCAAAATATTGCTCTTCATGGCGTGTACATAATAGACATCATATATAAAACCATGATTTCCATTGTTCAACTTAATCAAAATGTTACCTTTGCCTTTTACTTCAATTTTTGAGGAATATCCGAAAGTAACGTCCCCGTAGGATGCCTCGTTTATCTCTACGAAGAGTTCCTTATTCCCGCACATATGGTTACTAGCTCCGGTATCCAAATACCACTTGTTGCACTGATCGCCATCAAGGCCTTTATGAATAAAAAGAGAAGTTGATGTTACCTGCTCATTATCATCTCTACCTTCAGATAATCGACTTGTCGGCATGTCACAAGATTTCTTGCTCCTGACATTCATTGCTATAATGTCCAAGTTCGTGACACTTATAGCACTCGACATTTCTTTATCAAACCGCTGGTGGTAGGTTTGAAAATAACCGCTCTTTGTGGACCTTTTCCTCGCCCTCGCCCTTGCCGACCATATGTGCCTCGACCTCTACCTCGGTAGATGGAATTTGCGCCCTCCTCACTTTGATAATTCGCCACGCCCTCCTCTCGCCACGATAACCTCGGCCTCGACTCGGTTATATCCACCACGAGATGTCGATGGTTCAAATTTCTTGTCTTTAAATGACATTCGCTTCTAGTGCATGCTCAAGAGAAACGGTGGTTTTCTTCATGCACCGCCGGAACCTCCAAGTCGCTCGCAATCGGTCGATGGACATGGTATTAAGATCCTCGATTCTTCGATAGCCGCAACAACGTGCTCAAATTTGGATGTCAAGGAACGAAGAATTTTCTCAATAACACGAACATCTTCAATCTCCTCCCCTGTCTTTTCATTTGGTTCACAATAACCAAAGTTCTTGTGAAATAATCAAATATTTTCTCGCTCGGATATGGTCGACTTTCAAACCGCCACGTAGGATTTGGAGTCGAACTCAGATCGCTTTGTCGACACCGTGTACGAATTCTTCGTAATCTCCTGTGCTTGTTTTGACGTGGTGGCAGACTAACTTTTTCGAACGTGGTTTCGCCAATACCTTGATAGATATTGAACAAAGCCTTCTTGCCTCGCTTCCTCGCCTTTGAGGTTGTTCTTCCGGTTATTGGTTACGATCTTCACTTCTGGGAAGCAGTTCAAGATATCCATCTTCGACAATATCCCACAAGTCTGTGATTGTAACAAGACTTATTTGAATACTCCAATTCCCATAATTGTGTTTCTCCAATTTGGGAATTTGGGGCTGAACCATGTTCAATGTTGACGCCATACGTAGGATCGTATGGCTCTGATACCACTTTTGTTGGGTGTTTCGACACTACAATATAAGCTCACAAAAGAAAACGAGGAATATATGATAATTTTATATCACACTAAAACTCGAAAATATTACAACACACGTGCTACGGCACGACAAACACTTCTTCCTTACAAGAACAAGAGCTTCGGCTCTCTCTCTCGGCTCTCTCTTAATTCTATTCTTACTACTCTGTTTTTTCTCTCTCTCTCTAATTGATACAAAAAATACATAACTATTGTATCCTATTTATAGACTATAAAGTGGGTGAAATTTGATGAAGTAGCCGACTTTTACTTAGCAAACATCAATTTGTTCACGTCTCTTTCTCTCTTGAACATTCTTCATTTGTCATTTGAAGATAACAAATGTTGGCCACTTAAATTCCACCGCCAATGTGCATATAGGTTTGTAGGCTTTCCTTAGCCAACAAATTTTGACTTTGAACCCATTAATTGCATTGCCTCCAATTCTTGACTTTTCTTTTTCTTTTTCTAATTGAGTTTAATAATCAACAATATCATCTCCTACAGCTCCTCCTCATCATCCACTTCGTTGATCCTTTGATTCGTTCCACTAGATGTGGTTCCAGTAGTGACCGCCAAAGTCGTCTTCTTACTGATTACACATTTCTCCTCCAAATTCATCTCATAAGTCTTGAGTAAATTCATAAGATCCATGAACTCAATGGCTGCAATCGTTTGTGATGTCTTTATGGTCGTGATCTTCATCTCAAACCTAGACTGGTGGTCAATAACTAATGATTGGATCCATCATGAAACCAACAATGTAGGTAATTGTTAGGATCACACTAAGTATATCGAGTGTGGTTCTGATACCAATTGAAATTGTTGCTTCGCCTGGACCAGAAACATTTGTATTGACTATTATCAGCATAAAGAGTAAAATAACGAAATAGCTTAAAGAACACTAGAGATAAATTTTCCACAAACTGCAGATGCCAATATTGCAAAATTATTCAGTACATGTATACAACAAACATTTACAAAAACTCACTATTTTATCCAAGATAGAGTCAGACACTCTTGAATCAAAACTAACTATCAAACTATGAAAAGATTTTTTCAAACCACTCGTGACAAAGACTCTCAAACTTCTATGACAATAGAATATAAAACATGAGTGTTATCATAAATGTTACGAAAATAGATTCAGGAACAGATGCGGATCTCCTCTCCAAGAATGTGTGTATGTGCATGTAAAATGCGTGTCTTTCATCAACTGATCAACCTCTTATTTATAGGGGATGAAGAGACCTTCGATTCATATCTTGGATCATGCATATTCATTAGGGTTAAGAGAAATTTGTGGTTGATTAGGAGATTAAGTTTGACTTCCTCAGGTCTATCTCTCTTTATCTTATCTTCAGATTTTGTGCTTCTTCAACCTTATCTCTAAGATCTGAATTTCATGTTTGTAAGAGTGTTGGAACAACAGCATCTCCAAACGTAATAGCAGCTAAAGACAATTCCCACCTGCTTGGCACATCCTACAATTAATCCACAAGTTAGAATTTAGAACATCAGTCACAATTTCACATATAACAAACTTTATTAGCAAGAAGTCAACTACACCCAACTTGCTATAACAGCTAATTTCACATGTAACAAACTTTGTTAGCAAGAAGTCAACCACATCCAACTTGCTATCTATACAATAAATAAAACAGCTTTTTGTTTAGCTGTGGCAAGTGCTTGCTGCTTATTTGACTTGTATTTTTGAGAGAGAGAAAGAGAGCTGAAAAATGGCTTACAATCTAAAATCTCTGATCATGATTCTACAGAAAATCCTGAAACCTGATCAAGAGTGCTGGAATATTGATCACGTTAAACCAGAACTAACATCCCTCCTCGAAATAGCAGCTCTTTGAAGCATATTCTTGAAAATTCTTTTCAAACAAGTGGGCCCAAAAGGGAAAGATTAGAGAGTCAAATCCAAGATGCAGCACATGAAGCAGAGGACATCATCGAATCCCACATGCTCAATCAGACTCTGCCTGAGACTGAGAGCGCGAGTTTCACAATTTACGCGCCAGATTTGGAGCAGGTGATCCAACAACTTCGTTGTGTAAGGGAGTTCGTGATGAAGAACATGAATGGGGAACATATATCAACAACTACTTCATCTTCTGGTGTTGCTGCTGCTGCTTTGTCCTCGCCTGCCAAGAACACTGTGGTGGGACTTGATCAAGATTTGATGCAGTTGATGGACCAGCTGACGGGGTCTGGGAGCAACTGGAGATCATCCCCATTGTTGGGATGGGTGGGATAGGTAAAACCACTCTTGCTCGAACTCTTTATGATGATAAAACCATTGTTTCTCATTTTGATATTTGTGCTTGGACCACGATTTCACAAGATTACAATGTGCGGGCAATTGCATTAGCCCTTTTAGGCTGCATAAATAAAGAGCTAATTACTCCTGATCTCCTTAAAAGGGAAGACAACGATTTGAAAGATGTCATATATAAGAACTTGTATAGTAGAAGATATCTGGTTGTATTGGATGACATGTGGAGTGTTGAATGTTGGAACAATGTGAAGAGGTGCTTTCCCAACAACGATAATGGCAGTCGAATCATGCTAACTAGTAGGGATTCAAATGTGGGTAAGGATGTAAGCTCGGGAGTTTCCAGCACGAAATGAATCTATTAAACGAGTCGGAGAGCTGGACACTACTTGATGAAAAGGTGTTTGGGAGAAGCAAATGCCCTGCTGAATTAGAAAGCATTGGAAGAAAGATGGCGAGTGATTGTGGTGGGCTTCCTCTCGCAATCCATGTGATTGGAGGGCTCCTATCCGAGGCCAAGAGGTCAAAAAATGTGTGGGAGCAGATTGGAGACGACGTTAGATCAGCTATAGCTGAGAAAGATGAGCACTTCTCTAATATACTATCTTTAAGTTATAACCACTTACCGAGTCACTTGAGGCCATGTTTCCTCTACATGGGAGCTTTTCCAGAAGATTATGAGATCCGCGCCTCTAGGCTGACGAGCTTGTGGGTGGCTGAGGGATTTGTGGAAGGAAATGGAGATGAAGCAGAGGGCTACCTAGCAGCTCTGGTGGAGAGGAATCTGCTTATAGTTAGACAGAAAAGTCTAATGGAAAAGCAAAGAGCTTCGGCATCCATGATCTTCTGAGGGATCTATGTATAAGGAAAGCTGAAGAGGAGAAGTTTGTATATGTAAAAGCCCCCAAGGGCGGATTCCATAGCCTGCGCCGTATGAGCGTTAGCCGATCTTTCCGATATCAACACGTTGAAGCTTTAGCGTGCTCATCCACCCGTTCTTTCATATGCCATGGTCGTTATTCGTTCGAGGATCTGCCTAGAGTCTTCAAAGTGTCGAGATTGGTTAGGGTGTTGGATGTGTTGGACGAGGATATGAAGTTCTCAACAGAGATATTACAGTTAGTGAACTTACGCTACTTAGCTTTGTCGTGTGGTCCGCAGCTACCTTTTGAGATCTCAAGGTTTCGGAGTCTGCAGACGTTGATTGTTGTGCGGGGCATGGACGACGTTGTCGATATCCCGTCTGAGATATGGGAGATGCCCGAGTTAAGATGCCTCAAGCTGAAGGACGCGACAATGCGCTATGCTGGCTATGGGAGAAGAGTCTTCGTGCGAGAGGCGATGCACACCTTCTCTACTATCCTGTTGCACAGACTATCCGATATCGATTTCTTCAGCTGCTTTCCCAACATAAAAAGCTTGGGACTTGACACTACCGGCTATCGGTCTGAAAGGGTTCTAAACCTTAGCCTTCTGCACAAACTTGAGAAGCTAAGATTCTCGTCTCACTTGCGGTCGACTGACTGCTTTTTGGACAATCTCGTGTTGCCTCAATCTCTGAGAAAACTGAGTCTCATTGAATGTGCAATACCTCGGGAGTTCATGACGACTCTCACTCAGCTGCCGCATCTTCACGTACTCAAAATAGACAGATGTGAATTCGCGAATGGGGAGTGGGAGGCAACGGAAGATGATAAGTTCCGGTCGCTGCAGTTTCTGAGCCTCAAAGGTTTGGAATTGGTGCGTTGGAGAGCTGACGAGACCAACTTCCCCAGACTCGGGCACTTGGTTGTGAAAAATTGTTGGAGGCTAGAGGAGATCCCCTGCGGCATTGGGGAAATCCCAACACTCCAACTAGTTGAGATGTATGGTTGTAGCGATTCTGCTGTGGCATCGGCAAAGCAGATTGAGGAGGTGCAGCAATCTGAGTACGACAACTACGACCTCCAACTTCGTATATATGTCAGAAGGTTCCGTTCATCAACATATGTTGGCTTTTGGGAACTGCAGACTTGAACTTCATTTCTGTCTTTTATTTCAGTAAACATTCCAAGTTTCCACTCATCTTATCACCATCATTCTTTTTTCTTTGTTGGTCTTCAATTGATTATCTATCAATGACATTGTTGTAATCAAGTAGTTCCTGTTCCTTCAATTTCAACTTTATGAGCATAACAACTTATCTTCAAGATGGGGGCTTTCGTCAATAGATGTAGAAAAGCATAAGTTTTATTTTTGAACGATATTATGTTTTTTCTTTTTTTAAAAGAATATGTGTAAACTGCACCAATCCCTATCAATACAGTTTAGCTTGGTTCGATTTTGATAACATTAATATAATTTGATTTGGTTTACTAAAATCACCCTATAGTATTTTGCAATTTTATTTGATTTTGGTGTTAAACCGCACCAAACCAAACCATGACCAACCCTACGAGGCGCAAGTTAATACTCTTTCTCTCACTAAAAGCTTACAGTTAATTCATTTCGGTCCATCCATCAAAAGATTGTATTTTCAATTTTTGGAAATACTAACTCCATAATTTTTATCTTCAATCTATCGCTTATTTAAAAAAAAAAAAAAACCACATATAGCCACATTTTTACTCTTATTTTCAATTAATATATTCATTTATTATCTCTATGACTCATATTTTAATGTTACTATTTATTAATTTATTAATTTATTATTTTCATTCACTTTACATTCATTATAATTTATTAAAACATATGTCACAAAAAACAATACAAGTTTTTTGTAGAGGGATGGAGTATTAATTAGCGGTCACGAATTTATGTTATCTGTTCACACGAAGCAATCCTTGATAAGAATTAAAGTGCAGCTGATTTGCTATGGATGCGAATTGTTCTGTTTGTGAGAGTGAAGCGATCAGAAAACAGAAAACAGTCCTCAAAAAATAAAATACAATCTATTACTATGATGCATTAGACAATACATTGATTGATTCATTAAAAAAAACAAATCGAATAAAAATATAAGCATTGAATGCTTCTACGTACAAAGATCATAATTGTTGCTCCATGTGAAATAATTCAATATAAGAGAACGGTAAACCAGAACTAAGAGGGTGTTTTATTGGCTTAAAGCTCCCCAAAAACTTTTTATAAAACGCTCAGCCAAACACCCTCTAAATATCATATATAACCCCTAACCACTACAAGCACATGCATGAATTATTTTTTTGGTTTGACATTGAACAAGCACGATGAATACATTAGCACGTTACAAAGTTGAAATTTTAAGTTTACAGGCTGTAATAATAAGTCTGTTGAAGAATTCAGCTGCAGCTTAATCACTTGTAGATTGGACTATGATTTTTGTGCGCTTTTTCCTGTTATTAGTGATTTGTTGTAGATTGGACTATTAATGTGATTTTTTTCGTGTTTTAGACATCACCAAAACGGCGTAGAATTGACATGTTGCGTTTATGAACGTAATTGAGACACTTTAGCTTGACATAGTTATTAGCAGCTTCGACTTCTCAGCTGTTAGTATGACACTTAGTCACTTTTCTGGTTTTTTTGTCTTCAACAACGTTGAGTACTGATACTTCTATCGGTATGAGTGACTTCATTACTATTTCAAACTCCTTCAGTATTAAGCCAATTCTTGGTTTTACAATAGATTTATAAAAAATCAATTTAATTGAATTATATGCTCGACATATCAAATTAAACATAATTACGTGTGTGAATTTATGTCCACACTTAGATTTAATTTAGCACTAGATATTTAAAGTGATGGACGTGATCCATTGTTTTAAAAATTGTTTATTAATTTCTAATTTTGGCCTAGAGTATGAGAAATTATTTTGGATCTTAGTAACTGATAATAAACAAGAATTGACCTAATACTGAAGGAGTTCGAAACAGTATTGAAGCCACTTATATCGATAGAAATATCAGTACCAATGTAACTGAAGAATGAAGTCGAAGACTGAAGACTGAAATCGGAAGACTAGATACTCAACGTTGTTGAAGACCAAAAAACCCAAAAAATGAAAAATATCGTACCAGCAACTGACAAGTCAAAGCTGCTGATAACTACGTTAAGCTAAAGTGTCAATTGAAGATTCAGAGTCACCAAACTGAAAAGACACGGAGTCAATCCAACTGAAGAAACACGAAGATATTTAAACCTTGAATGTTTGACTTGACACGTGTCGTAGCGAATCTGCAGAGGATCCTTACGAGTCGGAATCACTTCTCAGAGTTGCAGAGCTACAATGTACGATGTTACAGGCACCGAAAGAGACGTACGAGGATTCAAACAGACAAAATTCAAATGACAAATGGAATAGATGTGATTGATGTTTCCTCCAATAGCACTATCCATCGTCCGCTCTATAAATACGCGCATAATCCAACATTTGAATATTACTGAAACGCTGCGCATTCAAATGTTCACAAGCACACAGAGCTTATATCTCAAGAACAATCATCCAGCGATTTCAAAGAAGAGAGTTCAAAGTGTTATCAATAAATCCTCAAAGCTTATATATAATTATTAGCTCATGATTTCAGCATACACTCTATTATCTTTCTAGGTTTTTATCTTGTAAAATCCTTCACCTAGAATTCTTGAGTTGTCAACCTGTGACTGCTCAAATCTGAGTTGGAAAACCCTCTACTCAAAACCCCCAAAGTTTAAGTAAAAGTTGGGCAAGTAAACAAAGAAGTGTTAGTTATTGAAAGCTTGGTTATCTTGCACTTGTAAGCAAGAGGTTAGATCGACTGCACCCGTAAGCAGTCAGATGTTTCCTAGCACCAGCAAGCATAGGAAGATACACCAAGTAAGGTAGGATATTGATAAGGTGAACTCCGTTTCTAGGTTAACTCTTATACTCGCAAACAAGACATAATACCAAGTAGTGGATTGACTGTGTTATCAGTTTGTGGACGTAGGAGCTGGTTTTTTCTAACCACATAAAAACTAAGTATTCTTTACATACAACTCTTTATTTTCAGTATCACTTTACATTGTATATTATTAAATTGAACATCATCAGCACACACAACACAACATTTTGTTTTGTAATACTCTATCAGTATTAGTTTGATACTGACAAGAAAAACTGAAAACTGACTAATCAATATTTGACTAAGTATTTTTCTATCAGCATAGGTATTTAGTAAAGACAAACTGTAACCACCCTATTTCGCATGCACATTAGTTATCAGTCTAACTGCCTCATTATTGAGTGAGATTGCTAATTGATGTCACTCAATACAAGACACCCCCATACTTGAACTGGTCAATAGTACTGATATCAATATTGAACTGACTTCATTTACATGACATCTACTGATCAGTAGAAGGTCTAGTCTTGTTTAAAAGAAAAGTTTTTAATCTACCAAAATTGGTGTATTCCACCTTATACACCAGTACGATCCCCAAAGGACCATCAATTTGTATCAGAGTTGGTTGTTCGCAAGAACTTCTGACTCTCCCTAGTGGTTGTTCAAACTGAACAGATCCTTTAAAGATGATATATATTTGCATATTGTTGCATATTTATTGTGATGGAAACTAACTACAGCGGGTCGACATTACTCCCTACGTTCACAGTAGAAAACAATGAGATCTGAAAGTTCGGACTCAAAAGCTACCTCACTGTCTAGCATTGTCGCATGTGAGAGGTCATTACTAACGGGCTAATTATCATCATAGAGAAAATTACAAAAAGTTGGCACCGAAGCTGGTAAAGATCCGACCTACGAGTTCAAGATGAAAGATCGAGCTGACTTCACATCCGAAGAATGTAAATATGATGAGCTCGACAAACTGACCAAAAATATCATCTCCATAATAGTTTCTAACTCACACATTAAGAAGCTAATGAAATGTGAATCTGGCAAAGAAATATGGGATGCATTGGAGAGCCTTTATGCAAGAAGCCAAAGACAAAGGTGAGTGCAACAATAATGATTTGTTAACTCAGTACATGCTGATGGCTGAAAGATTCAAGAAGATGAAAGCCCGACTGAAGAGGTACAACAAGTACCGAAAGGAAATAAGCGGCCATGACAAGAGCCGCAGAGAAAGAACCAGCAAGGATCAGACTGACGAGAAGCACAGACGACTTGAGTACAAATACGTCGAGTACTTCAACTGTGGAAAGAAGGGGCATTTCAGACATAACTTTCCTGACCTGAGGCACAAAGAAAGAAAAGCACTGAGAGACAAGCGCGGCAAAAAGCTGAAAGAGCGCAAGGCTATGGTTGCTGAGAAAGTCAACACTTCAAGCACATCAAGCCCATAGAGATCAATATCTATGAGGACAGCTGCATGATTGGAATTGATAATAGCCTCGATGAACATGAGGTAACCTCTCATCTCTCTACTGAAAATATCTCCCTTACTATTGTATGATTTGAACAGATGTCAGACTCCGAAGATACCTCAGTCAAGAAAGAACGAGATGGAGATATCATGACTGACTACAGAACAGTCATGAAGATGTACGAAGAAGCCATGACTGAAAATTACAAACTGATAGAAAAGGTTCACCATCGATAAAGACATCAATCACGCTTCTCATCGAACAGAATCAAGCTCACCATTGAGTCAAGAAACCGAAGAGAAACATGCTGAACAATCCAACATGATAAAGGATTGAAGGGTGAATACTTCTAGCAGAGAACGTAAATAGTTCAGTTGAGTACTGAACTCACTGAGATCAGCATGAAATTAAGCACGATTTAGCTGAGTGAAGCTTTTCTATAAGAAAATATCAACACTCTGAACATAGCTTCAAAGAAACTAGACTTCATTCAATCAGTTCAGAGGTATCCATTGATTAGAATTGGATTAGGATATGATCCAAGTTCAGTTATGAACGATACATCCACCATTGACACCAAAATTATGTTTGTTAATTCTACTAAGAAACTGAAGGCTCTAATGACTGAACATAAAGATACATGGCAAACTGAGAAAACCTAAAGGCGTAAGTATAAATTACTAGAAGAGTGTATGAATATATAACTTTAATCTTGTATTCAAACTTCCCGATGATCTTTCTTGGAATATCATAATTCATCATACATTGATTTATCCATAACATGTTTTTATAAATTTAATGCAACACATATGTGTTCACATACAAACCTACGAATTGATGTATATATAATCAACTTCTGACCTCAAGTCTGATGTTCTGAACTGTATCCCAATTGTCCAAATCTTCAATATTTAGTAGAGTATGTTACGAAGATCACCAAAAATTCTAACCCCAAGCTCTTGTGATTTTCGAAAATCACAATTATGTGAATGTATTTATTCTGATTTTCTTCTACCCAATATTTATAGAGATCTCCAATAATAATTATCTTTTAGTCAAAAGACAATTCCTTTATAGATAATAATTATCTATTGATATATTTTAGTATCAGATAATCATATCTAGATTAGGAGATTTATTAAATAAATAATACATTAATCAGAACACAGTCCCAGTGGGACTGTTATAGTAGTGGACGAATTTGACTGGTAAATGATCTTGATGGGCCCGTCCATGAATCAAATACAAAGAATGAATAGGGGTCTCAAATGAGTTAATTTCCTATGTTCAGTTCATAACACAATTAAATCATAAATATTAATTCTTTTCACTACAGAATTGATATTGACTTGTCTCTTTACTTCCTTTTGAATCAGACTTGTATTAGACTTAAATAATCCATGTATTTAAGATATACAACATCCATTAATTAATTAGAGCTTCTAATAGCTCTAAATCAATTAATTAATAATAAATAATTAGTTCCTTAAATAATTTCACTCAACTTAATTGTCGTATTTGATAAAATCAATCTGCAGGGTTTAATACGATAAACATTTTAAACTCCTTAAGAAGATGTCATATGTCGTTTTTCATCAAAAATAAATCGGACACTCGGTCAATGTGCTCATATTACACAGATAGCAGTAAGAAAGATTGTTTCCCAAAGAGTTGACGAGAATTTCTTCAATTTTTCACCTGCAAAATAACTTTTGGTTGTGACTAAAACTATAAAAACTCGTAAAATAAAAGTACACAAAGTATCCATAATTTGGTTGTGACAAATATGACGAATGTATTTCGGGTCCAATTAATTTCACTTTAGCTTGGATAATTCCGATCCTCGATACAAGTATAACTTTAATCCATGCAAACAAACCAGTTATGACCACCGAAGATACTTCTGACACGATCTTATTTCTCCTTAATTTTTCGATAATTAGGAAGACACTTCACTAACTACTTCTTTAATGGACTGACATCCGTAAAAGACATTCGATAGATTTAATGAGCCAACAACATTAATAATTAGAGAAATCGATTCAAAACCAATAAACTCTGACACATGATTATTGAATTAAGATTCTTATACTCTTGACTTTGATGAATTACTTTACCACTAATCAAATCTAAACCATAATTCCGGATGTCCGATTCAATTGGCTACTAATTAATTTCGAACTACTAAATATTTGTAATTACCTAGCAGAGACAAAGCAATTAACGACAATAAACGCAGAGAATAACAGATTTGTGCACATAATTAAAGGATAAAACTGAATAGATCTAACGGAACGGGTCACGCTAGAGTTTCCTTAATCTTCATCGGAATGAAAAGATTAGCTAAAACTCATAATTGAATTCAAGCTTAAAGCCGTGGATAAAAAAGAAGAAAAACAAAAGTAAAAAAAATAAAACTTTTAGAATAAAAAAAATAAACTCTCGTTTGGAATGTTGTGGCTAGGATGATAGGATTCTCCTATTTAAAGTTAATTCTCATTTAAGAAAGAAAACATATTCTAATATAATAAGAAAATAATTAAATAATAAAACAAAACCCTAGATCTTAAAGGTTCAAGCCCAAAACAATAGGAATACTTCATTCTTCAGCTCACCTTCTCATCTCAATCATACTCCAAATTCACGCCACATGCAACAAATTTTCATCTCCCAGTGACTTGGTCAAGTATGAGCATACTACACGATTTTGGGACAACAACTTTAACTCAATGCTCTAAATTGATGTTAATTCTTCCATATTGCTTGCAAACCTTATGACAAATCACGATTTCAACATTTATCATTAATCACCCAAAATATATATGTAAAATACGCTCAATCAACCGCCTATACTTAAAAACTCAATCCCAATCAAGAAACCTTAACACAAGCTACAATCAATGTATATAAAAATCGAGCAATCCAGTCATTATCTTCGCATATAAATCTCTAACGTGTATACTTATAAGTGGAAATTCATATATATAGTCATCCAAGTTAAGGAATGTCAAATTATAGCCACCAACATAAAAATGTCAAATTATAGCCAACTTACTGGTCCTATTGGGACTATTATCACCAAATAGTACCAATAGGTCCAACCGCTATATAAAAACTTTTCTCTACTTATAAACTCAATCCCAATCAAGAAACCTTACAATCTATAACCCCTCTTCCAAAAAATGCATCACATATCAGCAACCAATATTCCTAAATCAATCCATGATCAATAAATCATTATGAAAATCTAGTGAAGTTAGTATATCTTGCCTTATCATATCAATGGAGCTGCCTCCATCACTTGCAAGCCTCACCGTGGCTGTGAATGTCAGCACCTTCTCGTCTCTACACCTTGCCTCCATAACTTCGGCCCTGATGCCTCTCTAGAACCTTCAGTATCTTGAGCACTGAGCCACCCTAGAGAGCAGTTGAATGGCGAGGAATGCTGCAGAATCGGAAATGGTGAAGTTGACAGAGTTGTGATTTGGGCATTTTGAGATAGTAGGATTTTCCACATTCTGCATTTTGCTCTGAAATTTCTTCAGACATTCCAATCTCTCTGCCTCTTCTTGAAGGTATTGGATGTAGTTCACTGTGTCTTCTATGATCCTTTCTTTGCAGGGCTGTAACATTTCACACGGTTGAATCATGATTGAGAAATCAGTTTTCTGGATCAATTTCACAATGTGATTTTGTTGATATGTCTTGAAACTATCTCCCGCTTCAAATAGTTAGTTGGGGGTCTCACTGATATGTTCACCAAACCGGTCCCTCATAGCAAGTTTAGACATTGTTTGGACTTGCTAAACGTCACAAGCTGTTAGTTGTCCAAGGAGGGCAAATCTGAGGCAGAAAATGATGAGTCTGTTCATCTGGCATTGTAATGATGCATCTGCAAGTAGGATTCAAGTCAATGTGGAGATTTGTTGATATACCTTGAAACTATCTCCCGCTTCGAATAGTTAGTCAGTATTGGACTTTAATACTCGTATTGGTCTTTATTACTCTTATTGGACTGAGTCAAATTGGTATATTCTATTAATTATATATAAGGTCTTTGAGAGTTGTAATTGTAATCCGAGAAACCCTAGCCGCCTAATAAAATATGTTCTCCTTTCTACTTGTGGATGTAGCCAACTTATTGTTGGTGAATCACGTAAATCTGTATTTTCTTTACATTTTCTGTTTCTTAATTGCTCAATAATCCTAATCCATTACAACAGATTTAAATGGAATAATACTATCAATTTTTCCCCCTCTCACAATTTATGATTCCATTGAAACAATTCAGTCACAAAATTCGTGTGAAACTCCATCAATTTGTGTCACCATGACATGCTTGAATCATGTGTATTCACTCGCACGCACACACACACAAAAACAATCAATCAGCACAGACGATCAAACAGAAAATCCACACAAAATCAAGCAATAATCTTCTAAAACAGAATACAATCACAAACTAATATTGAAAATAGCTCAGCAAAATTCACACTGATCCAGTTTATTTAGCTACAAAACAGTATAGAAAAGCACAATATAATCCCAATTAACCTTTTCATGCAGCTAGCATCAATCAAATAAGTTAATAGAGAGAAATCCGATTACAGAATTGTGCTTTTCGATAAAAACAGCTACCAATTCGAGAGAAGAGAGAGAGATGACCTTATGAGCCGTGAGACCGTGAGAAAGGAAGGCACCGTCGATTGAAGAAGAGAAATTTTTCATTCATTTGGTCTCTTCTCCGGTGCTCACTCTGCTTTCTCTCAGGTTCATCTGTCTGCCTCTTTCTAGAATTCTGGCTGTTCTCTTCATAGTTGGGGATTTCTGGAGTGGAGGAGTATGATAGTGGTGGGATTAAAGAATCATTGTCTCCCTCCATAATTCCCAGAAACAAATTTTGGAATTCCTCTTCTTTGTTTCTTTGGCTTACCCAATTTCCCCTTGTCGTTTCGCTCATTTTGATGATCAAAAATTAATCTTGGCACATATTGGCTGGTTTTCTCTACTTACGGATGTCTCTATATTTCTATATACGTGCAATGTGCGTGTGAGAGAGAAGAGAGAGAAGATTTCGAATTGCAGCAGGCATTTGCTGAGGACTGAGAGTCTGTCCATGAGTTTGATAAAATGATGGCGATCTGATATTTTCTTGAATTTGTTTATATATTATGCGCATGAAGTATTATGCTTCAACCGATCTGGACCGTTGATCTCATATAAAGATTTGAGATGAAGCTGATTTTGAATCATGAGCCGTAGGTTGGCCTTTTTTCAATATTATTGTTTTGTTTTCAGTCAGTATTGCTTGAGAATTTTGGATAAATGAAAGATTTTGATTACTAACTTTGTTTTAATTTTAGTATAACTATCACTTCAAAACTCTAAATTATACTCATTTTATTAAAACTATCATGAATTTTAAGATATACTCCATCCGTCCCATTATTGTTGGCTCGTTTTCATTTTTAGGTTGTCCCGTTATTGTTGGTCAATTTCATAAAATGAAACAATTTTCCACTAAAAAGTACCTCGAATTTTGTCACTAAAAAGTACCTCAAATTTTATATCACACACTATTTCACACAAAACACAACTCTTATTAATCTAAGTGCAAAAAGAAATGAGTCAATAATATCGAAATAAAGGAGTATTATTTTAAATCCTAAACTATATCCATTGTCTCAAAAATATCCTAAATTTTAAGAAAATTATTTTAACTCTCAAATTATTAACTTTTTCTCAAAAATATCCCGTGTCCATCTTTCAACTCACATAATTAGATGAGGGATGTCTTATTATCATCTGATAAGCTACATCAGAATTTTAAAAACATAAAAATTGACATATAATATTTTTAATACGACGTTAATAATTTGAAGTTTAAAGTGATATTTTTAAAGTTTGAGATATTTTTAATAAAATCAATATAATTTAAGATCTAAAGTAATATTTCTTAAAAATCAAGATATATTTGATAAAATTGGTATTGTTTAAAATTTAAAACGATATTAAATTAAGGTAATTTGGGGAAACGAGTTTGATCAAGTTGAATATTTAGATTTCAGAAAAACCACATATGTGAATTATGAGAGTGCTTTTGAGCTAGGGGTGAGCATTCGGGCGGTTCGGTTCAAAACCGAACCGAACCCGAAAAATCGAAAAACTGAATTTTTTAAAAAATCCAAACCGAACCGAACCGAATTATCAGATAAAATCGACCGAAACCGAACCAAAATATTCGATTTGGTTCGGTTCGGGTCGGTTCGATTTTAACCAATTAAAATTAATATAAATATTATAATATATATAATATAATATATAAATATAATTATATATATATATATAATATATATAATATTAACCAATTTAAATATTAATAATATAAATAACACATATAATATATATATATATATATATAAAATAAAATAAAATATAATATAATAATAATTAATTGGACGGTTCGGTTTAAAAACCGAATTTTTTTAACCAAATCGAACCCGAACCGAATTAATTTCGGTTTTGAAAATTTGAAACCGAATCACTGTTCAAAACCGAACCAAACCGTCCATTTCGGTTCGGTCCGATTCGGTTTTTGCTCACCCCTATTTTGAGCCGTGAAGCATATTGAGTCCAATAATAAAAAGTTGCCGATAATTTTCTTAGTGTGGGCTTATAAACCAAATTAGTCGCCCCACGTATATTTAAAGTCATGTTCCAATTTTCATGGAAAGTTAACTAGACAATATGTCAATAATTATATCTGGTTATTTAATTTTAATTCTCGAAAACAGTCGTTAACATAAAAAAACATCAACACATAGTTCCATTTTAAAAATATCAAACACCTTATTTATACAAGAACATGAATTTAATTATAAATAAGCAACCAAATTTTCAGGACTCGCAAAGAAAGCATTCAATACTCCAATCTAGGGTTTCTTGTGGAGGTTGTAGATAGCAAGCACCACCAACACGAAGAACGCCCCAGCGGCCGCACCGGAGAGACCGATGGCGGCGGCCCCCTGGTCGCAGAATTTGTCGAACACATTGCACACCTTCTTCCATTGTACGTGCGAGTTTCCCTTGTAGCCCATGAGGCCGATGGCACCGGCGGCTCCGATGGCAGAAAATAGGAGCGCCACCATTACTAGGTCAAGGAAGATGATCAATGTGGTGATTCCCTTTTTACCATTTCTATTTGCCAGGGTTAGGAGTAGTGAAATGGCTGCATCGGCACATGCTATAGCGTTTGCCACCACAAAGAATCTAAAACAAGACGATTTAGTAAAGAATCAGTCATATCTCACCAATAATTTATCGATATAATATAGTTTATACTTATGATTATGCACTAATTATTTCGACCTAAAAAGTGGGTTGCATTCTTTTCAGACACACATATAAGTCATGACAAATGTTTGCAAATCAAACTCAAGAGTCAATTGCAAAAGTTGATATTGCTATTGCAAGATCAACTTTTTAATGATCTATTTTTATGATCTACTTTAGTAATGCTACATTCTTTTTAGTTATGTAATAAAAGTTCAACTGACCAGATTTCGTTATTTAATAAGAACTATACGATAAGATCAATATAAACCAGTTACATATATTAAAGTCAAAGTTACAATACCAAACTTAAAGAGATTGGATTAATATACATCTCTAGAAATGGTAGCAAGTTGGACTTTAGGTACTACATAGTATGTGTTTGGTTAAACTTATAAGTTCTTCAAAACGATTTATAAGTTGTTTGAGAGCTTCTATGTTCATATAAAATATTCGACAAAATAAGTTTTTAAACAGTTTATAAGCTGTGAAAATAAGTTTCAACAGCTTATAAATTTCTCTAAAAATAAATAGCACAATCCCAATTTATTTTTCATAAACTTATAAATAATAGTGAATTTACCAAAATAACCTTATTATGGTTTGTTATTTTCTACATATACACTATCGATTTCACATCATCAATTTTCTCTCTCTAACTATGATTTTGTCTCTAACTCATGATTCTTTTCCTAGCTTATAAACTCAATCATCCAAGTACTTTGATAACTTGTAAGCTCTTCAAATATTATATCATATAAGTTCTTAAAATATCTTATAAGCTCTTAGAGCTTATAAGTTCTTTAAAACAAATTTAACCAAACACCCTCATAATCAATCGAGCTATATTGAAGAACTTTGAGAATTCTACTTTTTACAAAATATATATGATACAAAAATGTACTTTAATAATAGGAAATTAGTAATATTTGGTTTGGGCCTTGACTTCTTAACTGTCAACTAATCTTAGGTCTTTTAACATTGAATTTGTTTTGTCATATCATGTAGATGTATAGATAGTACAACATCAATATGTGGTCAAAACTATTTTGACGTAGTCTCTCTCTCGAGAAAATTTTATTTTTAAATAAATATATTTTAAAATGATATCCATGATTATAATTAAATAAATATCATTGTATCTAACGTGAGTTTGATAATTGCTGCACAACCAACACAATTAATACTCGCCCCGGAAAGTCGCAAGACTTTAATAGCAATAAATACCAAAAGAATGTATGATCTACTAACTAGATATTTATGAATGATTATGTTTTGATCAGTAGTGTTTAACTAAAAATCAACTAGTTTTTCATAATCTATTACTGATTATCTTAATTAGTTTTAACTACAACCTAACCCACTAAAATGAGAATTCGAGATTTTATATAACTTTCATTCACTTCTTATTCAAAATTTTATTTTATTAAATTTGCTTGTATGTAGTACTCCCTCCACCCACCATAGTTGCCATTTAATTTCATTTTCGTACGTCTACAAAATTCATTTATTTTTCAACTCTACTCAAAAGTCAGTACTTTTACTCAAATTTAACTCACTCATGATCCATCTTTCCACTTTCATAATATATTTTATTATATGAATCTCATTCTACATTTACTTTAAACTCATTGCGTTTATTAAAACTCGTGCCTACAAAAGTTTTGTTTCAAATATGCTAGTTCTTAGCCAATTGAGTTAAGTTGGTGGGAATAAAAGCTAAAAATATATATTAAGAATAGAGTTAGTGTATTATATGTACACGTGTACAAAGATATTTACTTGTTAGTGATAGAGCTCTTTGAATTCCTATGTACAAAGATATTTACTAGTTAGTGATCGACCGTTCAAAATAAAATATGAAATTACAAAACTATCGTGTATCAAGCTTTAACTATAATACGAGGTAAAGTAGAACTCGAGTACTTTTTATCATAAACTTTCCAAACGAATTTCAAAATTTAAATCAGAAAATGTTAATCCAATTATATTGCCTAATTGCCCTAAAAAATTTATATTTCCTAATTGAAGTACTATATAGAAAGAAAAAAACATGTATATGATATATAGAGAGATGATCGATATATAACGCATTATTTTCAAACAATTACCGAGAGTACCTCTCAAGTATATTCCATGTTAGCATTTTTCTAATTTCTTTTTTAACTTTTTTTCTTATACTCTAAGAATTATGATTGATATTATAAAATTCACTAATCATGACATTTACAAATTTCATAAAAATTAAAGACTGACATATTCTTTCTTTCTTGAATTATAAAAGAGAAATAAAATTATAATATTTTATATGATTAATAAATTTAATATTTTAGTCATAATATGAGCTCACTGTAAATACTCAAAAATAGTCCACACAACATATCAATCCTGTGTGTATAGATTATTGAGTGTATGTACTTACGTAAAGGCCGACAAATAGTGCCACTTGGCGGTGACCGGAATGTTGATCGGCGGCATGGTGGGAACCAAAGTCACCGCCACCATTCGGGTCTGCTTATCGACGCCGAGAACCACCGCTGCGGCGAGGCTGAGCGTCAGCGCCAAGAACCTCAAAATGACGTCGCATCCCTCATACTCCTCTTGTTAGCCACCGATACCTCCCTCTCTCTCACACCGCTCTCAATTCCTCCATAGCCGCTGCTTTTGTATTGAGAATCCATCTTCAATTTTCCTGAACTCAGAAATTTCCTTTTCTTCTTTCTTTCTATTTTGGAGGGGACAAAATGAAGAGAGAAATGATGAGAGAGGAGCGAGAAGATATGAGAGACTGAAAGCTGCGGCAGCTTTTATAGAGAGGGTGATGTATAATGTGAATCAAGACTATTTTTGTTTCGATTAATTAGACACACATATAATAATATAATATACTCCTTCGTATTTCGAGCGTTCTATTTTTTTTATTTTATTTTTAATATATGTTCATCTAGAATTTGAGTGTAAAATAGTTTCTTATTTTATCTCTCTTTTATACATTTCATAATTTAATCCATTACAAAAAGTATGAAATTATCGACGGACAAAATCATCGGTAAAAGTAATTACCGATGGATTATCGATGGACACAGATAATCGTTAAAATCAAAGTCGTTAAAAATTTACCGACGGATTAATCAATCGATAAAATTTTATCGATAATATCCGTCGGTAATCCATCGTCGGGTGCGTCGTTATTTGCACGCACCAATAGATTTGCCGACGGAAATTCTTTGTTACATTTAATTTGATGGTTGTAAATATTGAAAAAACGAGGAGGATATCAGGATAGTATTTATGAAAATGGCATCGAAAATTTGTGAAAATAACTACTTAGATTCTTGCTTCAAAAAAAAGTTGCCTGTATTTGGATAAGAGAATGACCATATTGCCCTTGATTCATTTAAACAAAAAAAAAGACGTGTAACTTTCTCTTTCCCGTGTCAAATACAAACGGAAATCTCTCTCTCATGCATACAGACATTGACCAAGACAAATTGTATAGTTTGCATCTACACAATAATCTTGAGGAATTAGTGATCGAGTTGGTCTCCTCAGCAGACTCCACATGTATGGATAATGATAAATTTTTTAATAATATTTTTATTTAATATAAATGATACTCTCTCCGTCCCATCTAAGATGACCTGTATTTCATTTTGGGCTGTCCCACCAAAGATGGTTTGTTTTCTTTTTAGAAATAATTAACTCTTCAAAAGTTGTGGATCCTATCTATTTTTTATCACTTTATCACTTCTCCTAAATAACCGTGCCGAAAAGAAATGAGTCATCTTGGACGGGACGGATGGAGTACTTTCGAATTATAGTATAAAAATTAAATGATATTTTTTTTCAATATAAATGATATTTTTATTAAAATAAATGATATTTTTGTCCGTCTGCACTGTACAGACGGATGTACGTGAGTTTTTGTGGTAGTGATTTTATTTTTTATTTTTAGGAGTGTTCGTATTTCGTTTGAGAGAAAATTTGTGGTAATCTTGTTCTAGCATAGAATTCTTCTTACATTAGAGTGTACTATTGAAATTTAAAACAAATACGAGAGAGTATATTCTCTAAGTAAACGTGTAGGGTTAGTCTAGCTCCAAATATGAGCTTATATCATCAAATCATATCACGCAATTTCGCATATCATATAATAAGATTGTATCAGTTAATAAATCTCCTACCATAATATACCAACACATATAATATTAGGGGTGTTTACTTTTTATGATTAGGCTATATAGATAAATTAATCCAACATAATCTAATTTTTAACTTTTAATACACTAACACATATAACATAGATAATATTAATCCAGCATAATCTAACGTTTAACCTTTAATATATTAACACATATAATATTATGGGGTGTTTACTTTTCATTATTAGACTGGATAAATAAAATTAATCCAGTCTAGTTTAGCTTTTACATTTAATGATTAACATTTGAGGATATCATAAAACTCATAATTATTTTAATTCTTTGGATTGCTCTCTATTAATTTTAATTCAACCAATGTAGATGAGATTGAAATAATCTTTGAAATAAAGAAATATTTATTTATCCCAATTTTAATCTTCTATTAATCCCTAGTAATAAACAAAAAATTGATAGATAAAAATTATCTTATTATACATTTAATTCATCAAATTCAAAACCTTGAAAATATTAATTATAAAAATAAATATCCTTATAAAATTTGCCCAAAAAGAGAAAAGTGCTAGAAACTTCAGCATCGACATTTTAACACATCTGTATCAAAATGTAATAAAATATACTTCATTCGTCCATCAAAATCGTTCCTTAATTTTGGTGGTACGAGTTTTAATAAATTATAATGAATATAAAGTGAATGTACAAAAATAGATCATGGAGATAATAAATGAATAAATTAATAGATACTGGATGTAAAAATGTGGGTCATGAGTGATTTTTTTTTTTAAATAAGTAGATTTATTTAGGATAAAAATGTGAAATTGATATTTCTAAAAAAGGAAAGTGAATATTTTTTGTGAACGGATAAAAATGGAATTAAATGGACGTATTTGGTTGACAGAGAGTAACAAGTTTCCTAAAAGTATTAATGTCTTTACCTAGTCCAAAATGAAAAAAATAAAACTTCAGTGAAATTTTGGATATTATAGTTCTTCCAACTTATCCGAAAGGTAAAAAACTTGAGCTCCTACTCTCTTGCTCCTTGCTCCATAAATGCATGTATGCAGGAGCATACCTTCCAAAATTTTCCAAATATCCATCTCCACCATGCAAATTTACATTTTTATTATAATCTTTTAATTAGAAATAAGAAGTTTCATTTTCTATAATTTTAGCTTCCATCTCCCCACCGTGAACATTGTTGACATGTAATTAAAGTTAGCATTATTTATTTTTCTTTTGTAACTCATAAATTATGTTCATGATATAACTTAATAAATCAAGTCTTCATTGATTGTAATTTGTAAATTTGGTGATATATTACAATTTCTTAATTATAAGAGAAAAAATGATATGAAAAAGAAAAAAGAAAAATATAAACGGGAACCATACGTCAGTGATGTACACAATAACTACAAATTGTGTGCAATATAACGATATTTTCCCATCCCCCTGGAATAGTTCAGATGAAAATTATGATTTTGATAAGAACTAAGATCTATAATGTTCTTTCCATTTTTTATAATTTAGCAGTCGAGTTATCAATCATTTATTATTTTTAGATTTCATTGTAACTATTTTCAACTCTACAATTAATGGTATTTATATATTTGTTTATGTTAATTATAGTTTCGTTCCAAAAATATGAAATTATGAAGATTTCACATGCCCAAGAATTATAACTACATGAATTACATGAAAACAGATGGATATACGTTGAGATTATAGTTCTTTCGTAAGCAGCCTGAAGATAGGCTTCGCTGGAAACACTAATCACATATTATCTTGAATTGTTTGAACAATAAAATTGAACTATACAATTCGAAAGACCTTAAATACATAATAATTACTATTTTATGAACTACAACATGAATTACATGAACAATAAATAATAAAAATTGAAAGATTTTTCATATGGGGATCTTTAAATGAAATGTGAGAGATTTTTTTAAGACGTCGATCTACAAATGACGAAAATTTAGGAATTTGACAATTTTTCTTATTATTAATTAAGTATGAATTGTCCGACTTTATTCATTCTAAATGTGGTTATTAGTTCTTAATTTTATCTATAAAGTGAATTATACTCCCTCCGTTCCATCCAAGATGACTTGTATTCTATTTTTGGTTGTCCCACCTAAGATGTCATGTTTTCTTTTTAGGAAATAATTATATCTTCAAAAGTTGTGGGTTCTACCTACTTTTTATCACTTTAACCACTTTATCGATTCTCCTAAATAACCCTATCGAAAATAAATGAGCCGTCTTGAACGAGACAGAGGGAGTATATGATTAAAACACACGCAGTAATAGGTGTTGTGCGTGCTGAAATTGGAATTATGAGAAGTTAATGCGTGGCAGATGGGGTGGATACGTGGGGTATGTGCAGTGACAGACGTATGAGTTAGTTGCTTTAGCGTTATTTATATGGCGTTCGAATTCGGTGGGGATATGGATTACATTTTATTGACTTTCTTATACTTTACTATTATTTTTTATCAGATTAATTATAATTTTTTTATGATTTGAATTTTGAGCCGACTAATAAAAAGGTTTTTGATCTATGAAAAATTGTACAAGTAAAATCTAATTTTTGGGATCGAATTGTAAATATGGTCCGATTTACATTTGCGGATTAGTATTTATGACATGAAAGTTTCGAATTCTAATGTGAAGATTTTAATTTATTTGTAAATTACGTGGAAAATATAATTTTCACTTGAACGTTGAAACAAGTATATATCCGATTTGAGCATCAAGATGGTTTATTTTCGTACATTAAATGGAAAATTTATTTTCATATAATTTATAAAATAAATTAAAATATTCATATTAGATTCGGGTCTTCCATATTAAAATTTTCAGCTAAAAAATGTAGGTCGGGCCACACTGACAAGCTATTTTTGTAAATTTTCAACAATTAGACTATTTTTACAATTTGATTTAAAGTTCAAACCATAAATTATTATTAATCATTTTCTATCTAGTTGCTATATAATTTTGGTCAAATCTCCAAAAATTTTACGATATTATTCACTTTGCAACAAATTTTTTTAGCAACAATTTTTATGGAATTTTTTATTCACTTAAAGGTGTGCATCACTGATGTCTCACTTGTAATACTTTTAGTTTTTCTTTCATATTTTCTCTTTAATTTTAACTTTTTAGGTTTCGTAATTGTTAGTTATTTGTAACCCTAATCCCTATATTGAATTAGGATATATAATAATTTTCAGCATTTTATTTTCATTGTTAAATTAATAAATAATTATCAGAGTTAATTATTTCATAACTTGGATATATCAAATTATTAATGATAAATGTTGATTATAGTTTTATTTTATTGTAATACTTTTTATTATTGTATAAATACTTTAAGAAAAAGAAGTGTAATAGTAGAATACTGGTGGGACACAAAAATATTGGGACATAAGATCCAGTCGCAAGACTCGCAATTTTTATAATTTAGCATTCAGGGTTTTCTCAAGTATGATAGTCATATCCAGGTCTAAATAAATTAATTATTAACAAAATCATATTGTATGTCATCGATTATAAATTTGGATTGAAGTATGAAAATTGTCTAACGAATATTATCTCGTGATAAATACAAATCTCAAATTAATTTTTGTGTTTTTCTAAGACATCTTTTCCTTTCACACATAAATTTGTTGTTGTGGATGCCATGGAATATCTCAAGTTGGAAATTGTTAGTGAAATTTGAAATTTTGATTTTTTTTAATAAAAAATTATAATGTTGTTACTCCATTTTAGATGTTGCCACCATTGAAAGGATATTTGAGAGATCTCTACTATATATAATAAGAAATTACAATTTTTTTTGTCAACAAGTAAAAGTCTAAATTAATTGTAACCTTATATATGATGTATATTTGTTTAATCAATTTAGACTATTTAATCTTTAGAGATCTGACTAATGTAAATGGATATTATTCATGCTTTTACACAAATATTACCAAACTCTGTCTTACGTAAAGTTGTCAGAGTACAATTAACCTCTAGAGTTGGTGCCAAAGTCACTAAATAGGTAAATCGTCAATCCTTGAACTATATAATGTACTTTATCCGCTGGATGACGGGCGGACATTTCCCCGAGAGAAAGGAGAATAGAAAGGAAATCAAATTCTTGTGATGTAATATACCTAATTTTTTTTTTCCGTAATCGAATGGGGTTCTGTGGACGTACATGATCCAACAAATGAAATAATAATAATAATCTACATAGAGTAGAATAGATGTGAATATCTTTTAATATGGTGTGCTCCACAGTTGACCACTCATTTGTTCTCAAAATGTGGTGTGGAAATAATAGAATATATTATTATTTGGGTAAATATCAATTTAAACCCTAAATTATACATGTTTTATCAAAAATATCATGTACTTTCAAAAATATCAATTTAAACCCTAAACTATCATATTTGTATCAATTTAAACCCTAAACTATCCTGAATACATGGGCATTTTCTATACAAATATGATAGTTTGGGGTTTAAAGTGATATTTTTGAAAGTTCATGATTTTTTTGATAAAACATGTATAATTTAGGGTTTAAATTGATATTTACTCTTCTTCTTTCAATTTTTGTCAGTGTTATAATATGAGGTAATAAGAGTCGAATGTTATTTTTCAAGAAATTGTAAATACTGATCAAATTAAAATTATAAATTATATAGATCAAATTCCATTTATTACACACCAAACTTTTTTTCTTTCCTTTTTGCAAACGTAATTAAAAATGTTGTTTTATTATCAATCGTCGTAAAAATAGACACTTTGATTTAATCAATCTAGTGAAAAAGTGTATATATAAACAGGAATTCTTCGAAAATTTCAGTGAATACCCAAATAGTTTTGCCAACAATTTTATAATATTAAAAGGAAAATTAAAATTGACATGAAATTGTTTTAATTTTCAAATAATCTCGTTTTTTGGGTGTATATTACATATCCTATGAGAATATAACCATGTATTATCATATGACATTATTTGCATATATATGCAATAAAGATATTATATTAAATATATATAGAAATGAAGTTTATCAAAATATATTGAGGCACACTCTTATGAGATTTCCCTCATCATGCATTCTCATAAGACTGTCACATTTATTTATAACTATTACTTCTATTATGATTGTTACATTTTATTCATAACATTTGTTACTTTTAACATTATCATTTTTATTCATAAAAATTGCTCATTTCGTCCAATAAGTATATTACTTCTCGATGGTACGAGTTTTAGTAAAATTATTTGTAGACATTGTTTGAGAAGAGAAATGATCTCATCATGTGTTAGATTGTGAGTAGTTGGAATGATTTTTGATAAATAATGAGTGATTATGAGGTTAATGAAAGTGATAAACAATTTATGGATGATAAATAAAGTAATAATGATACACTTATCATAGACGGAGGAAATATTACTTTTTCTAACCGCGTAGTAATGAAGAGCTCGTACATTTTTTTTGTCAAATATATTGTCGTGTAAAAAAGTATGGGCGAGACTGATTTACAAGTCAAATGTTGTGTGAAATCTTTAAATCCCAAAACTTGTTCACATTTGCAAAATACTCCAAAAAAGGCAAATACTGAACTCGGAAATTGACTATTAAATAGGAATGCTGATAAATCTGGTAAAGCAGCTGTCGCATTTTTTAGACTTTCTTCTTTGGTGTGTAATTATTTCCGCATTAAATTGCACAAAAGGATAATGTTTATTGTTATTAGTATTTTCGTGTTCTCATTGGAACTTGAAAGTGAGGAATTCTTTTCTTATTTTCCATACTGTCGACAGCTCTATGCTCAACTAGCTCACCATTTCTATTGACCATCGATTATTTATATTATACTGTAAAATGTATAAAATTATTCGTATATTTATTCTAATCCGATTTCGTAGATCCCATGATTTTTGGGATCTCAGCTTTATCATAAAAGCAATGTATCATCGGGGTAAATTCTATAGAACATATAAGTGTATTACATATTCTCTCATATGATAATATTTTATTAATATAAAATAAATTAATAAAATATTATCATATGAAAATGATAGTAGATACTATACTCCCTCCGTCCCTGCTGGCTTGAGGCGATTCTTTTGGGCACGGAATTAAGGAGAGAGTGTTTAGTGTTTAAAGTGTATTGGTAATAAAGTGGTTTATGTGTTAGGTATATATATTTTGTTTTTTATTTTATTTTACATTTAAATTTATTTATTTACATAATAAATTTATTTTAAATTATCCTTAATTTAATTAGCATATTAAAATTAATTTAATTTTTTAGTTAATTTAATTTTTAAAATTAGCATATTAAAATAAATTAATTTAATTTTTTAAATAAATTAATTTTTTAATTTAATTTAATTTTTAAAATTAAATAAATAAATTAATTTTAAATAAATAAATAAATTAAATTTTTTTAGTTAAAATTAGCATATTAAAATAAATTAATTTTTAAATTAAATAAATAAATTAATTTTTAAATAAATAAATAAATAAATTTTTAGTTAAAATTAGCATATTAAAATAAATTAATTTTTTAAATTAATAAATAAATTAATTTTTAAATAAATAAATAAATTACTTTTTAAATAAATTAATTATTTAATTTTTTAGTTAAAATTAACATATTAAAATAAATTAATTTTTTAATTTAATTAATTTTTAAATAAATAAATAAATATTTTTAGTTAAAATTAACATATTAAAATAAATTAATTTAATTTAATTAGCCAATAATAGCCCAATTAGTTAACTGTTAATTGCAATTGAAATCCCTTATTTTTTCTTAATTATTTCCATTTATAGAAATGACTCAAGGTAGTTGGGACGGCTTAAAATGGTATACGACTCAAGTTAGTTGGGACGGAGGGAGTATATTTTATGGAATTTCTCGTATTATTGGTTACTAATTTTTAGAAACTATGCAGGTTGCTCATTGCTGGCGAAGACCACGTTGATACGTTCATGAAGTAACTCTCGTGGATTTATAATATTTGTGTGTGTTGCATTTAATAATAATAATAATAATAATAATAATAATAATATTACAAGTATACATATATATGTGAATATGTGATGATGATCGAAATGCCGCTTATGATTTATGAGCAACTTTAATGTTCACCGGTCCACCACTGATATTTAGTCCACATACGTTGATAAAAAAAATTAATATAATTTTGTATTCGAATATCTTAGAGATATCGTGAATGATTATATATTGAACCATAAATCTCATTGAATTTTAGAGGAAAATGAACTAATAAATCCAGCTTAATTTGATTTCTATGTGATTCATAAATTTGGCATTTTCAATAATAATTTAAGAGTATTATGAATGATAATATTATCAAAAATAAAAAAGTCTTGATGAAAACTAAATGTCAACGATGTTCATTGAAAGTGCCCATAAATAATAAGCGGCATATGCATAGTGCTTCTATATATATATAGATTGTGTATAACTGTAATGGATTAACAGATGATGTCATGTATAACTGTAATGTATTAACAAATAACTAGTGTGTAACTCGTCGAGTTTCGACGGAAACCACTTTATATTGTAATTTATAAGCAGAAATTTAAAATAATAATTCAAAAAAATATGTCTAGGATGTTTATTGATTTTTGTAAATTACTATATATACAAAAAATCAATATAAATTAAATTCAACATGTATTTATAAATATAATAATAAAATATTATTATAAATATAGAAAGTGAAGACTAAGTAAATTAAATATTTTTTCTAAAATATGAAAAAGTAACTTTGTAATTATCTCATAATCTATCTAAAATTTCATCACGTTAGTTATTGTATGATACATCTCACCATCTATCTAAAATTTCATTACCAAGTGAAGATTAAACTTTTTAAATAACTTTTGCTAGTTACTCGTAAAATTACAACGCGATTAACCATGAAAAATATATGTTTCGGTAGGCAAAGTCCTACATTGGAAAGAGATTTCACATGCCTCTTTTTTTATATTTATATAGCAAAACAAATAACTTTTATATCGGAATGATGTGTCTAGATTTGCTACATAAGTTGCTTTATGTTAAGTTTCAATAGAGAATCGTATTACGTTGTACTTTATAAATAGAAATTTAAAAAACAACTTATTATTTGGCCAGAGTTTAGTCACCTTGAGTTGTTGACAACGATAGTGAAGTGATATGAAAGGCTAAAGTTAATCTACTCATGTCGTTGGTTGCAGTGGAGCAAGGTGATGGTTCGAATTGTTGGGGCTAGAGTTTACCTAGATAGACCCGTGTAGAATATATATACCCATGTCTATCCCAAACTCGATTCAAAAGTGATTTTACTGCATATTCTCATCTAAAACCTATAGTAATATTGGTAATTATCAAAATTATTTAAATTTATAAATACAAATTATTACAATAATTGGTTATTCATTTCAACAAAAATCCAATAAGATAAATTAAAATCAATAATAAATAATATAAACAACAAATTATACTACTAAAAAATGGAGAAAATCCAATATAGGCATGTTGATTATCGTTCAGACTCATTTAAAAATGAGTTTATCAAATAGTATAAATAAAAATGATTATTCATCTCAACTAAATCTCTATATTATAAAATAAAAATAAATAATAAATAGTATAAAAAAAGATCTAAAATTGGCAAAAAATCACATAGGCATATTGATACATGATTGAACCTGTTTATAATTTTTATACTTCCAAACGCTTTTAGTTATTTATAAGATATCTAATAATCAAATATTAATTTGCTATAATAATTTATTGTCATTGAGGATATAGTTCAAACACTCGAAGTCGTTGATCGTAGTGGAGCGAGACGATTGACCAAAATGAAAATGATATGATTCAGGTGTCTGGACCGTCTAGAATGTTTATATTCATAACTATTCAAAATCTAATTAAAAACGACTACCCTTCTCGTCTCAAACCCGTTTGATGATATATGTAGTTACTCATATATGTTTGAATTTATAAATACAAACTATTAAAATAATTGATAATATATATAATGAATTTATATTTTCAAGTCAATTAATTAATAATAAATAATATGATAAATTTGAGAATATGCATGCATCGTGAATAATAGTAAGATCACATAAAAAACTATAATTATCTTCATGCAATAGATAATGTTAGTAAATTTTTTGATAAATATAATACAATATATACTTGGATAGCCTAGCATTTCAAGTTATATAAAATTTAACCTTTAAATAATAATATAAAATAAGTTTATTAAAATAGTATATATTATTTTTATATTGATGATGTATTTGGTATATCAGTGTTGTCATTTCCACTATTTATACTCACAAAGTTTATTTACAAAAATAAATATTACATTTAAAATATACTAATTAGATGACCAAATAAATAGTTATATGTTTTACAATAGTTATTTTTAAAATTTTAAACTATCCATTTAATGCCACTTTATGGATGAATATATTGTTTTCTTAATTAATTATAAAACTAACACATAATTGAATTTGTTCTTTTTGTCTAACATTATAGGTTATAAGAATATCTTAAGAGAGTACTTTTGATTGTATTTCTCTATTTAGTTTATAAATAGAGATTGAAGATGTTGTTACGAGATAACTAAAATTTTATATTAGTTATATAAGATAATATTTAATACTTTTTAAATTTTAATTTTAATAATAAAATTACTCATTACATATCGTTTACTAATCATACTCTACCTATTGGACACTAATCTATATAAAAATTTAAAATCAATGTATATTTTCTCACCCCATAATTATCTTACACCCTAATTTAATTTGAATAATTAATTAATTATTGACCAATATTATATATTTTTATTGAAAAATTAATTTTGAAATTTTAATTTGCTTAAGGTTACTTTAGTCAATAATATTTAAGTTTGTCAAATAATACGAGTCCATATAGGTTAAAACAATGAATTAGTAAATTGCCCTTTCTAATCAGACTCAAACTTATATAAATAGTTGTGTGTAATTTTCATCCCACCATTCACAATTATTTTGCACTACCAATTTAATTTGTTCAATTAATAAATTAGATGGCCAAGTAAATAGGTATATATTTTAATTGAAATTTTTTATTTAGTTTTTCTAATATTATTTTAAATTTTTCATGAAACTCTACCAATTCAAGATAAAAATAAAATTATAATTTTTTATAATTTTTTAAATAAATTTCAAATCTAGCATCAATTTCTCATAAACTTCACAAATTTAAAATCTAAAATAAATGGATATATTTGTACAATTTTTTTAAATAAATTTTGATACTCATATTGATTTTTCATGATATTTCATAAATTGATAAATTTTTTAAAAATAATAGTAATGATAAAATTTGCATTGATAGGATAACCAGTTATTATAATATATATTTTGTAAATTTTAAACGAATTCGGGTAATCAACGGATAGTATACGGGAATAAGGCGAGAACAAATAGTAAAAATGGTTTTATATTTATGAAAATTGCATGTATATAAGTTCTAAACATGTCAACACATTGATTGATACATTTATGTAGAAATTTCTCAATTTTTAATCTATAGGAGTAATATATATTTTATTAATTATATATTTCATAAATTTTAACGAATTTAGGTAATTAGTGGATATTATATACGAAAATGAGACAAAACATGATTTTCTATATTTGTAGATCTTTTGTTATTTATATTATTTTGATACAAAAATATACATTATAGACATGTAAATACATTAATCGACATGTCTACGTATTTTTTGTTCAATTTTAATCTTTTTGTTATTTATATGATTTATTATTAATAATTAACCATGTAGTGTTAAAATTTTATTGAGACAAATAAATTAATTATTGTAACAACTTATATTAATAAAATTAAATAGGCTCGGGTAATCAAATGTGGGACATGTGCTGTTATTTATTATTAATGTTTATTTTGTAATGATCAAATCATTACTGAGATAGATAAACAATTACTGTAACAACTTATATTTATAAATTTAAATATATTTCGGTAATTAGCATGTATTTTTAGGACAAGAAAATAAAATCATTTTTCATTCAGATTTTGGATACGAGCATATAAATTTCAATCACTATAACAACTTATATTTATAAATTTAAACGAGTTTTGGTAATTATTCGGATTTAAGATGAGTACGTGTATATATATTATAGACGGGTACAAATATTTATCAACATGCTTATGAATGTTTAAAGTGATTGCGATCATTAATCTTCAAGCCTACGTTTAATTTTCATCATATTTTAAATGTTTAGTTATTTTCACAATTTTAATATTTTCACAATTAGTGTTGCTCGATTTTTTTAATACTATTTACTATTAATGTTTACTTTATAATATTTGAATATTATTATACGGGTTTTGATTATTAGCATGTATTTTATACGTAAATATTTTATTTCTTATAACCATAGACACAAAGTAATGTAATTTTCCGTCGACGGGTTACACACTAGTTATTTTAAATCGATCTAGACTCTCTAAATATATATAAGGAGAATTAGAATAAATTTAAGCAATTAAATTCTAATTAATCAACTAAGTAAACTTAATGAGACAACTTGCGGAGAAATTAAAAAGGCATATGCTATCACAGGGGTTAGACTTTGGTAAATAAGTTATGGCACTTAAATATACTTAATCATTCACTAAGAATTTAAATTATCTAGAGCATCTCAATTGTGATTTAAGCCCCCTAGGTGTATTGAAATCATAGATTATAAACTAGAATTACCGTCTTCATCGATTGCTAGCCTACAACACCTAAATGCTCTTAGGATTAGAGGTCTCACACAATTTTGATTATATTTCTTGATTCCTATGTAGCACCAATACGTGAAATCAGGCAGAGTATTTAGGAAATATGTATTCAATATGAATACATTTGAAATACGTCCCAAATATGTATTTAATATTGAAATTATGCGTACTATCAAATGTTGATTCTCCTCCATGCTCAAAAACCATGCCAAGAACACAAGATGATAAAAGAAAGTATCACTCGAAAGTTTTGTTTCATTTATTCACTTCTTCCACTTTCTTTCTCTAGCTCTCCAAGTTCAAATTGTAAAAAATGATAATAAAGAAAATGGCTCAAGGAAAAATGAGGTTGGTAACCCTAGGAATTGGCTCAAAATTTCAGTATTGATTCATAATTTATTAAATATTTTATTATTATTAAAAAAATACTGGAATGTTAAAATATAACCTGATAGTTGTTCGTAGCAAAATCACTACAAAAATTTGTCCGATCAACGACGGACAATTACGTCGTTATATCGAAAAGTCCGTAGGTGATCGTAAATAACGACAGACAATCGATGGTAACAAGCCGTCCGAGAAAACATTTCTTGTAGTGAATTGTGATTTGAAGAAAAAAAATAAAGCCCAGTGTTTCTAACAAACCTAGCTTGCTGGTTTAACGTAAGCCACCAAAATTCGGCAGTTCCTTGCGTGAATCATATTAATTTATTGTGGCCAACTCGTTCTTCTATATATTTATGGCTAGACGTTACAAGTAGTTGACGTATCAATTATTTCAGTTTGATATAAAATTGATTGATCTGATACACTTGTCAAGAGTCTGCAAGATATAATAAATTCTCTTTATCAAATTATTCCCTTTCATGATGCAAATTCGAAATATTACGCCATTAATGTTGCAATAAAGGACAAATTTAAATTAGTTTATAGAAATATAAAAAATCCATAATACTAATTGGAATTAGAAAATTCAAACTGTGCAGGCATCTTAATCTTGGATGTATATATTATAAATAAGGCATTGTAACGACGAAAATAATTAATCAGGTAACTCATTCTCTTTTTTGGTAATTTAATAAGGAAATTTTAAAGTGCGTCACGGTGGACTCGAACTCAGACAGCTGGCGCCAAGATTAACCACTCTACCACTAGCCAACACACACACACAGGTGACTCATTCTCGATAATTAGTTTTGAGGTCTGTTCAGTTAGGAACTTGAATCAAATCTTCTTCTTAGTACTCTTATATATGAAAGTCTAAAATATCTCACACATAATTCATACCAAACTTTTCTTATATGATTAATTATATCTTTTTTTTCTAAATTTAATTTTCATCACTCGATAATTGTTTGGGCAACTGTTTAATTATTATACTTAGATTTTATTTTATAATTTATGGTTTTTTATATAAAAATATAATTCCGTCCATCTAAACTTGTTAATAAATATACGTAAATTTGTTCGTTTATTTTAAAAATCCTAGCTCTGTTTTCGACCATAAATACACACAAATATCTACTTAAAGATATTGTGTGATTCAAACTCATAATTTTCCAATCACTAATTCATCATTCTATACCCCTTAAGAAGCCAAGCTGCAACTGACGAGGGAAAATTATTTATTTGCGGTCCATGAATATTGTCGTCACATCAAATGTCATTCAAGATTTTTTTTAATTAACTTCAATCACACTCATTATTTGCAAGCATAAATTTAAGAACAAATTCTTGTTTTGCATTATATATAAAAAAATCTAATTCGAGAATTATGATTTAATGACGCAGATTCTTTGTAGTAGCACTGTCAGTTGCAGGTTTCTATATATGGCGATCATCACAACCATCATCTCCTTCTTTTCTCTCCTCAAACCAGGCTCCACACAAAACTCATCTCTCACTTCATCATTTTTGATGTCGTGAGCTCTCAAAATCCATCTTCTCCATGCAAAATATTGATGATTTTACCCGAAAAGACAAAAACCAAGAAGATAACATAGAAAAAACTTAACAAAATCTAAATCTCATGTCATATATATAGAGTATATATGAGGTTCAAATAAACACAATTTTTTAGAACTAAGAATCATGAAAATCGAATTAGATATGAAAATTAATGCATCCGTTGGGAAAGTGTTACTGAATCCAAAGATTGAAATTTTCACACAGGTTCGAATCTCATGAGGGGCGAAAATACTATTTTTTTTATTTCTATTTTTTTTGGATTCAATAATTTCCTAATAGATTCATCAACTTTCACAATAAATGTGTGTGTGTGTTGGCCTAGTGGTAGAGTGGTTAATGTCCGAGGCCAAAGGTCTCGGGTTCGAGTCCACCGTGACGCAGCCTTTAAAATTTCTGTATTAATTGACCAAAAAAAAAAACTTTCACAATAAATTTATCATTTTTTGATTTTCATATTCTTACGATAAAAATAATTCTTACTTTGATTGCTACCAACGTATGCAACATATGCTTGCTATCCGCATTCATTTTTTAGAAATATAAGAAAAAATGAAATACAATACAAGAACATACATACCGTGGACATTTATTTGCCTTCTAGACGTTAAAAATGAAACATAAGATAACAAGATGAATAAAAATTAATATACACAAATCTCGGATAGAATATTTATATAATATATATATATATAGAGTTTGGTTCAAATGAGAACCATTTTTATCCTAAAAACTAAGAACCAAATGAATTCGTCATGAAAGTTGATGAATCCATTGAGAAAGTTACTGAATTCAAAAATTTAGAATTTTTCACCCGGGTTCGAATCCCATGAGGCCGAAAATTCTATTTTTGGATTCGATAACTTTCCCAATGATTCATCAACTTTCACTCAATTCATCATTTTTTGTTCTCATGTTCTCACAATAAAATGGTTATATATATATAGGGAGGGTTAACGTGAGAACCATTTTATTGTGAGAACGTGAGAACCAAAATATGATGAATTCATAGTGAAAGTTGATGAATCACTGGGAAAGTTCTTGAATCCAAAAATAAAATTTTGTCCTCATGGGATTCGAACCGGGTGAAAAATTCAATTGTTAAATTCATTAAGTTTCTCAACGGATTCATCAACTTTCATAAATAATTCATTTGGTTCTTAGTTTTTAGGATAAGAATGGTTCTCATTTGAACCAAACTCTCTCTATATATATATATATATATATATGAGATGGTTCAGGTAGGAAAGGATAATTTAGTAGGAAATAAGAATTAATCTGAGCCTTTGATTTGCTATATCAATGGTTGAGATTTAATTTTGGTGTAGTATGAGTTTGTATTTCGTACTACATACAGGTTAATTCATATATATATATATATATATATATATAGGAATTGGTTCAATATTATATAATCCTTAATATACATAAATAAGAACAAATCATCACCATTATTTAAAAATATAATGATTATTTTTAAATATTCATCTGAATTAGTTATATGCATATTTCTACGTATAATTATGCATTTGTGTATTGAATATACAAATGCATACAAATGCATATAATCACTCTATATATCATAACCCAATGTGTGTGCTTGTGTGTGATGAATGGTGTTACATCGAATATGGACAACTACGGAAACGTGACTTTTGCTTAAATGAATATGTTGATTGCGAAACAAAGAAAGAGGGATTATATATTTACTTGTGAATTTTCGATCATTTATTTTTAATATTATTTTTTTCTTTAATTTTACAATTATTATGTACGACTTATAATTATTTTTTAACATTTCATTATAAATTTTTGGTTAATAATTGATTATTTTGTAATTACGAATATATACTGTTTTAAGCTTCAATTTTCTGTTGTAAGTGTTAGTTATGATTCAATATATAATATTTTTTTGTATTTATAATTGAAATTATTTTTAGAATTGTGAGATAGAGAATCTAAAGCAATATAGATTGTATTTGTACTACCTCTGTTCCAATAAATGTGGCTCATTATTTTTAATACATTAATTAATAAAGGTAGCGATTTATGTGTAAAATAATGGGATCCGTTGAATTTGAGTATTCTTTTATAGGCAAAATTAATTACGTTTTCTTATTTAATGAAATAATTCAAAAAGGAAAATGAACTATTTTATTAAGAGGAGCCATAAGAACTAATTTCTAATATCACAAAGTTAATTTTCCAACATCAAATATGTATATATATATATGGCCATCTGGGTATTGTTTCGAAAAAACACACACTACAATCACGATAGAAAATAAAGAATATAAGAATTGTTTACCTAGTCCGTCTTGCAACCACGTCCGGGTGTGATGTCAAGCTAGATATTTCACTATATTTTTAGGATACAAATTAAAAGGAGAAACGACTATTAAATGTCAGTTAAATCACTGAGATCATATTTAAATATACAGTCCATTCAGACTCTATACTCAAATAGATGTGACATAGAAAATCCATCAACATGTATTTTTACATATCCTAGTTAGCGTTAACACGCAACTTTTTCATGTATTTTCGAAGTATTGAGATAGTCACTTTAAAGGGCATGTGGCCCGTGCCATATTTCCCTCAACATCGATGTTGACTTTTTTGAGTAAAGAGATGGAAGCTTTTCCTAATTCGACAAAATGCCACGTGGACACTTTACCTGTTTGCTGTAAGAATTTCTCTTCCACCTTCGAAAGATAAACCGAAAAACATACAAAACATATACTATCTCCTCATTTTCAACATTTTCATCGTTCATCACCCTAATTTCCCCTACATTCCAAGAAATTTCTGTTAAAGAATCTCAGAGCCCACCATCATGCCTCGATCAACCAATATACAGAATTCGCTCCCTTATGATATTGCCCTCAAAATCGCCTCATCTCTTCAGGTACTTTCTTCTCGCCATACAGAAGTAAACAATTTTTTGAGTTTTTCTGAATTATTTTGCCTTATTTTCTCTTAAAATTGTTTTTGATGAAGTGGGTTTTGAAAAAGATTTGATCTTTTTTTATCTTTTTTGCAGGTTTTTGATGTGTGTTCATTAGGCAGTTGTTCGAGGTTTTGGAGGGAGTTGTGTGGGTCTGATTGTGTGTGGGAGGGTCTATGCAAAGACAGGTGGCCTCTAATTTTTGAGGATCAGAATTTTCAGAGTGAAACCTATGATCAGAAATTGACCTCTGATTCAAAGGTTATTTTGTTGGAGAATTTTATGTTTAATTTGTGGTCTGATCCTTTTTTATGTTTCAGTGTTGTCAAGTTCAGGTTTAATAAGGTTCTGGCTCATTTTTGTTGAGGTCCTATGTTAAGTGCCTCTCCAATCTTGATTGTTTGGAGACATAGTTAATTTCTAATGATGTGCTTGATTTCCTCCATTTGACTGTTTTAAGTGGAATTAGAGATTTTGGGGTTCTTGATTTTCAGATAAAATCCTCTAATCTATGTCATATGTGTTCCAGTTCCCCTCTCTATACCAAGATGGAAACTTTGATTGATGGTTATGCATTTTTGTGATGAGGGTTACTTACAGAGTTTCTATCTTGGTAAAGTGGGACATGAAACGGTATACGAGTCGTGGATTGGATGATTTTGCGTGTCTGCTTCGTGTCAGAGATGATCGGAATGATCATAGTATCTGTGGTGTCTCTATGTTGATTAGTGTAATATCTTTTTACGGTTTTTCTATTTCTCGAGTGGGACATGAAACAGTGTACCGGTTGTTGATTGACGGATTTCGCATGCCTGCTTAGTGTCGTAGATGGAGTAGTAGATAGGTAATCAGAATGATCAGAGTGCCTAGTATATCTTGATCTTGATTAGTGTACTAATCTTTGTATGAGTTGTTCTATTACTCTTATAGGCTCTTAGTGTAGTTTCTTGTGTTGTTTGAGCACTGCAGAGATGGAGAGGTTTGTACGTAAGCAAGCACAATGAGATGGCAGGAAAAGTAGGGTCAATCGCAGATTTTATGGAAAGAGCTATAGCTTATGAATCCATCGAGGTTGGGAACTATTTGAAGACAGTCGAACTATTGAACTCGCATCAATTTGGATTCAAAGATGTTCAACTGTTCTTGCTCAAGCCGAAGCTCAATGTGCTGCTTAACTTGGTCGGCTTGCATTACTGCGTCATTTGGCTTGAAATTCCAGTAACTTGCTTTTCCTATTGCGTCGTTTGATTTCATTTTGTGTTTTAATTTGAAGACAATTAAGTAGCATTGGGACAAAAAATACTTGTAAGTAGCAAGGTGTTAAATGATGACCATTCTCGTGCAATTAACTTAAGACTTGGAAGGCTAATCGATGGTTTACATATTAATGTTCCCGTGATTTAATGATTGATAGTGCAATACATGTGATTTTCTTTGATCAATCTTGTTCCGATTTTTCGAGGAAAAACAGCTTGAATCATGCTAATAAGCTGCATAGATTCGACAAACTGCAAGAATATGGTTCACAAAGATCCATTTGAATTATGATTTTCTTGCCTGTGTTGATATTGTAGTTATCGATTTTCAGGCTGAGAATGTGCTTGAAGCGTTAGATAGCAGCGAGGTATTGGAGAGGCAAGTGTGTGTCCAATGGTGGAAGCTCGGGAGATGGTTTTACGGGTTCCGTTTACGGGACGAGTTCCACTTGAGGAACGTCTCATTGGGAGATCTTGCCGCGTCCAACGAAGAAGTGCTCGGGGTGCTTCATCGTGGCGCAATCCACGAGGTCATTCGAGTGCAGATTTCTGCTGCTAAGTTAGACACTCACACCTCCTGGTCTCACCAAGTTGATCAAGTGTAAAGAAATGAAAAGGTTTGATTACTCAACTGTGTATATATATGGGATTGCAATTCTTCATTTCTCTGAACATATATAATCATGCAAAGGTTGGATAAAACTGCACAGTTTGAAAATCAATATAGTGTAAATTTGGATTGTTATAAGGTGTTTGTACAGTACAAATCTTTGCAGCTTGTGTTCTTAATTTTTACCTGCATCTGTTTGATAAAGTTTGTGAAATACGGTCTGGCGGATCAAGATCCGTCGTCAAATATCCGGATTCAAGTCCGTATTCAATGGAAAATTTGTGATTTTGTTGGTGTTTTACGTCTGGATCCAGAAGTCATGATCCGCCAGACCGTCTCACATAAGATATCTTTTTCTTTCTATCTTCTCGTTTCTTTTTTCATCAAATTAGAAAGGCTAAGGAAGCTTATTTTCATTTCATTTAGGATTTTATTTGACCCTAACATAGAAGATATGTTAATATCTGAAACAAATACAATTGGAATTCAAATCTTCCTCAATCTACGGGGTGTGCATAGTCGGTTCGACAGACCAACCAACCAAAATTTTTCAAACAGAAAATCGAACCGAACGTAACCGAACGTATTTTTTTTAACCGAATCGATTTATAATTTCGGACCGGCTGAAAATCGAACCGAAAAAGCGATTGATTTCGATCGGATCGAAAAACTGACCGAAACATATATTATATAGTATATATTTTTTCTAACTAAATATATTTTTATCCTAATTATTTAATTAAAATATTAATTAGTTATTATAAAAATAATAATTTTGGTTCAGTTCGGTTACCGACGAACCTAAACTATAAAATCTAGAATCCAACCGAAAATCGATTTTAATTAAAATTTTGAATCAAACCAAAAACCGACTTTCTCAAAAACCGAATCGAACCGATCGAAAATTATCGGCTCGGTCGGTTTTTTCGATTCGGTTCGGTTGATGCACACCACACATACAAATTAAACTCAAAGTTGAATTTATTTATTTAAAAAAAAAAAAGGAAAGAAGCAAAAACAAAAACAATGGGAGCCACAAATTTTATTCCACATTATGGCCAGCAAAGTTGAAAAATCTGAAAAGGCAACAATAAGAAGCAATTAGTATGAGCAGATTTCTCTCAAGTTTCATCCAACAAAATTGCGCGATTTTTTTTAAATAATTTGAATTATTCATAGCAATAGTTTGAATTGACTGGAGTCCCACGAGTAAAGACAATTTATCTTACAATTTTGATTGCTAGTTTTCTCATAATAACTCGTTTGATTTTTATAGCTTTTTACTTTGTCGAGCATCTTATCAACGACAAATTCAAGATTAGGTCTAGGTACCCGAATCATAATTTTGATTATCAAAACATTTAAATGATTTGTGACAATCCAACTACCATATAATAATCAATTTGCAGGGATTAGATCGACCATTCACCCTCAATTATAAATGATTTTTGTGGCACAAATGCGAAAAAGACCAGCATTATTATGGCCACTAAAAAAAATAGTCTCCTGGATGACATTGATATTTTATTTAGTGTAATGATATTTTTCTTTAATATAAATAATACTTTTAATTACGGAAGAAAAGATAAATAATATTTTTATTCAGTGTAAATGATATTTTTCTTATGAACAAATGAACTTTATTATACCACTATTGAGACATCTAAGATTCTAACCGACCATGAAATCACGTATCAATGTACATTATACAATGCAATTATGCTAGTGCTAGAAATATTGGTTTTGTTATGAATAGAGATGGCAGTGGATTCTGGATCCGATTCAGATTCGTAGATCCAGATCCATTTTTTATGATCCGGATCTTCAAAAAATAGAATCCGACGGATCTGGACTATTCCTTTAAAATCTGGATCTTGATTTCTGAAATTTAGATCCAATCCAGATCCGACCCATGGATCCATATATATATATATATATATATATAATTTTTGCTTTTATTTATAAGTATATTATATTGTTTTTCTTTCTAGTCGAAGTTGAATAAACTAGGTTATGAAATTGGATTGTAGATCAATAATATTAGAAAATTATACCTTGAATTTGCAAAAAAAAAAAAAATTGTATATGAATTAGATATAAGTGGTCTATTTGTTAAGATATGTATGCTACTTCTATTTCTATTGCAATATTATTTGTTGTCATGAAAACAAAAATAAATTTGTAATTAACATCTTCTTATATAGTGATGACGGTAGAAATTCTAAATAATTATTATAGTGTTATTGTATATTTATAATATTATTATTATGATGTTTCTGTGAATTATAGTTGATTTATGATTTATTTTAAAAGAGAAAAATGTGAATATGGGTTTAGACCCTAGATCCTGTGGATCTTATGGATCTAGATCTGGATCTAATTTTTTTGGACCAAATGAATCTGAATCGGATCTGAATCCAAACAAAAAAAATTCAGATATAGATCTGGATCTAACAAAATCCGATCAATTGTCATCCCTAGTTATGAACACAAGTAGCCAAGAAGGGATAAGAACTAACCACATTATCTTGTAAAGATCTATCTTTCTCAACATCGAAGCTCACTTTCTATACATAGGGCAGACACACGAAAATAGTTTAGAAGGAGCTAAAATCTAAAATTTCCGACAACAAAGATTGCGCTGTAAACATAGAGAAGGAGGGTGCAAAGATTTTCATACCATTTGAATTAACAAGGTGGACAACTATACACCAACCTAACACGTTTTCTTGGCGCTGGAGTACATAGAGCCATAAGTATCACTGCTATCAAAATCGCGACGAGAAGTCCTTGGATGTCGATCCCGCCATCGTCGGACTCGCAGCAGAGCTTCCCCATTGCAGGTTTGAGAGCACAGAGAGAGAGAGAGAGAGAGAGAGAGAGAGAGAGGAAGAACAGAGGTCTTGGTCTATTACAAGTTATATAATTTGACGCAGTAGTTGAATAATTAAATAATGTCACAGACTACCAAACATCTTTGTCTAATGAAATTCAAAATGTTGTTTTTTCACATTAGTGATTATTTTAGGTTCAATTTGTTCTGGCAATCCATAACTAACTTCTGAGTTCTTTCCTCGCAGCTTACATGCTGCTGACTTATCTAGTTGGTCCGGATACTTGTTCATATTCGCCATGCATATCACGTCGTCATGAAATAAAATACGAGATTAAAACATGCCCGCTCGAGTAAGTTGGTTTCTTGTGCCATTCATGTTCTTCTCTCTACGGCAAGACAACGTTTACAGAGTTAGTCAAAGGAAAAATGCCATAAAATACTTTGAGCCGAATTAGTGCTCTTTTTTGTTGTTGAATTTGGCAAAGGCCAAATAACTCATTAATAGTTCAACAAGAATATTAATACTCTTAAAGAATCAACAATGGAAAATAAAAAGGTTAATAAAATATGAAACTTTAATATCACCACCATTCAATTTGTCGCAAAGAACGCTTCATTTTCTTCCGGTTACTCGGCCATGTCGAGCATAATACTAATCAAATCAAAAATTCTGAGGCTATACAGCAGCACTTCGGCAACACGAGCTCTAGTAGGCATGCCGCGTCAACTTTCCAGTGACCAGAAAACTTGGGGATGTTAATATAAAACAAATTGAAACGCAGTGATGTTATTGCAAAGTTTATAAGATCGTGTTAAAATTGCTGAATAAGTTAACATTTGTGCAATAATCGGCAACCAATCCCAGATAAATATGCAGCTACTATGATATGAACAAAATAAGTAAGATAAAAGCCAACTGTGCATAGATCAGGTTTACTGTCACAATGGAAGGGGGGAGATTTTCAGCATATACAAAACTGTAAATATTTCTCAAGGTCCCAAAAAATAAATAGAAACAAGAATTGTGGGACAAATTTTTCTCTCAAAGAATAGCAGATTATCCAGCTGAGGAACGAGACGCAAACAGAACCACGTACCAGGAAATGAGCTGATCGTCTCTTGCAATTTGCAGTCTTCACGCCTCCGAGTTGATGAGTATAAGATGGTTCGTTGCTCTCTCTAATTGAGTACAGAACTCTTCTTTGACTGTTTTGACTTTCTTCTTGAAGCCCCAACACCAGCAGGGTCAGCCAATGGGCCTGACCACGTCTGGATGGGTTCTTTGGCGTATGAAAAGTTCATGGAAGTGAACGGGACATCGGGAGGATCAAAGGCGGGGTCGATAAGATGTGACGAGCCCAAAGTGTAACCAAGTCCTCCATCCTGGTGTGGAGGAGGGAATTTCTCGCTTTTGCTCTTTGCGTTTGCGTGGTTGATGAGACGCCTCCTCTGTTTCAAGGAGGAAAACAAAGTTGCTCGAATTTAGAGATGAATACAACAAGTGCACCATACGAAATAAGTGATTATAACTTCGAACCACTCATAATATGTGCGATGATTCCCACAATAGACATGAAACTCTCTATATGTGATCTCTCGAAGCAATAAGTGAATGACAGCTATCCCAGCATCAATTATTTAAGGGTTAACAGCGTTTACCCAATTTTGCAACTTTCACACGACTTTTAAAACATTGCTGTTACAACTCCATCTTTTAATTTTTTGCAATTACAACATCTCCAAAACATCCCAGCAAAACTTGTCTGATGTGTGCCAGTAAAACTTAAGTCGTTTTACCATTTAAACGACTTAGTTTTATTGCAGAAAAAATTATGATGTTGTAATTGCAAAAAATTAAAAGATTGTGTTGTAATTGCAACATTCTAAAAATAATTGAAATTGCAATTCGGATAAATGTTGTGTTATTTCCTGCAATTAACCCATCATTTAAACCTTCTAAGTACATTATCAGATTCATCCCCCTTCCCCTAAGCAGATATCCTAACGGTAATAACGAATACAATCCTAGTCTACTACGCGTCGTACTAACAAAAAAGATGGAGAAACAGCATTTTACTAATCATATCGAGACGATCAGACGAATTATCCGTTCTTGAACAGGAAAAGAAGTTCTAATATCGATTATCAAGGGATACTTTTAGTAGGTTTGTAATATGATTATACTAAACATGATTTCAAGGTACGGTCACGAATGGTAAGCAGATAAAGAGGGCTTTGAAAGATGAATCTTAAGTGACATACATCAAGATTGGCTTGCAGCTCTGCGTTGGCTTCGGGGGCAGGCATTTTCCGCATTGCTCGCTCACGTGTTCGTGGTTTCTTCACACCATCTGCATTTGTCTTACCAGCAGCTCTCAACCTGCAATTTCGTATCCAACCAAATTAATGCAAAAGCTATCTTATATATATAACACAAGAGGTAAAATATTACTATAAGACACTAGACAACAAAAACAGCAGACCTTCTAGCTTCTTCATCCCGACGCTTAGCATCCATCTCCTTACTTGGTGGGTATTTTGGAAGGGTTGAAGGATCACATGCATAAGGTTTTGTAGTGAAGAACTGCAAAAAACATAAAGCATCAAAAGCATATTAGCTTGCACCGTATAGAAAAGGCGAGGGCACAAATAGGGAGACGAGTCAGGGCCCTACCAGAGGGAAAGAGAAATAAAAATATCATTGCCTATGATACAGATAGATTTTGCAGATTTCATTCTTTTTTATCGTGTTAGCTAGGCATGCTTGATGAGTGTGAGTGTGTGTGTGTGTGTGTGTGTGTGTGTGTGTGTGTGTGTGTGTGTGTGTGTATAGAAAGAGAGAGAGACGGGGAGAGCTCACGTCGCTCCTTAAAGCAGCTGTGGCAGTTTGGCGCTCAGCTGGATCAATCGCAAGTAGTGTCTCGATTAAAGGCAGTGATGACTGGGGGAAATCCTTAAATGCCTCTGCTATACGCCTTTTGTATGCTTGCTGGGGCTTGAATATGGTTGCATGTGGTAGCTTCGACTTTTTCCAATACTCTTCCGATGGAGAGCCACATAACTTGAAAATTCTGTGCAGTTGTTCCACCTGAGCACAAGAATTAAGTAAATCAATAATACTAGTCTAAGAATTAGGTTATTGATTACTCATCGCCTAAAATCTAATAGTTGCAGTTTCACCTCTGTCCGCCCCGTCATAATGGGCTTCCCGGCGAAAAGCTCAGCCAAAATGCACCCGGCGCTCCACAAGTCAATTCCCACGCCATAGTCAGTGGCGCCAAGAAGCAGCTCGGGAGCTCTATACCACAGAGTCACCACACGGCTCGTCATAGGCTGCTTGTTGTTGGGGTCGAACGAGGAAGCCAGCCCGAAATCAGCAATCTTCAAAACTCCCTCATCATCAATTAGAAGATTTGAACCCTTAATATCACGGTGCAAAACATAGCGGCTGTGGCAGTGTTCGAGACCCGACAATAGCTGATGCACAAAGCATTTCACCTACACCATCAATTTAGATGAAAATCTTCAAAATCTAGCTCAAAAACAAGATACTAAATACACAGCAGAATCCTACCTGAGGCTCGGTGAACTTGATGCTGGGACTCGAGGAAAGGCCGGCCAAATCATGAGGCATATAATCAAACACGAGATACAAACTACACGACATCCTCGAGGTCACCAAACCTTGCAATTTGATGACGTTTGGATGATCCAAGCGACGCAGGATCAAAATCTCCCTAGCCATAAACCTTATGCTCTCGGGCTCTAAATTATCGAATCTAACCTTCTTCAATGCAACAATGTTTCCGGTTAGGCGTCCCTAGCTTTATACACGTTACTATCGTACCTTGCCCGATCTAAACAAAAGAAACACACAAATTATTAAGCAACAAAACTAGCTAAACTTGCTGAAAGAGGATGACTAGAGCTGAAAATCTACTAGCCTTATCGAGCTTCTCGAATGTATCAGCTCTTCGGGGGATCCACCCACTGAGAGCCTCACCGGCAACTGCCACGAGCCAAGAAGGCCACCCAGCAGCTACTTGCTCACCATGGACATTCTTAGAGGGTTGCTTAACCTGGGATTCGGCCTCAACCTCCTCTTTTCATTTCTCGATTGCCTCACAATCCCATCTCTCAAAACCTCCTTCTTAACCCCAACATTCTGAACTTCACCACCATTTGCCTTACTCACTGAACTCTCTACTACTTTCTCCCCACTCTCAGCTGCCACTGACAACTCTCTCTCTTCCCTTTTCTCCTCCTCTCTACAACAGAATTAGGAGAGCCAGACTCAGAAATTTCTTTCCCAAAAGCACACCCCATTTCTCAGTCACACCAGCCCTCATTTCTCACCACATAGCAAAATCTTGCCCTCATTCGAAACCCACCAAAATATCAAATTACAAATTAAAGCAGACAAACAAGCATGAAAAAGCAGCAAACTTTGAAATATAGCTAGCACTACTGCGAGAACAAGGAAAATAGAAACACAAGCATTACTCAATTTCAACTATATAAGCGAAGAAAAGTGGCAAATAAATCTAAATCAAGCAAACAATCGAAATGGGGTGCAATCAGAATTGCTGTTAACAGTGCTTTGAGTAATAAAGCACGAATCTTGGAGTGTAATGGAGCAAGAACCCTAGATTTACGAGTGCCCAGGAAAGCAAAAGCAGCAATTATGATTTTGTGAAAGCCCGCGATGAATGGGGGTCAAAAATGAGCTACATAAAAATATAAAGCAAAGTGAATTATTGGTCGCTTTCCTATACTCTGTGTATTTTCTTTTTTTGAGAGGTTTTTGGTTTTTATTCCTTCTTTTCCGGAATTGAATAAACATAAATAAATAGTGAAAAGTGGAGTCGCGATTTGAGTTTGAAAATTTCAACTTTTTTAAGTGATTTAAAAGAGTTTATGACATACAAATAAATAACGTTTCTCTTCTTTTTTTGAACGAATTTTCTTAACGTGACTGGTTTAATTCTTTCTTATAAAAATAATATACTGAGCGACGAATAATAATCATATTGTAATTACTAAGTAAATAGTTTTCATATTTTACTCTCACCGTCTTCGTAGAAAAGGGCAGAGGCCCCTATTTTAACTTTAAGCATAGAGAGTTAAATTTGGTTCAACTAACTTTATTTTCTTTACATCCAATAATTTTAAAAGTTATTTCTAAAAAACATGGGCGTAAAATTCGTGTGTGTCGGGTCGTTATCGTGTTGACACGATAACGATATGACATGATAAGATCAAACACGAACACGATCCATTAAGGATCTGTCCGATACGAACACGATACTGAAACTTGTCGACATGTACACAACACGAAAGGAGACAAGAATACGAATATGACACGATTTTTTACGATTTGACATGACACGAAACAACAAATTCAAATCAAAATTAAAAAAGAAATTAAAAAAATAAAAATAAAATAATAATTAAATTATTATTAAATATATATTAAATATTATAAAATTATACGAAATCGACACGATGTGATACGAACACGGATGCAACACGATAATTATCGTGTTACACGAATACAATACGGATCCGACACGAACACGGTACGAAATTATCGTGTCGACACGATAAGGCTGAACACTAACCTATTAATTTTGTATGTGTCACGTACGATTTAAATGATCACCGTGTCAAAAATGTCCCTAAAGAAACAGATTTACTCAAAGATAGGGATGTCAAGCGGATAAGATCGATCTGATCAACCTAAGCCAGCAGACCCAAATAAAGAATTCAGGCTAGGCCGAAAAAATTTGGTCCAATAAAATCTTGGCGCAGCCCGATCCTGAAACTTGTCCAAGGCATATTTATTGGGCTGGGCCGGCAGGTCCAATGGATAGTTCATGCAGGGTATAAAATGTCATTGCCTAATTAAAAAAGGATCACATTTTTTTTTTGACACCTCTCTTCACAGTGTATCAATCTATAATTAATTATTGTTGAGATTTCGTACATAGAAAATTTACGAATGTTCTCTTGTCTTGGCTGGTTTAGACGTGCTGTGATCGAGTAGATCTTTATATTTTAATTTTTTCTCAGTCCTTTGATTTTGAAAATATAATATGAATTAATGAATTTAATTGAGCACAATTTAAAAAAATTATATTTAAAATATTCAAAAAATTTAAATAACAAATATTTTATTCACAAAATATATGATAGTTTAGGGATCTCTACATTTTACTTAACAAAAAGCAAGTGGATCCAAAAATTATGTAAGATCATTTTATTATAAAATTAGTCAAAATTTAGATTTAAATTTATATTATAAATATAGTATTAAAAATAATTTGAATTTGAATCTCGACCCGAATTATAATAAAATAATTTTACCCAAGACTCGAGACATTTCAAAAAAATTGAATGGATCAAATTAGATACCGATAGAATTAAGTCGAATTGTCGGATGCCATATTTCATAATTACAAATCATTTTCTATTCTTAATAACTCCAACAAATTAGTTATACTTCTTACCTGCTGCCAAACACATAGCAATCCGTGATTGAAAGGCATGATCTAATGATAATGTACTTATTAATTAACAACCTCACCGACCGAAACAAACCTAATCCTGTTCTAATTTTATATCATATCTTGTTTTTTTAAGGTTTATTTTTTTGAGAGATTATTATATATCTTGCTAATCTCTATAATTATGGGTTTCGTTTGGCACGAAGACAACCTGTGATCTTGATGTATATTTTAATAATTTCGTACATATATAAGGGTGTTTGGCTAAGATTATTTTAGAAAGCTTATAAGTTCCAACAACTTATAAGTTGTTTTAAGAATTTATAAAAATATGGTGTATTAAGAGCTTATAAGATGCTAACGTGTTTGGATAATAAGGGTAAACGTGGAAATAAGAAAATATATCAAGGTTATTTTTGTAATTTTGTTGTAACTTATAAGATCATTAAAAAATAAGTTGGGTTTTGGAGCTTTTTTAAATAGAGCTTTTAAGCTCTTAGAGCTCATTTTGAAAACTTATAAGCTCTCTAACAACTTAATTTGTCAAACACATTGATTGAACTTATAACCTCTTAAACAATTGTTTTAAAGAGCTTATAAGCTCAGCCAAACACCCCCATAATCATGAAACAACTCTTATTGTGTCAATGACAAATTTATCTCCACTAATATTTTCCTTATAAAGTGAATGTCTTTGTTGGCACATTTGATATGTATCACATAATATCATTTGTCAACATCATTTTATGTGATAGCATCAAAGATATGTATATATATCCTTTTCATATTTATATAAAGATTTAGTTGAAACTATATAATTAATAATGTTATGTCATATCATATATGGATATCCTTCTCATATTCTTCCAAATCGTATAACTACCGGAATATTTCAAAGTTGAAACCATCAAATCATTTGTAACAATATCCACTAGTTTAACATTTGTTTCAATAATTTGTAAATTTTATAATAATTAATATGCACGCGAAGGTAAGTATAAGAATACTAATGGTGTTGTCCCCTAGGGACAACCCAAAGGTTAAGGTCGGTTCCTGTGGTTGAGAGATCACATGTTCCTCTATACGTTTGAGTCTGTCACATCTGGTTTTTCAAACATGATTTATGTGTCATGTGTGGTTTACATGTTATTTCACATGAACGTGGGTTTTACCTAGTACGTACCGTAAGTAGCGGGTTCCTCATGACACAAAAAAAAAACAAAAAAGAATACTAGTGGTGTTTTACTTATTAATACGAAGGAGATAAGGATTGAATTAAGTAGAATTAAACTCATGCCTTTGGAAAAGGCATGTTCCGGTAAGGAGATTAGGATTGAATTAAGTTAATTTGTGTTGAAGCAAACTAGTTGTTTTTCAAAGGAAATATCACTTCGATTCGTTATGTTGAGTGTTGACCGATAGTGAAAAGACACTTAAGTTCTAGAAAATTTAACAAATATAACCAAAATTTATTTTGTTTATAAATTTTGGGGTAATTGTATATAATATCACTATTTTTACTTATTCTATTATATACATCAATCTAATTCCGACATTGGCGCTGGCATAATCCGATAATTGTTTTTGAAACCATGCGTCATACTAGATCAATAAATTAAATTCAAATACAATTTTCTCAATAAATCTAAATCGAATAACAAAAAACTTTATTTATTTTTCGTGGTTACACCAATATTTATCAATCATCAAATACGTATATCGAATTAATTGAATATCAGAAGCATGGTGATGAGGGACATGTCTGCTTATAATAATGTGAAGTATGTACAAATATCCTATTACTTGCTATTCCAAAGCCAGAAAATGATTTTAGTGACTAGCATTGGATTCACATAAACATTTTTCACTTTTGTTAGCTTCATCATTTTATTTTGTGCATCAAAGTTGGAGGAAAAAAATTTCGAAAAAAAAAAATTCAATATTTTACCAAAATTCAGGACATTTAAAAAAAGTTGTTTAGGCTATGTACTATACTTTAACTCTATAAAAAACAAACTATAAAATTTAGTCAGATGGATAACTAGCAGTCCCAGAATGAAATTTCATTAAACCGTTAAAATGACTAATTAAATACTATATCTTGGTACCATTTTTTTATATGACATTTTGTCACGACCCGACTATTTAATTACTTAATTAACTAAATAATCAAGCCGTGACTGGTTTAATTAACGATAATCTTTCAATAAAAGAGTGATTTAGAAGATAAGTTTTGGAAACAAACGGACAATATAACGTTTGTAAATAGAGTAAGCCAACCTGCACTCAGAAAATATCCAACAACCATACAAACCAGAACACAACCTCGAAATACATACATGAGAGTTTTCAAAAATATTTACAAGTTATCAAAAGTATGGTTTCACGTTTCAAGGTTAACAGCGGAAAACTAATGAATGTCATGTATGAAGACATGACACTCAACCACAATGGTTCACAGTACGAAAAACAAAATAGTTATTCTGCTCAGTTTCTAGCCACACCTCTTCCATGCTCAACCTGCAGCATAAAACACTTATCGGGTGTGAGTACTAGAAGTACTCAGTGGGTAAATGCTATCATAATATTCATAACTTATAACTTTGTTCAAATAAACTTTTCTTTCAAATGATTTTAGAAATCCACGTTTATTTGTTCATAAGAAACAATTATCTTCATAACATATCACCACAATTGTTTTAAACATACCTGGCATAACATACCCGAGTTGGTCCCGAAGGATCACAACCACGGTCATACCCTATCTACGTCATTCGGTAAGGGAAGTAGGCCTCCTCCCCAGTACCATGGCCGGCCTACATGAGCAAGCTCACAGCCATCTACCTGTGCACAGGAATTCACATTTTCCTACCGCAGATAGGTAATTGCCGTCATACCCACAATGTGGTAAAACATTTAGCATGATTAACATGTGGTGATCAAATGTTTTCACAAGAAATCAAACTCATAATATATCATATGTTTAGCTTCAAAATAAAGTTCGTGATGCATTACCCACCTCGTGACGACGTTCAATCTACCAAGTTTGTTTCTTCGTTCTTCACTTCTCGGCTTCTCTTGCTCGATCCTTAAAACATAAGAATTATTATTGACTTTAGTAATCTTTCTTACTTATTTATACCTTTAGTAATTAAGTGATATTTTAAACATCTTATGCATATCAAATTCTACCGAAATTTCGGCAGCGTAACATCTGTAATATGGACATCCCAAACATAACACACTACTCCAATGTCATCCCAAACTCCCCAATATCATCATCACATCATCAGTTATACATTTAAGAGGCTTATACAAGACTAGTATCATCTTATTTCAACATTAATCGCCTAAAGCGATTTAACTCATTATATATATACATTTCAACATTCTTAATATCTACAACCCATTTAACATCACATATCATATTTTTATACTAAATTAACTTTAATAATCATAATTTCATGATTCATTCCATCATAGATCAAGTATATCACATATAAGTATAACTTTAGTGTAAACTTTAATTTTTCTAACTTTTGATACTTATGTTTAAAAATTCCCATAAATTCTACTTAGGCCTTATTTTTATCATAGATCTCAAATATCAATTCAAATCCATCAAATAAAATCAAGAAATCATAGATTTATGCTTGCCCTTCATTTTCAAATTTTGAATAATTAGTATATGTTTGAATTAAATTCTATAAATTCATTTTACACATTATTCATATCCCTAAGCATGGATATCAAGTTAAATTGATCAAGAAAATCAAAATCATTAAGTTCATATCACATGAGATTTTCGAAATTTTAGGGTTTTCAATAAACATAATTTAACTTTTAATTTCTTTAATCACATGATGTTTATATCTAATTCTAAACATATATCTAAGCTCAATTCAATTAAATTATAACATATAATTCACATACTAAAATTAGGGTTCTTGTTCTAAACTTTAATTCATCAACTTTGTAAAATAAAAGAATTAAAACCATAGAACATGTTAATTATGCATAAATAGCATACTTAAAGCAATAAACATAACAAAATTTAAATAAATCAACCTTAATCACAATCCCAAAATTTTCAAAACCCTAGGAGTTTAAAACATAATATTAATCCATTTAAATAACAAAAGCTTAAGTTAAATGAAGTATTTACCTTGTTTGGAGTAATATTTCACTAATTTCCCACTTAGTTAAAGATTTAAAAGAGTGAAAATAAAATTTGTGTGTGTGTGCTTGTGTGTGTCGAAAATGAGGAGTGTGGGAGAGGTTGAAGATGATTCATTTCTTATACAATTATTCTAGATAGTTAATTTACATTTAATATGAATTTATTTCAAATTTCAAGCAATATATCACAAATTTCAAAATTTTATAATTAAACTCCCAATTCTTCTAATTCCAAACTTTAGTATAATTTAATTAATAAGATTATATTTCAAGTAAATTATAAAATCTAATACAACTTATATTCATGATTTAATTTAGATTCATATAACATAATTTAAATCACTTTATTTAATAAAATTCAATTCATTATTATAATACTTCTTAATTTTGAAAATTACATAAATAAGTTCTTTAATCATTAGTTATTAATAAAACAAATTTATTCAAGACTTTAATATCTTGAATAATATTTTATCTCATTTATAAGAAAAATAACAAAAAATAATTAATGTAATTCATAAGATAATTTCTAAGTAATAGCATTTTTCATGCAAACAATTATAAATAAACACATAATTCACATTTTATCACAATTAAACTCATTTCTAATAATTTCTACATTTTCCAATTCCATATAATCAAATATTAAATTAATCGGATTCATACCAATTAATATTTCACTATATTAAATTTTACAAATTCTTAAGGCTTAAATAGCTTTTAAGCCTTTAATAATACTTAATTAAGCTTTAATAATTACTATAAAATTTTCGGGTTACTACACATTTTCTTCAATTTCATCATTCAACAATCTTTATTTAAATTGCAAGTCTCAATGCTTAGTTGTACAAAAAATAATGTAATTTATGATCAGAAAACATTTTATATAACTCAAATCTTCACTTAAATCATAGTATATATAGAAGGTCTTCCATTATGGAAAGGGGAACCCAACCAATTAAAAGATCTTTTAACTGGAAGTCGTTATCGGTGTGCTCACTATTTTTCAAGTTACAACATATTTAATTATATTAAGGAAAATGTTTGGTGGAAAATGAACAAGAAACTATGGTCCTACTTGGTCAAAGAAACATTTTCTTTCTTCTTTTCTAACTTGTGAATTTAGTTTCTCTTTATATAGGAAGAATTCAAATAAAACCTATTTTTTAAAAAACTAAAAACTAATGATTTTAAGTACAAAGTTAATGCATTATACATATAAAGTTAATGCACTATGAATATTGATGAATAGTGTTATATTTTATCAGAACTCAAGGGTGTATAAGTTTTATACAGAAAATGCATTAACTTTATGTGTAAAATGCATTTGTTTTTAGGTTTTTAGGAAAACATATGTTTTTATTATAACTCAACCATATAGGGGAGAGTTAACGTAAAAACGTGAGAACCAAAAAATGATGAATTCACTGTGAAAGCTGATGAATCCGTCGGAAAAGTTACTGACTCCAAAAATATCCAAAAAAATAAAATTTTCGTCTCTCATGAGATTCGAATCCAGGTGAAAAATGTCGAATTATTGGATTCAGTAACTTTCCTAGCAGATGCATCAACTTTCATAGCAAATTCATTTTATGTAAATTAAATTTTTCTTGGTTCTCGTGTTAAAATGATTTTTATTTGAATCTAACTCTCTCTCTCTCTCTCTTTATATATATATATATATATTTATTTTTATTTTCTTTTGGCTTTTAAACTCTAATTCATCAAATGTCAAAGATCGAGACATTTAGATTGTTAGATGAGAATAATATTTAATCGTAGCAAAATGAAGCACATATTAGATTTAATGTACTATATTTAATCCATTCGTTAGCTACAGGTAATAGGAATGTATAATGTGTCTATAATATTTTATTTGTTTTAAAATATAAACTCTTTATAAAATAAGAGTTTGATATGTACAGTAGAACCTCTCTAAAGGAATACTCTATTTAGAAATAACCTCCTATTTTGTCATAAAAATTCATGGTCCCAACTTGTGATCAGTTATATTTCGGAATAAATTTCATATTTGTCATAATTCATATTTTTTTAAGGTCCCACCTTAAAGAAATACACTCCATTTAGGAATAAATCACAATAAATATATATATATATATATATATATCATTATAATAAATTTATCAGATTTAAAATATTTCTTTAAGGTTCTTTGTGATGAATGACTTCATCTTTTTGTTGCAATTATATCTTTAACTCATGCGGATCTTCAATAGCTCGTCCATATGACCATCTTCTTGTTGAACCCAAAATATTTCCAATTTGTCGAGCAAACTCAAAGCTTCTTCACATGAAACTTTTGGGACTTCTATGCTATCATCTTCGGATTATTTCCTCATCTTCTTGCCTCATTTCTTCAATGATTTCTTCTTCATCAAAGCATGCACAATTTGTTGCTCATTTGGATGGTTAAGGAAGACATCTATGTCCATCCAGTTGTTGTAGTAAATTCTTTTATCGACCATTCAACTATTCATGTAGCTTTCAATTCTCTTCATCCATTTCTTTTGTAACTTGTGATTCGATCGCCGACGGCGGAGGTCCGAATTTTGCAATGTTTGAAGCAATTCCCAATTGTATGAAACAATATTTGATATGATATTAAAATATGTATATTGTGTAATATTTATAAGAACACATAATAATGATTCAACAAAAGTTACATGTACTTACATGCATTTACTTTAAGAGATTAACTCTACATATTCTAAGTCAAATAAATTAAATATTATACATGTATTTACATATAATACACTATACAATACATGTATTTAGTAATTATAATATTTATGTATTGTTCATGTACATTAAAATTAGAAAAAAAATTATTCTTACAACTCTATTTAGGAATAACCTCTCATTTCATCATATTTTACGTAGTCCCAAAATATTCCTTAATAGAGGTTCTCTTGTATCATATAGATTTTGTATAATCTTATGCCACCTCGACGGTGTAATATGTTATACAAATCATAAATATACCATATTGTAATTAATTAATTGACTAAACTACAAAATTTACATTCATTTCATAATTTGCATATGTTGTTGATAATTTAAGGGTGAAAATTAAAATACCCACTTTGTTAACTTGAGTGTGAATATTCTACTTTGTTAAGTTGTATATATGTGAACCATACCCAAGTTATTGTATATTGATATTAATACCCTTGGATGTTGATTTGATTGCACAATTTTTTTTGTTATCCTTACCCAAAGTATACTTGTCTCTAGCACATGTGTAAAGGTAGATGAAAAAAATTGGACTTGCACATGAATCATTACACAATAATGGCTGCAAATTTGATGTAATTGCTATATTTTTTAGAACTTTAGTCGTAAAATTGATAATATTATTTTCAAAATTTTGATGGTCAACTAATTTAAAGTATAATAAATTGCAAATTCAATTTAACAGCTAATTTCCACTCCTTTATCTGTTGCAAACACGAGCTCGTCCGTCTCTACTAGTCTCAATCTCAATTTCCATTTCTCGGTTCAATCTGTGTCCAGTGGGGCATGATCGGGTGTGCTGATTTTCATTTCGCTATCGGAGATTATACACATCCATGAACGTAGAGCAACGGTTTGTGCTCTCGGGCATTGCATATGTGATGACGAGTGAGTGATATTTGGCGTGTTGCCCCTTGTTAGGTCAGTGACGACATCTTATCCACGTCTCTTTAGTTGTTGGTGCGAGCATGTACTCATCCGATGTCGGTAATCCTATGATGAATACCTATTGCGAAGATACTGCATCGACTAAAAATGTTGCTTTTGCACCTTGAGCCGCTGCTCCTCGTGGGAAGTGATGTGGGGTGGGCCAAATAACTCAGGTCTTGTGTCGCACCGCATTCATCCATAAGAGACCACGACGTGATGGCTCGATGCAATACAAGCATATGAATCAAATATAGCAACTTTTATTTACAAGTACAATATGATCTACATACTATACTTAAATACTTTTCTACATAATCTATATACTAAGATACTTTTCTACATCAATAAATTTTGCTTGGCAAAAGATAACGAAAGACAAGAAAAGAAAGATAATTGGGTTTTCAATAGATTATTACGTGACTAAATTAAAATTTAACTAAAATGTTTCTCCATATGACTTCTCAAATCAAAGATTTCCTTAAAAAATCAAGAACCATAAAATCAAAAAACTTTGTTGACTTACTAACTGCATACGTAAACATTTTCAGTTTCGCTCCAGGCCATAAAATCTCTCTGCGCTCTCTCTCTCTCTCTCTAATCTTATGTGTTCAATGTCTGAAAAACAGTAGCGCAGATCCGCTGCTTGTTCGTGTTTTGCACTTCATATTTTCTCATTTATACAAAAAATTCTCAATTTTTGACCAAACCAAACAGTGAGGAATTTCCCTTTTTGCATAAGCTCACTGTGATCTTTTCTTCAATCCCACACAAAGCAGAGCGCAATCAATCTATTACTAGTGTTTTTCTACAGTATAATATTTCTGTCTTTGCTTTTTTATAGGTATATTTGCTTCTTAGATTATTCTTGTTGGTTCATAATAGTTGCTTCTGCTTTTTGGTCAGCGACTTAATTTTCCTTTTTTCCCCATTGAATTGTGAGATCATTATTTTGTTAAGAAATCCTTGATATATACACTTTTAAATGTTTATTCCCTTGATTTTTTCCCAATTTGCTCAAATTTGAGGTTTTTGGTGCGTTTCTGGTGAATTTCTTTCACCTGTGCTAGATTGAGGAAGTTCTGTTTGATTGATCTGCGTCGAGAATTGGATACTTTGTGCCGAATCTTGGTTTTCTGAGTGATTGATGATAAATTTGTGGGTTTTGAATGAGGTGTATGATTATGTTATGTGGTGAGATATGAGAGTTAGGGTTATTGCGAAATGGGGTGTGTATTCGGGAAAGAGATTTCGTCGTCTGAGCGAGCTAGTGGCGATGTAGCCGGAAAGGGGAGGGGTAAAGGGGAAGAGAGAGATTTTGGGAGGAGAGAGAAAGTGGTTGTTGGATCAGTGAATAAGTCAGAAGGGGAAGCTGCTGCTGCTGCTGCTGCTGCTGGTGGTGGTGGTGGTGGAGGTCAAGTTCCGAATGGCCGTGATAAGAATCGGGAGAAGAAGGAAGAGAATGCTCGACAGCCGAGAGGCGAGAGGAGACGGTCTAGGCCGAATCCGAGGCTGAGCAATCCTCCTAAGAACATCCATGGTGAGCAAGTTGCTGCTGGATGGCCTTCTTGGCTCTCCGCTGTGGCAGGCGAGGCGATCCATGGATGGACGCCTCGTCGTGCTGATTCATTTGTAAAGATTGATAAGGCAAGTGTTTAATGAATGTGATTGCTACTTTTTCCATTTCCGTGCTTTATTTATGTCTTAATTAATTTCCTGTTTATGTTTTGGTGACTGTGTGTTTAGATTGGGCAAGGTACTTATAGTAATGTGTATAAAGCTAGAGACGTGATAACGGGAAAGTTGTAGCTCTAAAGAAGGTTAGGTTCGACAATTTGGAGCCTGAGGTGTGAGGTTCATGGCTAGGAGATTCTGATCCTGAGCCGTTTGGATCATCCCAATGTGGTGAAACTGCAGGATTAGCGACATCTAGGATGTCGTGTAGTTTGTACCTTGTTTTCAATTACATGGAGCATGATTTGGCCGGTCTCGTTTCAAGCCCCGGAATCAAGTTTACAGAGCCTCAGGTGTGATGATCTCCGTTTCTTTTGTAGTTTTTGACTAATTCAGAGATTTGAGACTGTTTTGCTTATGTTTCCATAGTTTGATTGATATGTTAGGTCAAATGCTACATGAACCAGCTGCTGTCGGGACTTGAACACTGCCACAACCGCCACGTCCTGCATAGGGATATTAAGGGCTCGAATCTCCTCATTGACGATGAAGGGTGCTTAAGATAGCCGATTTTGGATTGGCTTCGACATATGATCCGAATAGCAAGCAGCCCATGACTAGCCGTGTGGTCACTCTGTGGTATAGGCCACCTGAGCTGCTTCTTGGGGCCACAAACTACGGTGTAGGTGTTGATTTGTGGGCGCGGGTGCATTTTAGCCGAGCTGTTTGCGGGAAGCCAGTTATGACAGGCCGAACAGAGGTAATTTTATGATGCTACTTATTGTCGTCATTGGAAAGTATGTTGCTTTCGTATTTGACATAGACTTTTACATATTCGGAAACCATATTTGTGTGTGTTTTGCTGGATTTGTTGATGTCTCTGTTATTTAAAAGTCTAGGGATGATATGGTTGAATCTACGGTTAATTGCTAAGAAAATCAATAACTTTAAAATGTTCCCTAAATTGTTGCAATATAACAACATTTTTCAATTTGTAGCAAACCAGACATGCCCAAATTTTTTCGACGATTGGAAAAATAACTTGGCGACTTTTACATTTTACACCAGCAGAAAATAATAATAATTTGATACGTACTCGCCACATATCACTTACGACACGATGTTGTATGGGTATTGAAGTCGAATTGACGTCGTTGAAATGTATTGAACTTGTCTATTTTGCTACAAATTGGAAAGTGGTGTTATTTTTTTTGAGAAAGAATTGGAAAGTGGTGTAGTTATTGCATAATTTATAAAACGTGTCGAAAGCCAAAATCGGAAAAAAGTTGGTGACTTTTAGCAAGTAACCCTTGAATCTAACATGGCGTGCCAAGAGGTTAAATGTAACGTGTTTAATTGTATTTCTTGAATCTTTAGGTGAAACACTAGCGTTGCCACTGGTTTTATAGCCATGACGAGACATTATCTATTGTGCGCAGGTGGAACAACTACACCGAATCTTTAAGCTATGCGGATCTCCATCCGAAGAATATTGGAAGAAGTCGAAGCTTCCTCATGCGACCATATTCAAACCGCAGCACTCGTATAAACGATGCATAAGGGAGACGTTTAAAGACTTCCCTCCGTCAGCATTGTCTTTAATCGATACTTTACTCGCAATTGACCCGAGCGAACGTCAAACTGCTACAGCTGCGCTAAAGAGTGAAGTGAGCTCTCTGCCTCCCTATCTTCACCCACACAATAGAAATGACAAGTGAGGACGGAAGGATATAAAATATTTGCTTCTCAATGAAATTTAGAAAAAGTTACACTTTTCTGGTTAATGGAGGAATTAGTTGGGATCAAATACAATAACATGGATTATCTATTTGTCTCTTGCAGTTTTTCACAACCAAGCCTTACGCATGTCAACCTTCGAGCCTTCCCAAGTATCCACCAAGTAAGGAGATGGATGCTAAGCGTCGTGATGAGGAAGCTAGAAGGTTCTATATAAAATTCTGTGCTACCATTGTAGTTCCCTTTTTATCTTCATTGAAGGACAAAGTCGAGGACTTGATTTTACTCTGATTTTGCTGTTTGTTTATTGAAAACCTAACATATGAGTTGCATGGTTCTAGGCAAAGAGCTGCTGGTAAAACTCAAGCTGATGTTGCAAAGAAACCTCGGACACGTGAACGGGCAATGCGGGGTGTTCCTGCGCCTGAAGCCAATGCTGAGCTGCAGGCCAATATTGATGTAAGTTGTTAAATATTTATTATTTGGGAGCATTTATATATGTCTTTTCTTACCATCTCATCGTAATATTGTGATTCTCCGAGAGATTTCCGTCATTCTATGTATTTTTATACTTCATCGATTTTATATGAAATTCTTAGGTAGGACTACTTAGGAACTTCGATAAGATGAGTTAAAGTCATTTTAATATAAGGCATTTTATATTTTGAGAATTCATCGATTCAAAACTATTTTCACGACAAAAAATGTAGAAAGTCGTGAAATGAAAATGGCTAAAATTTTGTGCATCTGCCATAATTAAACCCAATTAGGATATAATTAGGTCGGATGAACCTGAATATGCCTCGTTCTGTTTCCTGCATTACTATCTTGTTGATCTAAACACCGATTTGAGAGCAACTCTTTTGCCTTGTTGAAACAGAGGCGGCGTCTGATTTCCCACTCCAATGCAAAGAGCAAGAGCGAGAAGTTCCCTCCTCCGCACCAAGATGGCGGGCTTGGCTACCCCCTGGGGTCGTCTCAGCACCTCGATCCGACCTATGATCATCCAGATATACCCTTCAGCTCAACCAACTTCTCATACCCTAAAGACCCGATGCAGACTTGGTCCGGCCCGTTGGCCGATCCTGCTGCTGTCGGAGCCCCGAGAAGGAGATCCAAGCCATTGAAGAAGGATAGTCGGAAAGACAAGAATTTGAGCCGGAATATGGAGAGAGATGACTTGTAATGTGAAGCTCTCTCTCTCTCTCTCTCCTCACATACATGAAGAAGGTGCAGATTATTGTGTTATATCATCTTTGGCGGAAATTTGTGCAACTTTTTTAAGAGGTAATATATATCTTTTGGTTTTCGATCTGTCTTCTTGTTGCTGTCATATCTTTTTCTTTTTCTTTTTGTAAACATGAGAACTTTTATTATGCATTGCTAATGTTAAAATTTAATACTTTTTCTTGCCTATTGATCAAGGCTAGTGTCTTTTTTTGAAACTTTCCTACATTGCATATCTTGAGAAACTGATTTCTTGTTTTAGTTCGAGGGCTTCATGATTTTGTGTTATGTGGTGTAAAAGTTTGTTGGTTTGAGCTTGTTGTGAATTCGTCCTTGAATCGGTCGAGCTCGAGCGAGAGCGAGAGTTTTATTGTGTATTCGATGATTTAGGATTTAGGATTCAGAATACTTAATGATCCACGTGGCGCCTACAATAAGTAGATGCGAAGTTGCTCATGCCTTGAAAATTCATGTCCTTACTTTTAACATGCAGTCTTATCTAAATTTTGATGTTTTCAATTGATAAAATAATTAATCCTATTAATAGAACCAAATGCAGTTACCTTCTTTGGAATTAAGTTTCCACAAAATTCTGGTCAGGTTGATTTTTCGATCTCCTATATGTGGAGATATGCAAAATATATATAAAGGTATTCGTGTATAAAGTCGATTTGATCGAGCGTGACCCTAAGGGAAATTTATGTAAACGTAGGTATATTATGCCTCATCTCACACGATAATATTTTACACCCTTAAGTTGCATATTTCTCACCATCTCAAATTAAATTGTGGTTTTCGATGAATAAATCAGCTCCTTTTTATATATATATATATATATATATATATATATATATATAAAATTACGGAGCAAATGTTATTGTAAAACTTAGAAAATAAAGTATTTAAGATAGGGGTGTGCATCGATTGGTCGGTTCAATCGATCGATCGAAATTTTAAAATCGAAAACCAAACCGGATATTTTTTTTTGAACCGAATCGATTTATAGTTTCGGACCGACCAAAATCGAACCGAAAAAATCGATCAGTTTCGGTCAGATCGAAAAACCGACCGAAACATATATTATACATATATATTTTTAAATAAACATATTTTAATCCTAATTATTTAATTAAAATATTAATTAATTATTATATAAAATATATAAATATATAAAATAATATTTTCGATTCGGTTCGGTTCGATTACCGACCGACCTAAAATATAAAACCGAAAATCGAACCGAAAATCGATTTTAATTGAAAATTTGAACCGAACCGAAAACCGACTTATTCAAGAACTAAACCAAACCGATCGAAACCGATCGGTTTTTTCGGTTCGGTTCGGTTTGTGCACACCCCTAATTTAAGATGAGAAAAACATGAACAAAATAAATACCAATAGAAAAGGAAAATGTGGAGTTTATGCTGTCTCAAGTAATGATATGTGGACTTATTGATGCAATAACATGCAACATTTTCCAAATTCCACCGTCCCACCCACTCACATAAATGTACTCACCCTGTCTATTCTTCTCAAGACTCACTATCACCCACCCCCACCCCACCTCTTAAGGTGATAATAATTTTTCTTATTTTACTTTAGATACTTGAAAACTCAGCATTATTCAATTTTCTCATACGAGGGTTGTCAAATTTCGGACAGTCAAAACCCCTCAATGTTAATTGAATATTGATGTTGAATGGATGTCCAAATCACGAAAGTAGGAAAAGAAAAGAAAAGAAAAGAAAAGAAAAGAGACTATGGAGACTAATTTACGAGATATTAATCAACAGATTTCAAGATATATAATTCAAAAGTTATATATGTAACCAACGAACAAACAAATCAACAAAATAGATACATTTATTATTGTTGGCATTACTTGTATTCAACCAATACTATGAATGCAATTATTGAGGTGAATGGCTAATGTTGTATGAATTTGAAGGCTAGCAAATGACACATCGATACATTTAAAAAAAAATTATAAAGATACGTGATTGCTTTTCAATATTAATGATTTTACAAACTCTTCATATAAAAATTAGGGTTAAAAAAGTTTAAAAAATTCACTTTCTCAGTTTACATTTTTTTTCAGTTAGTAACACTTCTTAATGGATGGCCTGCGAGTAGGGATGTCAATTTGTGGGTTTCTTGGGATCGAACCAATAAATAAGTAATGGATCGATTTTGGAACCTACTCATTAGATCTTGGATTGGATGAACCGGATCATCATCTATGGGTCTTGAGTGATGCGGATTTGGCGGATCCGGAATCGAAGCAGTAATCGAGGCTGGGCAAACCGTTGCTTTATAATTTAATGGACTTTCGGATCGATACGGATAAAACTAGCTCATTGACAAGCCTATTTAAATTTAGGCTTATCAATAGACATGTTTTCTTGGAATGAACCAATAAATAAATATTGATTTTGGTTCTGGAACCAGATCAGACCATCAAATTATAGATCTATACGATCCAGGTCTAAAACGGGTCTGGATCGAAACCGGAACAAGAACCAGAACCAGAACAACTACTTTAAATTTAATGAGTTTTGAATGATTCTGGATCGAACTGGATAAAACGCATCCATTCACATCTTACCTGAGGGCATATCTATTATTGAAGGTATACATTTAAGCAACATGTGTTCATTGAAGATTGAGTGATTGACATGTTTTTATAATATACATGATTGAGTGACACATTCAATTGCATGTAATTATTGATTTACCGTAACCAATTCACATACATTATTATCCGTGAATTCGTGTTTGCATTTTGTATATAGGATATTCTAACTTAAAAACATAGTAATAGTAATAGTAATATAAACTTAACCAAACACGCTCTAAATTTAAAATGACCTTTTTTAACCATAACGCGCATAATCAAAACATAAGTACTATTATTCAACACAATTAAGAAATAAATTAAATATGTAATCCAAGGTAGTCAAGGAAATCTAATAGATCCTAGATGCATGAAATCAAAATAATTATCCTTTAAACAAATCATTTTGCAATGAAAATTATAATAAATCCTAGATTTGAGAGAACAAAAGAACAGGACATTGAAAGGAATTATATATATGTATGGGTGTAATCGAATCGAGCCGAGCTGAACACCTTCATACTCAAGCTTGGTTTGTTTAATATCAAGTCGAGTCTCGAGTTTTATTTATCGAATATTTCGAGCTCACGAACTTATTCGAACTTTATTCAAACCCAAATAAACTTTCTAAATTTAAATACATGTTTAGAATATTGATTATTTTATTTTCAAATTAAATTATTTTATCCACAATAACACAATATATTTATTGATTTCTTATAACAAATAAAAATTATTAGAGATTTAACACAATAATTACTAATTATAGAAAGAAAATAATTATATCTAGTTAAAATTTATATTTTCGAAGTAAATCAGTTAACGAACTTGATCACGAGCTGACAAGACGAACATTATCATGTTCAAGTTTGGTTTGTTTAACTAACGAGTTTCACTAAACAAACTCGAACGAACTTTTATCGAATCGAACACCGAATATCTCATGAATCTAAATAACGTGAAAACTGACAAGCTGCGAGATTTGAGGTTTACAATGCTCGTGTTTCCATGGTTTGAAATGTTTTAAATAAACGGTCAAATAATGTAATGAACGACGTATGCATGAATATGAGTCAGCAGTTTGTCATCTTGTAACACTTGCCAATTATTTCGACAAAAAATAAAAAAAAAATGTGGTCGTTAAATTGGTTGGCACAGGATGCCTCAATTCCAATTTATTTATTTATTATTTATTCAAATTTCCCACTTGCACTTTACATGTCACCAATTCTTTTCGCTTTTTATTATCCAAGTTATACTTGGTTCATAAGTAGATTGCATATCCAGCCATCACAAATATCTATTTTATTATTGTATTTTATTTCACTAATATGATTTATCTAGTCATCCAAAGTTGAATTATTTCAAATTTTGAAGTGGTCCTCGAATGTTTTCTGGGACAAGAATGCGGTACTAATCTTTCTTTGGCAGCTCATTCTCACAATTTTGAAATGTATTTTGTTCTATATAATAATAATAATAATAATAATAATAAAAAAAAAAAATTCGCATTATGTAATAGTGAAGGTCGATTATTTTTGGTCAATGGTGGTTTATTGCTTTTCTGATCTGGATTTTCAAAAATGCAACACATGGAAAGTTAGCTAGGGTTCTATTATTCTATCCCGTTTAAGTTAAATGTCAAATTAAATACACAAATATATCTTACTCCTTATAATTGGGATCAATATCCCTAAACCATTATGCTACAATTTTATACATCTTAATGCATGTTCTGATAATTTATTTGAGAAGTTGGATTACTTTGGCTAAAATTATTGCATCAAACTATACATCTGAATTTTCTATAAGATATGATACTTTATTCCATTTTATCATCTATACTAAACAATATATACTTTTATTACTTCTTATTGTCTATTTGAACATCTAAACTAGTCAACTAAAAAAATCTAATTTAGTTTATCTTCAACAAACATGACCATCAATGTGTTTATGTTAAAATTTTCAAATAATATTATTTGCACTATTATTTCACCCATAGTGAATGATGAATATTATTTGACTAACATAGCAAACTTCATATCATATTCTAAAAGGCACAAAAAAGTTATTTAAAATATTACTTTGTTCGTCCACCAAGAGTATGTCACAATATCTCAAAGAGTTCGTCATTTTTATTTTTGGGACACTGAATCCTTATGATTCAACCTTACAACCACTCATTATTTTTCAAAATATCTCCCTTGGCCCACACTTAATTCTTATAATTCAATATTCTCAACCACTCATTTCCTATATGATGAGACTATTTCTTTACTCAAATAATCTATCAAATATTTTATTAAAAGACGTGACATCCATCAAATAATACATTCTTGATGATTATAGAGAGAATTTCATCCCTAGTGAATGATGAAACTAATTTGACTGAAGCATCAAACTTTATATCAAATTCTATAAAGCACAAAAAAAAACATATATTCCATGAAAAGAATGTTGAAGATTACCCTCAATATCGTTAGAATTAGGGAAAATGTACAAATGTGTCCTTAACATTTATAACGAAAAACAAAAATATCTTTAGAGTAAGTTTATGTGCAAAAATACCCTTGATGTTAAATAAACGATGCAAATAATTAAAAAGATTAAGTTGTATTTATTTTTTTGTTAAATTTAAAATTAACACTCACTTATATATAAATATATATACGAATAGTTACATACAATTCAATTTGCTAGGTTTAGTATTATCAAATGACAAATTTCTATATAAAAAATTTAAATTAAGAAATATTAGGAAACAATTATAATTTTATATTATAACATATATATATATATATATAAATTTAATTATAGAATAATTGTAAGCATGTAAAATATAGTTTGAACAGAAAAATTTATAAAGTTGAAAAATAACAGATATAAATTATTGTATAAGAAATATATAAAAATAAAGAATACTACAATTTTATAGGATATTAAACTTCATATTTTTGTCATATAACAAAGCTGAGAGTGAATATATACTATTTATTTAACAATCAAAAATATTTTCATACCTAAATTTATTTCGAAAGTATTTTTATTCGTCATTATAAACATTGAGGCATATTTTTAGACCTTATCTCTTAGATTTTTGTATGCGTGTATTGGCTTAGTGGTAAAGTGATTAATGTCTGAGGCCAAATATTTCGGGTTCGAGTCCACCGTGACGCGATTTTTAAAAATTTCTATATTTAATGACAAAAAAAAAGAGCGTGCATAATATAGTCATCAAGTTAAGGAATGTCAATTATAGCAAACATAAAATATCAAATTATAACAAGTCGTTGGGCTATGGGACTATTATCACAAATAGTACCAATGGGACCAACAAATAGTTGGTCCTATTAGTGCTATTGGGTGATAATAGTCCAATAGGCCAATACTCTATTTATAATTTGACGTTTTATGTTCGTGCTATAATTGACATTCTTAACTGGATATATATATGTATTTCAAAAAAAAAAGGTGTCATGGGTTACATTTCAACCATGAGACGTGTCTAGCGGACAGCATTTCTCTTTTGCCATTTCTCTCACAAAGTGGGGCCCATGTCGCTCTTTTTAAAGCCATACAAACATTTCACTTCCGTATTTTTTATTTTCTATATATATCTATCCTTTTTCCCCATTTGCTCTCTCATATTTTCGCCCCTCCGATTTCACACAGTTCTCGATTTCGATCGAAAACCATCAAAGAAAAATTCATCCTTTGTGGGATTTCATCCATTTTCTTGGATCGAATCCCCTTAAAAATTTCTGTAATTTTGCACTTCTGAAAAATATTTCCAATATTTTATTTGGGTCCAAAATCCTGCAAATAAATTTCCTCGCTTTTTTTCTAAATTTTGGATATTTGCAAGTATGGAGGTGTCTGTGATTGGGAGCTCAAAAATCAATTTTGGAATGATTGATAATGTTGGGTTGTGTAATCTTAGAAGAAATTTGAATGCTAACATCTTGAATTTCAAGAATATCAATTATTCCAAGGGATGCAATCTTGTTCAGAGCCGAAGATTTTGTGGCCTTCAGGATCTGCAGTTCTTAGTCTCAGAGCATCTTCTTCTGCTCAAAATCAACCTTTTGTTTATGAGAAAGCTTCAAATATTACAACAAACACAACCGTATGTCCTCGTTTCTCAGTTTGTTAATTTCTTGAATCGTTGATTTTGCATGTTTATTGTTTCATGGTTTGTGTTTTTCTTTATTGTAATCCATGAACTGTTTGTTGTGTTAGAGGAACTTCAAAGATAAAAGGGTATGTGCTACATAATTTACTTAGAGATTTATTGTATATATTTTTTCTAATATTTGCTGTTATTCAATTGATTCTGGAACTTGTCTTTAAATATGTTATGTTATATAATAAGATGAATCTTTCTTGTTTTTCTTATAACGTTTCCTAGTAAAATGGTGACCTTGAATTGGCAAAAACTTGTCTATCTGGATGTACGGTTGCATTTATCTTAATTAAGTCCAATTAGGGTTCATCAATCTCCATATAGGGCTTTTATCCCCAATTAGGATTTATTAGTCACAATTGGAATTTAATTAGAGTAGATGTACCATGCATTTGGACGTACCTTGAATTGCTATTTTTACTACTTGGATATGATAATCTTGAAATTTCAGGCATTTGGTTTTCTTATGATCCTATGTTGATAGTTAGAATTGCTAGTGCATAGTAGTTTAGTCTTGGATTAGTAGAGTTATGAATATGCTTTATCTAGTGATATTCATATCTTCAAAATTGGCTATCAACTCAAGTCCTTATCCATGTTGATTAGCTGCATTTCCATATGGCATTGCTTTTGCTGATGTATGTCTAAATTTGCAAATGGAAGAAGAGACAAATGGACTAAGTTAGCATGTAAAAATTTGCTTTTAGATCGATGGCACAAAGCTGTATGTTGGTTTGCCACTCGACACAGTCTCCAGCTGCAACTCAATAAACCATGCTCGAGCCATAGCTGCAGGGCTGAAGGCTCTGAAGTTGCTTGGCGTAGACGGTGTGGAGCTCCCCGTGTGGTGGGGAGTAGCTGAAAAGGAAGCAATGGGGAAGTACGATTGGTCAAGCTACCTAGCCATAGTCGAAATGGTGAAAAGTTTGGATCTCGAGCTTCATGTTACTCTCTGTTTCCATGCCTCCGGAGATCCCAAGCTGCCTCTTCCCGAATGGGTTTCTCGAATTGGTGAATTGGATCCGAGCATTTACTTCACGGATAAATCGGGAAAGCAGTATAAAGATTGCCTGTCGTTAGGTGTAGATGATGTTCCCGTTTTACATGGAAAGACTCCACTTGAAGTCTACAAGGCGTTTCTCGAGAGCTTCAAATCCTTGTTTTCGCACTTCATAAGCTCCACGATCACGGTAGGATTATTTACTTTGAAAAAGTGGTTTCTTATGAGGACACTGAGGATGTGTGGGACCACAACTGATTATAGTTAATAAACTATAATTGAGGATTAATTTATCTTAATTGAGATTATTTAACCATAATTGGATCTGGTCCCTCCATATCCTCACGTGAGGACATCCTCATAGCCAACTTTGTTTACTTTGATACAATTAGGATACAATGAAAAATTTACTTATAATCAAGAAGTTCTTGGTTGCTGATATGTCCGAGTTTTTGCATCTGTTCAGGGTTTAACGATTGGTCTCGGACCGGATGGTGAGCTACGGTATCCATCCCACCACCAACGAGCAACGAGCACGAGCCTCGTTGGGGCTGGAGAGTTCCAATGCTACGATGCCCATATGCTCAGCCACCTGAAGGTTCAGGCGGAGGCAGACAGGAACTCTCTGTGGGGGCTCGGTGGCCCCCACGATGCCCCCAGATACAATGAGTCTCCAATGGTGGGAGGCTTCTTTGCGGAGATCGGTGGGGCTTGGGAGAATCCGTATGGCGATTTCTTCCTCTCTTGGTATTCGAACCAATTGTTATCACATGGAGATCGAGTTCTAACAATGGCCGCCTCAACCTTCAGAGACGACCCCGTCACGTTGTCGGGTAAGATTCCACTGATGCACTCGTGGAGCAAAGTGCGTTCGCACCCTTCGGAGTTAACAGCAGGATTCTACAACACGGTTAACAGAGATGGATATGAAGCTGTTGCCGAGATGTTCTCGAGAAACTCGTGCCAGGTGATACTACCCGGTTTTGACCTATCGGATGACCGCCAGCCTGCTGAGTCCTGGTCGAGCCCAGAATCCCTGCTCGCTGCAATGCAGGCTTGCTGCAGGAAGCACAAGACAGCTGTCTCGGGCCAAAATGCGTTGGTCTGTGGCGCCCCGAGGAGCTTCGAGCAGATAAGCAAGAACTTGACGGGCGAAAATGCAGTGGCGAACTTGTTCACGTATCAAAGGATGGGGGCGGATTTCTTCTCTCCCGAGCACTTCCCGCGTTTCACGCAGTTCGTCCGCGGCTTAAACGAACCGGCTCGATCTCTCGATGATTTGCCCGTGGAAGACGCCGAGACTGCAGAGTCGCTCTCCGATATGAATATGCAGATGCAAACGGCGTAATATATGACCGGTTTTGTCCAAATATGTTTGCTTTTCAGGAGTGAAGCTGCGATTGTTAATGGTGGCCCATATTGCATGTGTAATCTTGTAAGTGGTGAGACTAGTTGTATATGGTAGCTAGAAACAATATATTGTACAACTCTTGATAAATGAAACTATGTTTGGCTCACATTTGCTCTCAAATGTGTGTCTATCATATATATATTATCTTATATATACACTTTATAAAATGAGATGGTTTCATGTGAAGATAATTTTATGTGAAGATGCATGGAGATTTCATCATAAATTCTAATTAGGGTGTTGTTCCATCATGTGTAGTTTCCATGCGAAATCCCAATTAAATTGGATTTCGTATCCTTATGTCCTCACATATGAATGTTCTCACAATAAATTTTATCTTATAAAAGTTGATTCACTTATTATAGTTTTTATATATATGTAATTCTAAAATATGTATATGATATATTAAGTTTATCTTTTAATTATAAAGTATGCATTTTGATAAATTTTTATTTCTAAATGAACCCAAGTAAACAACAGTTACTCCTCAACTCACGCAATTATTTTCTAAAACCTTTTTCTTTTTCCTACTCACAGTTCCACATCATTCTTGCAAATTTCAAACTGAAAACGATTGATTTAGAAACAAAATAATAATCTTTACATTGCATAATTATTCAATCGAACAACAGTGGTTAAGAATCATACATCTTATTGAACATCATTCTCAACCACTCAAACGAGTTTTACTCACATGCGATTTTCGTGTCGAAGCTGCTAAGGCAGATGGCGAACGCCTGGAAAGCCGAGAGCGGATAGCGATAGTCCATCGTAAAGACGTCTTTCCCCACTTTCCCGAACTGAAGGATGACCTTCTCGTGTTCTGGCCCAGCCACGCCATTCTCCGGGGAAGCAACCAGCTGGAAATTCTTGACCGATGCAACGGTGACACGGCCGTGAAAGTTCAAGCACCAGCACTGGAGCTGCTCATGCCATCGTGGCGCCTTGTTTCTTAAAACGAGGGGGCCTTCGGCATGGTTGCTAAATGGGCCGGACGAGGATTTGTCCAAGGAGTTCGATTTTAGGCGGAAAAAAGGGAGAGCGGTAGAGGAGTCGACGCTGGTTAGGGGGAAATATGTCTGCGTCGGAGCAACGCCTTCGGGTTTAATGGCGGAAACCGGGATTGCATCGATAACGCAATGCATTCTTCTCGGACCTCTGCACATGATATAAGTATTGATGGATTATACATGCCACAAAAATTTGTGCTCATCCTGTGCATTCATCCTCATTAAATCCAATTAGAAATCACGAATCCCCAATTTGGACTTATTAATCCTCAATTAGTGTTTATTAACTCCTAATTATAGTTTATTAATCAAAATATAGATCACCAATCCCCAATTTGGACTTATTAATCCTCTATTAGTGTTTATTAACTCCTAATTATAGTTTATTAATCAAAATTAGGATTTAGTTAGGGCATGCACCACAGTGTGCCTCTAAACTTACTATGGCAAAAATTTGTGTATGACAGTTCGGACTGGTCAAGATCCAGATTCAAGCGCATATCCCTCAAACCGTCTTACACAAGACTCGCTAGAATGTAAAATCATAACATTTGAGCAATTGCATCTGAATAAAACTTTATTTTACCTGGCTCCCAACACATTCAACTCGTATGAGATGTGAGCTACGGTATAGTTGCCGGCAGGGAGCTTAGGTGAAATTTGTTTCGAGCCGACCATGCGGGTGGACCAGCTTTTCGCCATCTTGGCTCCAGAATGGGGAGGAAGAGCATCAAACACAACAAACTTCGTTCCTAGGAAATTCGATCTGGGGAGATAATGGGATTTCAGCCTAGTTTCTTTACCATATTTGTTGAAATCATTAGCAGCTGAAACAGACACTCACCTTAATTTTCCTACATAAGTTTCACTTCCCTTTGAGGTATCTTCTGCGTGTAGAGTGATCATGTAGTCTGTACATGTCGGCCGCCTACACTTACGAGCAGCAAGAAGAAACTTGCCATCATCGGCAAGTGCTGCCATAAATAACAACGAAGGATGTTATAGAGAAATATAAAGAAACTCCACAGCTGTGGATGCTAACATAAATCAAGAAGGCTTTTGTGAAAATGATTTGGCAGCTAAGAGAATAAAATTACACCTTGACTTAAGCTCACGAAAAGATAATATGTTTGATTCGATCGATTCCTTTTTATAAAGCACTGCATAAGAGATTCTCTTGGGCCAGGCTGCAGAAACACAGAGATTTCTTAGTGGAAATCAAAACGTTCAATGATAATAAAAGTTTGAATAACAAGCTTAGCCGTTTAAACATCCATTTAATAAATGAAAATTCTTGATTGCAAAGACAAGAACGCCAATAAACTTTCAGCATATTCTACTTTTACATGTACAGCATGCATCAGCATCACAAAGCACGGATTGAATGTGCAAAATATCTGATAAAATTTTAAAAAAAAATGTTCCCAAAGAGAACGTAGTTCGGATAGAACTGCAGAACCTTGTAAACTCATATTGCCTAAAGACCGTGAGCAACGGTCTACAAGAAGAGCATTAAGCCATATCAGTGTTCAGTAACCAAATATACCATATTGTACTATGCATACAAATTTTCTGGATAGGGAAAGATTCATAAAATGTGAGAGGAAGTCCAAGCTCTCGAGTTACAAAGTAAAGGCAGCAAGAAGAGCCAAATGTGTTCTGCAAAACACTGTATTTTCTTCAAAAAGTTAATTTTTAGATAGGCCTATTCTTGGTGAAGACAACCTTCAATAAAACTATGAATCTTCTCAAAAAAACAAACACCTGAGTTATGAGGCAAAATCGATTCATCTCCACAACACTTCTTCTTCTTTCAGTACTTAGAGGGGAAAAAAGGAAGTAAACCTTTCTGCATTCAACTGAATACGAATCAGTAATCCACATTAGACTATAGTTGTTAGGACCAGCCTTATAATCAAGCTAAGAAACAATGCTAATCGTTTATTTAGCTATATCACGGACTTGAAACCGTTTCCATTATTCCATATTATCGCCATTGAATTTACCAGGAAATGTCTCGTTGCAGAAACCAGCTTTAAAAGCTCCAAAGATAAATCAACCATTCAAGACACCATGAAATCCCCACATTACAATCCCCAAAACACAACTCAAATACACGCAACCGAACAAATTTTTGATAAACAAATCTGAATTTTCTAATCCAAATTGGCTTGTCTTATCCCATCACATCCTTTACACCCAAATTCATGATGCATATCCATAATAATTTCTGCATATTGTGATAATGCAATATGAGATTAGCATATAGCTCTACAACAACAGATTACCAACCAACAAACATCAAACATTAGCAAAAGAAGATATCGAAATTCAAACACAATGACATAACAGAAATTCTTGACGAACCATACCTGCTTCACAGATATCGGAAACGTGATCTTTCCAGAAACTTCCGGAGTCTTCACCACCTCCTTCATCACTTCCCTCCAGCTCTTACACACACCCGCACACGCCACTACGTGTTTCCTCGCCGGCCACTTCGACTCCGATTCCTCCAATTTCATCAACACCTCTCTCAGTAACTCCGGCGGCAAACTCGCCCAGCAAAAATAACTGCAATTTTCGTCCGAATCGCCGTTTTTATTTGTGGCCATAAAAATCTTAGATTTCTCCACCGCCATTGAGCTGTCCTGCACCACACTCCGCGACCGTGATTTCAACCCCAGCATCATCATGGCACCGCCCAAACACCTCCAAATTTAATTCAAATTTCAATTCGACCTCAAAAGGAATTCCCCAAATCTAACGCACGAAAACAAGCAAACACTAGTTCTCACTCATAATTGTACACCTCAAACTCGACATAGAAGCTACACGTTTTTATTGTCTATGAATTATGATTATATTCACCAAAAGAGAGAGAGAGAAACAAATCAAATTGAAGACGGAAACGGCTCAAATGAGAGATTTTGAGAGCTGAGAAATCAAGCAGAATGTACAAGATGAGAAACGGGAGATAAAACAAGAATTTTGAGATTTTTTTTTTGTTCGAGAATAAAGATGGAGAATTCGAGATATATTGCCTGCAACGACAATGATAGGAAGTTCTCGATTTTAGAGTAATTAGAAATATCGATCATTGTCACATGATATTTAAAATTATTTATTTATTCAAACATATATATAAATATAGATCACTGTCGCTCGAATTAATTTTAGTATAATATTTTTCTTCTGATTATTCGATTTGTCTCTGTTACAGCAAATCTTTACGCAGTGATGTGTTAAAACAAATACTTTCCTTCAAAGAGACAATAATTTAATGGATAAAGTCTAAATTAAATGTTAAAAACTAACCTAGGGTAGTTGGTATAACCTAGAACTAAGAAGTTGTTGCTGTTTAATTTAATTTTAGAATTTGGCAATAAAAACTTGTTGTAACTAAAGAGCATATAAAATGTGAAGTTGGCATTTATCTAAGATATATGAAAAATAATGAATAGAAAAATTTAGGAAACATATTGTAGGTTATTTTTAATATACTATAACTAAAAATAGATAAATTGACTCTAGTTCAACTAGCTATTATAAGTTTTTATTAATTTTAGTGGAGTGAACTATAAATTGAGCTCAAATAATTTAATACTTTATGTTTTTTATATGATATTAAAATTTTGTATTCTCTTTAGTATTACTTGAATGAGTATCCATATGAAGTCACTGTCAATTGAGAGAAAGGGGTGTAAACAAATCAGTCGACATGAACTATTTGAAATGACTCGGCAAAAAAAACTCGTTCGTTTTGTAAACGAGACGAACTCGACCCTCGAACCAAGTTCGATAGGATTTTCGAGCCAAGCTCGAGCTTAGAGATATTCAGTTCATGAGCTTGCGAACACGTTCGGTTCGAACTCAAACGAGCCAATTCGCGAACAAATAATTAAAATTAATAATAAATTATAAATTATATCTTTATTGATAATTAATAAAATGCTTATAGTTTTAATTATAAATTGCAAAATTTAAAATTCGAGCTCGAGCTCGAAAACGAGCAAAGTCGAACACGAGCAGAGTTCGAGCTCGAGTTCGAATATGTCTCATAAACGAGTAGTTATCGAACCGAATTCGAGCTACTCACGAGCTCAAAAATTTTACAACCAATCGAACTCGAGCTCAATTTAAAGCTCGAACCGAACTCGAAGTGAACTCGGTAGAATAAAATTTAAACGAACTGAGCTCGAGCTTGATAGTGTTCGGCTCAACTCGGTTCGTATACAGGCCTAGAGAGAGATCTCCTGACGTTTGTGAGATTATAGAAGAATCATTTACTAAAATATTTATTGCTTTGGAAATTATCGCAATATATTATTCACTTAAATAATATAATGCTTTGGTGGCTGAAAATAAGGAAAAGGGAGCGAATAGGGTGTATTTGTCGACCTTTGAGGTGTACTACTAATAGAATATTAATTACTTTATTAATGGCTAGAATTATATAATAACAACTTTAATAATTTAATTAGTATGCCCAGCACGTAATTGATGCATATTCCAAAATTATTTTCTATTTCTTTTCTTAGCTTTGGAGTACTATCCAGTTGGCATAAAGTTTTAAATTGACTGCACCATGATATAAAATGCACGTATGTTTGTGCATAAATGATTCATCTATGATGATATAGATATTGAATTTCCCGAAATAAAATGCACGTAAATTGAAATATATATTAGATCTCGAACGAGTTTTATTTATAAATTAATTAATTTTACAATAAAATCAAATTATATATGTTGCGATTAGACGCGTTTAATATATTTTATTTCTCAAAATTGATTTCTATTGGATAAAAGTTAATAACCTCATTAATTTAGGGGGTTGTAAAAAAATCATCATATTCTCCAAACAATAGCGAGCTATGCATAATGCACGCATAAAGATTGTAGTGATAAAGTTTTTTTAATGGTTAATAAAGTGTGATTAAGTGAAATTCTACGATAATACGTTATAGTAATAATAAACTAATTTGACTAGTTCAAGACTTCAATTAGTCGTCCTACACTCCTACACAATGTACGTGTTTCAATAATCTTTTGCTATTACACATGAATACGAGGTTTATCCAGTACGTACCGTAGATAGCAATTACAGGTTCTCCATGATACAAAAAATAAAAATAAAAAAATGACCAAATATCTAATTTTATTTCGACTTTATTAGTTATTCAAAACAAACAACCAAATACCTAATGGTTTTAATAATTGAGCTAGCTACAATTGAAATTACATACTCCATCTGTTCACCAAAAGCTTGTACTACTTTTGGTGGCACGTAATAAATGTAAAGTGAGTAGAGATAATAAATGAATATATTAATGGGTAGTTTGAGTAAAAATATGAGCCATGTGTGATTTTTTGCAAATAAATTGTAAAATAAGGGCAATTGATGTTTTCAAAAATGAAAAAATACAAGTTTTTGATGGAGATCCAAAAAATAAATTAAATGCAAGCTTTACGTGAACGGAAGAAGTATATTTCTTCAACTTTTAATTTGTCATGTTATGTTATAAGATTATTGAGTTGGACTTTTATATTTGTTGAAAAGGGAAAAAAAGAACTTTCTAGTCAAATTATATATTTTCATGAGCTTCGTATGACTGAATTCAATATTGAATAGTGCTTTTTGGTGTGTAAATTTATTGATGTTAGCTGTCAATTTGATAATGATAAGAGAAAGCAACTGCATTATAAAATCATGACTACTAATTTAAGACCACCACATGCAACTTTATCCATAAAATTATTCGTATTATTATTGTTGTGTAGACTTGTCTTCTATTCATGACATCTAGTGTCATCCAACGTATTTTAGGTGGCTACAAAAAGGTTAATTATCAAAATTATTAGTATATGTTTTGCTTGAGGTAAATATCAATTTAAGCCTAAACAATACGTGTTTTATTAAAATATCTTAAACTTTCAAAATATCTATTAAAACCTCAAACTATCATATTTGATACAAATTAAAACCCCAAACTATCATATTTTTATACAAAATATGATAGTTTGGGTTTTAATAGATATTTTGAAAGTTCGGGATATTTTGATAAAACATGTATAGTCGAGTTTAAATTGATATTTATCCTTTCCACGATTTTGTATTTTATTTTTTTACACAATTTTTAGCATATTGCTGTTATTTATTTTATTTTTTCTCATAATTTTTTCAATTTTTCGCAAGGTTTATTTATGTGTACCACTCATACAACATTCACCAATGTCATGGTTATATTGCTTAAAACTTGAGAGATATTGTGATTCTAAAATTTCAAAATGCAGTGTTGTAGTAGTAAGATTTTATAAGTTATGTGGAATTTATAAATTCAAATAAGAGTTAAATTATTTTCGAAAGTTAACCTTTAAAAATATCCTTTTATATTTGTTTTACTATTCTTATACACCTAAAAACCACAATTCAATTAATCATCTAAACCCACATTTAAGTTCAATTTCTTTTAATTGTACTATATATGTTATCATTGATAAGGAATTAAGGACCATAAGTATGTTGGTTAAATTATTCATGACGGCTGTTTACTAAATCAAATATCATAAGAAACAGTTGAAATTATTAATTAATTAATTAGTTTTTGAGTTGCAGTTGAATTTGCTAGGTAGTTTCCGATTTCTAATATTTTGTGTTTCTGGTAAGAATCTGATAAAAGCCAAAACTATTAGGGGAAGAAATCTAATTTCGGTTACTGATTTTGTCAGGTCAAAGTCAAATGAATCATAGTACTTGGAAAATTAAAAATATGTACATAATATGTGGCTCAATTCGGTATGGCATAGATCTCTATTTTACAGCCATAATATGTAAGAAATATACATTGAATTGCAAATTTAAACAATATTTTTATTAAATTAAAAAAAAAACCCATCTTGATACAATTTAATCTGCAGAATGAATCCTACGATATATATTGTCCAAATTGATATGGTGATATAATATAAAATACACAAAAACTCCTATACATCCGTCCGCGCGGTGCGACGGATAAAAATATCATTTATTCTTGAAAAATTATTATTTATATTGAAGAAAATATCATTTATTTTTATCTTGTAATTAATTATCATTTATATTGAATAAAATTATCATTTATACTAAAAACTATTAATATTCGTATATCCCGGCGTCGCATACGAATTTGAGCATTTGGAATCCAACTACCTCCCATCTAACTCCACTTTCAACAAGAAAATGGGAAGAAAATCATACTAATAATAATGTTGCAATTAGAAAATTTGTCAACTAACATCTAACATTAAAGACCCAAGTTCTCCGAAACTTAAAAAAATCGAACTGTTCACCCATTAATCGATAAGATTTTCCAAAACTAAATCTTTGATCAAGTCCAGGTTTCTTGCCTCCCACTAACGTTATTGCGATATATATATATATATAGGGGTTAACGTGAGAATCATTTTTATCATGAGCATGTGAGAATCAAAAAATAATGAACAAATTGTGAAAATTGATATATCTACTAAAAAAGTTACTGAATTTAAAAAAATAGATTTTTTGCTTCTCATAAGATTCGAACCCTAGGTAAAAATTTCTGAATATTGGATTCATTAACTTTTCCACAAGATGCATTGACTTTTATATCGAATTCATTTTGTTCATAAAAATTTCATGTTTCTTAGTTCTCACGTTAAAATTGTTCTTATTCGAACTTCTCTCTTCTCTCTCTCTGCAAATTATTTGTGAGAACATCGCAAACTATCGTGAGAATTATTGACTATAGTCGACCTCGGAAGAATAATTCTTTATCGATGAAGTTGTTGCGATTTTCTCGATAAAGCACCGACTTTTGGAATATCAATTGTCTTCAAGAAGATTAGGAGCACAGTAGTAAGCGAGTTGGGTCGGGTTTAACTCAACCACGACCTTCTTTACCAACCACAATTCTAAGCTGGCAAGTCTAAGAATTCTTAGTCTCTGAAGGACGAGAACAAGTCTCGTCGATCCCATATACCAACAACTAGTATCAACAAGCGGTATCGAGACAAGATGTTCTCGTCAACATCTTGAGATTCTCGCAACCGATGTTGCTAGAGTACAAGCATGAAGTCGAAGGAGAAATCTGGTGGATCTACATAACGTAGAATACCATTTCAAGATGAATATCCGTACTGAGATATGGCGATTATCTGCTGAAGTTCCTCCCCGTGCCTCCTCAAAAGATCTATATGAGATTATTTAGTAATGATATCGATGAGACAACTAAGGAATTAAGTACATTGTTGGGAATTTTCTCCATTAGACTCTCAAAACTTTCTAGAAGTTCTTCCTCAAGTACAAGAATAGACAATATGAGTTGATGGTGTGAAGAAGGCGATAGGTGCACATGAAAACCTTGGATAGGATCATCGGACAAAGATCTAGCAAACTCTCGGAAGAAATATACCTAGAAAGTATATTACGTAAATGAAGAAGAATAGAGATAGCTTACTCGATGAAATGCGAGTGCGGTTTTAGCAAAGGGTTACGATAAATCTAGTATATGTTAGTATGCAAGATTTATGTAAGCGATAAAGAACACCAATGCTTTTACGTGGTTCGATCGTTAATGAGATCTCGTCCACGGAGGAGTGATTCTAAATACTTTCACTATGATTTGATTACGGTGAGTGTAGCTAAAAGCTCTTAGTATTCAACAAGTTGCTAACCCTTCTACCTTCGATCTAACTCCTATTTATACATATATGAGGGCCCCTAAGGCGGGAACTGATCCCTCCCATTTAGGGACTCTTAGCCTTCTGTATGTAGGAATATTCCTCTTGCCCATAGGGACTCTTAGCCTTGCGCCATAGGGACTCTTAGCGCCCGCTGATTAGGGTTTGGAGGCGCTTAGGGTTTGAGGATGGGCCTGGCATAACCGTGTGGGCCGCTATTAAAGTCAGGCCCAAGCTCGTTTGGGCCTGTCAGTGGGCCCGAGTGGTTGGGCCATATCTCATCATAGCCCCCCACGAATAGTCGGGTAGCAGCCATGCCGAGGTGAGGTGAAGAATGCGTTGCCGAGGTAGGATGTTGCTCGGTGATGTTGTTCTCGAAGGTTTCTCGATCTCTTTGGTGTCGGGATCGATCGGTTCGCTGGATTGACCGAGGTGAGCGGTTTGGCGTTACGGGCATCGCGCTTGTTGGGGACCGAGTGGAGTCGCTTTGTCGTTTGACAAAGATGTCTTTGTAAAAGGAAGTCAAAGTCCGACACGGATAGCGACCCTGTATAGGTTACAGAGGTCCGATCTGGGCGGCACCGCTCTTACGGAGGATGCCGAGGTCCGACCGGAGGCGGATCTGGATAGAGATATCATCTTTGGATGATCTGAGGATCGTCTGGTGACACCGCCCTTCAGGGACGCCGGGGTGTGGCTGGCGTGGCGAATCTGGAGGACGCCGAGGTCCGATCTGGATGGAGATGTCCTTGTAGGAGGCGATGTCCGTTGGTAGGACGCCGAGGTCCGACCTGAGTGGCACCGCCTCTTGGAGAAAAGGCGAGGTCCGACCTGAGTGGCGCCGCCCGTTTGAGGACGCCGAGGTCCGACCTGAGGCGTCGCCTTTCTTGGATGTGGAAGCGGACGAGGTCCGAGGTCCGAGCGGTCTGAGGTCAACGTAATCATCACACGATCAGACTGGCGGTCTGTCTTACCGTAGAGTACGTCATACGCGCCAGGCGATAGTTAGGTGCTCGAACCGCGTGCGCACGTCAACTCCACATCCAATCGCGGGTAGGCACGTGTGAAAGTTGAAACAGCAGTTTTTAGGCGCCATTTGTCCTATAAATAGGTCCAAATGAGGCAACTGTTCACTTTCCCCTTTGACGCTTTGTTTTCAGAGAATACACTCGCAGAAATTTCCCAATTTTATTTCAAACTTGTCGAAGAAGCCCGATATCTCGCCCAAAAAGTAAGTATGTATTCTTCGTCTTCTCCTTCGTCTTTTCGCTCTGAAAATTCTGGTTCTGCCTCGGTCTCTGGCCGTTCGGCTTCCCCCCCGATAGTTCCACCGATATCAAAGATTACATGTGTTATAATCTTTTGGGTAAGTCTATAGGAATTAGCACTAGGATTCCGCCGGTATCGTCGGTATGGGATGGATGCAGGGTGGGTTTGGCGAAGTCTTGCCTGACATTGGAGGAGGTTTTTAGTTGGCGAAGAATCTGGGATTCGGGAGGCGTGGTGGTGCTGCCATGACGACGATAGTATGGCCCCACCGGAGGCTTTATTACCGTATATGTAGGCATACGAGGCGGGCCTTAGGTTTCCTTAGCCCCAATTTACCTTAGTATCCGAGGAATATTTCCAAATCCACGTATGCCGGTGACCTCGAATTCCATTAGGTCGGTGGTGGGGCTAGGCTCTCTGCTATGGTATTGCCGACGAGTTATACTTGAGGTTTTGATCGCTTTTTATGTCGAGACTATAGTAGGAGTGTATTATCATCTCCTCGGCTGAAATTTAAGGTGGCGGCCCTCGAAGGTGTCCCATTGGCAAAATAAGTATTTCTTCTTGCTGGCCGATGGGCATCCGAGGTATGAGTGGGGCCTCGGTAAGATGATGGACGTGAAAGTCAAGTCCACGGGCTTTATGGAGAAAGAGCTCAACAACCTTGGTGAGATTTTATCCATTAGTTTCACCGAGGATGACACGAAGAAGGCGGGTTGAGTGTTTATGGGTCGGGCGTCGGGATTGGGGTGCGGGCGGGGTGAGGCATCCCCATCTTCTTACTCGTTATAAGTCGATTTTGCGGTGCTAACACGACTTTCTTACGTCATGCGGTGAAGCTAGCAGAGCAAGAAGCGGGGCTCACGATCAGAAGGCGCCTCCAAAGAAAAAGCGAGGCGGTGAAGGCGCAGCGCCGAAGAAGGTTGACAACATTAGTCAACTGATGACGGGGCCTCTGCTGAGGTCGAGCCCGGCACCGGAGACGCAGCCCCAGGCCCGCCTCGAGTACGAGGTGCCGCCCTCCAGCTCGGTCGCACCCCTCCCCGAGGTATAAAGTTCTACCACATCTGGCTTTATCCGTTCTGTAATCTGTATTAACTTTTGTTGCTCTTTTTAGGGTTCGAGCTCGGTGATGGGGGTTCTGCAACGTGCTGCCGGGGACCTGCAACTTGCCGCCGGGCTGGTCGCTGAGAGCTCAGCCCGTTATGGGGCGCTGGAGCGGGAGCTTGCTGCGGTGCGGGCGGATGCTGATGCCGCCGTGGCTGCTGCGAAGGCGAAAGCCGAGGCCGGGAGGGCTGCTGCCGAGGCCATACGAAGAAGAGGGCTTGGGCTTTGGAGGTTGCAGGGGGCTCGAAGAGGCTCGTGAGGAGGCGGCAGGCGAAGAAGGAGCTCATGGGCGAGAGAGTGCTAGGGGTGATCGGGGACCCGTGTTGCGGGCCTTTGCTAGCAAGCTCATCGAGTCGGAGAGCTTCTCGGCCTTTATTGCCGACCTGGCCGTCGTACTGAAGCCGAAGGTGGTGTCAGACCATCTGGAGAAGTTGGCGGCCGCCATGCCTGACTTTGACAAGGTCAAGCATGGTTGGGTCGAGGTCTCCCCTCGGGAGCTGAATAAGGCCTACGCCTGGGTGGTCTCCGGGGTCGGGTCCTTCCCTGTGTTGGAGGCTTTGACGTCCAGCTCCTCCCTCCTGACGGCGGAGGCCGTTGCTCGATCTGAGGAGGAAGATCCGAACTCCGGGAGCTTGCTTGCGAGGAGTCTTGAGCGAGAGGAGGAGGAGGAGGAGGAGGAGGACCGAGCTCGAGCTTCCTTCCGAAGGGGCCTTGCGACAACAGCAAGCAAGTGCAGTGGAGGCGGTGAGCCCAAAGCATAGAGCACGAGGTCAGTGGACCTAATGTAATAGATTAGTTTGCGGGGTCGATGGGACCACGAGCACTATAAACATTCCCACTTTTTTGAGTAATAAAATTTATCACTTTCTGAAACGTGTGTTGTCTCTTTATTTATAGCATTCCGCATCTCAATACCTTGGACTTGATCATGAATTGCTGACCAAGCTGAAAGAGGTCCGAGGTGTCTTGGCTGAGAAGGACGAAGAGGTGTCGTTTTGGAGGGGCCGATCTGCCGAACTGACCCAGGTTTTGGCCAGTATGGACGTCAGCTCGGCGTCGTCTGCCGATCTGAAGAAGAGGTTGCAAGAGGCCGATCGAGAGGTGGCCCGCCTCCTGGCTGAGAACGAGGCGCTAAAGCTAAGAATCATACAACTCGAAGTTCAGGGGGCGAACTTATCTGCCGATGTGATTCACGGGCGCGATCTGATGTGAGGGAAGCTCGAGCTAACGACGGAAGCTAGCTCGGATCTCGGATGAGCACGAAGAGTATGAGAAGGTAATCCACCGGCGGTGGAACTACCATATCGAGCGATGATCGAGTGCAAAGCTTCTTGGCGGAGGGCATGGTCTTTGAGGATGAGGTGGGGCCCAACGACAAAAGTTTAAAAGCTGCGTCAACTCCATCGTGAAGTATATGCGGATGTATGAAATCGTCAAGTAAGCAGCGCATGCCTCCGCCCGCGGCGAGTCCACGGCCGGGCCCCATTGATCAATCATAGAGGAACCCGAGGAGGAGGCGGCTACGGCGATCATGCCGAAGTACTCGGTTGATGGGTCGGTGAGAGGGAGCGATTAGAGGCGGTCCTCGGCGGGGGAAGCGGTCCTCGGCGGGTGGGGCGGCCGAGGACCTCGGTCGGCGAAGAGGAGGCGGCGGGTAGGGGCGGTCGTAACCTCGCCCGTTGTCAGTCAAAGGGGCGGTGTGACCTCGGTGCAGCCCGTTTCCCGGGCGCCCGCCTGGTCGGTACCGCGCCGCTCAAAGTGTCCACAGGTGGGTCACGGGGATCCCGGAGTCACTACTTCAGGTCGGGGTGCCTCGTGCCGTCTTGAGTGCTTACAGGGTAGGCCGAGGAATTCAGGCCTCATTGATTGGGTTGAAGGCACCGAGTTCGTTCCAGGCGTACACCGCCGACCTGGAGATTTTGTTCAGAACTGGTGTAGCTTCAGCAAGACCTGGCGAGGTGGAGCTCGGAAGCCCGAATAAGTTGTATATAGCTTAGGACTTTGTATTTAGTCGTAAATGTATTTAGACTGTATACCGAAGTGTATATTTTCCTCCTCGAGAGGTACAAATATAGCTTAGGACTTCTCTTTAGTCGTAAATGTATTTAGACTGTATACAGAAGTGTATATCTTCCCAAATAAAGGGGTGTAATTTGTACGAGATCCGATTTGGGCCGTTGGCATGTAGGTATTTCAAATGAATGAGTAACACGTATGCCTTGCATACGGGATCCGATCCGGGCGTCGTTGGCATGTAGGTGTTTCAAATGAATGAGTAACTGTATGTCTTGCTTATACGAGATCCGATCCGGGCGTCGTTGGCATGTAGGTGTTTCAAATTAATGAGTAACTGTATGCATGCATGTGACGCGTTGACTTAATGAGTAGTCTGTATGCCTTGCAGAGGCGTTCAATTGATGAGTAATCTGCGAGTGCGTGCGCTTAGTTGAGTACCTACTTAGTGGGTTTGTCATCTTCGTAAGGCGTCCCTTGTGAAGGTTAATTACGTGTTATCCGACTTGAGAGCAGATGTTCACATAAGCATAAGATGAGGCAAGTGAAATATTATTCCGGAAAAATAAGCGTTTTATTGAGAGGTAAATAACATCGCACTTGGCAAAGCGATAAGGGGACTAACATGATCTTGATCCGAAATCAAAGCTATGTAAAGTACCTCCTTAAATGAGTGATATGCCGAGTTCGGGGATAAGTGCACCGGATAGGTGAGCTAGCTTGTAAGCCCTTTGCCGAGGTCCTCGTGAGCGGTATGGGCCTTCCATGAGCGGATCTAGCTTGTTAAGCGCTCGGCTCTCTCTGCTTCATTATTTCGTAGGGCGAGGTCGCCTACTTGGAGTGCGGAGGCTTTGACCCTTTGTTGTAATATCGTGCGACCTGGCCCTTGTACTTGGCTTCGTTTATGAAGGCGAGCTCACGTTTCTCCTCGAGAGCATCAAGGTTGGCACGCAGGTCTTCCTCATTCCCGGTCTAGTCGAAGTGAAGAGTGCGTGGGCTTGGTGCGTCGATCTCAGCCGGTATGACGGCCTCGGTCCGTAGACCAAGGCGAAAGGGGTTTTCCGTGCGAAGTCAGGGTGTGGATTACGCAGGACCAGAGGACTTGGGGAGATTTTCAGCCCAATCGCCTTAGCTCGGTCTAACATCTTTTCAACCCTTATGCGATCGTGCGGTTCGTCACCTCGATCTGACCATTCGCCTGCGGGTGTGCGTATCGAGGTGAAACATTGCTCGATCTGGAGCTCTTCACACCATTCCTTGAAATTTTTGTCAACGAACTGGGTGCCGTTGTCCGAGATCAGAACATGCGGTATGCCGAAGAGGCAAACTATGTTTTTCCAGACGAAGGTCTGAATCCTTATACTCGTGAGGCTCGAAAGTGGTTCGGCTTGACCCGTTTATGAAGTAGTCTCTGACTACAACTAAGTATCGAAGCGACACGGTGCTCGGTCAAACGGACCAGCGATGTCGATCCCCACTGCATGAAGGCCATGGACTCGTGAGGTTGCTTAGATCGGTGCAGGGTAGCTTCTTGACGTGGGTGGGCGGCATTTCGGGCACTTTTGACGAGCTCGGCCGAATCTTGAATGAGGTAGGCGGAATAATATCGACCTCGGTCTTCTTTGGATAGAGCTCGCGACCCGATGTGGCTTCCGCAAGATCCTCTGTGAATCTCATTGAGCACGTGGTCGAACTTACGGCCCGAGGCACCTCAGGAGGGGTTGAAGGTAAGACTTCCGGTAGAGAGCGCCCTCATGTATGAGGTACTTCTGGGATTTCGCCATCATCTTTTTGGCTTCGAGCCGATCTTGAGGTAGTGCGCCGTCTTCCAGATAGGCCCTTATGGGAGACATCCAGTTCGGCTCTATCTCGACGATGATGCCGATGTGGGACTCCGCGATGCTTCTGGAATGAACTTCCTCCACTGGTGGATTTGTTGATGATGCAGCTAACTTACTGAGGATATCAGCTCGGCTGTTTTCTCCTCGTGGGATTCGATGAATACTGAAGTACCTGAATGAGGTCAGCATTTCCTTTGCCTTCTCAAGGTATTGCTTCATTCGATCCTCCTTGGCCTCGTATCTGCCTAGAACCTGGTTTACCACGACCTGGGAATCTCCGAAGATCTGGATCTTGTCCACTTTTAATTCCTTTGCGAGGCGGAGTCCTGAGATCAGCGCCTCGTACTCCACCTCGTTGTTTGTGGTCGGGAAGGTAAACCGGAGGCGTAGGTCGCTTCTTGCTTGTATGCGGGCGAGGAAGAGGATGCTGCTCACGCCTGCCGTTTGCATGAAGCTCAGCCCACGTACACATCGCCGGCAACCATCGGGCGGTGCAAGGAAGATTCCTCCGCGGTGGGGCGGGAGTCGGAGTGACTTGTTGGTAGAGCCGACCTCGGCAATTTGGCCTCCACGGGAAGTCGGCGAGCTTGCCTTTATCGCCGGCACGGGGAGTATGAAATGTCGTGCTCGCCGAGCTCCAACGCCCACTTAGCTATTCGTCCGGATGACTCCGGCTTTGACAAGACTTGTCTCAGGGGTAAGTCGGTCGAGACACAGACGGAATGGGCTTGGAAGTAGGGTCGGGCGTCGCTTGGCGTTCACTAGGGCAGTGCTACCTTTTCGGTGGTGTACCTCATCTCCGGTCCTTTGAGAGCCGGCTAATGAAGTAGATGGGAGTTGGCGTCCCACCTCATCTCGTACTAATACAAGCCGATTGCCTCATCCGAGGCGGCGGATCTAAAGAGGATTTCACCTTGTTTGGGACAGACGGGGTTGGCGGTCGGCGAGTACTCTTTCGATTGTCTGGCGGCGACTGGTGTTCTTCCGCCGGCGAAGTCGGAGCTCTCCTCAAGATCTTGAAGAAGGAACTGCCTCGGCGGCCGAGATAAGAATCTGCTTGAGGCGGCTAGGCACCGGTGAGTTGTGGATCTCACGGATGGTCTTTGCTTTGCATGTCGAGCCTGATCTTCACCTTAGTGGGATTTGCCTTGAGCCCCCGAGACCCAAAGATCGAGGAATTTACCGTCTTCACCATGAAGGTACACAGGGGTTGAGCTTGAGGTTGGCCGACACGAGGAGCTGGAGGATAATCCAGGGTCGTCGGCGCAGTTCTCCGTTTTGAATTTTGACTACGATGTCGTCGACATAGACCTCGACGATCTCCCTATGTGGTCCCACGAATATTGCATCCACCATCCCTCGATAGGTAGCTCGGCGTTCTTTAGGCGAAGGCATCTTCCGATGCAAAGACTCAAGTCGGTGATGAATTTGTCTTTGGGCGTCCTCAAGACTCATCGGGATCTGGTGGTACCCGCATGCAGATCGAGAAAAGCGAAGACCTCGTGGCGTGCTGCCTCCACCTTCTTGTCGATGTCGGGAGGGTAACAATCCTTCAGGCAATGCTTGTTGAGGTCGGTATAGTCGGCCACGCGCCACCCTCCGGCTTCGGACCACGGTGGGTTAGCCATCCGGTCGGGTGCTTAACCTCGAACAAGATCTTGGCCTACGGGTGAGTCGCCGTCTCTTATGATCTGGCTGCGCTCATCGCGAACACTCTTTTCTTACGCGAGGCGGCTTAGTGGCGGGTCGATGTTGAGGCGATGAGTTATGAGCTCGGGTGACACTCGGTCATGCCGAGTGGGGACCATGCGAACACGTCCTGTATTCCCTCGAAGCCGCATGACATCTTTGCCGAATATCGGTGGGCCACGGATGCCGACCTTGACAACTTTGGAGGGTCGTCGTCGCATCTGTTGAAGGTTCTCGGTCGGTCGTCCGGTGGCGTCTTACGGGGTTCGTAATTGCTATGCTTGAGGCGGGGCTACATCACAGGTTGAGACTCGTAGGCATTCTTTTCTTGCCGTTTGGTCATACTGGATGCTTAGCACCCCACCGGGTGGGTATTTTGATTGTGGTGGTACACCGAGCGGATAGCCTTGGTGGCGTATAGCGATCTCTACCGAGGATAATGTTGTATGGAGAGGAGCTCGTGCAGGGAAGAATTGAGCGGATTTTGTGACCGACACGGGAGGCGCGCCTCTACCAGAATAGCAGGAAGGGTGATGACACGCCGGGTTGAACCGCCTCACGATTGAAGCTCATAAGCTGGGATGGCACGGGATGTATTTGAATTCCTCCGACCTCAAGTTTATCCAGACAGCTCTGGAAGATAATGCTGACGGAGGCACCGATGTCGATGTAGACCCGGTGGGCGTTTTTGTTGCCCACCACGGCTGTATTGTGATGGCGTCTTGGTGGGGCATGATTTTGGGCATCGGGTCGTCTTTGGAGAACACGATGTCCTCACCATCCGAGTCGCTTGTTCTTGGCTCCCGGGGGCGGCCTCGAGCTTCATTCTTTAATGACGATCTCGTCATTCCTACAGGGAGCCCGGTAATGCATAGACCTTCTCCATAGCGTTGGGACCTTCGTCCTCGTCATCTTCGGGTTGGGTCGCCGTCAAGGTCGGCCCGCAGTTGTTGCCACCGTTATTCTTCCCCCTGCACTTCTTGTTCCCTGGCCCAGCTCGGCCGAGGTATTTCTTGAGGGCTCCTCCCTTGACGAGATCGTCAATCTGCGAGCCCAGGTTTCTGTAATCCTCGGTATCGTGACCATACCCCCGGTGATAGTCACAGTACTTCTCTGTTGACCTCTTCTTGGATCCTCCTTTCATAGGAGGGGGCTTTGGGAAGAGCTCGGCGTGGAGCTCGAATATCTCCCCTCGATTTGAGCAGAGGAGGCGCTTTGGCGCCGAGGTTTGGCCGAGGTCAGAGCACGGATTCGGTGGCCTCTTGATTACATCGAAGGCGCTTGGCGATCGGCGCCTCGACTTGGTCATCGGCTTCCTTCTCTCGGCCTTACGCTCGTCCCGGATCTCCTCTTCTTCCGATCCGACTCGTCTCCTTTGGCGAAGTTGTCTACCAGTTCAAAGTTTACTAAATGCGTCTTTGGTTTCTCACTGGTGATTTCTTTGTTCGATTCGCGGGTCGGATCCGTTCTTGAACAGCGTTGATGATGTAGAGATCGTTCGTCATCAATTTTGGCGACTCTTTGATGAACCTCGAGGCGAAGTTCGACATCGTCTCGCCCCACCCTGGCGGATTGTGGCGGTCGGAGGAAGGTCACGAGGTGGCATCTTCGATAGAAGCGCCATTTGAAGCGATGCATGAGGTCACAGGCGGTGTATCTGCTTACGGCGGGCGGGTGAACCAGCGTCGGGCGTTGGAGATCAGCACCTCGGGGAAGATTTTGCACATGTGAAAATCCTCCATTCCTTGATTCGCCATGTTGGTAGTGTAGGCGAAAAGGAAGTCGGAGGGGTCCCCAAGGCCATCGTAGGCAGCAATATTGGGTGCCGTGCAGGTGGAGCAAGGCGTGTCTAGAATCTCCCTGGAGAAAGGAGAGATGATTCTTCCGTACCGGTCGAACCCCGGGAGATCGTTGCCATCTCTCTCTGGAGGGGTGGGAGACCGGTGACGGCGTCTGTCGTCTCCTCGAGGGGGGGTTCGACTCCGCCTTTCCTCTCTCCTGTTTTGCTCGGCTCTCTGGGCGGCATACCGAGGTGGAGAGCGGCTTCGCGGGCGACGAGGTGGTGAATGGTTGCGACCCTCTCGGCGAGGTGATCGACTTCGGCGGCGGATTGGTGTCGCGTTCTCGGCTATTATGCCGAGGTGGCGTTGACCGCCTCGGTGGGGTGGCGACCTCGGGCGCCCGATTCGCCGATTCGGGCACTCGAGAGGTGTCGCTTCATCCATCCTCTGGTGGAGAAGTTTTGGAATTGGCGAGATTGGCATTGAGGAATTGAGATACGGCTCGGCGAGGCCCGTGAGACCGATGACCGCCTTTCACCGGCGGCGATGGTCGGCATCTTCACCTCGTCGGCGGCGATCGAGGGTGTATGGAAACGTTTTCCATGTGGCCCTCGGTGTATGACCGCTTGGCGTCTGCAATCTCCTTCCAGCGCGGTGACCACTGGTTGTCTTCGGTAGCGGTTGTTGCCCGACATCGGCGTTTGACGTGTTCTTGCCATTAAATTGTAGAAAAGCGAAGCTTTTTGTTCGGTTTTCCCAGACGGCGCCAATGATAAATCTAGTATATGTTAGTATGCAAGATTTATGTAAGCGATAAAGAACACCAAGGCTTTTCGTGGTTCGATCGTTAATGAGATCTCGTCCACGGAGGTGATTCCTCAATACTTTCACTATGATTTGATTCACGGTGAGTGTAGTAAAAGCTCTTAGTATCCAACAAGTTGCTAACCCTTCTACCTTGATCTAACTCCTATTTATACATATATGAGGGCCCCTAGGTGGGAACCCATCCTCCCATGTAGGGACTCTTGGCATACATGTATGTAGGGACATGCACTCTTGCCCATAGGGACTCTTGGCCTTGGCGCCATGGGACTCTTAGCCCGCTGATTAGGGTTTGGAGGTGCTAGGGTTGGGGATGGGCCTTTGACATAACCGCGTGGGCCGCTATTAAAGTCAGGCCCAAGCTCGTTTAGGCCTGTCAGTGGGCCCGAGTGGTTGGGATATCCCATCAGGTTCCAACAGAGTCTATGATGATTTTCCCATAAAGAAAGATGAGACACTTATGAGGGCGATCGACACTGAATCCAGTAACCTCACAAGACCTATTGATGACGATTGTTTAGCCTTGTTTTGTGAGTATTTTACAATGTTGGTGGCATTTGTTTATTCATTTTCTTGTTCGTTGATTATTCATATTTATTGAGAAACGAATTAATTGTGATATTTTGGTGTTTTGTAGGATTACATGGTGAAATGCTCAAATACCTCTCGAATTGTGCAAAACAATGTAAACGAGACAAAGCGACGCACAGACGCGATCTCCAGCAGCATATGCGCGCGCAAGGGTCACAGATTGGCCAGCCTTGCGAGCCGGCCGACGGATCTGAGCCCATCCAGCACTGAAGGCGATGCTCCTCCTTAGCGGCGCCGCAGCCTCTACCTCGCCTTGCCTCGCCGCGCTCTAGCGTGTTTCCACACGCCAGCGCCCCGTAGCGCCAGCATGCCCTACATCCGCCGCGCACCCCAGCACCTGCGGCACACGCCCACTCACCGTGCATGAGCGTTGGCGCCCCAGCGCCCGCTGTATCTCCAGCGTCCGTCCCGTAAAGCTTCCCAGTCTCCGGCGCTCAGCAACGCTGGCTTCCAGCGCCCGCATGATGCCCCGCATGCCCAGTGCCCGCTCCATCCTCGCACGCCCCAACCCCCGCTCCATCCGCGTTGGGGTGCCCTTTCAGGCCATCTCCAGTACGCCATGCCCATCGCTCAGATTGATGCAGGGGCAATCTTCCACAACTTAGATCGTGAAGACCTATGAAGATTCTAGAGGAATAGAATCTGAGACAATTAGTCAAAATCGCACGAACATAAGATCGAGATGTGCAGAAGGTTTTCATGACTCTATCAATTTTGCTGGAGCTTGAAGATGATCATTCAACACAGATTGATAATTCGGGAAACCTTATTCCCATCCCAACGATCAAGGTTTTCATTCAACGAGTATTTTGTCACGATAGTTTCATTAATATATTTTCAGTCATACGAAAAATTCACCTATAATATATGTATAAAGTATATCTAAGAGTAATAGACAATACTTCCATTGCAATTCACTCGATCAATCGGATTCGCCATCGTATTTTACTTCTTTATTTCAAGTAACAGCTTATATAATTCAATACTATCAATGCATGGCAATTATATATATATATATCAATAATTTTACTTATGTACATATGGTATGCATATATAATTAAAATTGGCGATCAAATATTTTTTTCCTAGACAAATTTGTCGTCACATAATTAAAAATTTACTTATGATCTTTTAGAGAGAGAATTAAGGGATGCACTCCCGTGCGGACGACGCTATCCTTTGTTTTAATAAAATATGAATAATCTTTAATTAAATTTAACTAAATTGATTATTTAAATTTTAATTAGAAATTAATAAAGCTTATTCAAAATTCTAATTAGGAATTCACTACTTCAAATTAATAAATCCTATAGAATACTAAACTTGGTTCAAACTCTAATTAACAATCAGTAACTAACACTACAAAAAAACAGACGAATAGCGACGGAAAATTCCGTCACAGTCCGTTGTTAAAATCGTTTAGCGACGGATCAGCGACAAAATGATGCTGTCGTTGGATCGCTGGTTGGGAAACCTCTAACAACGGATTTATGTCCGTCGTTAACTTTCTGCGATGGAATAAATCCTATAGAATACTAAACTTGGTTCAAAATCTAATTAACAATCAGTAACTAAACTTAATTAAAACTATAACAAAAATTAATAACTTTTTTAGATGATAACTAATAACTTAATTGAGAGTTAACATTAATTACAGACGTCCGCACCACAATTTTTGCAAATTTATTATCAATAAAAATAAAAAAGATAAATCAATAGTGAACTTTGAGACTCTAGAATTTTCCGAACCCAACTGCTATTGTAATTCTTATTATAATGTTATCATTACCTAATAAAATAATTCATCGTTCACGTATGATGGCTCAACCCAAGTTAGAACACATGTCAAGAAATGATTTCCTTCTTTACTTCAAAATGCTTTTCATCTCTTATTCCAATAATCAAATTTTGTTGTAACACCTTTACGAATTTGGTTCAATTGGTCAAGAGTTAATATGTTTGGATTAGTCACTGTGATTCTGATGTGAGATTTTATCATCTTTAGGATGATTGCTTGTGGTACTACGCACTGATCTCCTAACTACTTAAACGTTGAGTCACTGTAATTTAACCCTTTCATATTTTTATATATAGGACTGGAATGTAGGGATCTCAAAGGAAGAGATTCTCTTTTTGGAGCAAGATTTTCGTTGCAACGTATTGGAGAAAATTCTATAATTCCTCATAAAAAGATTAATTGATTTTTCTTCAAATACACGTAACAAACCAACAATTGGAACATAAATGATAGGGCTATGCATCGGTCGATCGAACCCAAATTCTCCAAATCGAAAATCGAAGCAACATATATTTTTGAATTGAACCAAGGCGACTTATAATTTTGGACGGACTAAAACCGAATCGAAAAATTGATCGGTTTCGATCGGACCGAAAAACCGACCGAAACATTATTATACATATTTTTTTTCTAAATAAACACATTTTATCCTATTATTTAATTAAGATATTAATTAATTAATATTTAAAATATATAAATATATAAAATAATAATCCGTTTGGTTCGATTCTCGTCAGAGCACAAAGCGTAAATCAGCAGATTAATTAAAATTTTAAACCGAACAAAACCGACCGATAATTATCGGTTTTCGGTTTGATTCGATTAATGCACACCCCTCATTAACGTGATAGAATTTTGAAATAGATGATCTCGTTTCGAAGAATCTATCTCATGTGTATAACCAAGGAAGACCATCCCCACAAAGTCACAAACAACATTATGCGAGTGTGGTCGATTAAAACATGACACGTTCATGATATGATAAGACCCACATTTGATGCAACTAATGATTCTTTTCTTATCTCTTTAGACTTTATCGATCATGTTTGGTAGCTGTCACCACTCATATAATACAAGGGCGCAACACCCACATACAACAAACAATACCTACAAAATGATATATTAATATTATCTCCTCCGTCCCGATATTAAGCGTAGACGTTTTTCTTTTTGAATTATCTCATTAAGTTGGTAGTTTATAAAAGGAAATATTTTTTACACTAAAAAGTATCTCGAATTTCGTGTCATCCACTACTTTACACACAAAATATAATTCTCTTTAATCTATATGTAAAAAAAAATGTGCCATGAATATTGGGACGGATGGAGTATTTATTTATCTCGACTTGAACAAACATGAAGCACCTTGAACACCCTACAATCATCTAATTGTTGGTCGCTAAACGGCTTGCAAACAATTTAGGGAGGGCCATTCAAGCTTACTTGATATAGATGGAGAGCATTGAAGGATTGGGGATTTCATGTGCCCAAAGAAACCGCATATTGTTAGAGCTAGTAAACATGGCCAGACCTGATGGATCGGCATCGATTTAAAAATAAAAATAAATGGATCGGTTGAGGCTATACTTTTTAGTGAGTGTTTGGTTTGGTGCATGAGATAGATATAGAGTAGTTTAGTCTTATGTTTGGATTGATTGATTGATTGATTGATTGATTGATAGGATAAATTGAAGGATTATGACTAAGATATAGAATAATATCGAAATCGCCCGTGTAGTATAACAAAAATACAAAAGATCGAGATAAAGATGACCAAAAATAATTTTGGTAAGAATATTTTTGAAATTTTACATTATAGAGTGAACAAGGATTTGAAGTGATAAATTATCACTCAAATGGATGATTGAGGCACGAGCTGAGTTATCCATCACGAGTTTAATCATAAAAACCAAAAATATAACAATGTGTGATTATTTTAGCAATCAAGGCTTATCAATTAAACCAAACACCTCTTTATGTGTTTAAAAATATTAGACTTGTGTGTGTGTGTGTTGACCTAGTGATAGAATGGTTAATGTCAAGGATAAAGGTGCAGGTTGAAATCCACCGTGACGTAGCCTTTAAAATTTATGTATTAAATTATCAAAAAAAAATATTACACTTGGCCTAGTGAGCTGGGACTTGAGCGGACCAATCAACCATTTGGCACAAGCTAGTGAACAGTCTCAAAATAGATCAATTTTGGTTTGGGCAAGTCTATACCTTTGAAAATTGCCCACTAATACGAGATGTAACAGCAAATTTAAATAAGTATTAATACAAAATGCCCTCATACATTATGGAGCAGAGATATTATAGCTAATACTAGACTCCTCAAATTTTCAGGCCACACAAAATTGAGCCCGGCAGTTAAAGCACAAAACAAACAGGGCCACGATTTTCTCAGGCTACTATTTTCAGACCCTGCTCTAGTGCTAAACCTAATAGAAATTGTCCGACCTGTCTCATGCCCAACATGCCAATACACGAAATTCAGTTGGCCCCAACCCGCCCGATTCCTCTCGACTGTCATTTATAACCCGAACCGCGGGAAATTGGCACAAAAACTTCTGCTTCATTACTGAGTGTGAGCACCATAATGCAGTTTTAGGTAGGAGTTCCTCCAACCAACCAAACGTGCAATGTTCACAGTGAGAACCACTCGTCTCTGTGTGTGTGTGTGTGGATCATAGAAAATTCAGCACCACCAGTGTTACATTCAGCAATGAGATGCAATGGAGCAAACAGATCATTGGTTTGCACTACTTTGAAAATGATTAATGATCAATAGTAGGGGCAGAGCCTGTACAGTGGTCTCCAAATTAGTGGCGGATGCAATCTGATCACAGTTAAACATTAAGCTAGCACTGAGTTTTTGTTCTTTTTCTTGTCAATTTTAGCCCAAGTCATCAGTTAGAGCAAAACAAATAACAGCTATACCAAGCAAAATTCTCCAAGAGGAGTCCTATACATCCGGAACGCTTCCACTGCCCTGCTGAAGAGTACCTAGGGAGTTTCCTGCAAGATCATAGCATCAACTACTTTATCCATAGTGCTTCAACATTACACAATATTAAACACAGAAAAAAACTACTAAATGACATGCATAAGATGAAGACAGCAATTTAAAAATTCACCACATATTTGAACAATGAAGAATAATCCATATGGGAAAGACTGGATACACAAATGAGACGATTTCTGTAAGTGTGGCAGTAGAAAATTGATGTTTATGGGAGGTTGACTGTTGACGCATAAACACCTCATGCAGTCAATACTCAAAATTGTTTGTTGGTGAAGGCCCAAAATCTTAATTTTGAACTCCCAATACAGATTCTTGTTTGTATGAGAACATGAGTGAAATTTTTCCAACAAAACTGACTCTCATAAAGATTTGACATTTATATTAAATATTGTCTCCATTTATCAAATAAAAACTTAATATTACTAGCAAAAACATTTCTTCGAAAACTTTATCAGTTAAAACTTGACATATACAGTAGAAAGTTATATTCCTGCTTCTAAAATAAACAGTAATTCTTACTATTAAATAAACCTCCTTAGTAACATTGAATATGTCAAAATTTAAAACTGCAAAGAAGGTCCCACATTTGGCAGTTTGGAAAGAAGCACAAACCATAAACTGCATAAGCTTACCTGGCTTGTCAGCAAATGAATAAGAATCTGATATGTAATTAGGTCCTAAGAGTATTATTCACAGGAGCTGAGCAGCTGAGATCATGGATGGTTCAAATGCTCCCAAGTCGCCAATGTAGAAGTTTGATCTTGCTGAAAGAACGTGATCAGGAGTTTGAGCAAAGAGCAAAGTTTGTCTTCTCTCTGTGCCAACAAAGAAGTAAGTTTAGGTTTTGTTCCCACTAATTCATGTTCCAGTAACACGTATCCATCTTTAGAACTTCTACAAGGATAAATATTTGCTTCCATCAGTTAACATGTATAGCGTGAGTGAAGACTTAAACAAAAATGCTTAGAACCCATGGATGTCAACATAAGTATAAGCAAAAATAAATGAGTGGCTGACACAGTAACCTGCTGACGTGCAACTTGTTCATGGCAAAAAGTTCCAGAAGATGAAGTTTGTCCGAGAGCTTCATTTACTTGTAATTCTTCTACCTCATTGCTGAACTCTTTGTCTGGTTCCTCAAAGAACATGCGAGAAATGGCTCTCCGGAGATTGTGATTTCTTTGGGAATAGTATATTTTGGTAGCGAGAGGAGCTGGAACATCTGAGTTGTCACACATATTACTAACATCAAGCTATTGCTTAAACATAAATAGGCTTCGGAATCAATTTGGACTTAAAAGCATATTCTGATAACTATTTCAGATCCCAAAAACAGAAGTTTGGACCACCAGAGCCCACACCACATGAGGTTGTTTTATTTTATATTTTTTAATTGTTTTTAACAAGGAAACAGATGTACTGATACCTTCTGCCCATCATGCATATGGATACTGAAATCATAGTTCAGATAATTTTCCAGTACTGTAGTAACACTTTAGTAGAGAATTTGAAGCAGATCAAGTTGTTTTATCACAAAAACACAGTAGCTCAGGAGTCCTCTTTGCAGAGACAAAGTTAAGGGCCTTATCACTAGTTTATCTTAATCCAGAACTAGGATTTGAATAAAAGAAGCTAAAGCAAGAGCAGCAGATATAGATCACCACATAATGACATGCTACCAATACTTGTGCACTATCATGTAGAGATCAGTGAGCTAGAACATGATACTCCAAGAAAGAAAACAATCCAGCCTGTGTATGCATAAACCGGCGTACGTTCCCTCAGTGAACCAAATCACACAAAACCTGATAACATTGACTTCGGATAAGGATGTTAAATATTGTAAATAAGCTATCGTCTACATCAGTGTGACTGTATTATTCAAATCAGGATGTAGCAATACAAGCATTGATTGCTGTTAAATCAAAGATAGAAACATGATGTTGGGAACAAAATACTCTATATTCATCTACTGATCAAAACACCTATATATACACAAGAGTACTAACTAAACTAGGAAACCACTAACTTGCTCTACAGTCCACATCATAAAACAAATCTAATTCTAACACCAAAACTTATAATTTCCTTATGCCTATACTACACAATTTACGAGTTCTTTCCCCATTTTATGAGCCTAATAGTTAATTGACTTCTGAAGAAATTAAGGTTGACTAGGAGGATATGCAGGTGAATATTTATTTATCCATGTAATGAGAAAATGAAGCAGTTAGAATTCAGTAGTTCAATCAGGTAGGAAACTATCTAGGACAGAAAGGGATAGAAATTAGAAACCAATTTGCTTTGAGCATTTATTGATGAAGGTTTCAGGTTTTGAATTCATATCTCAAAAGTCAAAAGTGTCGTCTCAACGTAGAATAAGAATTCACAAGTTTTGGATTTATTTTTCTGAATCTTGTGGCAAAACATGAATTATTCCAGAGGATAGGAAGACTTAAATTACATGACAAATTGGTAAAGACAGTGACTGAGTGAACTTACATGGAGGAACCTCAGTAGCTGACTTGCAGAAACTCTCTGTACCTTGATTTGATGGATTCTCAGCTGATGTCCTACATGACAGAAATGGAAATGAAAATAACCCTAACGGTTTGATTAAGATGTCTGCAGCAAACTATGCATTACTAAATGCACAAACACATTAAAATTAACAAAGCAGAAAGTTGTCCAAAAAAAACAAAGCAGAAAGTTGGTCCAAAACATGTGAGCTCAGGATTTGGTTGAATACGTTTGATTACTTAATAAGCCTATACTGGATGCCTGTAATCAGGTTGATACAGATTCTTCACAAACCTATACTTGACGAGCTTCTCAGATTGGTTTGATTCATGTGAACTCTAATACATATAAAGTTGCTTGGTGATATTCTGAGAAGACATATATTCACTGGTTAAACCAAGCTCAATGTTCAAACAGACCTGATGAGATTTAGATCTTCTGAACCGGATAAGTTACTCGTCGTAATTCGTGATTGAGCTAGAAGTAACATTATCAGCTACCTATTTGCTTCAAATGCATTTTTCTCATTTCATGTAAATAATAAGTTATCTAATTTTTGATATCTGATACACAATAGAGATCACTGAAGCTTATACCTAACCAAGTTAGTGGGAGACTCAAGCACCATCTTTAAGACACGAACGAATAATTTCAGAGTTTATCAGTAAAGAAATTACAACATGGTCTTATTGTTGGTGATTTCTGTTAAGAAGTGATAAGATAACAAAAGCTCCACACAGCCCAATTTTGAAAATCAGGAGCAGAATAGTGGTTGCAAACAAAGGAAATGACAGGAGAGAAAAAGACTTTAGAATAGGTACAAAGATCCACAAGTCACATGCCTTTTTAGCGGTTTCGATGAGCATTTAGTTAAATCTTTTAAACAGTCCACATTGTAAGGGTTCAATGTTGAACTATTCATTATGTCAGTTGAAGTCAAATGTGTTTCTCCTGCAATAAAGGGGCATATCAAAATCATGGATGAAAATGAACAATCTAAGTAAGCCCTCAGGCATATACCATACTATCAAGCATATACTAATTGAATTGCATTGCAAAAAGAAAGGTTTTTGACAAGCCAATTGAACACTAACTTGCTAAATGAGTTTAAAAGTACATTGCTTGAATAATGATAGCAGAAACAAGGGCCAAAATGAAATAGAAAAGCAGAACCGTCTGACGAGCTTCAGGCAAGACACTCATTTGAATATTCTCATGTATATGAGATGCTGGTGCAACTATATCACCAGATTCTACAGAACCAAATTTTTGGACTCTCTGGGTGATTTGGCCTTTTCTGTTAAGAGGTTAAGAAAATAAGTTTTGCTGAGCATAACAATACAAACTCATAGTATATTGCCCCATTTAAGCGAAACATTTCAAGAGCAGTAGACCACATCTTATATGGAAAAGAAAAAAAATTGAGTTTGACAAGATTTGAAGAGTTTATGAATTTGAGTAGATCAAAGCAAAAAAAAGTTCTTATCATCCTATAAAGCGAAAAAGGATACTGCTTTGAGTAATCTGTGACTTTTCCTCTCCTTCCTTGGAGGTTTCCTAGTCACATAGAGGGCCATCAAGTTCCAGATTGATCTCCACTCGAGAACTTAGAGACTTACAGAGCTCTGTAAACATGAAAAACAATAAGTTCGATAGATTTTGAAAAGGATGACAACAGGAAGCATTATGGTGAAAAGACCATCATCAATACTAACGTGTTGGCAAAACATGCATCAAATTAGATCTTAATAAAACAAACTTTTACTTTGTCTACATTGTTTACAAAAATATGATATAGCAGGTAGTCAATTGATGACAGAAATAAAAAGACATTCTTCAAACGATTCTTGGAAGCTTCTCAGATGTAATCTGATGATGAACTTATAATACGATTAGACTGAATTCTGAAATTTATCATATGTTTGTTCAATTTCAGACTTGCGCGCGGGGGGCTACCCTGACTAAACACATGATGCCTATTACCTTAAGGCCCGCAATGAAAAATGTCTATGTCTGCATGTGTCTGACACTTAGGCCCTGGGCAATATTGGTTTTCACATGCTAGAGACATGAAAGAGGATGTCTTAGCAAAATAGTATAAAATAAGATCTGTGCCTTTGTTACAGTTTATGATTGCATACATATTGTGTTTCCTTTTATGTTGTTCATTAAATCTCTGATATAATATAATATGAAGATCAACAAAATATGTCCTCCAAACATGTGAAGCAACATTTCACAATCAACAGTGGAAACTCATAACTACTAATACCAATTATCAATAAAAACTAAAAAGACCTGCATCGTAGTGTATTGACTGGCCTTGATTGGCTTCTTGCAAGCATTGCAGCATACCTCCAATACAAATAAAAAACATTCTGGGATTGTTAGAGATGGAGATCTAATAGAGAAATGATCATCAGTAAATGATTTTCTGCAATTCTACTTCACATCTGGGTACTTCCTTTTCTTCTTCTCTAATAATTCCAGTACGAATATGTAAATATCTTCAGATAAAATTTCATTGACTACTCTAGCAATTAGTGAAGGAATAGAATGCAAAACATTATCATTTAATATTAGAGCTCACATAATCTTTAAGTATAACACAATAATGCTATACAAAGTAGAATTTGTGATAAAACTATCATGAGTAAGTTACCACGCCTTACCAGATCTAAAGGATCTGTCATCGGTCTCAAACCAAAAATATGCATATCTACATGACAAAATCAGACAGAACAACATTGAAAAATCAGAAGCCATAACCACATAAAGGTCCAGGACAAGATGAATACAATTTTGTCAAGGTGTGAAAAAGGGTAGCATCTTTGTGCTACCAATCACAATTGGAGACTGTATTAAGAGGGTATTTTACTGAGCTTATAAGCTCTTCAAAACAACTTATAAGTTGTTTAGGAGCTTATAAGCTTTTGAGAAGTGTTTAACAAAATAAGCTCTTAAACAACTTATAAGCGGTGAAAATAAGCTCCAACAACATAAGTTCTCCAAAAATAAGTTCCTCAACTCCAACTTATTTTTCATAATCTTATAAGCAATAATTAATTCACAAAATTGATTCTATTGCTTCGTTATTTTCAACATATAACCTTCCAATTTCATCTCTCATCAATTTTCTCTCTCTAACTATTATATTCTCTCTCTAACTCACTATTCTCTCTTTAAGTTATAAGCTCGATCATCCAAACACTTTGACAACTTATAAGTTCTTTAGACATTATATTTTATAAGCTCTTAAAACATCTTATAAGTTGTTGGAGCTAAAAGCTCTCTAAAATAAGCAACCAAACACCCTCTAACTCTAAGGGACACTAACATAATAATTGACAACTATAAACAAAAATATATACCTTCTTCATCAATCAAATTTGCTTCATCTGCATCTCTTAATTCTCTCCCTATAAATTGTGCAGCTAATTTCTGGTAGCTTCCTTCCTCTGTTAAAGAGAAAGAATGGAGAACATGTTGAACTTTAAAATCAAACTGTTTACTTTCACAGTCTAGCTTTGGTGTTTCCAAGCTAGGCGAAGCAAAAATAAAAATAAAAATAAAAGGGTGCATAATAGAAGCCTATAGTACGGATACTGATCAAAAGTTCTGCTACTAAGTTGAGATCGATGCAACCTAAATGGTCATGCATAGCAACACACGGCAAATGGGAGTGCTTGTGCAAGAAACAGAGGAAGAGAGGAGAATATGGCAACATGAAATTGATTGAAAAGAGAAA